>OX104063.1:155042090-155181465 GCA_944474145.2 Dicrocoelium dendriticum | reverse complement strand
ATCACGAACACTCGCGTTGCACTGGGTGCAAGTGATCTAGCAACTTGGACACCCACGAAGTGCTCACGCTCATCTGCTCGACTATTTCATGGCACATCAGTGTGACATGCGTGAAGTGCGCATGACACGTGTACTGCGTGAAACTACGTGTGACACTGATCACAAGTTGGTGCGGACCAAACTGTACATATATTTTCGTAAATCTACGTATTGCACTCCTGCTGTGAGTCGGCGTAAATTTAACATTCACTAGCTAGGGACTGTGGAAAAAGGTATTGAGCTGGAGAAGGCGATGCCTGCACGCCTGGGTGACGTGGAATGCATATACGCAATAAGCGACCTGTGGCACCATATTCGCGACCAAGTGACGGCTGCCACTGAAGCGACCATCGGGCACGTGATTGGTTTGATGAGAACAATGCGACGATCGGCGAATTGGTGTCTGAGAAGAATACATCATTTTCTGCACATGTGGCAGACCCCAGTGAATTGGGGAAGAAGAGTCAGTTTGTAAACTTCGACGGCGACTGACCTGAGGGCTCCGTCGCATTAAAAATGCATGGTAGATGGAGAAGGCGAAGCAGATAAAATGCTACGCCGAGCGCCGCCAACACAAGGAATTCTTTGACTCCTTGAAGGCGGTGCATAGACTGAGGTAAGAGCTACTGAGGACGCTAATCGATGGTAGTTCAGGCGCTACCTGCACACAGACTGCAGATTTGTCGGAAACACTTTGACTGTCTCTTGTACAACCGTTCAGAGATCGACTGGCCTATTTTGAACAGCCTGAAGTTGCACAAGGTGAAGGTGAGTTTTGCGGACATGTCAACACTGGATGAGAAGCACAGAGCACCCGCTCAGGTGCAAAACGGCAACTGTGCCAGTGTCGACGGGATCCCGCCTGAAGTATTGAAACACGGCGGAGCCTACGTGCTGACAAGGAAGCCTGGTGGACCAGTCGGGCTCAAGAAACGGAGGAGATAGGAGCAGTAGACAATTACCACAAGCTCTTCCAGTTGAACGGCATCACTGGTCTCAGGAAGTCAGGCGTCAGTGAGACAACTAAAAACAGCGCGGGTATACTGATACACAATGAGGAGAGCCGTATGGCTCGTTGGGCGGAACACTTTCAAGATCAGTTCAGCTGGCCCCCTGCTCCCGGACCTCTTCCTACTCAGGTGATGCAGGACGAGCCATGGACGGTTAGTTTAGAGTCACCGTCGGATGTCGGGGTCCGAAACGCGATCAAGCACTCAATCGTTTTCGTGCCGCTGGCCCGGTTTCCGTCCCATCTGCAATATTTAAGGATGGAGGTGAGGTCCTCTGCTAAGCAATGACCTCCCTATTCGAACGCATCTGGAAGGAAGATTACCCAGGCTAACTGGAGCGAATCGATTATAGTGGCAATATGGAAAGGCAGTCACACAGACTACGCTAACCACAGGAATATTAGCCTAACGCCAGTTGTGACAAAATTACTGGTCTCGATTCTCCTTCGTCGTCTCGCTTTGGAACGGGAATCTCGGATTAGGGAAGAGCAGGCCGGTTTCCGCCCAAGACGTAGCTGTGTAGACCATATATGCACTCTGCGGCAGGTGCTAGAACAGCGCCACGCATTCTGCAGACCGACAATAGCTGTGTTCCTCGATTTCAACAGTGCGTTCGATGCAGTCGATCGATCGATTCTGTTCGAAATACTTGCGCGGAAAGGTGTTCCCACGAAATGTGTGAACATCCTTCGAACACTACAGGCCGCGTCAGGGTATACGGTGACCTGTCGGATAGATTTCCGACCACAAGTGGTGTTCGTCAGAGTTGTCCGATTTTTTTCTTTTTTGTGCTATCACTTTTGTTCAATTTCTTTGTGGACTCTGTCATGGAGTAGTTCCCTTACGGAATCTTACGATGTAGGCGTTAAAGTACTGCCTGGTGAAAGGTTAGTTGATCTTGATTGTACGGACGATATCGTCTTGCTTTTGTACGACGTTGCAGCGGCACAATCAACCCTGAATAGCCGGTCCAGAATGGTCCCATTATTTGGTATGCACTTCGCACCTTCAAAGTGCAAAGTGTTGCTGCAGGACCACCAGCTACTTGATGACCTCTTGACGCTTGCTAACGAGGAACTCGAGGTGGTTGATCATTTCACTTATCTTGGCAGCTGCATCAGCAATGATGTGCGCATAGGAACTGACGTCAGCTCACGCATTGGAAAAGTAAGAGTTACCTTCTTGATCCTGCGGCATCTTTGGCGACAGAAGGGACTTTCCCTCCGTCTGAAAGGCCGTGTACACAAGGTCACAGTGAGGGCTATCCTTCTCTAGGGAAACTTGGAACATTCGGTCTGGAGATCTGAGGCCCCTTCAAGTCTTTGATCATCGTTTTCTGCGAAGCATTGCTGATGTCGGATGGCACCAGCGTGTCCGCAACGATGATGTGCGTAGGCGAGTACTAGGTGATGATAATCATGCTAGCTCCCTAGAACAACAGATATCACTGAATAAGTTGCGTTGGCTTGGGCATCTGCTACGTATGCTTGATCACCGCTTACTTAGGAGGGTCTTGTTTAGTCTGCTAGGTGTAGGGTGACGCAAAGCTCGAGGTGGACAGAAGTTGACTTGGCAGCGGGAAATGAAGTCACTGACGACCAAACTGGGTGCCCTTGGTCCGTCTCGCCTTCCGGGTTGGAGTCCATGTGACTCGCCTTGTGCTTGGCTCGAGACTTTACGGGACGTGGCTCGCAACCGACACCAGTGGCGCGTCTGCTGCCGTCTCCTAGTCGGATTGCCTGTTTAACATGTGTTTGGTGCTGAGTTATCTGCGGGGTAATGGCTGATTATGACGCGGGGCATTGAAAGCCGCAAGGAAGCTGTCTCGCTGATGCCGCCTTATCTTTGCACGATAGCCAGCTGTGTGTAACAGGATGTTGTTGATAAGGTGTAGGCGTTTTGACCCTGAATGTTTGCTAGGGCGTCAAGGTGGCCCTTATCTTCCTCTTATTATTCTTCGTTTCGTAAGTCATTGTGTTTGTACGGCAGTTTGGCGGGGCCTTCAAATTCGACCGTTGCTGTCCTCGTTGGAAGATTATTTTACGCTACCGACTGTGGATTCTATAGTTTGCTTGTAACTGTTGAAGCAATTTGTTTTTCTGATCAAGTCGCAAGGTCAATGTTGTCCCATTCCGCCAACCATTTGAAAACGTTACACGTTACGGCTTTAAATCCGCGCTTCATCGAATACGGTCATAAAGCCAGGAACACCTTCAAACGAATTAGGAATAAATGTCTTGGAAAAAAGCGAAAGCATCATGCTGACTGGCAATCTGGCCTCAGTCGCTGTTTTGTCGACAAAGCGCAAGTCCCGCTTATACTTTCTAGTAATGTTCGCCAACTTTTTAGTAATCTCAATGCCATCATGTAGCGAAGTGAGTAGGTTAATACATGATTCACTCTGTTACAAGAAAGCTGATTGCATACTGATTTGGAAAATTGGGTAATCCAACTTGATGGTTATTTTTCAATCAGGTCTGACCGCCCCGGAAAACCCCAGTTTCGTGGTGGTGACGTTAAAACTTACGTTAATCCACGTTGGCGCAATTCAGCAATCGTAATATTCACATACTGAACGATCTCTATAAGCTGCCATTTATAGTTGAATGCAAACCGAAGTTTTTAAATGGCTTTCAATCAGTCATCGCCTGAAAGGTATACATTATTCCTGACACATCTGCAACAGAGTTAAAGCTTTTTGAGGATTAAGTTCCTTCAAGGCTACTGCCTAAATTAGATTGTTCTATCTGTATTGTTACTGGCGACTTCAACAGAAAGTATACAATATTCTTGAAATCACTTGGCTTGGTAGACCTAGTGACTGTTCCGATCAGACACGATGCGCATTGGACGCTGTGTTCACAAACAAACGACAGTTTTTCCATATAAAAACGGGCTCCTCTAAGCAGCTCAGAGCATTGTATTTTAAAATTGTGTCCAATCACATGTACTGGCTGGTTAGCCGAACAACCACGTGGTGCCAGCTGGGTGGTTCAGGTTAATGCCGTTCCAGCGAATAGTTCGGCGACAGCGTTGCAGGACGTGGTGGGTATTTATCTGGCGAGCGTTTCACTAGAAAATGTCACAAAGGGCCGTTTAACAACACTGCGACATGGCGGATGTGACCCACCACTAAATAGTCACTGCCTCTCCCTTCCGGAGGATTCCCATTTCACAAACGTCATTCAAATCGAAGAGTTCCATTGATCCCTTCATACGATGGCGAACACGACAAACAAACTCACTTCTGCAAAGGCAAACACAAGCACGTTGTAGTTCGGGAATCAAGCGCACACAGGGCAGTGGCTGGACCGTAGTCAGCTTCACAATGAGTGCATGGAACGAAAGTTTGAGCCTAGCACGACCACGCACCCCGTCCCCTCCAGCAACGACCAACTGTCTTCTGGAGCCATTATCGAGGACATGGTGGGTAAAAGGCAGGTAGGCACCTTACCAACACTCGCATCAAGCGCAGCCACACCGGGGATGTCAGACAACAGCCAATCACTTGAAATGACAATATCAATCAGAATATATCTGCTACAGCATACGGCTATGCCAACATAACTCTTCGCTAAATTAGCATATGAAGTACGTTGGTTAGCAACGAATCCGATATAAGTACAAAATGGACAAAATGGACGTTATTCAAAAAATGCCACAAACGCGATAAAGTTAACGAAGATAACCATAACTAGCATAAGCACCGAGTGCGAGTTAACAGAAGATTATTTCGGTATGCAGAAAAAACCAAATAAGGTGGAATGAAATTGACTAGCTTAAAAAGAGCTAGTTTAAGTTGGTTTAGCCCAACTGTGATGGGGAAGCATCATGAATGCAACACCAGCCTCAGCATGGGGCAACTAACATATATGGTTGGCGGCATCCGGTTTCGGATTTTCCTGTCAGTGGCCAGCCACAGGACGCCTGCGCCTACAGAGGGACTATGGGTGGCTTGCGCTGTACCACCCACACGGTCACAATGACCGTACACTCCGCATCCTCCAGCAACGATCAACTGTCTCCTGGAACCAGTATGGACGAGGTAGTGAGTAATAGACAGGTAGGCACCTTGTCAACATGCACATCAAGCGCAGCCACACCGGGGATATCAAGCAACTGCCATTCACTTTAAACGAAAGATGAAACAAAATAAATCAAATAACACATACTGATATGGTGGCCTAACTATTCGCTAAATTACCATATGAAGTAAGTTGGTTAGTAACGAATGCGCGATAAATAGAAAATGTCCACAAGTTACTTAAAAATGCTACAAACGCAACAAAGTTACCGAAGATAAACGCAATTAGTGTAACCAACGTAGCCAGTTGATAGAAGATTATTCAGGTAGGCAGAAAAAACCAAATAAAGTGGAATGAAATATATCCAGCCTAAAAAGAGTTAGTTTAAGTTGATTTAGCCCAACTGTGGTGAGGAAGCATCATTAATGTAAAATCAGCCGCAGCATAGGGAAAAGTAACACATATAATTACATATGTACAGACACACAAAGCCGGTATGTAACTGGTTAACTTGCTATATTTTTATACGATTACCGATCATCAATCAGCTCGGAGAACACCCGCATATCCTCATCCGCACCCCCAGCTACAAATATGCTCACGGATTTCTAATACCTGTTTCTATTGTTATGATCACGCCTTCGCAGGGGTGCCACGCACTGCCATGAATAAAACATCTATTTAGTTATTTATACAGTATGTCTAACTTTTTAATGCTGACCAGACATCCTTACAAGATTATCAAACGGCGAAATTGTTCCATGGAAAAATCACAAGGCTCTATACACACTGTTTTTGACTGATTTTGTTGGTCTTCAACGACGAGGACTTGTCGCTTGAACCTGACCATCTTACGGACCACATCGAATATTGCTTTGACATGTGTTGCCCTGTCGAAACGATCTATCTAAGAGCAGATCGGTTGTCATCACCACTACTAAAGCGACTTCGAAGGATGAAAGAATGGGCTTACAAGTGCAAGAATGCTGCCCGTGTCAAAAGCCTAACCACAGCCATTAAATTCGCGATAAAAGGACAACCAATTATAAGTGGAAGCTGTTCTAGGCAACTTTAACTGTGGTGATCTAGGGAGGCTTCTGAGTCAGCTCTGTGGTAAGAGCGTTTTCAGCCAGAGCGGTGAAATGGATGTGGATAAACTGAATTCGGAGTTTAGTTCCGCCTCATTAAGCTCAAGTGCAGCTGGCCATTCGATCAAAGCAACATTCACAAAGAACTCAAAAGATTAAACGCAAACAAAGCTTGTGGTCCGGATGCTCTGTCACCATTAGCTTTGAAGGAGTGTGCTGATTCTCTTACACTGCCTTTAACAGATCTCTTTAACAAATGCCTCACTACGGGTGTGATCCTGGACATTTGGAGAACGGCCAGTATAACTTCAGCAGCAGAAAAGGGATCTCAAAAGCATTGTCCGATTGCATGTACATCTGTGCTCTTAAAAGTTTTCGAAAAACTGTTAATTCCGCGAATTTTTTCTGACGCTCCAGAAGACGATATCTACCAGTTTGCGTATAGACCTCAGGACTCCACATTGGATGCAGTGGCATATCTTGTTCATTCGATAGCCTCTCCATTAGATCAGAAACGTAAATCCGTGCGGCTTCTCTTCCTGGATTGTTCAAACGCCTTTGGAAGCCTGGATAGGTCAATGTTGCTAAACCTGTCATCCGGAAATGGAGTTCATCTGGGTGCGTGTAATCTGTTACGTGAATATTTTATGGATCGTACTCACTCAACCAAGTTGAACGGTAAGAAACCATCTGCCCTCCTCTCCTGTCTCCGCAGGGAGCGATCCTATTTTTTCTATTTTCCTTGTATGTTGAGCCTCTCCCTATACAACCCCCGTTTATAGGGTGAAAATATGCTGAAGATGTTGTGCTGCGATGTATGGCCCCCCTAGCCAGGATTACAGAAGAGTAGTAGGGGGAGTTGAATGGTATTGGTAGAAATTCGTCACATCTAGACTCACTCAGACAGCCGTCACACGCCACATCCCTTCAACGAGGGTTGGAAGATGTGGCGAGAGAGCTACGTACAAGGATAGCAGAACATAAGAGACGCATAACACGGCTACCGAGAAACGAGCTTGAATATATGGCTCTACTAAGGAACTCGGCAGTAGCGGTGCACGCGATAGATAAATGGCATGAGATCGACTTGGATAACGTCAAAATCGTTTTAAAGTGGTTGCGATCAACTCCCCAGAGGTTGACTGCTGAGGCGGTTAGGATTAGCAAAGTGAACAACTATTTGAACAGAATGGACGGGGAAGAGCTTTCGAGTGTGTGGCGAGCTGTGTTAACGCGACCAGTCAGAGGAGCGCCGGCGGATGGATCCAGGGCAGAAAATGAACATCACATTATCCCCGCACCCATGGTTAATAGGGTGTGACCTTGTAACGCAAACCAGTTGTGACCGTTCCATGCACTATTTTGAGTGATGTGTTGACCTGTAACGCGACTGATCTTCTGCCTATATCCCATTCGTCGCGATTATCATCCCAGTTCGCTATAAGTGCTATACTAATCCTCGACTGGTTCACTCGGTCTGACGGCGCTTTTGTGTCAAAAGCGAATCGTTGCCCACAAACTATACCAACCGGTTGTTTTCAAACCTTTCTGAAAACACGAGTTCTCAAGCGGTTCCAAGTGTTTTCTAAGATGTTGATCTGGTGAAATAGTCTCCATCCAGATCTCTTACGCTTAATGCTTCTAATGCAGTGATGTAATACTTGCTTTTCTCCGTGGCGATAAGTTGCAGTCCGTCATAGATTTCTCTCCCATCGTTACTGTGAATGAAAATCCCATACACAGCTCTTCCACCGTCAAGCACCTCGGTGTTCTTTTGTCCCAAAACCTTTCTTGGTTCACGCATGTCTGTGAAACTTTTCAAAAAATTAGAAAACGTTCTTTTTATGCCCTCAGACTTAAGGTTCTTTCAGTACGTGATGGTTTAAGATTCAGGTTTGTGAACACTTACATTATTCCCCATCGGTTATACTGCTCTCCTGTCATTTTCCCTGGACTGCTTCAGCAAGATCACTTCTTATTGGTGCACTCTATAAAACATATTTCTACATGCAGCGGCTTGTCTTGAGATTCTTTAGCTGATTTGATCATTTCTAGACATCTTGGTGCATACATGCAATGATTGATCTTCTAGGGTACTGATTGATTTCATCCAGTGAACAATGATGTTTCCAAAACGCTCTCTTTCTCTTCTACTCGTACGAAATTCAGAATTTTATTCTCTCGCACGTCATCGTATCGTAATACTGGTTTGCCTTATCTCTCACATTTTCTGGTTGGCCCAGCGAGCGGTTGTTGGAGTAACAGTTGTGCACTTTCTCATTTCTTCTTCCCAAGCTTGTATATTGATATTATGATCCAGGTATCCACAGTGGTGGTGTAAATGATGAAAATGAACCCATTAGGGTTCATAAAGCTTACTTTGACTTGACTTGACTTGTTGATAATAATGATGATCGCAGTCAGTGAGCAGACAGCACTCTTGGTTCAGGAAAGGAAACTAGTAAGATGGATAGTAAAGAGCAAAACGCGGGGTTCAGGCAGTTTGAATCCACAGAATACCAAGTCAAACCTCAGACATGTTCAATCCGAGAATGCTCAAACCAGGGAGCCATCTACTCGGATTCTGGGAAACACAGATAACCCCGTACATGGTCCAGAGTAACTGTGATCTATGGTGTACATGCACAAGAGAATAAAAAGACAGGCCAGAGAAGCAAATCGCCGTCATAAAACGGGGATTCGATGACAAAACTGAAACATTTTCGCCAGATGGTAATTGAGTGGACCTGCTTGATTTGATTCCACGGGAGTAGTGTACGATAGACTGTCCCCAGTACTTAGCATGTTTCGAATATCAACATAGCTTTACATGTATAGTGAAAAAGGGCAAAAAAACCGGGTTCGAATTACTTCCTTGAAGTGAGTATGGTACTTCTAAATATGGTTACAGAAGGGAAGGCGCTGCAAGCGATTCGGGAAACGATACTAGAGCGAAGTGAGGTTAAGCCGGAGAAGCGTTGGTAGGAAATACAAGCGCATTTGGGAATGGTGACGGGATGTTGTGGCAACTGAGCAGGAGACGGGAACTTGCGAGGAATAGCGACAGACCTAACAGGTAGTTAACAAATGTGGTCAGCTTAATACACTTAACTTTGGACGTAAACCCATTCTGATGCGGCGATCCGGGATAAAATAGGACGCAGAGGAGAATGAATCCAGAACCCTAGGTAGCAGGAAAGTATCTGGTGCTAAAAGCTGACCCACAGCTGTCTTTCAAAAGGTGGAGACAAGCCATTCAACATACTACATCGCTCCTGAGCAATTTCCAGCTAGGCCGTGCGTTTGGATTTCGCCAACGTAAGACGATGGAGGTGCAACTCAACTGGAGCAACACAATGTGAAAATGAAGGATAAACAACTTTACCTGCTCATCATTTCCACCAGAAGCAAAGTGATCACCGGAAGCAGAAAAAGCAGCGGCAATAATCGGTCCGTTATGACCTTGGAGGGTGTAGAGTGGTCTTCCTTCCAAAAGGTCAAACACTTTTAAACTCCCGTCATCGGAAGCTGATAAGAGAAAGTGACCGTTTGGATGACAGCTGACCTTGTTAACGGGGGCCGTATGCGCTGTATGGGAAAAGACGTGAAGAACTGAATCTGGAGCCATCTTTTAATGGAATAACGAGACTACGACGACCGCAAATTTATTAACGAGAAAATAAGCGGCAAATACGCGTTATAAAATTTAAAAATTATTGCAATTGTTACGCTTTGAAAGTTAGATTGTGTGCCCACACATCACTTGTGACAGGTTATTCGGAAACCCAATTTGTAGGGATTAGGATTAACTAAGACATGCCACTCCACCGCAGAAACAAGTACAATGTAAAAACCCAAGACTTTCGACAGGGTAACACAGATGAAAGCACTTACACTGGTTCTTTCTAAAACGACAGTGAAAAACAAAAGTAAACTGAAACATCAGGCTGATTTGACGGACTAGTCTTTGGTCCAAAAGAACAGTGGCATAAATGACGGTGAAAACATGCCAAATTAAGATCCATCGGTCACAACGGTAAAGATAGCCGTCAGGGCGGGAGCTACGTAATAAAAACGCATATTCTCGGATCCACGAGACACCCAATCGCGCATGCGCGGAGGACAAGAATAAGATAAAGTGCGCCAAAGTAGGTTTTGTAGTATGTTGGCACTATTGGTAGCCTGCTATTGATGCAACAAAACGACTTTTATCCAAGTAGGGGGTTCATGGCAAACTGTCGCCGTCCTTCAATATTTCTAGCGGTGTAAGACGGTTATCCGCTGTCACCTTACCCCTCTAACTTCGCTAGTCACGAAACCATGGAAACAGTGTTCGCTGGACACGACCTAGAAGCTGTGGAGCTACTTTCTGGTGTGAGATTTCTTGAGTATGCCGACGATATTACCCTCATCTGTGACAGCTCCAAAACGTGTCAAGCAGCACTGGACCGACCGCACTGGCTGTCAATCGCTTTGAGCTATGCTTTGCTCCATCGAAACGCAAAGTGCTTCGCAAAGATTGGCAGGAACCCATCCCTGCGCTGACTCTTGGTGGTGATCAGCTAGAACTCGTTCAGGAATTCAAGTACATGGGAAGCAATATTAGTGCCCGTGGGATCGAAGATGAGATTGCGAACCATATAGCAAAAGCTCGAAGTGCTTTTGCCAATCTCCGCCACCTGTGACGCAGATGCGACATCACGCTCGCCCTGAAGGGCAGAGTTTATAATGCGACCGTCCGTTCAACCCAGTTATACGGTTGTGAAACCTAGCACATCAGGTCGACAGACATAAGGAGGCTGGTCACGTTCGATCATCGCCGCCTTCGCAGCTTAAGTCAAGTCTGACAGCAGCACCGCGTGAGCAATGAACATGTTCGGCGTCGCGTATTTGATGCAGGAAGAGTGACAGAACCACTCAGTACCATTGTATCACGCACTAGGCTCCGACGGCTGGACCGCGTGTTGCGCATGCCAGCCCATCGACTCCAGTATCGTGCGTTGTTTGCGCGCCGGCGGTCTGGATGAAAGAAGCGGAGGGGACGCCAAGCGATGACTTGGTCCAGGGAAATGAAAACCCCCACTTCGAAGTTAGCGTCGGTTGGTGAATTCCGACTGCCTAGTTGGGGTCCTAAGGAGGATGAACACGTTTGGTTGGACACATTTGCTGTTATGGCGAACAGCCGGCCGCAGTGGCGCATATGTTGTGTGTTAGTTTGTCCATCCGGTCTTTTATGCATAACCTAAGCAAACAGCTTGAGTTTATGGTCAATCTTGCTTTGCCTTGGTAGAGCGCGACAGCTTCGTTGACATGACTACCCATCGACTTCTGGTATCGACCTGTCACTTCGAACCGTTTGAAGCTTCCACCCACTGTATGTAAACGGCTGATGAGAATACGTGAATTCAGATTAATCCGTTGAATTGTTGCTTGTTCTTGCGCTCTTGAAATTCCAGAGGGTCGGAACGATCCAAAAGTGTGGGAGTCAACGAAGGAAACAGCAGTTGGTAGGATGATGTGCGACCTGCATTGTGTACACAAGTCGGTAGTTCATAGGAACATAGAATACGAACACTGCGAACATCGCTGGTGACGAGAAGACATAAGTCACCAGCTAGTAACCTGGGAAAGCCCGCCGATGCAGGTTTGGAGGCTTTGCTGGCAGCACTGGCAAAGAACCAGGTGTAAAGTGAATATATCTACTTTAATAAGTAGCAGTAGGCAAAACAGCGGCTATGGGCGCCAGTTCAGTGCTACCCAAGAGGTGTGTAAGTGAAATAGTTTGCATCGAAGAGTAAAGTGTTTAAATTCTTCCGTAGTAATAAAGATAAGAAAAATGGTCACCGTACTGAAACAAAATAGATGCATGGAGCACAGAGTTAAACAACTTTCAATCTGGACAAAAATTTGCAATGGGACTGTACGCCCCTCGTAAAAAGTGTGTTCAAACAGTGAGTCAATTGTTGGGCCTTAGATGGGAAGGGAAAAGGTCAGTGCCGTAGGCATCCGCGTCAGAGTTTATAACATGTCTTCCAAAGTTCGCGCCATATTTCGGGTCGGTAGACAGGTAACGCTTGTTCTCACCCAGTCCCTGCTTGGAGTTGAGGAGTACACACCCAGGAACAGGAATACAAGACACCGGCAGCATGAGAAAGCTTTGGCTTCCCGGCTCATAGTCCAGTGCCGATTACCACATAATCCGCATCTTCGGCGTGTAGTTGTCCTGTGATAGATGAAGTACCGTTGTAGCACCTATCGCAGTGAAACAGATGTATGCGGCTCTACACAAGGTGAAAGGCTGGTTGCTCTGTTGGCATATGCGACTCAGATTCCAAAGTGAGTTAGTACTTTAGAATGGGAGGCAACAACATTGGTATAGCCAGTGTGACTGTTGCGCCTGTGGTAGTGGTGCGACTATCCTTCATGAACATATCCATTACAGTGACCTCGATTGTTGCGTGAAAATGCTCACACCAGCCTTGAACACTCGAGACGCGAGAGAAACTGGAACAGCGCAGAGGAATGATACCGCATTAAATCTCAGAATTTACGCTGCCTACGCGCGCAAAGCAGAAATGGCAGGCATTCCAACTACAGTCATTTATTCGGAGGAATAGGGCACTGAGATTATCTGTCCTGGGCACACTGGTACGCAAGGTACTCCAAAGTACAACTCGGGATAGGTTAATGAGTTGAGAAGTTAAACAAATCACCACATCACGTTTCAGTTATCTTGTTCAGAAGGGGTAAGTTAACTCACTAAACACAAACCAACTACGAAGCCACATAATCTCTTAATGTTCGATCTCAACTTCTCCAGTTGGCAAGTAAGACATGCTTAGAGAGTTGGTTAGGGAGTTGGAGAAATTAGCTATAATAGTAGTCGCAGTCATACGTTGTAAACGGAAGTGACAGTGGAACACAAGCAGCGTTATATCATGGTTAATGACAGAGTGTTGTTCGCTGCTTTCCGGGTTTGTTTTCAAAATATGGTGAGTTTCGGTAAGCAAATCTGCTGAACTGCAGTGCCCGGACAAATAGGATTGGATGGATTAAATTGACGATTTCGCGGAGTCAGGTTACTACAGAAAGGCAATAAAAGCCCAATAGCCGAATCAGCCTCTCTTACAAAATCACAATAGATAATCACACTACTAGAAACAGTTAGTCAGATCAGCACTTAGGCTAAGTCACCGCTGAATGTCCATCTAGCGGGTATGTGACACACTGTGCAAGAGAGGAAAGTGTGTGTGCGTGTGTGTGTGACAGAAGTAGCTGGTGACATCCGTTTCCGGAGTCGTCTATCAATGAGATTGCGCACAGCCACAAAGCGTTTGCGCACAAAAGATGATCACCGTTTACGGCCGATGGGATAATAGGTAAGAGAGTCAGAGCCAAGATTGTTTCTATGTCAGCACACATTCCGGGAATGCGTACAGCAGTCTCAAACACAAATAGCGAAGTTTAGAGAACAGTGCATAACAATATATACCTATTGCTATCCAACATGTCGGAAGATAGACCAATACCGATCAAAGAATAAGCGACAGCTGGTTTGTGAAAGCTGTGGACTAATAAGCGTTGTAATACCGTTGAACAAACTCCAGTAATGCGAACATTGGTCGACAGAGGCTCGGAAGCGCTGTCCCAAAGAAAACAAATTCCGCAGCAACTAGTCTAATGGGTGGAGAACCAGTAAGTGAATGAATGTGGCTGGATTGTGACAAACGAAGGTGTCAGCCAATGAGTTAAAGAAGAGGTTTTGTGATGATACTACCCAAACGCATGGCGCTTGCGATGTAGTCAGTGGAGTTTCGCTAATGTTCGTGGCAGATATTGAGTTTCTGCTGTTTTATTCTCACTTACACAACTACGAATCCAGCGATGAGATGCGATATGCACAGTTGTCATAACTCACGTCCCTAGGATGATGATAGGAGACAATGGTGGGAAAGGGATAGAAAGCAAGTAGAAAACGAAGAGGGACACACGATAGACAGGTGAATAGAGTGAGCCGGATTGGAGCACTGACAGTTCAAGGCAACAGACCAAATGTATGGGTGATACGGAATTCGAGCCACTAACGTGGTCTATCCAGAGAACTCTAATTACGATCACAGTGCGTACCAGTCTGCTCAAGCCTTTAGTCGCCTTATGTATGTCTTGTGATGACTGACCACGTCGCGTTCTGCCCAACTAGGTGTAGCGATGACATTTGTTGTACGTCGAAGCATGTGAACAATGGGACTAAGAGGAAGAAGATCCAACCAACACAAGGTGTTCAGCCTTAACAGACACTTCAGTGCGTCACAAGTGTTCCTTTCAGAACACTAAGCGGCGGACTTCCGTGATGTTCATTTGGTACCCTTACATCATGTGAGCAATACTTTACCAGTACCGATGATCAAAGATGACCAGCTCTTTGGTGCTTTCGTTACGAAACGGCCGTTGTTGGTCCATATAATAACACCGTCCTTACTGCTGCGTAATACCCCGCGCCGTAGAACCGTCATGTAAGTTGAAACTGGTGACGGGTCTGGGAAAGAAAAGCAATAGATGGTGAATGGAGTACGATACGAACCGAGTATGATTTCAGACGCACTGGTAGATAGATTTATTGGTGTACAAAGGTCGCTCCCAGATGTGTGTCACATGTTTGATCAAATAAGAAGAAAGAAATGTATCAGCAGTACTCCAGCACACGGTACTGATGCTTCGCTGCCACGTAACCCCCATCGATTGCGCGTGAATTGGGTAGTCGTGGGATCGCATGCACCTACGCGGATTCGAACCGGCGAGTTGAAGATTACAACGCAAGCGTCTTCGGTCAAATGCTTTAACACAAACGCTGTAGTAGGTAAATTTCTTTACTGCATTGGACAATACGTAAACAGCATTTTCCGGAGCCGTGTAAGCGCCTGAAGTGAGTTTACGTCCGAAACACAGTAAATAAAAACAGAACTATGACGCGTTTCCATCGCATAAGGATGATCGTGGAGATTAAAACGCTCTAGTCCTGCCAATCATCTAGGAGATGTCGGCCGGTGGCCGAGTGGTCTGCACGTTTGCTTTGCAACTGGGTATGCGGCAACATGACGCAATGTCAGAAGAGAAGGTAGTTGAATAAGTTGAGCTGTAAAGTGACAAGAATTGAGGTGGGATCAGCACAATCGAAGTGAAAAGTGCCGTTTCAGGACCGACTCAGCACCGGTTCCCACAGTTCTATGTCGCAGCTATCCGAGTGGTCAATCAACTCATTATCTGAGTGATCATGTCATTGGTTGAGGAAAACCGCGTGAATGGCGATGAAGTGGTGATCAAAGCTGTACGAGTGAGTTGGAAGTACAACGCATCGGGTGAAATGGCTAAACGACCGAACAGAATTGAGCATATAGGGGAAACCAAGTCAGAACAAAGTAAAGAGAGGTTAATTGCTGTGTGCTGAAAGCAAATGAATGTCAAGGCTGGAAAGCAAGCGAAAGGAAATTAAATGGAATCCAGCAAGAGCGATCCAGGTGGATAGCCATCGAATATCAGGAGAAGCATAATATAGCTGTTTAGTTCCTTCGGGAGGATTCGGCAGAGCTGACTCCACTGATGGCGTGATAACTTGAAAGTGAAGGCCCTACTTTCTGTTAGACATTGAACCCAGTCTAGCTAAGAGAAATGCCAAAAAGCGCCCGCAATTGCCATAAAACGGTATCCGACGCAAACTGGCCCATCATTACAGTCATGCGCAAGAGGCTGTTCCAGAGGTCAATACTGTTCTACGTTGTGTCAAACTAATCAAAGTAGTCACGTGTGGATCTTCTGGGATCAGAAAATTCGTCCTATGCTAGAGAGAAAAAGCTCGTGAATTCAGGCCTCACATCGGATTGAGGGAGTGGCTGATGCTAACAAATACTGACAGGAGAGAACGGTGAGCCAATATTTATTTAAATGTGTCATATGACTGTATCCAATAGTAGAAAATTTAAATGTGGCCGATCATGCACCACTCCTTCCGAAGGGAGCCTAAGTTATTGTCGATCTCGTGGAGAGATATACCACATAACTTGGACCAAACAGCTGTCACGTTATTGTAGCAAAAAGTGGTTCACTGAAGATAGAGTACACACTAAAATGTTATCGAGACGCTGCGATCTTAAGTCCGGGGACAACAGGTATAAGTTTTATTAAAACGGACTTGGTATGCTTTGGGCACTCAAGCGCAGCTTCAGCACTTGGGCCGAAGAGATTGGCACTCGCCTCTTCCTCACAATAATACGACCAATGTTAGGGTACGGCTCATCCGCACACTGTCGCATCGCCTGGGGAGAGGGACAAAAGATTGTGCGGATACAGTATGTGACCACCAGGCCCATCCCCACCTTACGAGGTGCACCGTAAGAAAACCGGTGCAGGAGACTAGAACTTTACACCTTAGCTTATCGTCGATTGCGGGTTGACCTCATCATGATCCACCGGATATTACATCCTGGTGCTTACTCCGTGTTGAGGACGCTGCTGCATATGCGCCCAGCAAGCAGCACACGAGGACCTCGGTACAAGCTTGTAGTACTGGATTTGAAGTGGATTGCTCACCAACTCTGTTTCGAACGGAGAGTGGTGAATGTATAGAATAACCAGCCGCAACAAGTGGTTGAGGCAAAGTCTGTGACAGGATGCAAGCAATTTCTGGACAAACATTCTGCCGATATGAAATATCTCCATCTCTCTCTCTCTCTCTCTAACATAACAGGTCTTTGTACCTAAATGACTGCAGATGCAGCTACACAGAGGTAGCTCATTTTACTGCTTCTAATCAGTATTCAGTATTTTGGTGAGTAACATAGATGTATCACAACTGAACTGCAAAAGTACGGGCTGATGTGGTAAAACGCTTAACAACACGGTACACATGAAACCTATCGCATAAAATGGGTGGCTATTGAAACCACACATAATTTCGAAGAATCAGATAAGCTGAGAACCGATCCAAACTGCAAACCAATGTAAAACTAACCATTATAATGTTGCAACAGACGATTCATTCTCAAGTCCCACAATTTCACGGAGCAATTGGTACCACCGGAGGCCAAGCAGTTACCGCTGGGATGGAAATCCAAATGAGATGCGAAACCACCGCTTTCATGAAATGTGTGCACACAACGCTGGTTTTCACAATCCCAAAGCTTGATGGTTTTATCATCTGAGCAGGAAACAATCAGGCGTGAATCGGGGGAAAAGCTGAAGTATGGATTGGTGGGAGAGGCACACCCTACCGACAGCATCGTACCCAATTGACGTGCTCGTTCAGTGAAAACAAGAACTTCTGTCTGTGAGGATTCCAAACCTGAAAGGAAATCTTATTCAACCTCAACAACAAGAGCACCTTGACCGATTTATCTCCAGAAGCAGTGCACATACGGAGGCCGTCAGAAGAGAGATCAACCCATCGGACGGCAGAAGTATGTGCTCGGAACGTTATAGATTCACCTTTGCTAAAAGAAGTTAAAATAGTGCAGAAACTTACATATTCGGGACCCACAATTTCACCGTCTTGTCTCTCGAAGCAGTAACGATTAGTTCACCGCTGGGAGAGAATCGCACACAGAATATGGCATCTGTGTGACCGATGAATCTGTATGCACGGGTCTGAGGCTTGATGTTCCACACCATGAGACATGAGTCCATGGATGAAGAGACTAGAAGGAATAAAACGAATTAGTATGACTCACCAAGTTGCTTTCCGTTGGGGTTAAAGTCGACACAAGTAATTGCATCCCGATGTCCCTTGAAATGAATTTGCAGTGTTGGATCATTCTGGGGGATAGGGGATAAGTTGCATAGGATTCTGGAAGAAGAACCAACCATGACAAGATGAGGACACTGAAGTATGCCGCGTTCGCTCGGTGAAGGCAGTCAGCTAAAATAGAGCGTGAGGTTTCAATGGGGATCATGTAGAACTAGTAATTCGTGCACGAATAAAACCGACTAAATGGTGATGCAAGCCAATTACGCAATGTGTGAGAATAAAGGACTTTGTACCCATTGAGCAGACATCACATTGAATAAGTTTTCCCAAATCTGTTGGGGGAACGTACAAAGTGGAATGTGGGTAAAAGCGAGGCATACTTCTTTAACTGGCAAACGGAGCAATGCATACAATGATTCGATGTATGAGTTGGAGTCAGCTCCAATGAGTACTTCGTGAGAAGGGGCTTAAGCAATGGGAGGTAAGTAGCTATAGAAGACGGTTGGTGCTATGGTAAACCATGGCGCAAAACAAGCCCCCAACGGACACGTAACATGAACACAACAGTAACAATGCCACCTAGGCGGGCCCGTAGTCTAGAGGTAACGAGCTTGTCTAGTAATCTTGCGGCGCGGGTTTGAATCCGCGTAGGGGTGGGCGTCCTCGTGGTATACTTAGCCCGCGTACGACTGGTGGTTCAGGTGAGAACAAAGAGGCTGAGAACAAAGATCCGAGTATTCTCAGCAAGCATTCGTGCCACTTTAATTTATGGTTGCGAAACACGGTCGCTGCGATCCGAAGACACCCGGAAGCTGGAAGTTTCCTTATGTTGAAAACGTAGTGGCATGAGCGTATCACCAATGACAAAATCCGTAAGCGCTGTTACGGTCTTCCGAAGCTCACAACGCCGAAGACTTCAGTGGTTCGGTCACGTCATCCGCAGACCAGACATTGAACTTCACTAGGGCCGTGGTTTCACCCTCGTTTTGCCAGGGTTGGCGTCGTCACCGTGGTGGGCAATTGAAAACGTGGCTCAATGCAGTGAAATCGGATGTCCATCTTCTGGGAATCCATGTTGTGCATGGTGCTCGTCACTGGAGGAATCGTTGGATCAGTATCTGGTTGGAGCTTGCCACCGACTGCCGCGCTTGGGCAGCTCCGATTCGCGGCATCCATGAAGCCGGCTCATCCTGTCGCAGGAGCTACCCGCAGTAAAGTAAGTTCGAAGTGGGGGACTTCATGTCCCTTGACTAAGTCATCGCGTGGCCTTCCCACCTCTTCTCCCATGCATACCCCCGGCGCGCAAACAATGCACGTCGCTAGGGTCAGTGTGCTGGCCCAGCCATCGGAGCCTGGCAAATGATATAATGGTGCTGAGCGGTTCACTTGCTCTTCCTGCACCAAGAAAATACGCGACACCGAACACGCTTATAGCTCAGGCGGTTTCCCCACAAGGAATGAGCTAAACTGCGAAGTCAGCTATGGTCGACTTGATGGGTCAGGTTTCACAACCGTACAGGAGGAGTAAAGAGACGGCTGCATTGTAAACCCTGTTCATCAGAGCGAGAGTGATGTCACGCTTACGCCACAGGTGACGCAGATTAGCAAAAGCGCCTCGAGCTTTGACTATACGATGCATGACCTCATCCTCTATTCCACAGGCGCTAATATAGCTGCTTAAGCAGATAAATTTCCAAAGGACTTCTAGCTGATCACCACCAAGTGTCAGCGTAGGAGCGGGTCCCTATCAATCCTGGAGAAGGACTTTGCATTTTGGGGGGTGCAAAGCATAGCCCAAAACGATTGACAACCAGAGCTACTCTGTCCAGTGTTGTTCGGCAGGTTTGAGAGCTGTCACAGATTAGGGCAAGGTCGCCCGCATACTCCAAGTCAAGAAGTCGCTCACCAGGAAGTAGCTCAATGCCAGGGAACGTGGTTTCCATGACTTCGTCAACGGCGAAGTTAAAGAGGAAAAGTAACAAGGGGCAACTTCGTCTCACACTGCTGGGGATACTGAAGGGCGGACGACAACCTGCCACAAGCGCTTACTCTGTATGGATCCAGTTGCAATTACTCACTACGTTATAACGAAAGACAAAATACGTGAGAAGAAAGACAAAAACTACGAGTGTAAAATAATACGACAGAAATATGCCCGGAAGCCACAGATATGATTTAAACAAGTAAATGCGTTTTCCACAACACAAGGTACCGCCTAGTGAAGTTGACAAGATAACCGCATAAGTTTCATTCCGAACTGTGGGCTAAACAGTTTTGTTTCCCAAAGGTGCCATCATCAGCAACAACAGCATTACATTAGCCATTACAAGTTAAGATAAGCTTTGATACACTCATGTGGGAGCAATTTCAGTAATTTACACTAACACTGTGGATATACTATAACAAAATCGGTAGGAAAATAATGTGGTGACAAAGAAAACAAAGAGTACATTTTCAATCAAGCAAACGGTCTATCAACTGATGCACTATGAATTCGATGTAAAAGGCTCACGAGGTCAACAATTTTCCCGATAAGCAATCGGAAGGATAAACAGGTTTTGTGCATTGATAGCAGGACAGCGTCTGAGCCAACACGGTGCTCTTGCTTCATCATGATGCTTCGCTGCCATACAGCCACAATGGTGTACGGAACGAAAGATACTAGGAGGAAGAGAAAGAGCACCTAGCGTAAAATCTTAATGCACTAAGCAAACATTCCGAGTCAAAGCGTATACACCTTGTCAACAACATCCCGTCACAAACAGCTGTCGGATAGCGCTCGCCGGCCGATATTTTAAGCTCCACTGCCAGGTCAGATTGCTTCGTTTAGTACGTTGTGCTTAGTATTTCCTGTTTGTGTTTCCTGTTGTTGTGTTTAGTACGTTGTGTGTGGGTTATTAAATTGGTTATCGTTTCGGTGCTGAATGTATCCATCGTAAAGTCGCGTTCCACCTACATTTTTGGTATCACTTTCATATAGACAATCATCGTCCACAGATCGAACCTTTAATCGTCCTAGTTATGTACCGTAGTAATGACGAAACAAACACCCTGTGGTTCTTGCTGCAAAGTCGCTGCACATGGAGTGAATGCAGTTATTTGTTTTTGGTGTTGTGTGAATTTGCAGATTTTTTGTATTGGTCTCACCAAAGAGCAACTTAAGCTTATATGTGAAATTAAGAATGATTATGTCCAAGTATTTTACAAGCAGTGCCAGAGTGAAATGCAACAGGAGGAAGTCAATAAACGTCGCGAGAAAGCAAGGAAGGTAAAGGGTTCCAAGGCAAGGGGTTCAGTGTGTACATCTTACAAGGTTGACACCCAGCCACTCACAAGATCGAACTGTGAACTCTCTGGTACGATGTCCATTCTCTACTGCAGTTCCCGTTGGCGTGGCTGTGTTGAGTCTTACGGGCACTAGCAACCGGGTGTGCGATAACGCAAACGGGGTAGGGGAATGGTGAACGTAGCGAAGTAAGAAGAAGTGAGCCCCTGCCAGCGACCAGTGGCGCCGCAAGTTTACGATATTTCCCGCGTCTGAATCAACGGATACGAATCCTCAGGCTCGTTATAATCCCGACGGCAAATTTCTACAGAGCCAGATTGATAGACTCCTCGACGTGGGTGAACAGGGGATGAGTGTGAAGCAAAGCACTCATCTTGGAAAAAGAGAGGAAGGGAATACTTGGCCCATACGAGTTGCCTTTGCAGACGACGCCAGTCCGAGGCTGATACTTTCCAGCCTCGGTAGGCTAAAAGGGTTGAAGATCCAGATTCGTTCAGATATGGATCCATCAGACCGAGAGAAACTGAAATCGGTTATCACTGAGTTGAAGCGGCGTACCAATAGTGGGGAAAGTAACCTCTGTGTCTTAAATTTTCGGGTAGTTCCCCGGAGCAACAGGTCGATGACACTTATTGCGCGCCCAGAGGTTCCTACGACGGACCGCACATAGTCTTCAAAAATGTTTTTAGTTTAATGAACAAACGTGATGATATGCATCATTTCGTTGTCTCCCGTACTCCGGACGTACTAGGACTAGCCAAAAACCTGGTTAAATAGTAAGGTCACTACCCAAAAATTCCAGATTAGTGGCTATTCGCGCTTCCGGTGCGACAGACTATCAAACAAATGCGGTGGTGTGCTGCGATACATTCGGTCCTCCCTGTGCGGAAGACTGGTAAATACATACCGAAAGAAATGATTGCCTGTGCGAGCAGCTCCGGTGCTCGATCCGTCTAAGACAGGGCGAACTGTTTGTGGGTGCAGCTTATCGCAGCCCGCGAAGTCGATGTCTACATTGGTTACCGTATGTCAAAAACTACATGAGTCGGCCTCGCTTCCTGCTTATGGGAGATTTCAACTTCCCTCGAATACTGTGGTTCGACGTTCAACTTCTACCCGGGCACTGTGAAATCGATGCGCAGTTTGCGGAGGTGATATCTGAGATTGGGACAGCACAACAAGTCTGCCAACCGACGCGCGTTACACCACATTCCGCATCAATGTGCTTGGACCTAACAGTAACTAGTTGCGAGTAACACGTATATGATATTCAGATGCTGGAGCCTCTGGCCGCTAGTGATCACACGATGGTCCTAGCCACTCTAGAGCTGCGCCGCCCTATCCGCGTCCGCCGGAGCCGTCCTACTATTACTGGAAGACTGACTTCGATGGTCTCAATCGAGCCGCAAGTGAAGTGGACTGGACGTTACCACAGGACCTATCTGTTGAAGTTTGTTGGTCTGGTGTAAAAGAGTGTGCAATCGTGCGTTAGTTTCTTACACCACAAATATAGGAAAGTGTACTAGTGAAGCTACATTGGTTCAACAAAATGTACGACCAATTTGCTCGACGGCGACGCGTATAGTGGAATAAATTCCTCCTGTCTCGTTCTATAGACGATTGAGGCACACAAGAAGTAGCGGAATCTATGCAACAGCGCAATACACGAAAACGTCAACAGTTCGAAGAGGAGCTCCCTACCTCAGCGAAGTCCGCGCCCAAGATGTTTGCTCATGTGAAGCAACGTCTGAGGCCCGCAGATGACTTAGCAGTGGTAGAGGGCTCGGATGGGCAGGCTCTGATTTTCAACATTGAACGTGCATCTGCACAGGCGGCGCACTTCGCTTCCATATCTACAGGTGGACATGCGCATATGGCAAACTCAATGTATGAAGCTCCTACGGAACTCAAGTACCTGGATTGCGATGTGGAAAATGTACGCAGTCCACTCATCAGTCTTGACGGCACGAAGCCTGCCGGACCCGACGGTCGCCATCCGCTAATTCTAAAGACCATCGGCCATCATCTCGCCTGCAGTGAGTGATTTGTTCGACCGATCGTTGTCTGAAGGTGCATTGCCGAGCGACTGAAAATGATCGATAGTGAGGAGGATTCCGAAGCGCGGTGACGTGATTGTAGACAATTACCGGCAGATTTGTCTGACCTCTGCTTTGGCGAATGTGTTCGAGAAGATCATGAAAAAGGGTCTTCTAAAGCTGTGAGAGTTGAAAGACCTAACGCCTGCACAGCACGGTTGCATGAAGGGCCGCTCCTGCATCTCCAACCTGCTGTTGAAACGGCACGGATGACTGCAGTATTTGAACCGGGGGAAATCAGTAGATGTTATCTACGTTGATTTCAATAAAGCTTACTAGAAAATGAACCATGAGGTCCTCCTCCACAAACTGAGGTGTGGTGTTAGTGTCACACTGCACCAGTGGATCAGTGACTTCCTCATTGGAAAAATGGTGGGTACAGGTGGATTACCACCTAACAGAACGGTACTCCTCCACTAGCGGCGTACCCCAAGGCACAGTACGGGGGCGCAATTTGTCTTTGATCCACAACAACGAAATACCCCAGCTTCTTCAGTTGCCCTGTGCATTGTTTGCAGACGACCTGAAGATTTACAGGGTTATTGATTCCCCCGACGTCACAGTTGCCGTCCTACAGCAAGGCTTCGATCGGCTGTCCCTGTGATCTGCAGAAGTTGATCGGCCGGTCAACCTGGTCAAGTCGTCATTTATGAATCTGGGGAAGGATGGTGATGGGCGTAGGTACACCCTAGCCGGCCAGCTGCTGCATCGGACAAACTGTAAAGGATCTAGGTGTATTCTCACGTTGTGATCTGAAGTCCATAGACAACACGAACCGATTGTACGGAAACGGACTACGTCTGTTTTTGACGCTTAGACACAGCTTCTGCACTTACTCTGAAGATACAGTCACTTGCCTGTTCTTTTCCATGGGAATACCGGTGCTTGAGTACGGCTCAGTCGTCTATTACCCGATCACGATAGGTGAAGTGCATAGGCTGGAACGGGTTTAGCATGTAGCTACCAGGCTTATCCCCAGTATACGGGGTATGTCGTACGAGGACCGATGTAGGAGACTAGGACTATATACCCTGACATATCGTCGGCTTCGAGTTGATCTCATAATGACGCAGCTGGGCCACTTCCTTATGTTGAGACCGCTGTTGCACGTTCGCGCACCAAGCAGCACACGCGGACACCGGCACAAACTGGGGGTACCGGATTTGAAGAGTATCGATTACACTCTATGCTTCGAGCGTCGAGTGGTGAAACAGTAGAACAAGTTGCCGAAGGCAATAGTGGAGGCGGAACCAGTGTCAGAATTTAAGAGATTCCTCGACGCCCACTGTGCGGATTACAGGTACGGGATAGGTGTCGCACCCAGATAAGATGTAGTACATCTGTAATATGCAGCTACCACGTAAGATCAGCAACGTGATTTTGAGTAAGTTCCCGATCTAATTACGTTGAAGCAACACAGATGCATATCTTCGCACTTTAATTCATATATTCAGTATCATACAAAAACAAGGTCGCATCAGCGAGACAGCGTCCTTGTGGCTTTCACTGTCCCGAGTCATAATCAACCATAACCCCGCAGATAACTCATCACTAAGCACACGTTAAACAGGCAGTACGACTACGAGAGGATAGCAGACACGCCACTGGTGTCGACTGCGAACCATATCCTGTAACGCTTCGAGGCAAGCACAAGTTGCACCAAGTGCACTCCAGCCTAGAAGGCAAAACCGAATGACTTCACTCAGGTTTTTAGTCAGTGACTTCATTTTCCGCTTCTTTAAGTTTTGACTACCTCAACCCTTTCGTTACCCTGCATCTGGCACAAAACAATGCTCTCCTCAGTAAGCGGTGATCAGGCACACGTAGTGCGTGCCCAATTCAACGCAACTTATTCAGTGCTATCTGTTGTTCTCAGGAACTAGCCTGATAATCACCGCCTAACACTCGCTTACGCACATCATCGGTGTAGACACGCTGGTGTCACCCGACACAAGCAATGCTTCGCAAGCAGTGATGATCAAAGACTTGAAGCCGGTATGCTGTTATAACGCGTTCTAGTTGTTTCGACTCTTAGTCGGAATAGAGGAACGTTTTTCACAAAGAGCACCACACGCGTGCAGAGTAGCTAATCCATTTCGTAACGTTACGAGCAAAGGAGATCTAGTCGCCAAATGTACACGCGAGCGAAGACTGGAGACGAATACGCACAAGTTAGCACGACTGCACTAAGAACAGAACGAAAGAGACGGTGTAAGTAGTTTTGTTACGGACTCAACCGAAGAGAAGCATGCCTTCTATACCTACATTTTTACAGCTCAATAGAATAGCATAAAGTATTGAGAAAGGTGGATGCTGATAAGGCACGTGAGTTGTCGCCCAGTGATGGTGTCCTGAGGGAACCGCAGTTAGTGTCAGTTTGAGTTTGTGTGTCCGGGAGAAAGTAAGAATTGCCTAGAAAATCCATTAGTTTAGCGAGCAATCGATTATTAACGATCATTGCAGCAATTTCGAACGTTCTGAAATGTTGTAAGTTCTGCACGTAACTAAAAACCACCTGACACCTCGGCCAAAGCTATGGGGAACCGCTAACCTTGGTAGTTGACTTTCCAATTCCATAAGTCGGTCAGTAAGAGACCTATAAATACAGCTAAGTTCCGTGGTAGTTGTAGTGTTTGTTGACGGCGGTTAAGTCGTTATATTGTCAACGTCATTGGCGTTCTGCTTTCTCCTTCGGTGGGGCTAGAAGTTTTGTGATTAGTAAAGTGCCAATTTCGGAAGCGCGTCTAGTGAAATTATAACAAATGGAGACGGAGAAAATTGGAAATGTGATGCATTTTTCTGCTGAACAGTTTCAAAAGCTGCTTTTCCAACAGCAATCTCAAATGGAGGCACAAATGAAAATGTTCAAAAAGATGACACAATGCTTGAGTTTGCAGACGACAGGAGCAACGACGCGGGACATGCAGGCGAGTTCTGTTGATTTCTCACGAATGCAATCACTGAATTAAATTATGACGCAGTTTCTGGATGCACTTCGAAGCCTCGTTCAAGCGCTGGGAAGACGTGTTCCGGAAGGACTTCATTCGTCAGGATGACTCCTGGAAGGTGCGATTGCTACTCCATAAGCTCAAAATAAGTGAACATTCAAGGTTCATAGACCACATTCTGCCAAAAAACAGCCGAAGAATCTGACGTTTGACAAAGCAGTGTCGCAGCTGAAGGAGACTTTTGGTGAGTCAATATCTTTGTTTAGTATTCGCTATTAATGCCTGAAAATGGTCAAGCAGGAATCAGATGACTTTGAGGCCCTAGCAGACATGTGTACCCGTGAGTGTGAGCGTTTTAAACTATGCACTTTAACGGACGGTCAGTATAAGGGTCTCATTTTCGTCAGCGCTCTACAATCCCACAGTGATGCTGAGATCCGCACGCGGCTTTTAGCTAAGCTGGATCAGGATCCTGACCTGATACTGAAGGCCCTCCTAAGCGAATGCAAAAGGTTGCTCACTCTAGAACACGACACTGCCCTAGTCGAACGGAATGGTCCTGCACCACCAGATACCGTGCACTTCTTGAAAAAGGCCAGGACTGTCAACCCAAGCAAACCCTTCAAGAGGTCTACGAAAAAATCGCCCACAGCATGCTGGTCATGCGGCGAATGGCATTTCCCGCGCTTTTGTCCATTCAAACATCATATTTGTCAAACGTTCCATAAGCGTTGGTATAAGGAGGAATCCTGCAGTTACGTCCGGCCGAAAATAGAGAAGTCTTGTCGAAAAGGAAATTCTAAGGATGGTGCAGAGTCTATGTCCACAGCTGCCGCATTCCAAAGTGAGTGTAAACCGAGACGACGATTTATCAGCGTGTTGATCCGTGGGAGCCAACGAAACTGCGATTTGACACGGCCTCGGACATCACGATTATTTCCAGGAACACATAGAATCAGATAAAGAGGTTGAAGATAGTCGAGTCGCAGAAAGTTGCACATAACGCATCCGGCGGTGTGTTAAGCTTAGTGAGTGAACTTATTGGCAAGATTGCTTTCAAAGGTTTGGAAAAGTCGGGAACATGCTACATTTCAGATCGGCCGAATTGGAATCCACTTAATCTCGACTGGCTTGAAAAGTTGCAATTCCTCGATGTTCCCTTGAAGCAGATCTGTAATCGAGTTCGAGCAAGTTCAGAACCATTATCAAAGTCCGTCGAAGACATGACACGTTCGCTGAAGCGAAAACTTGCCTCTGTCTTTCAGGATGGCTTGGGCCATTGTACGAAATGCAAGGCAACGTTGAGCTTGTGACCAGGTGCTAAAGCAATGTTCAAGGCTAAAAGACCGGTACCATATGCAGTCATGTCAACTGTTGATCAAGAACTCGATAGACTGGAACGTGTCGGAGTCATCACAGGCGTCAACTACTCATCATGGGACGCAGCTACTGTCGCAGTGAAGAAGTCAAATGGCAAGGTACACGTCTGCGCTGACTTCTTAACTGGTCGTAATACCGCGCTGGACGACCACCAGTACGCATTATCCGTACCGGAAGACATCTTTGCAAAACTGAGTGGTGGTAAGTGCTTTGCTAAGCTTGATCTGTCCGATGCCTACCTTCAAGTGAATGTTGACGAAGTCTAGAGGGAGTTGTTGATGATCAACACTCATCGTGGGCTATTCCAATACAACCACTTGTCCTTTGGTGTAGAAACGGCGCCAGCCATTTTCCAACAGTTGTTGGATACCATGCTAGCGGGCGTTTCTGGAGCCGTTGCATATCTGGATGATATCATAGTGATGGGTCGAAAACTGGAAGAGCTATTTAACCGCCTGGATGAAGTGCTTGGTTGTATGCAGTCATACGGTTTCCGGATCCGTGAGAATAAATGCACACTTTTCACGCCGATTATTAAATACCTTGTTTTTATCCTTGAAAAGAATGTACGTGGACAGATCTGGACAAGGTAGAAGCCATTAGAAAAATGCCTCCACCAACAGATGTACAGTCTGCGTTTTTTCGCGGGCACATTAGCCATTATAGCGCATTCTTGCCTGAGATGCACTGCCTTCGTGCCCCGTTAAATAAGCTACTAGCCGAAGGCCAAACTTGGAACTGGATATCAGAATGCCAGAATGCCTACGAACGGGTCAAGACATTGCTGTCCTCAAACTTGCTTTTGACTCATTTTGATCCTTCCAGAGAGACTGTCTTAACCACAGATGCATCAAGCCAAGGGATTAGCGCAGTAATTTTACACATATACACCGGTGGATCTCAGAAAGCAATCAAAATGCCGCCAGAACACTTACGAAGGCCGAGAGGAATTACAGCCAGATCGAAAAGGAAACATTGGCCATAGTGTTCGCGGTCAAAAAAAAACTCCACAAAATGCTATAAGGCCGCCGCTTCAAGCTTCTGACAGATCACAAACCCTTGCTGACTATCTTTGGTTCGAAAAAGAGCATCGCGGCCTACAGTGCCAACGGGCTACAACGTTGGGCCCTTACCTTAATGGGGTACGATTTCGAGATCCACTACCAGTCGACAATTTCTATTGGCCAAGCGGATGCACTGTCACGCCTAATTAATGTCCACCAGCAAGAACATGAGGACACGATCATTGTCTTAGTCGAGACCAAACCTGAGGTTAACTATCTGAGTAATGCATTGAACGGTCTACCAGTCACGACAGAAGCTGTACGAACCCAAACGCTTCGGGACACAGTACTCAAGAAAGTTACACAATTTCACAAAACAAGTTGGCCACGTTCATGCCCATCTGTCGAGTTGCAACAGTAGTTCCAGAGGAGACACTCGCTCTCTATTGTGAATGACTGCATACTATTTTCGGAGTGGTCATTCCTCAGACACATCAGGAGCGCCTTATTCAGCAATTCCACGCCGGGCATCCTGGGATCAATCGCATGAAGACTTTGCCCAAAGTTATGTATACTGGCTCTTCAGGAACAAACAACCGGAAGAAAGAGCTAAACGCTGCCAAAAGTGTGCCAATGTCTTGAAAGTGCCACAAAAAGCAGTACTCTATTCAAAGCCAAAAGCTACTAAAGTATGGTGCCGCATCCATGTCGACTTCGCACGACCGATCAACGGCTGAAGTTGCCTCATTATGGTCGACTCATACAGCAAGTGGCCTGAAGTATTTCTAATGGATAGCACAACCACCAATGCCACTGTATCAACACTGCGCCAAACCTTCTGCAGATTCGGCTGTCCTGAGACAATCGTAACTGACAATAGCACAGAATTCACTTCGGCAAGTTTTACGGAGTTCTGCAAGTAGTGCGCCGTCCAACACATTCGCTAGTCGCCGTTTCATCCACAGTCGAAT
The DNA here is from genome assembly GCA_944474145.2 of Dicrocoelium dendriticum. NCBI lineage: Eukaryota > Metazoa > Platyhelminthes > Trematoda > Plagiorchiida > Dicrocoeliidae > Dicrocoelium > Dicrocoelium dendriticum. The sequence goes on along the minus strand of OX104063.1, from coordinate 155,151,881 downwards.
GACCAGGCAGAAAACTTTGTCGATACGTTCAAGCGAGCTCTCCATAAATCAAAAGGGGAGAGGCGTATAGAGGAGGTGGTTGACCGGTTCCTTTTCCTCTACCGATCAACACCGAATCCACAAGCGTCGGACGGAGTTTCTCCAGCACAGGCTATGATGAATCGGAAACTCCAAAAGCCTTTCGACGCCATCCTACCGCGTTCGGAATCCTCTGTTGGTGAAAGAAACTGCAAAATGGAACAGGATTTTAACCGGCAGGATGGAGCAAAGAAACGATCGTTTACACTTGGACAGAGTGATAGCATGCGATTATCGGGAAGGCCACGTGAAGTGGACGCCAGGGACGATCAAAAATAAGCGAGCAAATGTCATGTATGAGGTGATCGTGGGCGCACAGATTTGGGCCCGGCATGTAAACCAGTTACAGCCAAGATTGTGCCAACCAGAACAAGTAAGGCCCACCGACCTCCCGTTCGACTTATTGGTGGAAAGCTTCAATGACCAAAGAAAGCAGTGAAAAACTGGTCACAGTAGAGCAAGGAATCCAGAACACGGAAATCGGAACACAGTTCTCGGGCACTTCTGTCAAGGAGATGGACGGACAGGCAGAGGACACCGTCCCGAAGACTGCAAATTAATCCTAGGCTTCCATCGTACACCTCAGACGATATCTCAGATGGGGAGGTGTCCGGGAGAAAGTAAGAATTGCCTAGAAAATCTATTAGTTTAGCGAGCAATCGATTATTAAAGATTATTGCAGCGATTTCGAACGTTCTGGAATGTTCTAAGTTCTGCACTTGACTAAAAACCACCTGACACCTCGGTCAAAGCTATGGGAAACCGCTAACCTTGGTAGTTGACCTTCCAATTCCAGAAGTCGAAGGTCAGTAGAGACCTATACATACAGCCAAGGTCCGCGGTAGCTGTATAGTGCTTGTTGACGGCGGTTAACACGTTGTTTTGTTAAGGTCATTGGCGTTTCGCTTTTTCCTTCGGTGGGATTAAAAGTTTTGTGGAGCAGTAAAATGCCAATTTCGGAATCGCGTCTAGTGAGAAGATTATAACAGTGTAGTAACAGCCGCAGCAACTTCGGAGCTCTGTTGAATCACTGCAGCATGACAAGATCGACAGTAGTATCATGAGGACAGCACAGTGGGTTCACTGCGGTATGTCCTGAGTAGAGTTCATTTGGTTGCTTGTCGCTTGGCATCTATCCCGAGGATGCACGTTTGTTTTCTAGTGCATTCTGAGTCCCGCATGGTGACTATATGTCTGAGGTGAGTCTGGTGAAATATACGCAAGTTTGGCGGGGCTACACCAGCTCCTTAAAATGTTCATCCCCACCTTTTCGTTGAGTGCAATTCAACGAAATAGATATAACGAACTACTGACTGGATTCAGTCTGATGTGCAGAAAGTGGATACGACCTAACAGGATTCAAACAAAGTAGGCAAAGGTATATGAGGAAGTCACTGTCAAGGATGCCAAAAATCCTAACAGAATACAGGTTAATTAGAGACGCTATCGTGCAACCATGTGTCAATTCGCGAAGGCTGGAAGAGGACTTATGAAAAAGAAGTCACAGGAAGAGGTGAAAGACAGCAGGCGATACTGTCATGTGAGCCGACGATACTCAATGATAGTGATTACGTTTGAGACCCCACATACAGACGTTGAGTGAAGTGGCCTGACCCACAATGCGATAAGGCAGATGGAGGCTTGAGGCATCACTTAGATGCTTAGTATAATGACAAGGGAGGTAGTGTGAGCAATTTCCGGTCAGTGAGTATGAGTACATAAAAATAATAACAAACAAATAATTATAACGCAAGTACATAGTCACACTGGAAGCCGCTCGAGGTCTGCCACAAGTAAGTAATGAAAATTCGAAACAACTGAGTATTCTCGACCATCAGAAGCCATATACTTGCCACCACAGGCGGTTTTGGTTGGCCTACGCTCTTTTGACCGCAGATCGAACGGGTTCAAAGTTGCGGTCGCAAAATAATTGAGCTAAAGTTGTCTCATCCCAGAGTTAGCGACAACCCGAAGCATCCACGCAATATACCAATCGAAATGAGTCTCAATACAACGGTTGCTTCACATGGCTAAGCTGTGAGGAACAAAGGCCAATGACATTTTCCCAATCACAGAAAAAGATTGCTGAGAGTAAGCTGGCCTGAGCTTTAACCACTGTTATCAGGTGTAAGTGACTCTGGAATCATGGAAACTACTGCTAGGAGTGTCGGCCGGTGGCTACGTGGTCCGTACACTTGGTTTGCAACAATCATCATCATCATCATCATCGTCCTCATCATCATCATCGTCATCATCATCAACGTCAACAGCAGTCGTCAGCCATTTGAACTGATGCTTCGCTGCCATACAACCATGAGGACCTATGAAATAAACAATAAAAAGAGGGAGAGAAGGGGGACTTACCTGAAAACCTTAATGCCCTAAGCAAACATTCTGGGTCAAGGCGCCTACACCTTGTGTAGACAACATACCGTCACAAACAGCTGGCTATCGTGCAAAGATAAGGCGGCATCGGCGAGACAGCTTCCTTGCGGCTTTCACTGCCCCGCGTCATAATCAGCCATTATCCCGCAAATAACTCAGCACCAAACACACTTTAAACAGGCAATGGGATTAGGAGACGGCAGCAGACGCGCCACTGGTGTCTACTGCGAGCCATGTCCTGTAAAGTCTCGAGACAAGTACAAGGTGAGTCACATGGACTCCAGCCCGGAAGGCGAGACGGACCAACGGCACTCAGTTTGGTCGTCAGTGACTTCATTTCCCGCTGCCAAGTCAACTTCTGTCCACCTCAAGCCTTGCGCCACCCTACACCTAGCAGACTAAACAAGGCCCTCCTAGGTAAGCGGTGACCAGGCAGACGTAGCATGTGCCCGAGCCAACGCAACTTATTCAGTGCTATCTGTTGTTCTAGGGAGCTAGCATGACCATCACCACCTAGTACTCGCCTACGCACATCATCGTTGCGGACACGCTGGTGCCATCCGACACCAGCAATGCTTCGCAAACAACGATGATCAAAGACCTGAAGGCGCCTCAGATCTTCAGACCGAAGGGGCCAAGTCTCACTACCATACAGCAGAACGACCCTCACTGTGGCCTTGTATACACGGCGTTTCAGACGGAGGGAAACTCCCTTCTGTCGCCAAAGATGACGCAGGTTCAAGGAGGTAACTCTGGCTTTTGCAATGCGTGAGCTAACGTCAGTTCCTATGCGCCCATCATTGCTGATGCAGCTGCCAAGATAAGTGAAATGATAAACCACCTCGAGTTCCTCGTTAGCAAGCGTCAAGGGGTCATCAAGTGGCTGGTGGTCCTGCAGCAACACTTTGCACTTTGAAGGTGCGAAGTACGTACCAAATAATGGGACCACTCTGGACAGTCTATTCAGGGTTGATTGTGCCGCTGCAACATCGTCGAAAAGCAAGACGATATCGTCCACATAATCTAGATCAACTAACCTTTCACCAGGAAGCACTTCAACGCCTACATTGTGAGATTCCGCAAGGAAACACTCCATGATAGAATCCACGACGAAATTGCAAAAAATGGGGAAATCGGACAACCATGACGAACGCCACTTGTGGTCGGAAAGCTATCCGATAGGACGCCGTAGACCCTGACGCGGCCTGTAGTGTTCGAGTATAGAGCACGAAGGATGTTCACATATTACGTGGGAACACCTTTCCGCGCAAGTATTTCGAACAGAATCGATCGATCGACTGTATCAAACGCACTCTTGAAATCGAGGAACACAGCTATTGTCGGTCTGCGGAATGCGTGGCGATGCTCTAGCACATGCAGCAAAGTGAATATATGGTCTATACAGCCACGTCCTAGGCGGAAACCGGTCTGCTCTTCCCTAATCCGAGATTCCCGTTCCACAGTGAGGCGACGAACGAAAATCGAGGTCAGTAATTTTGTCACAACTGGCGTTAGGCTAATACCCCTGTGGTTAGAACCGTCTATGCGACTGCCCTTCTAGTATATTGCCACTATAATCGATTCGCTCCAATTAGCCGGGACACTTCCTTCTAGATACATTCGAATAGGGAAGTCAGTGCTTAGCAGAGGACCTCACCTCCATCCTTAAATAGTGCAGGTGGGAGGGAATCCGGGCCAGCCGCACGAAAACGACTGAGGGCTGTGATCGCGTTTCGGACCTCGACATCCGACGGAGGCTCTAAACTAACCGTCCATGGCTCGTCCTGCATCACCTGAGTAGGAAGAGGTCCGGGAGTAGGGGGGCAGCTGAACTGCTCTTGAAAGTGTTCCGCCCAACGAGCCATACGGTGCTCCTTATTGTGTATCAGCGCACCCGCACTGTTTCTTATTGTGTCACTGACGTCTGGTTTTCTGGGACCAATGGTGCGGACTAGCCGGAAGAGCTTGCGGTAATTGTCTACTGCTCCTGCCTCCTCCATTTCTTGAGCCCTACTGGTCCACCAAGCTTCCTTGTCAGCACGTAGGCTCTGCTTTAGTTCACGCCTAATAGCCCGTCTGGTCACATTGTGTTCAGAGCCAGCCAGGTGTCTGCTAGATTTCAACAGGTTCACTGACCTCTCGGATATCCAGTGATTGGTGCGGTGACGATTGATAGTGCCACAAGCAAATGCTCCTGCGTCATGCATGGCGGCCGAGATCCTATTCCACTGAAGCTCAGTGTCATTAGGACAAGACAGCGGAAGTTCGCTATGCAGTGCTTCTTGATAGGCTTGCCTGACCGAGGACTGAGACAATTTCTCAGTTGCCAATCGTAGGGGACGCTTGGTGCGCCTCCCGGTAAAGCTCATGGAGAAACGACAGCGTACCAAGGCATGATCAGAGTCGACACAGGTACTCCAGTATGAGCGGCAATCAAGGATGGAACCACGCCAACTGTAACTTATGGCTATGTGGTCAATTTGGGTCCATCGCTGGCCAGGTACAGGAGGACGCGAAGTGACACTTCGGCGCCCACTGTGTCTAAAAGCAGTGCTAGTAAGAAACAACTGGTGCTCCGCACATAGTTGCAGCCGACGCTCACCGTTGTCAGTCCGTTCGGAGTTAAGCCCACAAGTACCACCCAGCTGAGCTTCTGAAGAGCTCAGACGCCCTACTTGTGCGTTCATATCCCCTGCAAGCACTGTAATATCTGAACTAGTAGCACTGCGTAGTAGCGCGTTCAGTTCGTGATAGAATGTGTCTTGATAGCATTAGAACTGCAGTCGGTGAGAGCATAAGCGGAAATCACAAACAAACAGCATTTTGTATTACTTCGTGAGTCAACCTTAGCTGATGTCGTCAAACGGGCTGCACACAAACGGCTGTTCACCGGAATCCAATCAACCAACGATGGCTCAGCCTTGGAGCTTAGAATGACACCTACACCAGCTTGACCCGTGAGTGCTGTATCGGCGTCTCCTGATGCGTGCAACCGATAACAAGAGGATAAGCCAGGTGCAGTTAATTCAATAACCCCGTTAGGGTCATTGATCCTAGTCTCGGACACACAACACACATCAATACCCAGTGTGTCCAAGCTGCGTGCGTGGGCATCTGTTTGTCTTAGAATGCGAACGTTGAATGTCGCCATGGAAACGGGATAGCGTGGTCTTATAAGGGACTGTTGCCGATAGGCGACCGATAGGTGCGGTGGGATGGTGGCTGCAGATGGTTCTACTCCAGTGGCACTTCGGTCGCTGTCAATTAAGCTGGGAATTATAGAAGAAAGGTTAGTAATGGGGGTCGGGATGGGAGTAAGAGAAAAAGGTGGAAAAGAAAGAAGGGAGGCGCCAGCAGTAGCATGTTTTCGTTTATCCGCTTTGCTGTATGCAGCAGATAAGGCGACCGGTGATAATCTGCGCGACGACCGATGCAGGATGAAGTTTATGTTTGAAGATGTCATGGTTGTATGTGGTCTGAGATACTGCCAGAGCGCCCAGACCTAGACAGGAGGACGATTAGGGTCCTCATCCAAAGCCTTTGGCTCAAACGCCTGTCCGCAAGGCAGCGGTGAGGTGGCAATGATTTAGTTTTACAGAAATGGACGCCATCTCATTTCAAACCCCCAATCTAGGAGGACTAGGAGACTGAGTTTGTCTGACCTCTCACCATTGACCAACCTGGTAGGAGTAGCTCTCAAGGTGCCCGGAGGCATCACCTAGTATAGCTCAATGGGTCAATGAGATACGCAAACCGTCGTACCACGTTAAGGTCCAGTCTCGTTGCGACGGGTCCAGTCTCGGTGCGACGGAGTTTACGGGGACAATCTTATCCCGAATGTTTGCTTATATTAGGTATTCACTCAGAATTATAGGAGACTTGGTCCACACTTACCGTATCCTAACGGATAAGATTGATCCAGACTTGTCTTGGATATTTTGTAAAGCGAAGCTGCTTTGTCTCCGAGGTCACCCGTTGAAGCTGCACGAAGCGTTCTGACCGGGTTAGAAGGGAAACTCGTCTGTCAAGTTCAAGTGGGACGGGAACGATAGGAGAATCCCGTGGGTGTTCTTTCTTGAGCGGATTGTTGAGCCGGGAATCGATGAAGTGCTGGGAGTCTATGGTGGATCAAAAACGGAACACCCATATCGCACTCAGGTCAACCAATTACTGTCCAGATTTCCTGCACTAGCAGTTACTGCTGTAGCAGTCAATTAAGCATAACACATGAAGAAAAATCTAAGGTACAGTAGAAGAATCATAGGAATACATGAAGGAAAGTAAAGAAAATCGAAGTATGAAGATGTTAGTCAGGAAAAGGGAAAGGTTTCGTGCTGCCACTCGAGAGCATCAAGTTGACGCCCAAACCCTTAACTGTAGATTTGCTGATAAATACTTTTAAGAAGAATGTTCCAGCGATCGATGATTCGGCGTGACAGTCAAATTTCCTCCCTAATCTGATCGGACCGAGGTTTGTCCAGGTTCATGGAATGGCCGCGGAGAACAGACAACCTAGCGGAACTGAATAGCCAAGAGAAATATGGACCAACCTTCCCAGTTAGGATTAGGCCACCTCCAAGCCTTCGGTAATGCATTGAATGCATTCCCAAACTAAGTAGACAACGCTCAGGGTACGTCAGCCTTCGTAACCCTTAAAATAAACTAGTACCCACCCGTATAACACTCTCTAGCTCCACTTTGCCCAGGACGAGGCAGGGGGACACGTCTGGATGCAGTCTTTCAGGTGAAGCCTAACGAAAGCTGGGAACAGATGTCGGCCGTCAATATTCCGAACGAACGGTGTATGAAACACAACATCCGGAACCCACTACTTGTAGCCTTCTTCCAATTGTCACTCGAGTGCAAAGTCGAAAAGTAAATTAAATAGATCATCAGCTGTACGCCGTGACGGTGCTTCGCTGCCACGCGACCGCCACCAGTCGCGCGCGGGCTGTATACCGAGAGGACGCCCACCCCTAGGCGGATTCGAACCGTTGACCATATGGTTGCAAACCAGGCGCGCAGACCACTCAGCCACCGGCCGGCAGTCGAACAGTGAACGGCACCTAGATAAATCTGGCTGAATACACGGGGTAGCTCGACCCGACCGATTAAGTATCTCGAAGGAGAATAACCACCAATTCGAAGAACGGAGCAACTTGCCTGATTCATGGGCAGTAGTCATAAAGTAGACCAGTCCCAAAGCTTATCCAAGGTAGGCTGAATAGCCGAGTAGTTGGATGTTGGAACACGCTTCCGGAGCACGTTGTTAGGGAATCTAGGGTTGTTTTCGAACGTCCGCTAGTTGCTGTTGGATAGCAGCGCTTTTCGTAACTGATTTACTTTCTGCTCCTTTTCCCTCCAGTTCTCATACCTTGGTATTATCAGTATTTAGCTAACATTCCTTTTGTTTCCGTAGTTACCATTCACTCTTCGCATAAACCGGCCTAGCAAGGACTGCTGTGTAGTAATTGGTTGGTTAGGGTATGATGTGGTTTTCGTTTTGGGCTTATCAATATTAGATGTCTAACCGAAAGAGCCAGAAGTATTTGTAGTGAGGACACGCTTGCAGACGAGCTCAGTTACTTAAGTGATCTCTTCCAGAGAAATGGCTATCCGGATAGAGTCGTGCTTTCTGAGTTCTCGAATCTTATGAGGTTTTTGTCTTCTATTTATCGAGTGGGAAGAGCTATCCGGGTAGTACGTGCTGATTACCGTTGTCACTACAGACCTTGATCTAAGATTAGCCATGACGTCCAAATGTCTGAGCTGCAGTAAAGGTGCGACTACGAGTTCCAAGGTTATACAGTGCTCTGTGTGTGAAAAATGGATGCATTTTGCCAGTTGCGACATTTGTTCTGAACTATATGAGTCACTACAAGGATATACTACTTCGGCTATCATTGTTTCCTGTAGACGCTGCCGTACTTCATTAAACGGTCGACGCCTTTACGCCGGACTGCCACTACTGAGACCTCACTATACTCCGACGAAGTTTGAAGCTTCCACTGCCTTGGACCCTCTTGTTTCCTCACACTTGCCGCCCATACCTAATTCCGGCTCAGCTACCCCCACAGGTAAACGAAGCCGAGTCCCATCTACTTCCCAGTCGGAGCCAAACTATGTGTAAGGCACAGGCGAAGTCTAAGTCCAAACGCAAGAAAACTGCTTCCCAGTCCCACATGAAATCTGTTCTCGACAAAATCAACCAGTTGGAAAAGTTGATCAAGGACAGTGAGTGACCACAATCGCAGATCTCTAGTCGCGCTCTACCCTCATCTCGTGAACGATGTCTTATCATTAAGAACACGCCAGAATCCACCAGACATCTCTGCATAAAGAATACTGGATGACCCAGAGTTCCTTGAGCAGATGATTTCCATTTTATTCGATGGTGAATTAGGGATAAACATGATCTCCGCCTTCCGGCTGGCCAGGAAACAAGAGGATCCTTCTAAGGTACGCCCCCTTCAAAATCCTATGCCAAAGCGAAGAGGAATGCCGTAACGTTTGCCGCACGTTTGAAAGATGAGACTTTATACGTCCTGAAAGATTTTTTCTCCGGAAGCTCTGATTAAAATGAAAACAGCCGTTGATGGGCTCTGGTTCCGCCGAGCGAATGATGAGACAGACCTCCACATCGTGGATCTTCCCGTAATCCGGAGAACCCCGAGAACCCGTTGGAGGCCAATTCTCATCAACCCAGGACAGTAGAGCATGAGAACGGACTGCGTGTACTTTTCGCCAATGTACGCAGTCTGAGAAATAAACTTGAGGAGATTTAGATGCTGGCTTCAGATACTCGCCCAGATCTGATGGTCTTCAACGAAACTTGGCTGTTTGCGGACATCATACATTCAGAGGTTTCTATCCTCGGATACAGTATCTGTCGAGCCGAATGCCTTAAAAGTAGGCCCGGTGGCGGCGTCATACTTTACTGGAAAGCCGAACTCAAGGCCCATTTGGTTGCAGCTACTAGTGACAACGATGGTGATTCAGATGCGCTTTGGTGCCGTATTCATGATGGATGCAGATCCTTCATGATTGGTGTCTACAGAGCGCCATTGGAATCCGGAGCTCACTTGATCGATTCGATCAGGAAACACGGTGCAAGAAAGGACAGTCTTATCGTGGGGGATTTCAATGCTCCTGATATCGATTGGGACTTACTTCTGTGTAGTCGTCCACCTGATTCCTTCGATGCTACCTTACTTGAGACCGGTTTCGACTGTAATTTGTTTTAGCAGGTCACCATGCCAATCCGCATGGTTGCCGACCAGACGCCGAACATACTGGACCTTGTGCTCACCCCAGTTCAGTCAGATGTCACGAATCGAACAGTGCTTAAACCCATCGGCAAAAGCGATCGTTGTGTCGTTTCATTCCATTGGACACGTCGCCTCATGATCCATAGCCAGGGTGGTTGCCGTCGGAACTTTTGGCATGCGAATCCACTCCGGCTGAGAACAGCCGCAAGCGCTATGGACTGGATTATTCCTGATCCCATTTCTCTTGACGATGGGTGGAAACTTGTGCTCTCCAAAATGACGTCCCTAATTGAGCAGGTCGTTTCATTCTTCCGTAAAAAGTCCTTCAAGAGAGGTCCACCTTGGATTGACAGTAAATTGAGACCCCTGATGAACAGAAAACGCGAATTGTGGGATCGTTTCAAGCGATCTCCAACGGAGTCCGATTACTCTGCATACAAGGCTATCAGGAATGTTTGTCACACTGAAACGTCAACAATATGGAATATCGTTAGCAGAAAACTCCAGAACGACACTCAAAATGCTTTTCTCTTATCTGAAAAGAAGCACCAGGGCCGGCAGTGGCATCCCTGCCTTATGTTCTTGTGAGAATCGAAATTTACTTTACGAAGACGCAGATAAAGCCAGTCTCTTGGCTCAGCAGTACGCGTCTGCCTCCGCGAAAGAAACTCCCCCCTGCGACAACACTGTGTCCAAGTTTCCTTAACTGTTGGATCATGTAGACATTAACATCAATACTATGGTTAAACTAGTCCTTGATTTAGATCCGCATCCCCCGGTTCCTTAGGACTGTGGCGGAGTACATCGCCACACCTATCTGTCAGGTTTTCCGTCGTTCCTTTGAAGCTGGGCGTCTCCCGTCGGCTTGGAAAGTGGGAATTTTCAAGCCCAAATAAAATGGAGGGAACAGGCAAGACCCAGCCGGCTATCGTCCAATCTGCTTAACATCGATAGTGTGTAAAGTTATGGAGCGGATCTTGAAACAGGCTTTTCATTTCTACCTCGAAGAACTGAATATCTTCTCTTATGCACAGCATGGTTTGCGAAGGGCAAGCTCATGTACCTCGAACTTACTAGTTGCCAAGGCGAAATGGAGGAAGTCGCTAGATTCCGGTAAACGCCTGGACGCTGTGTTTGTTGATTTCAGCAAAGTTTCCGACAGGGTCCCGCACGAACGACTTCGTTTAAACTCCGAGGAATCGATATCGCCGGGAATCTTCTCTCTTGGATCTTCGACTTCCTACACGATCGCACGATGCAGGTGAAAGTAAAGGAGACATTTTCCGCCCCTGTTCTCATGACTAATGGAGTCCCACCGGATTTTGCGCTCGGCCCTGTGCTTTTCAATGTCTTCATCAATGATTTACCATCCGTACTCCAGGCAGATTTTCTAATCCACGCCGACGACCTCAAGCTGTGGATGTAGGCATCCAGTACGGAAGATGCTGACAGGTTACAATCGACGCTCGACCTGCTACATGATTGGTCAAATAAGTGGCAGTTGGCAAGGAATCGTGAGAAATGTTCGGTTCTTCCAGTTGGTGCGCCTGACCCATTTGGAACATGCCATATTGGTGGTCCCTTGCTCAGAAACGCCACTCAGGAGAGACCTAGAAGTGATAATTTCGCCTGACCACAAATCTAATCAAGATATCAAGAAAAAGGTCGCTGCGGCCTACAGGATGATTCACACTATACGCAGAGCCTTCTCTCACCGGACGTCGGGGCTCTTCTGACTCCTGTTTACTTCACATGTACGCCTGCTTCTTAAATATGGGTTACCTACCGCCTACCCTCTTACGAAATTCGAATGTGATATGTATGTGATCTCAGCAGCCTAACAACTAGACACAGAGTCAACAGAAAACCATGGAGATCAGACGACAAGGGACCGGCATCGCGTCATAATCGTGGTGGCATGGGAAGAAGCATATTAATATAAAGTAAAAAACACTTTTAGTTTGCTTTTCACACGCAAATTTTTCTCCTTTTTGTCATTTTCAATGTATTAAACATGTGAATCAATACAATACTGTACACAATTCTTCCAATGATTCCAGTTGCGGACCATGTCTTCAAGAGTGCTAAGCCATTGGTACTCCTCATCTTTGGGTCCCCATCCTGGAAGAGGTACGGATCCAACAGCGGCTAGACACGACGTCAGCGATTTCATGTGCTGCCGCCAAGTGGAAGGCTGACTACCAAGCAATCGCCTCCACCCAGGTCCTTGACGAGCGAATGGAGCGTGACGCGGTAGACGCTCAGGTGCCATGCGTAGGAGGTGACCGAACCATCTCAACTGGAGCAAAAAAACAGTTTTTTGAAGGGAATACTAGCATTCCTCAATATGCGATGTCGAACGTTATTACTATTAACTCGACATTGCCACCAAACACGAGCAATCCACCTTAAGCAACCATTATCGAAGGCAGAAAGATGGCGCATGTCTTTCACGCGAGTCGGCCAGGACTCGCACCCATACAACAATACTGTGAGAACTGATGTGCTGTACAAGCGACCCTTTAACGAGAATGAGACGTCGTGACGGCGCCACAAGTGCATCAGATTTACAAATGCTGATCGAGCTTTAGCTATGCGAAGTGAAACTTCTTTGTTGATAGTGACGTCAGCAGAAACACAACTTCCAAGGTAGACAAAACTATCTACTTGTTCAAGTTGTGCACCTTCGAGAGTGAGCACGGGAGCAGGTGAAAGCCAATCCTTGAACAGTACTTTACACTTCGATGGAGCGAAGCTCATGTCATACTTAGATGCTTCAACCGCCAAACGATCCAGAATGAGTTGCATACCCTGAAGATCGTCCCCAAGTAAGGCGATATCATCAGCATAATCTAAGTCCGTCGCGCGCTCACCGGGTAGAAGCTCTAGGCCATGTTGGAAGCCTTCTAGAGCACTCGACAGAATGTCTTCGATTGCGAAGTTGAAGAGGAATGAGGACATAGGGCAGCCCTGCCGCACACCGCTACTGACAGCGAATTGCGAAGAAAGCTTGCCATAGACCCTCACTCTGCCGGATGTATGAACGTAAAGTGCTCTTAAGCTGGCGGTATATATCTCTGGCACCCCGTTCTTTAGTAAGCAACGCCATAAAGCAGGTCGATCAACGGAGTCAAAAGAGACACGTGTCTGGGAATGTAACGATAGTGGGCCTGTGCTAAATGTGGCGATGTTCGAGGAGCTGGCGGAGCGTGAAGATTTGATCCATGCATCCGCGGCCGGGACGGAAACCAGCTTGTACTTCACGGTAGTATGATTCACGTACTGGAGACAGTCTGTGAAGCAGAATGGATGCCAATACCTTGGAGGCAACCGAACTAAGACTGATCTCGCAATGATTTACACATGAAGTGCGAGCGCCTTTCTTGAAAATTGGGACAATAACTGATTCGCACCAAGAGGAAGGCACTTTCTCTTCATGCCAGATTTTTGTGAACAGCGCGGTTAGTTGGTTAACGATCGCCACATCGCCGTACTTGAACAGCTCCGGAGGAATTCCGTCTGAGCCGGCAGCCTTGAACCGCTTCAAGCGTCGAATCTCGAGGCAGACTTCCGCTTCGCTGGGTGGATTCAGTGGGACGAGCCAGGGTGGACAACAAGGTGCACTGCATGTATTGATGGATGGTGGAGGCCAGTTGAACTGCGAGTGAAAGTGCTCGGCCCATCGGTCCATACTCCTGTTGTTTGGTAATCGAAGACTCATTCACCTCCCAAATGACCTCAATAACACTAGACTTCCTGAGGCCAGTGGACCGAATGAGATGGAAAAGCCTGCGAGTGTTGCCAGAGGGGACAGCGGTCTCCATCTCTAAAGTACACTCAGACCACCATCTCTCGCGATCCTAGCGTAGATTTTGCTTAAGCAGCCGGTTGGCAGAACGGCACCGCTCGTTGCAATCTGATTCCGCCGGGATCATCATCATCATCATTACATGTTAGCTGGAGGTGGAAAACAACTCAGCTATTGTGCCGCAATACAAAAGACAAGAAAAGGAAAACAGTGGCACGCTGACTGGGTCCCCAGTAACGGATGGACATCGTTCCGGAGAGCTAACAGCTGGCTGCCGTAAGAGAGTCGTATTATGCCTAACAATCGTGATTGGAGGGGGATGCTAAACAGGAGGAGGATGGACAAAGGAACTCACAACACAGACGCCATTGGTGCCAGCTCCAAGCTATATCAGCAAGTGTGTCCAACCAAACGTGTTCACCGTCCTTAGGACCCCAGCCAGGCAGTCGGGATGCACCAACCGACGCCAACTTCGAAGTGAGGGTTTCATTTCTCTCGACCAAGTCATCACTTAGCCTCCCCTCCTCTTCCAACCGCACCTACAATGCGCAAACAATGAACATCGTGGGAGTCGGTGTGCTGGCATGCGCAACACGTGGCCCAGCCATCGGAGCCTGGTGCGTGATATAATGGTGCTAAGCGGTTCACTCGCTCTTCCTGCACCAAATACGCGACGTCCAACACGCTCATTGCTCACGCGGTGTTCCCACCAGACATGAGCTAAGCTGCGAAGGCAGCGATGATCGAATGTGACGAGCCTCTTCATGTCTGTCGACCTATTGGGCCAGGTTTCACAACCATATAGGAGAGTTGAACGGATGGCTGCGTTGTAAACTCTGCCCTTCGGGCGAGAGTAATGTCGCGTCTGCGCCACAGGTGGCGGAGATTGGCAAAAGCACCTAGAGCTTTTGCTATACGGTTCGTAACCTCATCTTCAATCCCACGGGTGCTAATATAGCTGCCCAGGTACTTGAATTCCTGAACGACTTCTAGCAGATCACCACCAAGCGTTAGTGCAGGGTTGGGTCCCTGCCAATCTCGGAGAAGTACTTTGCATTTCGATAGAGCAAAGCATAGCCCAAAACGACTGACAGCCAGCGCTAATCGGTCCAGTTTTGTTTGGCATGTTTGGGAGCTGTCACAGATTAGGGCAATATCGTCCGCATACTCCAAGTCAAGAAGTCGCTCACCAGGAAGTAGCTCCACACCTTCTAGGTCGTGTCCAGCGAACGCTGTTTCCATGACTTCATCAATAGCGAAGTTGATGAGGAAAGGTGACAGCGGGCATCCTTGTCTCACACCGCTGGTGATACTGAAGGGTGGCGACAGTTTGCCATAAACCCTCACCCTGCCCGAACTATGCGCGCACAGCGCTTTGATAATGTTTACATATTTATCAGGCACACCTTTCCTCAGCAGACAGTCACAAAGGGCACATCGATCGACTGAGTCGAAGGCACCTATTATGTCAAGAAACACGACAACGGTGGGTCGCCAATAAACATGGCGGTGCTCCAACACTTGACGCAAGGTGAAGATGTGGTCGATGCAGCCCCGACCTCGACGAAATCCGGCTTGCTCTTCATGAATCTGGCTTTCACGAGTGCCAGTCAGTCTGTGGAGAATGACAGAGGCAAGCAATTTAGAGGCAATCGAAATCAGACTGATCCCTCTATGATTGCCGCATTCCAAACGGGAGTTTCCCTTGAAAATTGGGACAATGACGGAGCGGTTCTAGTCTGTCGGGACTGTCTCCTGCTCCCAAAGTTCTACTAACAACTCGTGTAAATCATCTACTAGAGCAGGTCCCCCGAATTTGTAGAGGGCTGGGGGAATTCTATCTGCCCCTGCGGCCTTATGCAATTTCAACAGCATGATCTCACGTTCGACTTCTGCGCGTGAGGGCGGATCCGAGGAGACGGCCCAAGGAGAAGGGCGCTCAATGCCTGAAGAAGAAAGCGATAACTCAGGTTGGTTAAATTGCCTTGCAAAGTGTTCAGCCAAACGCTCCAAGCGTTTTGACAAGTTGTGGATCGGCTGCCCACTCTCGTCGCGTATGGTCTCGCTAACACCAGGTCTCCTGTTGCCTGTTTCCCGTATCAGACGGAATAACTTACGATGATTACCAACGGCAGGAGCTGTTTCCATCTCAGATGCACGATGAGACCAACAGGTTTCGCGGTTCTTCTTAAGGCTAGCACGTAGTTTTGCCCTGAGATTTTTGCGAGCCTCATTGTATTCGCTTCCAGCCGGAATACGTCGGCGAGCATCCATAAGTTCCAGAGACTATGTAGAGACCCAAAGTCCGGTTTGGCAATTTGCTTTGCCACATGAAGACATGCCTGCTAACAGCAACGCTTGACGAATATGCGACCAGTGATCTTCAACGGTGTTTAGTGAGCCGGGAAATCTTTGCGACGTTCGAACAGCTCCAGAGAACGAGCAGAGATCCAAGGTTTTAGGGGCGTCGAGTTAGGCCGCAGCTTGACTGTCTGGTCCGAGTCCTGCGGCACACTACTGAGGACAGACTACCTAAACGATAGACCACGGTCTATCCGTACACACTGTTCACTACCATCTAAGAAGTCAGTAACCCAATGAATGGCGCGGCCAGATACCCCGTAGATGGTCAGCTTCTGCGCGAGCTTCAAATGGGGTACCTTGTAAAATGCCTTCGAAAAGTCGACGAAAGGCACATCCAGTGCGTGGCCGTTATCCACTACATTCGACAAACTTTCGAAAGCAATCAATAGATTCGTCAGATATGAAAATCCCTTCCGGAATCCGTGTTGTACATTGCTAAGTAAATTAAATCTACTCAGATGACTCTCCAATGAATCTCTCACCAGTCTCTCGTCAGACTAACTGGCCTGTAATTTGCAGGCAGACTCTTGTCCCCATTTTGAAGATGAGACAACAGCTTCCTTCCGTTCGGAAGGTAATGCACAGCAGTCAAGCGATTTCTGAAACACCATAGCGAGCGGTCCACTTAGTTCTGCAACTAACTCATGTAACAGTTTCGGGTGAATTAAATCATACTAAGAGGCCTAAGAAGGATTCAGATCTTGTAACAGCCTAGGAACTTCCGCCTACGCTACAAAATACCAGATAGTCCTCAACTCTCTGGGATCCTGTAGACCAGCTAAACGCTAGTCAAAGAGGTTTCCCTTACAAACGCTGCTGCATATTGCCTATTAAGTACGCAGGCCTTTTCAGAGACCGTATGAGCTTGACTACCGTCATCATGCATCATCACGGAAACTGACGTGAAAAATTTTTGTTCTCTGAAGCTTCGTCAGATAACCCTTTCTGGAAATTAATCCGAGCATTCCTTAGGTGTTGCTTACACCTATTACTAGCCTTATAGTACCTGTCATAAGTATCGGTAGATGGAACATCTCGGTAAGTCCGCCAGCATTTAGGCCTCTGTGATCAGATGCCTGCCAGTGGAATCTATCCAGGGCGGCTGTGCTCGTGCCTACTTTCTCCTTGTGACTAGGATGAAGAGAGCAGAGAACTCTGTGAGGTAGGACTTAAATTTATCCCAGGCAACCTGGACAGTATCATGGCCTAAGATCTCACAATGGAAAGCCGAAGCCTTGGCTCTCATTGATTGTTCGGGCGAGACTCAACAGTACTCTGGTAGCGTCTAGACAGAGTACAACTGAAAAGCAAAACAAACATGATTACTGGAAACCAGTGGATGTCCGTAAGCAACGTCCAACAAAATCGAGTGATCAGGCAAATACGATGTCTAAGATACACGGTATGTGGGTGTCTAGCTTAAGTTCAAGTTCGGTTGGGACCGGAACGATAGGATAATGCCGTGAATGTTCCTTCTTTTGCGTATCGTCAGATCGGGAATTGACAGGTCTGCTTGAGATGTTGAAAAGCCTGAAACAAAGACCGCATCACACCCTGTCCAACCAATTACTGCCCACATTTCTCTGCCCAGCAGTCCATGCCAGGCCGGTTTATGTGAAGTAAAAGAATGAAGGGTAAGCTAAGAAAACAAGAGGAGGAATGTCAGCTAAATAATGATTATACCAAGGTGAGAAGAAAAGAACGAAGGGAAAGTTGAAGATACAAGTCGGTTAGGAGAAGGGGAAGGTTTGGTACTGCTACCCAAGAGCATCTAACTGACGCTCGAAACCCCTACCGTAGACTCCCTAACCACGTGCGCCGGAAGCGAGTTCCAACGTTCAATAACTCGACGCGACAAGCGAGTTTCCGTCCTTACCCGGTCAGAACGCTGTTTGTGCAGCCTCAACGGGTGACCTTGGAGACTAGGCAGCTTGGCGGGATTAAATAGGCAGGACAAGTCTGGACCGATCTTCCCCGTTAAGATATGGTAAGTGAGGATCAAGTCTCCTCTAATTCTGCGGTAGTGCATTGAGTACATACCCAAGCTAAGCAAACGTTCGGGATACGTTTGCCCCAGTAATCCTTGAACCAACCTTGTACCCACTCGCAGAACCCTCTCCAGTTCCATTTTGTCCCTTACAAGACAAAGTGGACAAGCCTGGATACAGTACTCTAAGTGAGGTCGCACAAAAGCTGAGAACAGCTTCACAAAAATATTGGCCGTTAAGACACCGAAGGAGCGACGAATAAACCACATCATACGGAACCCTCTACAAGCAGCCATCCTCCAATTTTCCCCAGAGTGAAGCAATGAGGTATGGGTGATACCTAGATCAACCTGCTGAATGACAACAGGGAGATCACTTCCACCAACTACATACCGCGTGGGGGGACTAGCACCTCAAATGCGGAGGACAGAACATTTAGCCTGATTTATGGGCATCAACCATAAGGTTGACCAATCCCAGAGCCTATCCAAGGCACTCTGAAGTGCCTCAGAGCCACCAGGGATATCCACAATATTCCAGAGCTTGAGGTCATCAGCAAACAATAGCGACGGTACTCCAAGCTCCTGGGGTAGGTCAATTACATAAATTGCGAAAAGCAACGGCCCTAGAACCGAGCCCTGCGGAACGCCACTAAGAGCAGCCTGTCTAAGCGAAAGGCTACGCCCCACGCGTACACACTGTTCTCTGCCCTCTAGGAAAGCAGAAACCCATTTAAGGGCGGTTCCAGATATCCCATACGATCTCAACTTCAATGAGAGTCGTTGAAGTGAGACAATACCGAAGACTTTCGAGAAGTCAACGAAAAACACGTCGATGGCGTGACCGTTGTCTACTGACTCAGCCCAGCTTTCACGAGCTACAAGTAAATTTGTCAGACATGAAAATCCCTTACGGAATCCATGCTGTGCCGCACTGAGGTTAAAGTTAATCAGGTGATTCTCCACCGAATCCCTGACTAATTTTTCAAACAACTTAACTACTACACTTGTTAAGCTGACAGGCCGGTAGTTCGCGGGCAGAACTCTGTCCCCGCCCTTAAAAATGGGACAGATAATTGCCTTCTTCCATTCCGAAGGCACAGCTGTCGAGTAATATTGTGAACATGCATGTCAGAGGGCCACTTAGCTCGGCGGCCGATTCATGCATCAGCTTCGGATGAATTAAATCAGGGCCAGAAGCTTTGGAAGGATTAGCCCTTGCCCTCGTACCTAGCAGTAACTGCTGGGCCGGTTACGTGAAGTAAGAAAAAAAGAGAGTAAACTCCGAAGACAAGAAGAGAAAGTGGAAGTGGCTAAGCCAATATATTTGAGTCATTAAAAAAGGAACTGAAATGTTGAAGTTCAAGTTCAATTGGGACCGGAACAGTAGGAAAATCCCGCGAATGTTTCAGCTTCGAAAACGTCGTTGATCCAACAGGGAAACCGGTGCCTTGATGTGCCAAAGGAGAGCCAAATCAACACACACGATTCATATGGTCAACCAAACAATGCCCACGTGTCCTGCACTAGCAGTCCCCGCTGTGCCGGCCACGTGATGAATAAAAGAAAACAGTAGTGTCAGTAAAGAAAAGGAAACAGAGGAGAAGACAAGCTGATCGAATACCGTAGGCAATATTAAGATGTAAGTTAAAATGAGGTAAAGAAGCGTAGGCCGTAGTAGACGAAGAAAAGTTTAAGACACGAAGGGGAAGACTTTAAACTGCAGACCGAGAGCATCAAGTCGATGCTCGAACTCTTTCACCGTCGGTGCCATCACGACGTCTGCAGGCAATGTGTTCCAATAAGCTATAACCCTACGCGATAACCGAAAAGCTGCCCAAACCCGGTCAGACCGGGTTTCGTGCAAGCTTAATGGGTGGCCACGAAGGGTTGGCACTCGTGTTGGGCGAAACAGTCCAGTCAAATCAGGACCAATCTAACCCATCAATATACGATATGTAAGGACCAAGTCGCCCCGAAGCCGCCTGTAATACATGGAAAACATATCCAACTTACGTAGCCTCTCCGGGTACGTCAGCTTCTTTAATTCGTGCACCATTTTCGTCCCGGACCGCAGGACTCGTTCAACTGCCATCTTATCACGAACCAGGCATGGAGGACAAGCCTGGACGCAGTATTCCAAGTGCGGCCTTACAAAAGCCGAAAATAGTCTAACAAACATGTCGGTGGTCATGATCCCGAATGACCTGCGGATCATCCACAACATGTTGAAACCTTTGCGAGCAGCTGTCTTCCAGTGTTCACTGGACTTGAAGTCAGATGACAGCAAAACACCGAGGTCAGATTGGAGTTGAACTCGCGGTACCTCGTGGCCGCCAAGCAAATAACGCGTCGATGGGTCATTCGGACCAACGCGTAAAACGGAACATTTCGCTAAATTAACTGGCAACTGCCACAAAATTGACCAGTCCCAAAGTCTATCCAGAGCCTCCTGTAGGGTCAGTGGACCAATCGGCTCGTCTATCGTGAACCAGAGTTTCAAGTCATCCGCAAACTTTAGGGATGGCACACCCAATTCATCAGGTAGGTCATTAACGTATAAAGTGAAGAGAAGTGGGCCAAGAACCGAACCTTGCGGAACGCCACTGAGAACACATTGGCGGGACAGGCTTGAACTCACCCGCACGCACATTTCCCTTCCGATTAGGAAAGCTGAAATCCAGCGTAAGACTGGTCCAGAAATACCAAAGGAATTCAGCTTGTACAAAAGGCGCGAATGTGGAACGGTGTCAAAAGCTTTGGAAAAGTCAATAAACAGCACGTTCACTGCCTTCCCGCAATCAACGGCTTCGGCCCAGTGTTCACGAGCCGTTAACAAGTTAGTAAGGCAAGAATAGCCCTTACGAAAACCGTTCTGAGAAGGATTAAGCAAGTCAAACGCTTTCAAATGTCCTTCGAGAGCGTCCCTCACGAGCTTTTTCATTAACTTGACCAGCACGCTCGTTAAACTGACCGGTCTATAGTTATCAGGGAGGTGTTTATCACCTTTCTTAAAAATGGGGCAAACAATAGTCTCCTTCCAGTCCTTGGGTAGAGAGCAGCCTCGTAGAGACTTCAAAAAAAGTTGCGTAATCGGACGGCAAAGTTCATCAGCCAACTCGTACAACAGTTTGGGATGAATAGCATCTCCACCAGCAGCTTTATTGGGATTCAATTGCCTCAGAAGCCGGAGCACTTGAGCCTCGGTTATAGAAACCTCCTCCAAGTGGGATCCCTCAGGAACTTTTGCCTGGAGACTTATATGCGGCGGCTGTGACTCTCTAATATAAACCCCAGCATACTGTTCTCCGAGCAAACAAGCTTTTTCGTGATCCGTGACAACAACAGTGCCGTCCGAGCCAAACAACACTGGGGTGCACGAATTTATGTTGCTTCGCCTTTTGACATAAGCGAAGAAGCGTTTCGGGTTTGATGAGGCTATACGAGCAAGCTCTACTTCATGCTGTAGACGAGCACCTCGTAGATACTGCCTGCAGGCATTTCGAACCTCACGATATCGCTTGAACGTGCATAATGAAGTAGCAGATAAGTAGGTACGCCAACATCTGGCACGTCTGTTAAGTTGTTTGCGTACAGCAGAATCAAACCAGGGTGGCTTTGCCCTAGTTTTATTCCTGTCAGATAGTGGTATATGGGGGAGAGAGAGATCACTCAAGTATGATTTAAATCTGTCCCAGGCCGTTTGAATGTCGTCATTTTCCAAAAAGACACAAGGCGAGTTTGCGGCTTTGGCTTTCATTGTCTGAAAGTCCGCGCGCCATATATTTGGAACTCGGTCGGAAAGATCATTAGTCTGACGACTAAGGGCGCACTTAAATGAGAGACAGGCGTGGTCGGTAGCACTGAAAGGTGAGTTGTATACAATATCCGTGACAAAATCAATGGATTTAGCAAAAACCAAGTCCAAGAGGGACGGATTTCGACCCATCATGAATCTGGTAGGCCGATCGACAAATTGGTGCAGGAAACCATGCAAGGCCAGCTCGAGAAGCTCGGTAGCCAAACACATTGTAACAGCGTCGCAGGAAAAATTCTGCCAGTCAACGTCGGGAAGATTGAAATCCCCCATCACTAAACACCTATTTGCCGAATGCTCGCGGATGAAACAAGCAAGCCCCTTAGCAACGCTGTCGGGGCTTCTATAGACCAGCACAACTTTAAGTTGCGCGGAGGCAATACTCAAGTTAACTGCAAGTGCCTCAACATCACCCTCTGATGATCTGAAACTATACGTCTTAAAGACAGTAAGTGCAGAGTTAACGTACAAAGCAACGCCACCTCCGCGCCGAGCAGAGGTGCGATCACATCTTAGCAGTGCGTAGCCTGGCAAGCACACTTCACTGTCCGTGACGTCGGTGGACAACCACGTTTCAGTGAATGCGAGAACATCTGGACGGCAGTCGTCGACAAGAGCGCCGACTACGCACAGCTTGTTTCGCAGGCTACGCACACTGCTTAAGATCACCTGAAGGGATTTAACATTGTGAGTCCGGGATCGTGCGCCACCAGAACCGGCTATGGTAGGGCGGAAGTGGACCGCCGGCTCACCACCCGAAAACCCACCAAGCGGAGACCCATTTCTCCTGCTTCACGGCGGGCTTTAAGATCCTTCACAGCTTCCCGCAATTTCAGCCTATCCGCCAAAGGGAGGTCTGGGTGCACAATGACACCAGTGCCTTTGAGCTTAAAGGCGAAACGCAGAAGTGCTTGGCGCTCCTCCGGAGTGGACAGAACAACTCGCAACAAGAGAGGGCGAGACTTGTCGGCTGGAAAGTTACCGAGTCTGGTTAGTTTGCGCACAGTCACGCCGGGGAAGCCGGGAAGCAGGAGTTTGGTAATGCATACTCTTAAGCACAAGGTCATCTAGCATACGGTCTTTTGGGAGAACAGCAGAAGACTCAGTGGCGTTTCGGAAAATAACACTGCAGTCGGTATACGAGTCTCCGCGACGCGGAGTATTTACCGAACGCTCCATGGACGTCGGTGGTTTCAGTTTAGTGTCCGTTTTTATAGACTCTGTCGTAGATATTTCCCGTTGCAACGATTCCGTAGTACTATAATTTGAGTGGGGGAATGGGCACCCGACGGACCTCTCATGTCCGTCGTGGGTTTTGTCGCTTTTTTAACCCTCTTTCGCCTTCTTTTGACAAGGGCAGAAACCTGCTGCTCTCCTTCGCTAACAGCCGAATCAAACACGCTGTCTGAGGGTTCGTTACTAACAAGGTCTTTGCTAACAGGTAAACTGACATTCGACAGTGAACAATCAGATGCCGGATCAGACAACTTGCCAGCGTCTTCTACTGTCTCTTGACAGAGAAGACCTGAGCGTTCTAGGCCCTTCACAATCCATTCAACTTTCCTGTCTAGCGAGACAATCAGAGACAACAAACTTTCCAGAGAAACAGGACTGCTCTTTACTGGCGTGTAACGCTCAGTCCTGGGCATACAACAGTCCTTACAACGGTAAAGTAAACTCTCGCTACTGGACAGAAGAGCATACTGTCTACGATCCAAGCCAGTACAGGCCTTATGGAACTAACGGCTACAGATATCGCACTGCATGCCCCCGGATGAATCTGTAACCGCTTCTAGACAACCCACTTTACCACACATGACCACAGAGTCGTCAGAAGGCGGACACGGCGAGTTTAAGCAGCGCTTGACAACCATCGTGACGGAGAGAGTACAGAGAAAGAATTGGATGTAATAGATAAGAAGCAAAGATATGAACCGGACTACGGTGACAACTTATGCAAGCAACGAGAGCACCAGTCGGAAAGACCAAGTGTGACACGAGTGTATTGAAGTGGACTCACCAAATCACAAAGCAAAAGTGGACTCCAAGGATATAACAACAGGACCTTTGCGAGGGAGCAGAGGCTGACACCCGGATAACTGAAGATCCACTGATCAGTTCGACCAAGAAGTGAATCAAGTAAATCCGCCTTTGACGAATGGGAAAGAGCGCACAAGAGGCGAGGTAGCTGTATAGCGTCCAGTGGTCAAACGACGGGTAATGACACAGTGACTCGCTGACAACAACGGAACAAAGACCAAGTTTACTAGCAGGAAAGATCGCCGTTGGAGCTGGGCGAGACTGAAGGAACGAAGGAGCTTTTTCAAGCCCGTTTGAACCACAAGAAACACAAGGTCAAGCTCTTTGGTCAGAGTTATTCAACACTGATTCCACAAAAGGCTTCTGAGAAGGAAAACTCAAGCGGTGAAAACAAGACAATCACAAAGGAAGGCACACAAAAAATTCCGAGTACGTTGGCACTTCTAAGCACTTTCGGATCACAAGAAAACTGACAAAGCCAAACTTTCTATGTAGTGTTATTTAACTGCTGTCCTCAAACAAGGATTTCAGTAAAGAAAAACCTCGAACGGTGAAACACGACAAGCACGCCGTGACCTTGAATTATTAGTTGCGAAGATCACGGGTTTCACGGGTTTGCGCAGAACGAGTAAGCGTAGCTTTTCGGTGGTTCTGCCTCGGGATCTTACGGCAAGGTCAGTTAGAAGAAAAGAAAGGCTTGGTGTTGCCACTTAAGAGCATCGAGCTGGCCTGCAAAACCCATAACCGTAGCTTTTCTAAGCATATGATCTGGAAGCGAATATATAATGGCGTGACAGAGATTTGCGTCATAATTCTATCATACTGGTTTACGCAGTGTCAGTGGGTGACCGCGGACTAGGTGACAGCGGCGAGTAGCACCAGAATACCACAATTGTGCACGCATCACAAAGGTTCGTCAGCGTGCATGAAAACAAGTGTGGAAATTAGTTGATAAACCTATGTTGTAGCAGACTTTATGTACTGAGAAGGGTAGTTTTTCTCACCTCATAATCATGTCTGCAATTAATTTATGAGTTTTGTATAGGAACGATTTGATGCAGTCGATGATAGTTGTACACAACCGCTTTCGTAGCTTTTATTTATTAATTTAATTACTGTTTGGTAAATATGGTAGCAAATACAATCTACAGAATCTTTTCAGTCTACCGAATATTAGCTCGTTTCCGCTAGAACTATAAACAAATCCAAAAGCACGCCATTTGCCCTTATTGACCTTCACGGTATAGTAAGTTGAAAATTTAAATTCGTTGTCCAGATGGCAATGCAGACAGCATTCACAAACCAAATATTCGGACCGCTAGTAATACCGTATATCTGTACAGATTCTACATCAGTCTCAAGCATGCAGTCGATATACTGCCAGCAACAACCGAGTTTAAAACCGTCAGGTTAGGTCTCTTTCCAGTGTTTAAACAGGCTTTCGGCTAACCAAGCACCCGTTCCTTGTAACAGTATGCAAGTGGTGACCACCTTCACTCCTGCAGAGACAACAGAATCTTTCGAGTAACTACTGAAAATTTCACGAATATATCAAGTTCAAGTTACCGTTCAGGTGTGACTGGAGCGATAGAATAAATCCGCTAAGTGTGAATGCTTGAGCGAGTTGTTAATCCAGGAGTTGCTATGGGTGCACCGAATTCTTGCTTGATTTACAACAAGATCACCGGATAAAACACCTTGGCTCACCAATTTAATACCCACCTTCCTCGTATTAGCGGTCCCTGCTATTCCAGCTGAGTGAAGTTGGTAGAACAGGATGTAGAATCGAAGGTAAAGAGTGAAGGAATTTTAGTTAGAAGAGGATAATACCCATCGTGAGGAAAAGTACAGAAAATAGAAGCAAAGTATGAAGATGGGAATTAGTCAGGAAAGGGAAATTTTATGTGTTGCCATCCAAAGTACCTAGTTGACGTCTAAGCCCCTTACTCGTAGCTTCATTGAGAACAGTTTCTAAAATCCAGTTCCAGCGCACGATAACCCGAAGCGATAACCGTGTCTGCACTCTAACTCGCTCGGGCCGTATGTCGTCCAACTACATACAAGGCCTGCGGAGAGCAGATAATCTAGCAGAACTAAATAGCCAGGACAAATCAGGGCTAGCCATTCCAGTCACAATACGGTAGGTTAGGGGTAAGTTCCGTCTAACCCTTCGATAGTGCACTGAAGGCAGCCCCGAATTAAGTAGGCGTTCGGGGTACCTTTGTCCTCATAACCCATCGGCCAACGTATTAACGACCCGCAACACCCATTCTAGTGCCATTTGTCCCAGACAAAACAAGGTGGACAGGCCTGGGTGCAATATTCTAGGTGCAGTCGCAAGAAGGTTGAGAAGAAGTTCAGAAACTGCAGCGCTTAGGGTCTCGAAAGCACCACGGATAAACCACCACATCCGGAACCCTTTACCAGTCGCCTGCTTTTCCTGTTGTTTCGAATGTAATGTGGGACAGCGGACGACGCCTAGAGCAACCTGATGTCTCAGGTGAGGAATTTCACACCCAAGGAGCACATCACTTCTGAAGGAACTAGACTCTCCGATACACAGCACTGAACAGTTTGCGCGGTTTATAGGCGGCCACCACAAGACAGACCATTCCCAGAGTCTATCCAATGCCAGTTGAAGTGCCACATTACCTCCAGGGTTATCAATGATTTTCCAGCTTTAGGTCATCAACAAATAAGAGCGATGGTACTTCAAGCTCCCCCGCAAAGTGATTCATGTAGACTGCGAACGGCAGCGGACGGGGGACGGAGCCACGCGGAACGCCGCTAAAGACAGCTTTTCGAAACAAAGGACTGCTTACCACACGGATACACGGTTCCCATGCATCCAGAAAAGCTGACACCCACTGGAGAGTACGAGCAGATATTCCATTAGACCTCAAATTCTATGAGTCGCAATTGGGGTCAGTGTCAAAGGCCTTGACGAAGTCAATGAATACCACGTCTAACGTATGTCCACTCTCTACAGGTTCAGACCAGCTTTTACGAACAAGTGCGACTGACAAGATAATCCTTTGCAAAAACCAAGTTTCACGACGCTAAGCAGTTTAAATAAGTTCAATTGGTATCCCACTGCAACTCGTACTAAGTCTTCAAGTAACTTAACGACCACGCTATTAAAGCAGATAGGCCTGTAATTAGCCACTTGGCCTTTGTTACCGCACTTGAAAACGGGCAGACAACAGCCTCTTTCCATTCGACAGGAAAGACATTGCTGTTGGGTGACATCTGAAACACACATGTCGGAAGTCCAGTGTGTTCACCTGCCAAAGCGTACAACCATTTTAGATGAACAGTATCTGGCCGAGAAGCCTTAACTTGGCTCACCTTTCACAGCAACCGGAAGACTTGCTACTCAGTTACAGGAATTTTATCCAGACAACAGTCCGCATGCATTTGAAGCTGGTTCTCTGCACGGTGTATTTGTTTCGCAGACAAAGAAGTTTGTAGGCTGCTCACCAAGCGCGCATGCCCTGTCATATTCGCTATGGGCATGGGTCCCATCTCCTTGAAGCAATGGTGGAACAGACGAGTTTGCACCACCGTGCCGTTTAGCGTAGGCGAAGAATTTCTTTGGGTTTGTAGAGACAGTATCAGCTACGCCCTTTTCACGCTGATGCCGGGACCATCTAGGGTGTAGCCTGTACTCATTATGAACCAACCGACACCTGTCAAACGGGCTGTTCGGCGGGGGCTGTGCGTTTCGCTCGCCAGCATCTAGGCCGCTTCTCTAGTATGCCATACCCCGCAGGGTCGGTCCACGGAGGCTGTGCCCAAGATTCCCTTCTTTTTACCAGTGGGATGCGGTGCAGAAATGTCGAGGAGTTGCGCCTAAGTTTTACCGGACTATGTGAACAGTGTCTGTATCATTATCACACAAGGCGATGACCTAGCTTTATCCCGTGTCGCTTTTAATTTCCCGGCCCATATGTTTGGATACCAACTTCTTTGGCTAGGCAAGGACTGAGAAGGATACACTGGAAAGACAAGCTATCGTGCGCGCAGGCGCAAAGAACCGAGTCGTAAGTATGTCATTTACAAAGTCCCGACTAAGCGAAAACGAGATCTTAAATGGACGGCTGCTGATTGCTCATGGACCTAATAGAGTTCCACGAACCGGTGTAGTGGTACATGCAGCGTCACGTCCAGCAGTACTGCACCGAACGATCCCAGTGTCGAACTGTAAAGAGTGCGTCAAAACAAACCTCAAGGAGGTTGAAGTCTCCCAGCATCAGGCACTTGTTCGTAGAGTGAGTGCGTATAAAATTAATGCTTTCACTGGAGGTGTTCACAGAGCTTCTATACACCAACACGAACGTAACCCGAACCGAATAACGCGAATCAAGCCTGCGTGTGCATTCACAGGTTGGTCGAGAAAAAACGCTGGCCCTCAATATGGCGACGTGTTGACTCCTAAAATGCTACACAACCCCTTGACGGCCAATGGAGCGGTCAGGGCGGGAACAATGAGTAGCCCGGCAGTATAGTTCGCCATCTGTGATTTCTCAGACGGCCGCTTTCCGGTAAAGGCAAGCATATCTGGACGAGATTTGTCTACGAGCAGCCCCACCTCGCACATCTTTTTCCTCAGCCTACGCAAGTCACAAGCAATAACCCTCGACCGACTAAGGTTGGTTGGCGCAACACCCACAAATATCATTGCAGTACCGGAAACAGAGTCAGCCAGCCCATAGTTATGCCTCTTTTAAAGTTTGATTTTGTAGTACTTTCCATTCGTGAAGTGGAAGAACATCCCAGTTTCGTACTGTGCGATTCGTGCGATAATTCTCCTTGATAGCCACTCTGGGACACCGTCACATGTGCACCAAATGGTCTCACCGAAAATGGTCCTACGTGCCTAGTTCAACGAGGTGGGTAGACTTAAGACCACCAGTGACCTTCATAAACTTAACCGCTACTGTAATGTCTCGCTTTTTCTGCGGCGATTCAATGAGACCAAGCCAAAACCAACCAGTCGAAGAACACACTACTTTCCACGTTGGCGTTCCATCATTCAGGTGACCAGGCATTGTGTATTCTCATAGCAACCTACATCCTTTCGATGATATGGTGTCGAATCCTGAGCACAATACTCTACCATTTATTGTTAGCACTTTTCTCACCCTTACTTTATGTCCTTATCCAAACGCGCTGACTAATCCAGTCTTACCCGATCGGCATCCTGCTCTCTGGATTCATTCAGACTTCTGAGAGTTCACCTCTCCTGGTTCGGCTGACTCAACGGTCCCTTTACACTACCTGGAGAGCCCCGTGGGGTCTTCCCAACGTTCGTCAATAAACCTTTCTCATCCTGACCCTAACTTTTATTATCGCGCTCTGTTTTCCATCCTTCTTCAACTGGAGTGCCAGATCTCACTGCACTGCGGTGGTCTAGTCCCACTGAGCAGTTCCTTTCTCTCTGACTGCTCCTATGCTACCAGACTTAAGCGGTATACGCTATGCAGACTCAACGCTTTTGTTCCCCTACCGCGAGCGACTGCTAGACTCGTTCACCCTCCATGGTTGCAGCTCCGTTTTCCTGCCTTTATCGTACTGCTATTACTACGCACTGACTAATCTAGTCTCGCCAAATCGGCCACTTGTTATGCGATTTCACTCAGATTTCTTCGAAGTTACAAAGCTTGGTTCGGCTGACCCAACGTTTTGGTTACATCACCTGGAAAGCTTCGTGCGCTCAGTCACAATTTTCAATAAACCCTTCTCACACCGACCCTAACTTTTCTTATCTCGCTTTCTGTTTTCATTCCCTTTTAATGGATCGGCCAGCTTCACTGTTCTGCCGTGAACTTGTCTCACCGGACTACTCCGTTTCTCTCTGACTGCTCCCATGTTACACGGACTTAAACGGTATAGGCTCCGCAGAGTTAACTTTATTACCCCCACTCTGAGGAACTGCTAGACTTGTACCCTCGTTATTTTTATAGCCCCTTTCTTACCTTCATTGTACGCCCTAGTCCCAGAAAGCCGATTATTTCAGTCCCGCTTAGCCGAGCTCTTATTCACCGAATTCATTTGGACTTCTGAGACATCACTTCTCTTGGTTCGGCTGACCTAATGGTTCTGTTTACATTGCTATAGAGTCTCGTGGGCTTTTCCACTCTTTATCAATAATTTCTTTTCATCCAGTCCTTAACTTTTCCTTCTCTCGCTTTCTGTTTTCCTTCCGGCTTTCAATCGGGCGGCCAGCTTTACTGCCCTACCGTGATCTAGCCTCATTTGACCTGTCAGTTTCTCTCTAACTACTCTTTTGTAACTGCGACTTCAGCAGTGCAGGCTCTGCAGTCTCAACTATACGTTATCCCTACCTCTAGGGCCTGCTAGTTTTGTTCACTCTTTATTGTTCTAGCCTTTTTCTTACCTTCATTTAAGTCCCAATCCCAACGCGCTGACCACTGCAGTCTCGCCTGATCGGCCCCTTGCTCTCCGAATTCACTCAGACTTATGAGACGCTACCTTTCCTGGCTCGGCTTTCCTAACGGACCGCTTACTTCCTCGATAACCTCGTTGACTTCCCTTCTTTCAATAAAAGCCTTTATCAACCCTTCTCTGTCTTTTCCTTATCTCGGTCTCTGATGGCTTTTCAACCGGATGGCCATCTCTGTGATTTGCCTTACTCTATTCTTTTCTGACCGTATTTGTGCCTTCTGACTGCATCCATACTACTGGGACGTATATGATCTAATTGCTGCGTACCCAACTCATTGTTCCCCCAGAATTTCGCTAAACTTGCTCATGCGTTATTATCACAGCTTATTTCATTCCTAACCTTGCTCCTCACTGTTTGTCTTCCCTAGTTAATTAAACGACTTCGTCGCAATCCACCGAATAATTCAAACTCTTCGGATCGGCCTCTCGCTCTCAGACATCGCGAGGTCCACTGAGGCGTCACTGTTCACGGTACGACTAATTTTAATTTTTATGGAACACATGTACTTGAGCTATTTAGTTTATAATGATACATAGGCTGGCTAGCCCAACAACCTCCTCGTGTTGTTAGCTGGGTGGTTCGAGTTTAACCAGTTCCAGCAAATAGCTCGGCGTCAGTGTTCCAGGACGTGGTGGGTTTCGCCTGGCAAGCGTTCTCCCTATAAAAAGCCACAAATGTCTGCTTAAAAACACTGTGACGTGGCAGTCGTGACTCGCCACGAAATAAAGTCACGGCCCTGTGGATACCCGGATAATCCTATCCAACCCACGGACACCAATCTCCTACTGCATATTGATGACGATATCAAACATTGAAGATTGGAGCAGCACAACAACAAACACAAAATACACAGCTACATACACATACACACACAATGACATACATACATACCCCCTACACAAACACAAACTGCTATGGCAAACATATCGGATTTTTGCACATTCTTGATCATGCATCGTTATGTCAAAATGATCATGCCTGTAAAGGCGTGCCTCACCATGTTGAGAATAAAAGATTTATTGATTTATTTATTTATAATGTGAGGTTCATTAGTGAAAGCATTGCTGAGACTGATCTTTTTCTCTGAGTTCCGGATGCCTCGATGTTGTCTGTTTGTGTGGCTGCCTTTGTTCGTTGTCTTTTTCTCAGAGCTTTCCACAGAACCGGTGGCCAGAAACCGACGATAGGTCCAATGCTTTGCCCTCAACAATTCAACGAAGCACAATATTCCCTTAGCTGGAAATGACTGGATAATTATTAAGCTGTCTTGTTACTTACCGGGTGGACAAAACACTTATTTGTTATCTTGGATGGATGCCACTATATTGAGGAATGAACAACTGGGTACAGCTCACTTCTTCTTCATATGATTCTTACTCGGAGTTCACTTGCTGACATTTAATGTCAATTCGGACACTTCATCGGACCGGCTGGCAGATTTTCCTGCCTGTGATATGCACCTAAGTTGGACATATCCCACCACAATTCTTTTGCACACAATACTTTCACTGTGGCAAAGACAAATGGGTTCAGCTCCTTACCCTACTGAATTCTTTTCACTTACCATATCTGGAGCAGCCCACACTACTTTTACCGAGCATATGGTCGTGGATGCCAGTGTCCCCAATCAACAGAACTTACACTGGGAGGATTCCCGGTTCACTATTCCGAACAATTTGCCGAATTTTGGGCCTGAACGGTTGCATATGGCCATTTTCCTTCCTCTAATAATTTGTTCAACCACATATTACTGGATAGTACTGGAAACCCCTCGGAGACATTACGCGGTTCTACAGACGACGAATACAAAACATTCCAACATGTTCGATTTATAGTGTACCTACCGTGACAAGACCCGTGGATAATAGAGTCCCGCGCCCATCATGCGGCAGCCAGCGAAAATTATGAGTGTATCCCGACTGCAACTAACAGAACCAATAATCGGTCAATAAGAATCATTGCCAGTTGCAGCTTGTCGTTCGAATGCGTCGATGGCAGTGTTTCAGGACGTGGTTGGTCTTCGCCTGGCAAGCGTCCTCCCTATAACAGCCACAAACGTCCGTTTACCAATACTGTGACGTGGCGGTGGTGACTCGCCACTGGACAAAGTCACAGCCAATAAGCTCACAATGACAAGCTGACCATGACTACATACTACCATGCTTGATACGCCCCGGCACATGCATAGCTGCATATTTCGTCACCACGTCTGCGCATTCACCTTTGTTTGGTAGGCTGAACTCACGTGAACCCAGCTTGTCGTGTAATCGGGATTGAGCCTGTTCTTCACCAGCTCTTTTCTAATTAGTCAGTTCTAGTACTTGATCTATTCCTGCCTGGATTTTTACTGAACTTTATGGCAGACCGACTGTGCCCAAACCAACTTGCCTGAACTCACGGCGATGGGCTTTCTTCATTTTTATTTCTATCCTATTTGTACAGTTTCAAATAGGAACGTCTGAACCATCCTCGATTTTCACTGTTACAAGTGCCATGACATTTCTGTATAATCGCTATTATTTGACCATGCCCGCGCGGGCATGCCTCGCATAGCCGAGAATAAAGGTTTATTAATTAATTAATTTATTTATTTATGGAGGTCGAGCTCCCGCGTTGCACAACGGGATACATGCCTCATGTTTATTGTTACAAACTTTCAGCTTGAATTAAATGATCCCCTGCCGCGCCCTGTTAGCACCATGTAGATACGGCGCTAACGGCCTGTCGCTACGTACCAGGACGATGCCCAACTTCCTTGTCCACAATGTCTCTACGACGTCGGTGTCCCAGGGTATGTTTGCACCCTGGCCCCAGTTAAATGATGTCCAGGGTTGGCATTTGTTAGCATTCAGTGACCATTCTCGCGATTCAGGCACCTTTTCGGAAGCGCGCTATGTTTTTGGATAACCGCCTCCTATTTCTACAACAAACGAGATGCACACCGCTCGCAAACCTTTGGTTCTAGAAGAGGTGGTCTAGAGCATTTAGAAATAAAAGAAGTCATAACGGTCCTAGCATTGAATTCAGTAGGACAGCATCAGCAGCAGTGCCTATGGTGCTTTTTTGCCTCAACAATCCGTACAGTTAACGTTGTTCCACGGTAATATCCGATTACTACTTCACCAGTTGGGCTTAATGTAATCGACCTAAACTCCTATATTAAAACTCCAGGAGTAACCACCACAAGTGTTTTTATTAATTTTAAGTACTGGACATCCGCTGTGCCACCGATAACCAGAGGTCCGATTATTTCGCTCAAAAAGCACGACAGGTTTTTGGGCAAGTGTAACAGTCTGGAGATTCCCCGGTACGCCTGGCTAAAATTCTAACTAAAATTATTTCGTTGTACACCTAGGCGACCGGTGTGATTTGTTGAACTGATTGCTGAGTTCACATGCTTGGCTTGCTCATGGTCATGTTTTGCTTGGCACTGGTTTCGGTTGTAACACGCGACTGCACTGTGTGCTGCGAATCCTCCGTTCCCCTAGCTACATTTTCAACGTTGTCGTCTCTTTATAGCTAGGTAACAGGGAATCCTTTACTGTACCAAGAAAAGATTCCCTGCAACCCGACCTGCCTTTCCGAATCGCCCACCGGACTCCCAGTACAGGCTACCCACGAAATTAGTGACCCAGACTCCGGAAGTATATCAGCGCCGGATAATCCAAACTTTCTCCGGTGAGTTCGTTTCATTTATTTTTATTAGTTTCCGGTTTGTTTGCGTACGGTAGCCTACTTTTCGTCAAGTTTTAAAGTATGGAATCTGTAGCCCTTAGCTAGCGTCGCCCCAAATCTTTGCGTGTCTCTCTGCGCCAACTGTTTTGGGACACTGA
The DNA here is from genome assembly GCA_944474145.2 of Dicrocoelium dendriticum. Classification (NCBI taxonomy): domain Eukaryota; kingdom Metazoa; phylum Platyhelminthes; class Trematoda; order Plagiorchiida; family Dicrocoeliidae; genus Dicrocoelium; species Dicrocoelium dendriticum. Next base: position 155,117,832 of record OX104063.1, on the reverse strand, counting down.
TCCTGTTTTTTGGTTTGCTCATGTTGAGGTTGAGTTTTATAAACACAGTATCACTTCCGACTATGCAAAGTATAGCAGGCTTATGTCCTACCACCCCAAGGAGATATCAAGGCAGGTTAGAGGCGTAAGCATTTCTCAGGCCGGAAACCGGTTTAAGGCTCTCAAACAGGCCAAAATTAAGCGTGTCAAACTCTCTGTGAAAGTTCGCCTGCAGCAGATTTCCAGGGATCAGCAGCTAGGCGACGCAGTGCCCTCAGCCCTGATACGGGGAAGGCAGCAACCCCTTGGTTCTTCAACCATGGACGAGACTTTACTTCGCAAACCAGAGATACAGCGGCTGACCGAAAACGCAAGCCATTCGTGCCGTCGTGAGCTCTAGTTGGTTCACTCAACTGGCAGCTTTGGCGGATAGAGTCATTAATCGATCACAGCCACAAGCAGATGCCAGCGAGGTCTATGCCGTCGCGTCACATGGCACTTCCGTCACTGGCTTACAGCCACCAAAAAAGCACTGTAAACAAAAGTTGCTACACTTACTCGTTAGCTTCAACAGCCCACTACGAACAGCGTCGACATAACCCATCCACTCGCTTGTTATACCCCCGTAGCCCAGAGTAGCTCGGCTCACCATCGCCGAGCAAGCTGCGTGCCACCAATGGCACCCCAATCGCAACTTTCGGCGGGAGTCTGCTAACACTCCATTTAATCCTTCGACCAGCTTCCCGCTGAACTTTCATGGTAGCAGCCGTGCTCTTTGCCATCATAGTTATAGCTTTCCTGCAACGCTTGGACCTTATCTCCGATGCTAAGAGGAAGTAGCTTCTCGACCCTAGGGCACAGCTCAGTGTTATCGGGGCTAGCGTCAACGTGGCTGTTATCACTCCCATTCGTGTCCTAACTCAAGCTTCACAGCCTTTGATAGACCTCTTCAACCACCATCCTAAACACGTTCCCACTCAGAACGACTTACCTCCTGTAATGTCAAACGCTATGCATCACGTCTCAAGGTCACCCTGACAGGTTGGTTCGTTTCGCTCTCGACTGGTTGTATCTTTGTGGGAGTTATACATCTGGTACAGTCTACCATCTGCCTACTAGAGATCTTTTATATCTACTCTGATATTTATGAGACTTCCGCCAACTGGTATTTTCCTTGGCAATATCGTTGTCTATTATTTGTTACTTCCCCCTTTCCATTACTATTCTCCTTCGTGGCTGACTCTCTAACTTGGTCTCAAATGCTTGCGGTAAAAAGAGGAATATCTACTAGCCGTCGTGTAAACAAAGCGAGCAAAATGGGGGGCAATACAGCGACCAACGTGACCATGCCGTGCTCCGTTAGGGTGATGGACGTATTTTCTTCTATGCGCCGAGAAATCGCGCAGCTGCAAGAGGAGTTGGCGAGTATGAAAGTGACCTTTAACAGCTTACAGACAATAGCGGCGCGTTTGGTGGCTATTACAAGCCTAGTTCACCCTGGCAATGTAATGGATGAAAAGTGCTCCGAGACTTCCATGCGCTTCCTCAATGCTATTAGTACTGAGGTCATGGACCGGATAAAATGCCTCACGGAGGTAGTGGTTTATAATGTACCTGACCGCTTAAAAGTTCACACCATCAAGAAGGTACTGATGGATATCTGCGGTCAGGAAGGTAATTTAATCAGTTGCACCAGACTGAGGAAAAGGGCTATTAAAAACCAATGTCCCGTGCTATTCAGATTTGATACAGAGCGTTCGGCCCGTAAATTCCTGTCATACCAAAAAGACTTCCGGTCGCGCACAACCTTTGTCCAGTTAAAAATTAGTGAACGCAAAGACAGCCATGCAACGCAGTTACGAAAAGCCTTTTTCATCCAAGCCTACTAATGAGCGGACTCCTGGAATATCTTCTGATCCTCTGCGGGATTTTGTCACCCCGGAGGCCTCCAACATTGTTGATTTAGTTGTCTCAGAGGATGCAGCTCAGGGTGAGATCAAGCAAATGGTACAAAACCATTGCTCGTTGGCAGAAATGCTAAAACTGGTTATAGATACCCATGACCCAAGCGACTTTGGGAGATAAGTAGTTGTCCTGAAAAGAAACCCGGGACTTGTTCACCTACATCCGAGTTTCCACTCGGTTGTACAGATCGTCCCAATGGACCAGGAGGGCATGTCGCAGAGGCATCATTCTCAAAGACGATCAACGCAGCAAGCTGCGCCTTGCCACCCGAAGTACCCCAATTTGGTCGGCGAGCATCTAGTGTTTCACCAGTCTGGAACCGACACACGCCGGCTCCTCCAACTAAACGGCCTCGCGAGCAAAATACACCATACTGCTCACCTGCTACGGCCATACCATTCATTTCTGCGTCAGAAACAGCCAAGCCGGAAGCCGCACTGCACACGGGTACCCAAGGAGGAAATACTACGTTTAGTACTATTGCATTTAACGTTCCTGATGACACATCCTTGGAAGTGTGCAGGAGCTGGATTCTTGCGGTCCATGGAATCCAAGGAAACCCACTAGAGGTTGTGCGACTGAACAAAAGAATAAGTAAATTCGCGGCACCACTCGAATTAAGCACTAGGGACGAATCAACACCCTGAAGTATAATGACAAGTTGTGAAGAGCTGCGTAATAGAGCAGAGCTGAAACAGCTATATTTTGGGCCACTGAGGGTGGACCGACGCGGGGGCCCATCACACTTCGAGCCTGGAGATCGGGTTTCTCACACCCATAGTGATCAACAGATTCCCATTTTATTCTCGTCTCAGAAGCCACACACACGTGAGCTTGAACCAAAATTTCCACCTTAAGCGACGATGGCACCCAGAGCAAACGGCCCCGCGTAAGGATGACCCCGAAAAAATAAATAAATAATAAATATAGGTATATTTCTAGACAAGCGCTAGATGCTGTTCCTGCGTGGGATCAGATCAAATTGTACATAACATCCATGCTCATGCATGGAGAAGAAATATCGTCAATAACTGCTTTTGCTCGTGTTTATCTTTCCTAACAGTAAAGCAGGGATAAATACAAACGTTTCGTAGGCCTCGACATTTTTGAAGGCAGTAGTTTGGGTCTCCGTAGCTTATGTACGAATGCTGCGCTTTTCACCGCCTACCGCCGGCAAACCTTGAGGTGCCTGATTCCATTAGTAAACTATCAATCTATTATGCCAATGGATTGTGTTATTTTCGATGGAAAATGCACCACTAAAGGAAATCTGATCCATTTTCTTTGGTCACATTACCGCATTTCGAGCATCCTTTAGTAGCGGGCTCATGGAAAGGAATAAGCAAGCCAAAATTAGATTGTAAAAGTGGAGGGTGGAAACAAGGGAAATAACAGTAGTGGCTAACAATTTAGCCACTTCGTGACGCTCCTATCCTCACTTGGCCTCAACGATTATGGCGGATCTGATAAAGCTATCTGATCACCTAACAGAGGAAATTAGAAGACATTTAACGGCTAATAACCTAGCGTGAAATCAGTCGGCAAGATGCTTTGCCAGTTGTACATTGGTGTACAAACGGATGTACGACAGTGTTCCAGGACAAGGTGGATTTTCGCCTGGCAAGCGTTCTCCCTATAAAAAGCCACAACGTCCGGTTAACAACCCTGTGACGTGCCGAATGTGACTCGCCACAGAATAAAGTCACTGCCTATAACTACATACTATCCATACGACAGGTGTCCTAATTCAATATTTTCTTGACAGGTGCAAGTATAAGATACTCTTTGTCCACATCTACCGTTTTCACTACAATTATTGTGCCCTGACTGTTTGTATTAGGCCCGCTTGAAACCAAAGCCTCATCATTCATCGACGACTTTATTCCTCATGATTACTTTTACAATTTCCGCAGGCTATACATATTTTGGTTTACTGCCGATTACCTACATAGCAACGTGTGTGGTGCGAAACATAATTGCCTGTAAAGGTTGCTCGTGCCTGCTTTGGTGTGCCTCGATATATTTGAGAATAAACCATTTATTTATTTGTTTCGCGAACATCAACCACTTCAACCATTTCATTCGATCCATTCCTATGCTGGCGTTTTGCCAAACAAACAAAATTAAGAGTACTAGTAAGAAATTTAGGCAACATGCTGACTTAGCCACGAACCTACATACGTACTACACCTGTCTACACACATATATACATTGCGTACTGGTTACCTTGAGGCCTTTCTGGACTATTACTGAGGTTACGCGTTATATTATCATGACCTTGCCTTTTAAGATAGGTCTAGCGCCGTAGAGCATAAATCATTTATTTGTTTATTTTAGTTATTTACAACCTTTCTTCAGCAAACGTCTACCAGCCTCAAACACGCTAAACTACCGTAGTCGGTGTAAACTACTGTGTTTAGAACCGCTGTGGCTACGAACATTAAAGACAAAGCTTCCTATGCAAACTTACAAAAAATGCCGGACGTGAACCTGACTCACCACTTTCAACCGGTAGGTGATACCCGATTGCATCTGCGCAACATGACTTATTTCTTCAGTCTGAGGGCGTTCTTTGCGGCATTCGTCACAAGTGCTTCCTTTGCAGATACGCGGACACATAAAACAAGTTACCTCTGCAACTCCAATCGTCTGAGAACAGTATACAATAAAACAATGCCATAAGAACACTTCTCGACGTAAGCCCAGTTTCGGAATTATTACTCCGCAAAGTATCGGAAGACGAGCTATAGGAAACTGGAGCAAACAACCTCTAGTCCTCAATAGAAAAGCGGCCTGTGAATAAGCCTACGTCCCCTTATCTGCATTTGCTTACCTTAAATCTCTGCAAGGCCACATACCCTATTCCTTTAGAACCTGGGTCCAGTCCACCGAGCTTTGAGCGCCTTCGAATCATTCAGTCCACCAAACTTTCACTTATGTCCACCTAAATTCGCCGCTTTCTCTTCTCTCTTCACAACGACCTAATGAACAAGCTCTTTCATCAAATGGTAGTGGCTCTCACTACCTGATGCTTGCCTGACCAACTTCTGGCTACTAGTCTCCCACCCTCTTGCCTGACTGCACCAGCCACTGAAATGGCCACAACTGTCAACATTTTGACCACGCTCCTCAGTTGCGTAAAATCAAGGGCCACGTAATCCTAGTCTCGCCTGATTTATTAGCTACTCGCCTGGTCCTTCCTGCTTCAATTTAACACTTTAGCCCTTGCTTGAGTATTGCAGCTCGGCTTCACTGCCAACATTATATCTCAGCTTAACTTCTGCCTTTCATTTGGTTCCTTGTCTATTCTATACTCCACTTGGTTCCATTTTAATAATATTTCTGAAATAAAACCTGCTCTGTAGTGCTCACCTTCCCTTCCACTAAATCCACGCCTCTATCATTGAGACACAGCTAGCTTATCACTTAATCTGCACATATCTCCTGCACTTCTATGCTTAACCCTACATATATAAAAATTCGGTCCCTCCCTTAGTCAATATCCCTACTTTTCAGTAGTGGACTAGATACTTCTGGCGCCAGTGCAACATCCCAGTCCTTTCAAGATGCGCTTTACTAGTGTGCGTATCCTTCTTACCCCTTATAGACCAGCCCGGCCCCTGAGGCACTAAACGCCCATGGATCTCCAACCAAACTCTTCCCGCTGTTGCTCATCGACTGTCATTGATCACGGCGCCCATTGCGTAAAAGCAACAGCCACCTAATACCTGTCAGAGCCTGCTTCATTATCTGTATGCTTGTTCCTCCTTGTCCTACTTGAAGTTTCCGGTCTCTGGTTAAATATTGCCTCTTGGTTTCCCTACCAAAGATTACACCTCACATGGACGCCCGCCTCTCCCACGCCTTTTAATGCTCCATTTTACTATTGCCTTGACTATACCGTACTCTGCTGTGTTCACACCTTCTCGTCTATCAGACAGATGTCTTTTGCATTGCGCCAGCAACAATTTCTCGCCAATTGCGATTCTCTTGTCCATCCATACATTTAGACTGTCCGCTTCTTCTGTACATGCTACGTTGACTTTCGCCTATTATATGCACTAACATGTGGCGGACACGTCCCAATTCTATTAGACCGGCGCCTCCTATATTTCATCAGCACGAGCTTAACAGCACACTGCTTTTCTCATTTCTCATCCGTTCCTATGCTTAACCGTATTCTAATCTATAGAGTATTTGAGCCCGCTTTTGGTTAATATCCCAACTTTTCTTAAGTGGTCTATGTATGCTTTGCGCCAGCACAATATCTTAAACCTCCCACAGCGCACCTGACAAATTTTCTGTCCTTCTTATTCCTTTTGAACCAGCTCGGCCTCCGATGCTCTACCCGCCTACGACCTTATAATTAAGCCATCTTCTCCACTAGTATGGGCTCTCACCTGCTAATGCTCGACCGACGCACTCCTTTTTTCTTAGAACATTATTAATTTTCATCTCAACGGACGTTGAAGTAGGCCTAGCTACCCACGTTTGCGTGGATAACATTGCGCTTTTACTTCTGGCCCTCACTTGATATATTCTATAAGTGCAAAGCCCATGCTTTCCTAATTTAACTTGCTCCCCGATTTTATCTTGTCTCGCAGACAGTCCTATGGCCCATTTACCAACCATTCCATAACTTTCTGTATGTTGACAGACCTATAGAAATTTAGCGTTCCTCGCTACATTAAACCAACTCTTATAATTGCCTTTCTTGATCCACTTTGACCCGCCCGGTTTCCCAGAACCAGCATGTCCCCGACTCTAAAACAAGCTGCCTTCTACCTCTGGTATCAGCCCTCCCTGAATAATGCTGGCCTGCCCCACTTCCCGCCTGTTAAGCTATTATACTCCTGACGGACTTCACCGGCCAATAAAGTGGTCACAGCTCTCTGCTATTTGACCACGGTCCTCATTTGCATAAAACCAACGGTCACATAATCCTAGCCCGCGCGTAGTTTTCTCGGTATGCAGGGTCCTCTTTCACCTACCGGAATCCGCTGGTCTCTGCTTGAGTCTTGCCGCCCGGTTCCGTACCAAACATTTTACCTCTCACTAAAGTCAACCTCTCATTTCGCCCAGCGCCTATTCTTTTCACTATTCCGCTCCATTCTACTATCTCTTCCGGAATAAAATTTACGCTGTAGTGGCCACATCTATTGTCTAATCCAATTACGTTCAGCATTTATTAGGTACCTCATGGGCTGCCATGTTTCTACTCTTTTAAGCATTAACAGACTTGAAAACGAATTGTGGGAGACTGGACCTGACCACATATAAGTGTCTCCCCTACCTGACCTCACACAACTCAAGTCTGCGCACAGCCACTCCTTAGTCTCTCCCTGTAGACATTCATCTATTCATTACTTTTGCAACGTCTGTGACATTTTCCTGTGATTGAGTGTTGCCTCTGGGCTCCACCAGCAAGCTTTTAGCTTACAGTAACGTCTCGCTCTCAATTGGACTTTTATTATGGTCTGTTTCGCAACTCATTAATAGTAGTCTTGGCACCGCTAGCTTTAGCGTAAAATCCCAATCTGCGCTAGATTCCCTTTGCTACCGTGCCTCTCATTCATAAAACTTTTGGAATAGTCCGGTGTCTGAGGCTCCAAATGCTCGTAGATCTCAAGCCAATGCCTCTTTTCTTTTGAACAGCGGCTGCCATTGATCCTGGTGCTCAACTATAAAAGCAACATCCTCATGATATTTGTCTCCGTCTGTCTAATCATCTGCATGCCTGGTCCTCCCTACTGTATTTGAAATTGCCGGCCTCTGATTGAGTTTTGCCACTCGGCTCCACCATCAAGTTTATTAGCTCACATTTACGTCTCACTCTCAATTGGACTTTTCTTATGGTCCGTTTCGCAAATCCTCAGTAGTAGTCTTGGCACCGTTAGCTTCAGCGCAAAACCCCAGGCTTTGCTAGATTCCCTTTGCTACTAAGCCTCTCATTCTTATACCTTCTGAACCAGTCCGGTCCCTGATTCTCCTAATGCCCATAGGTCTCAAGCCAATGCTTCTTTTCCTTTTGCGCATGAGCTGTTATTGATCAAGGCGCTCATTGGTTAAAGCAAACGCCTTAGACTTGTTTCCGTCTGATTCATTGTCCTTGTGCTTAGTCCGAAACTGAAATTTCCGGCCTCTGATTAAGTTTTGCCTCTCGGCTCCACTATCAAGCTTTTTAGCTCACATTAAAGTCTTTTCTCTTTCCTCTTTGCTGTTGAGATTCTCATTCTTAAACCTTTTGGACCAGGCCGATCACTGAGTATACAAATGCCCATAGGTCTCATACCAATGCTTCGCTTATTTCGCGCATCAGCTGCCATTGACTAAGGTACACATTGGTAAAAGTGGCAGCCTCATGTTACTTGTCTCCGTCTGATTCAATTTCTGTATGCTTGTTCCCTCATATCGAAATTGAAATTTCCCGCCTCTTATTGAATTTTGGCCTTCCGCTCCACTACCAAGTTATTTTATTCACATTAACGTCTCTCTCGCACTCGGCATCTGCTTTGGTCCTTATAGCAACACTTCTCACTACAGCAGTTGCAAGTATTTCTGTCTGTTCTCTCCCTTGTTTTCAACACTGTACACCTATCATTGTATACTAAGCCTAATAACTCGTGCCGATCCTGTATATGCTAATTAAGCAGGCTGCCAGCAACTCAATAACCAGCCTTCCATCTGACTTTAACGTTCCACGGTGGAGGTCCACTTTAGAGTGGCACACAGCATTTTCTGGGGCTGCTGCCCACACCACTGATACCATTGGTCCCTTTCCGCGCCGGCTCTACAAACATTTTCTCATTGCAGCCGTAGTCTTCAAGCCCTTCTCGCTCTTGTTTTTAACGTTGAATGCCCAGCAGCGGGATGGTTCTTCCTCATAATTAACCCGACTCCCAATATCGCCCCTTCATGCCGTATAGTTGACTTGTTTGCCGCACCGTAGATGTTCCTGCTTTTTCCGCTATTCCAGATCCCTCAGAGTTGGCTTTGCAACCGTATTCTCGCTACAGCTCTAGTGTGTAAAGCTTATTCTCGTCATCACTTTGACACTCCGTCTCATTCCTTCACTCAGCTGTTTCTCCAGCATCCGATTACTTAACGCATTTCATCGTTATTTTCATGGGTCTCGAACCCGGCGTAGCAATTCCACTGGCTCTCATACACGTTAGAACGATAAGCTATACCACTGTCAACCGATCGTTCAACCTATACCTTAAGCGCACATTAAACAATGTACTATACTCTTCTGACTCCTTTAACGCACTTACCGGTTAACAACGCATGATACTTCCGGGTTCCATACAAGACGACTTTTGCGTATGTTAGGTCACTTCGGACAGCATTTGTCTCTCACAGTCAGCAAATATCGGGTCTCGCGTTTGCCCGTAAAACTACGGATATAGTGTATAACATATTCGGTCATTCCACTACTTGTAACCAGCACAACGTAACCAAAACTCTTATATTTATACGTTAACGTAGTCCTATTCCATTTTCTTGGCAGTTTGCTCGGTCCGGTTTCCTTTCCTCCCTTGTTTTAAAGGATAACATTACCAGCAGGGTACACCTGAGGACATACCTTCGAGGCTCACCTGGACACGGCATCAACACAGACAAAGAAATCACCTGCACTTCACAATCCTGACAAACTAAAGGAACCCATAAAATGAATCAAATCAATACAAGTCACCTGAGTCATCCGACTTGGACAGCGCCAACCAGCTGCGGTAGACTCCGAAGGAGACCATACAACCACCTCAGTTCAGATGGGAAACAATTTTATGACACTTGACTGCGAATGTCCGCGAGGGTAATCAGCCAGATGCAATCTTGTCAATGTCATATCACAAGTCGGCAGTGTTCCAGGACGTGGTGGGTCTTCGTCTGGCAAGCGTTTTCCATGCAAAAAGCCACAAATGTCTGTTTAACAACACTGCGACGTGGCGGATGTGACTCGCCACCCAGTAAAGTCACCGCCCCAAACTCACGTTGGCAAGTTGACCGATACCACATTTACAAATTCTGTGCATAAATCTGCTCCCGTACGAACACGCCTACATATTTGTTCAGTTACATGCCACTATCCTTAAATATTCCTGCACCTCTTTCCTCATGCTTCACTCACTTGACCCGCAGTGTGTACACAACCTCATCGGACTAGTTCTTCATCAACATACTCCACATTTGTGATCTGATATTTTATCTCTACATCTCGCATTCTCTAGACGTAGACTTCGTACAACCTATGGGCCGTATGGGCCCACAATACTGACTCCATGGGTACTACTCCCGCTCTCGGTGCTTCTAATCATGCTATCATGAACAATATTGAATATGTGCTGATCACGCCCAAAAGGCGTGCCTCGCTTTGTCGAGAATAAAATATTTATTTATTTACTGTGCCAATGCTTTCCTTATGTAACCAGCGCCCGCTTCCGACCACTTGATCTTCTCATATCTCATCTACTCTTGGTTTACCTTCCTCTACTGTATCCAATATTTGATCAGTCATTTGTTCCTTCTCCTAACCTTTTAATACTGGTCTATATACCCTTGCATCAGCGCAACATCCTAGTTCTTGCTGGCTTCACTGCACTAATGAGCCTGCGTGTTACTCCATTTGGACCTGTCCGGCATCCCGGGCTCCACATTTCCAGGAACCTCCAAGCCGTCTCGCTTCTTTCTTCACATCAGCTTTCATTCCTTACTGCTCGCCCGCCTTTGGGCTTGCTAGGCCAATTTTCTGTGGCATATCTTCGGACAATGTGGTGGTCCAAGCTCTATTCCTCCTACGAGAAGGTAGCCACCCGTAGTCCCGGCTTGATTTAATCGACATATGCACCTTGCTTTCATTTCTTAGATAGTAACCCGATTTAAGATTTCATCTTGTCACGCACATCCCCCACCCGGATTTTTATTGCTTCTTAACGTCTGTCCTACACAGTTCAGTTCTCCCATGTTCTATTCCTTAGCTGGTTCAGTGCTCTATACCTTCTGAGCTATAATATACTCTGCAGTGCTCACGTCCTTCTTTTATTAGACGGATGGCTCCATTATTTCGCCAGCATCACCCGATATACACAAGTCCCACCACCTTTGCTTAACCCTTCTTTACCCTGTAGTACTTCGGCCCCTTGTATGGGCCCCTTTATAACCTTCCAATAATTTTCTGTACATGCTTAGAGAAAAGGCTATACCTTAGGCCTTGATAGAGTCATTTCACTGTTTTGCCTATCATTCTTTCTCCTTTTGGACCATGTTCAGATTCTGATGCCTCCTGCTTCTGAAACATGTGGATTACTCCAATGAGAGGTATATACACATCGCTCTACTTATTTACACGTTCTATTTGACATAATTGGAGCCGTTTATTAACGCTACGCTTCGAGTGAGACGCCCTATATTGGTTTGGCATTCCCTGTATTCCTCGACCACTCAGGCCTTTGCCCTTTCCTTGTCAATCGATTCTCCTGCCAAGGAACCGTCGGATGAAGCCAGAATTGTGCGAAAAATCACCAGTACGTCATCTTGTTTGATGTTATTCTGCTCTTTTAAAAAGCTGGTCCCCTACACAGACTGTAAAACGCAGCAGGCCCCCTTTTTATTCTACAACCCGAGGCCGCCACAATGACATTACGATGCCGCACTAAAGCCTCGCATTACGTAAAGTTCGCGCATCTGATCGCCCGCCGACTATAGATAGTCCCGTGCCCCACATCGTCCAACTATTTTTGCTCCACCGTCTATCACTTTTATTTTGGTAGTTTTAGCTTTATGTGTCCTACATACTTACACATCTCTGGCTGGCTGGCATTCTGCCTATCAACCCCACTTAGTACGCTTCTACTCGAAAGGTACTACGTCCTCTATTTTATGCGCTCATCACTACCATTTAGCTTCACCTGTAGCGACGTACATATACCACCCACTCATCGCAACCTCTCCGACACTGCGTCTCACTCGAACTCCTAGCTATTTATCTAGCATCCGATTACCGATCCTATTGCAAAATCCCTCACATGGGTCTCTAGCCAGGCGTAGCATATCCTCTGGCCATTTTATATGTTCGGAGGCCAAGCTCCATCACTGGTGACTGATCGTTCAACCGACATCCTGGTTGCACGTCCCACTACTTTCTACGCTCTTTTGATTCTTTCAACTCATTTACCAGTTAACAACACTTGATACGCTTATTTTCCCACAAAATAACTCATGTTTATGTTATGCCGATGCGGACAGCATTTATCACTAACATTCAACAAATAGCAAGTCTCGGACATGCACAAAAATTAACCGATCTGCTGTGTAACATGTTTTAATCCAACCAGTGCTTTTAAATACCACGAAATTAGTAAAATGTTTCTATTCTTATATTACCATAGTGCTGTTTAATTTCCTTGCATATTTCTTGGTTTTGTATTTCTCTTTTCTCTCTTCTAAACGATATCAGTATTTAGCTGAAACCCCTCCGGGGACATACCTGCGACGCCGCTCAGACCACGAAAATCAACACTGGTCATTGAAATTGGTACGCTTCGCAATCCTGGCACAGCGGAGGAAGCCGGAAAGTAACTCTATCAAATACAAGTCAACTGAGTCGCCCGACTGTTGTAGCATCAATCCCTGTCAGTCGCATAAGAAAAACCCACCACACAGCCAACAGAAATACATTGACGAATAATGACTGCGAATAACAACGAAACAAATTGAGCGAGAAGCGACCCAGTCAATGTCATAGCACCGGTCGGCAGTGTTGCAGGACGTGGTCGGTTTCCGCCTGTCAAGCCTTCTCTCTACAAACAGCGAAAACTGTCTGTTTAACAACATTGCGACGTTGCGAACCTGACTAGCCATTTACTAGTCACCGCCGCGGCCTCGCACTGGCAAGTGGAATGATACCACACATCCCAATTTCTGTGCTATAATCGCTCGCATACGACTTCACCTACATGCATGAGGAGCGACCTGCCATTACTCATAAAATGCTTGAACAGATAGGTCCACATGCTTCACTCACTTGACCCGTACTGTGGAACAGTTCTTCACCAACATACCCCACTCCAAGTATCTCTGTAATACTTACACTTACATTCTGCACCTTTCGAGGATAAACTTTATTCAACCTATGAGCCAGGTGGACCTACACGACTGACTACATCCGTATTTCCCTTGCTCTTTGACCTGCTCATACTGCTACAATGTACAACATTGCACTATCCTGAGCATGCCCAAAAGCCGTGCCTCGCTTAGGCGAGAATAAATATTTATGTATTATAGGATTTATTTATCTAAATTAGTCTACCGCTAAGCCTAGCAGCACGACCTCGATGAGTCATGAAACTAGTCAGTGATGAACAATCTTCCATACGAGTCGAACACTTCAGTAGTGTGTATACTGAACACAAACTCTTTTGTTGAGGGGCTTGAGGCGCGCGGTCTAAGGAAAGTTCTCCCTGTGGCCCGGTGCGCTCGTGCAGGACGACACTGATTGTTCCAGCAAATTTGAGTCAGTTTTAGTATTAGGTAACCAGCATTTTTTATTTTGCTGAAAGCCCTCGGGAGGTTGAGTTGCTTCATCCTTTGTTATATAAATGCGTACGTGGGTCGTCAATCTTAATATGCCATACAGGCTTGGCAACTTGGCTAGAGCGTGAACCAGCAAAGTTAGTAGCCCTTAGTGCCGAGCAACGAGCGTTGTCAAGTTTTTGATCCGCGTGCTGAATTAGAACGACAATATGAACTCGGACCTTTCAGTGGAAGTTTCAAGTGCCTACGTAAAAGACAATTAATAACGACCAACACTGCGCGAGCTAGCCACTGGTGTCATCACCATCTGAACCTTAGCTCAAACACCGACCTGTTCGGCAATGGCCTCAACTGAGTCAATAATGAATTCGCCTAATGCGTCGACGAAATATTTCCACCGTGTCTTCCTGCCATGAATCGACTTTTCAACCCAAGTCGCTTGTGAACCAGCTTATCCATTTTCTTAACTCGGTAGGATATCGCATTAGTTTCCATACCTTTGGTTACATAAACCGGTATTCCAGGATAAAACTTGGCCAACTAGTAATCGGATTGTTTTATCTCATACTCAGTAAGAATAACGACTTCTCGTTCCCTATAACATGTTGCCTTCTCACCTACACTATGCGGTTTTAGAATATTATTCATTCGCTTCACTGCCACTCAATTAAGTTGGTACACTTATATAGATTTTGACCTCCAAGTTTTTAATTAACAGGCGCGGTACACTTCTGCCTTTTTACTTATCATAAAAAGTACAGTCTGTTCTGGACAAAGCCCAATACGTCTGCATAGGTGTACGCGTGGTTATACAAAACAGCTCGGGAATGGTACAAATAAGTTACGGGGTAACCAGTTGCAACCTAGCCAGGAAGGCAGTTATCCAGGTGCAGGCCAAAGTCCTCATGCCTGCAGAGAAAAAGCGGAAAGTGCGGAAGCAGCGGGCACCGATGGGTTATACGCCATCGATGTCGAGTACATAATGCTGCAGCAAATGGGAGCGTCGGTGCCTGAGTCAGGCGGGCCTAATAAGCCATAATCAAAGCCACCCGGGGCCAACACCGGAACGACACGGTGCCTGCAGAGGTCGTGGACAGAACTAGCGCAGCGTTTGAAGGGACGCTGCGTTCGATTTACTAAACGCTTGCTGGGTGTTGTAGGTGCTATATTATTCCATTTTTCTACCTTAACTATCATCTATTAACTGGCACACGTCGCGAAAGTTAACTGTAGTTAGCTTTAATAACCTTTTCGCGTTTACGGCATTCTCTGAAAATATATTTCCCGACGTCATGAAGTTATCGCGTATGTGTGTGCAACCAATTTTTTCATATGCATACATGTGGCACCCATGCTTAGGCTGATTTTGCATTCATTGTGATCCGTCAAAACAGTGTAGCTAAACAAACATGTTCTTAGACTAGTTCCTTTTAAACTTGCTAAAGTTCCTTCCACTTTACTTGGCTTGTTCTGCCTACCTGAATAATCTTCTATTAACTGGCCACGTTGCTTACCCTAACTGTGGTTAGTTTCGTTAACTCTATTGCCTTTGTGGCGTTTTTATGTAACTTGTGGACAACTTGTACTTATCGCAAATGCGTTACTAACCAACTTACTCCATCTTCTAAGATAGCGAAGTTAAGGCAACGTAGCCGTACGCTTTAACAGATATATTTTATTCGATAATGTCATTTCAGCTGACTTTCTGTTGTTTGACGTCGGCGTGGCTGCGGCTGATGTGCATGTTGGCAAAGTGCCTGCATGTCTATTACCCACTACCTTGTCTATACTGGCTTTAGGAAACCGTTTGTCGTTGTTGGAGAGGACGGAGTGCACGTTCATTCGGAACGTGCTAGGCTCCAAGGGTTATTCCCTAGACTCATTGTGGAGCGGCGCGCTATCCAATGCCCGCCTTGCATGCGCCTGATTCCCAAATACAGCATGCTTGTGTTTGTTTGCGAAGGAGAGTGGGCCGACGCCCTTGACGTTACGTGGCTCCCATCCACATTCCTCCCGGTCTTATTCCATCGGGTTTACTCTAGAAATGGGGTATGTGGTTGGAGCTATGATTGGTGCGGTGCAAGCTATCCATGGTCCCTCGGTAAGCGCAGGCGTCCCGTGGCCAGCCACTGTTACAGGCTAATCCGAAACCGGGTGCCGCCAACAATGAAGTCACGTCTAATAAAGTTGTCAATTTTACGCTGCAGGTGTGTTTTATATCTGGTTGTCGGTACGAGAACGGATAACAGGCACGTTCTGAAGTAGCTGAGTGACGGCTGTGGTGTAGTAGGATCATAGTGATGGTCAGGGTGCGATGGCTATATTTAGTGGCAAATGACGTCCGCTACGCTACAGTGTTTTCAAACGGACGTTTGTGGCTTTTTATAGGGAGAACTCTTGATAGGCAGCAACCCACCACTTACTGAAACAGTTCCGCTGGACCCGTCGCTAGAGAAATTTGTCCGAAACACCAAGCTAGCATCACATATAGTGTGTTCGGTAACTTGCCCCTTTTTCATTCGGTCCATTATCATGCCAAACTCATCTTAAAAGTCACACCACTCATGTGATATTTAAGTACAAAACTTTGTTTTGCCGGCTGGCTTAAGTCGGCATAAGTTAGCAGTCCTTAGCAACGCGCATTCCCGGATTGAGTAACCGGCCGCTGCTATTCTCTAGTATACTATACTAGGCCTTTTCAACTGGTTGGGCATGAAGGCAACCACAAACCTAGAAGGAGTCGAATATTGTGCGTATTCATTAGGAGTGCACTAACTCTACCAACAATTTACTGGCCTGTCGCCCAAAAGTTGTTCTGCTAAAGTGACTGGGGCAATTAACAAGTTTTATCCGAGTTGCACATTCGCCAGTCACTATTAGGAACACTGGTAGACTGGCGGCATGATTAACCAGCTTCACTTTTGATCGCCATTCATGTCACCCTAACATTTAATATTTCATTTTTTATGGCACTGGCACGAAATCTAGCCATGTGCCAGAGCCCCTGTCATACCGGCTAGTTGGAGTTACAGCTAGTTCGAACTACATCTTGCCTTACCTTGATCACCAGTACAAAATTTATCTTTTAGCTGGCCCCATTGCCCATTCTGCGTCATGCGTAGAGGTGAGTAAACAACGGCTCCCATTTCCTGCCTACTTTGCTTTTTCTGCCCAATACTATTATGCCTTTATACGCTCTGGCGAACTAGAGTAGCTCCCACCAGCACGTATACCGACGTGATAGCTTGTATGACAATGAAGCCCCGTTTTGCATCTACGTCACCCATTCAGGGCCTCCAAAGTGAGAGAACGCAAGCTCCTAAAGCGCAAACCGTTACACAGGAAATAATCCCAACAAATGGGGACCAATACGGCTTCACAACCGGAAGACCCCGACCATAGAAAACAAAGTTCTTGAGGCCCTAACCATGCAGGCTCCAGCAAAGTACACGTTTAGAGGCATATTGCCAGTTTTTTGGATGCTCATTTCTTTATTCTTGAAGATAGACGTAGGTAGCTAAGTGGCATTGTGGGCCAACCTATAGAGATGCATAAAATGCGCTACCCTTGATAAATCATGCGGAGCTTGTTTGATAAATTGACAGGGTGTACAGACTCATTAGAAGCAAATGGTAACTGAACTATCCTAGCTTATTCACGTAAACCTGACTCATGTCGTCTTTAAACTCACGCACGTCCGCTTATAGTTAAATAATTTGGAGCTTTTACTTATACGGTGGTTTCATCGACCAACTAGCCTTTGCAAACGACAAACGGATGTCTTTTGACAATGGTCTAATTACTTTATCTTGTAATTTTGCGCAGGAAACACATACTTTGTTGCATTACGCGGGTTTCCCTGCATATTTTTTGCATATCCGTCCAGGTTTTATTACCTACACTGGGAAAGCGTGGTCTGCAGTCATTGCGTTACACCTCGTAAGTACTGATACTTTGGAGCTATACTGTACCTTTCTGGGTACGCAGCCCTATTGTGTTCCTATAGCAATGAGCCAATGTTTATAATTTTGATTATTTTCGTCATATATGCGTGCAAACGTTTGGGTCATTGGTAGCGAGGCTTCTGGCTACGGTATTGGCAGTCGCACCAGCACCCAGGAAATACTGCAAGTATTGCGGTAGCTTTGCTTTTTTGTACAACAATCAAGCGACGTTCTGACTAAGGTATTTGGGATTTATTTTCAGCAATATTTAAACTACAGAACTGGTTTCTAATTTTGACTGCTATTGAAGCCACTTGATTTTGGCGCTCGAGGTCGTCCGTTAATCGGATATACTTGTTATACCCTACTTTTATGATTTCCAGCTAATTAATCCGAAGTGCAGTTCACCTTTAGATGTCAGCTTAACAATGTTTAAATATATGTTTATTAGAAAGCATTACAACTGTCTTTTTTGACGTTTCTGATGGCATTGCTTTTCTTCTCTCTTTCCATGAGCCCCCATTTATCTGGATCGTAATTTACTGAAACTGGTTAATAGAGCTGGAATAATTATCATTGAGAGACGGTTCCTACAACGTTGTTACAGTATTCGGGCTCAAAATGTACATACATTAAACTCCATTATTTCCCATGCAGGAGCAGGTGGTTAGTGTACATTATGATGTGACTCCTCGAGGGCACAGTTTTAGCCAAGTCTAAACAAATTAATACGTAAGTTGTTTTCCTATTGCGAGGCACACCATCAACCGCATGCTCATGTTAATACAGATATTCGTGATCGGCAAGTGCACGAATTATTACATTTTTAAGAATAGCATAAGAATCTCTGTGTGTGGACTCGTGTAAGTACGTTTTAGTGTGTAGTTGGAAGTAGCCACGTTGTGTGAGTAGGCAGACGTGACGCCGTGTGTGTTTTGTTCTCTAGATTTGCCAGCAAAGGAGGGAAGCAATGAAACGCTTAATATCGGAGGACGTTCGTGACGTATGAATAATCCTCCGAAAAAGAGATGAGGCATTGACTTTATTTAGTGGCGAGACACAGGGGCTACGTCACAGCCTTGTTAAACTGATATCTGTGGTTTTATAGGGAGAACGCTTGCCAGAAGAAATCCCACCACTTCCTGGTAAACTGCCGCCGAACCATATGCTGGAAGGAGATTTACCCGAGGCACCCAGCTGGCACCATGTTGTGATTGTTCGGCTAGCCAGCCACTATTAATTTATTTAAAATTGTACGTACACTTGATTGTCAACAAATTATTCGAAGGGGAAGTGCCTGACTTTATACGAAGGTCATCATGTTTAGCGGGTAGCCTGTACCGGGAGCCCGGAGAGCGATTCGACAAGATAGATCGAGATGCAGGGAAACTTCCATCGGTAAAGTAAAAGACTCCCCGTTACCTAGCTGTTTAAAACGGCACCGTTGACGATCTAGCTAGAGGAACGGAGGATTCACAGCACATAGGGCAGTCGCGCGTTGCAATTGAAACCAGCACCAAGCAAAAATGGTGATGAGCAAGCCAAGCATATGAACGCCACAAGCATTTCAACAAGCCACACCGGTCACCTAGGTCTACGTTGAAATACTTTTAGAATTTTACACTGGCGAACCGGGGAACCCCCAGACTGCTGCACAGCCCCCCGCAGAAGGGACTGTGTAAGCGGTCCCTCGAACTACGTGAGGACTGTCCGCCCTGGGCCAGCATTCTGCGAAGCCAGGTAGTTAAACCTGACGCAGCTGCAGGGGCAAACCATGCAACCGGATCTTAGTGGGCTCCCACCCTTGTCCTCCCTACTGTGTTGCAACGGTAAAACGCAGTTTGTGTGGACCGTTAGCAAATTTCACGTAGGTGGTTGATCAGGAAGTTCGTTCCACTTCCAGTTGACGTGCGGGGATCCAGCGAAAAGTGAAACCGAGGTGCAACCAACCGACGGTGTATATGGAAAGCAACATGAAAAAGCAGCATAAATGCATAGCAATACACAAATGAGTGCAAAGCAAAAAACGTGCAAATCTGCTTCTGGGTTTGCAAAATAATTTGCTCATTTATAGTGTTTTCAAAAAGTTTTGGTCGTCTTTTGTGGATTGCGAAAAACGTTTGGTGAGAGCAGAATATTGCAAAAGCACCTTCTATGTAAAATAGCAAGTGCTAACAAAGTCCGAAAGACTAACCGGGGGTTGAGCTTCCTACCTCGTCGATTGATAGCAAGGTGAGTAGGAGTGCTTTTGGTTGAGGTTCTACGTTCCGCTGGAGCGAACTGGCTGGTCTGAGGTTGCGATGCTAGTTGTGATAGTGCTTGTTCCACCGAAGTGGTAGACTGGTCGAGGGATCTTGGCTTGAGTCGATTGACGTCAATCGTCTCAGTCTTAACATTGTATTCAATGCTAAACGGCCTGTCACTTCTGCTTATTACACGGTACCGGCTAAAATAAGGCGACTGGAGCGGCAGGCTTAGGGCGTCAGTGCAAACGAATACTTGCGTGCAAGTAGGTAGCGTTTGTCCATGTTTGTACGCAAGCTCTGTGCTCTGGGTTGCACTAGCTGAAGCTGTCGTATGTGGTGAGATAGGCAAGCTGCGCAGTCGCTATAACCGAAGGTTGTTTGCGCTTTTGGTGAGACGAGTTCACCAGGGAAGCTTTGTGTGCATCGAAAGACTAGCGAAGATGGAGTGGCGTGCAGCTCCGCTTTAATCGTATTCCTTAATCCTAAGAAAACAATCGGAAGTGCTCCGTGCCAGGATGTGCTAGATTGGGCAGAGCGTGAGGCTTTGAGTTGCCGGTGGAGCCGTTCTACCATCCCATTAGCTGCGGGGTGGTATGCGGTGGTTCGGTTGTGTTGGCAACCAAGAACCTTGGACAATTTACTGAAAGGTACTTCAATGTGTGCTACTCTGTCATTGCTGAGTACGCTTGGGAAACCGAATGGAGCTACCCAGCGTTCCAGAAAAGCTTGCGCAACTTCCTCAGATGAGCAGTTGGCTATCGGCATCGCTTCTGGCCAACGGGTGAATCGGTGGACACAGGGGTTGAGGTACACGTATCCTTTTCTTGGGGCAAAAGCCTAACCTGGTCGACGCGGACGTGTGCAAAACGAGATTCAGGAGCGGTAAAGACGCCAGGTGGGCTTTTATTGTGGCTGTACATCTTGGCGCGCTGACATGCTAAGCATGCGCGTGCTCAAAGGCGGACATCGCGATTGACGTTGGCCATACGTTGTGTTTGGTTACAAGCTTCTTCGAAGCACGTATGCCGAGATGAGACGGGTTGTGTAAAGCTTTGAAAACTAGTCGACGAATCGCAGTAGAACTACGGGTCAGAGAGAAGTTCTTGAGGCGTCACAAATAATGGTCCCCACAGAGGAAGCTAGTGAAATTTTGCTTATGTAGCCCAGCCGACGTCCCCCATGGCTCAGTGGCTTAAGCTGCTGGCTAGTTGGCATCTGCCTCTAGCGGTCATGGGTTCGATCCTCATAGAGGACGGAGGGAATGCGCGCCACTGACGAGCCCCAATAGGGTGAAACGCGTCTGGCGCTTTTCCGGACTAGGCTCTGCTATGTAGCTTGTGAACTGTTGGGATGAAAGCCTTATCAAATTTTGCTTAGTTTCAAAGAGGTGTTGCTTCGTAGCTTGTTCATGTCGGGATCAGCTTGTTGGGCAGAAGCCAAGGCGGATTGGTCAGCGTTTGTGCGAAGCGATACTCAGATCTGATGAATGCGTGAAAGCGCATTCGCGACGGGATTGAGAGCAACTGAGACTCGTCGTACCTCTGTCTTAAACTGAGAAACGTAGTCTAAATGTCTATTTTCCCGAGAAGTCTACTTATCCTTTGTGACATTGATTGCGTAGATCAAGAGCTTGTGATCATTGAGGAGAATAAAATGTCGACCCTCGAGATAGTGACGAAAACGTCTGATACCTAGGTAGATAGCTAATAGTTCCCTACCGAAGGTGCTGTATCACGATTCAGAAGGTTGCAAACGTTTCGAGAAGAAACCTAGATGTATCCACCGAGGGTGGATCAGTTGTTGAAAAGCTGCCCCGCCGGCAGTCTCGGATGCTTCATTTGTCAGGGGAAGGGGCTGATGTGTCTGGGTGGGCTAGAAGCGCTCAGTTGGAGATAGCATTCTTGAGCTTCTCAAAATGAAAAGAGCGCTGGTTGCCGCGGAGCATGTCAGTCATTGGTTGAACAACGCTCGCGCAGTTAGGTTTAAATCGTCTAAAATAGTTGACCAAGCCAAGGAATCGGCGTAACTGTTTGAACGGACAAGGAGCAGGATAGTCCTTCAGTGCTTGGACATAGTCTAGCAGAGCTCTAATACCACAGGCGGATATCCGATTGCCGTGAAAGTCGCTGGAGCCATGGTCAAGCTGGAGTTAATCGGAGGTGATGGTACCGACAAGTTTCGTCCAGCTTGGGAACAGGGCTTCGAGGTGATGAAGATGTGCATCGTCAGAATAGCTGGCGATGAGAATGTCATCCAGATAAAGTTAAACGCCTTCGGAACCTTGCATTACCTAATGAATGTAACGCTGAAACGTCTGACCCGCGTTGCTGAGGCCAGAAGGCATTCTGAGATAGAAGAATAGGCCGAATGAACAATGAACGATGATGTATAACGGGGAAAATGCAGGTGCTCGACATGCCCTGTAACATGGTTACATTGAGCTAGGATAGGTCATAGGATAAAGCAATCGTCAGATCGAGCGAGTACAGGTTTACTGCACTAACGTGTGTAGGATTTGAAATTAGAATGTGCGCACACAAAGCCATAAGCAGAGTGGATAATGATCAGGTAATAGGCGAGAAAAATTTAAAACATAGCGCGGACGACGTTTACACGTGTGCAGCCATCTTAGATCGACGGGATACAAGATTCTAGGTTCTATAGTGGTAGCATTTCTCAAATTTCGTGCAAGGGTTTGGAGCTAACTCATCCTTGAGTAGGGTTATGACACTGTCTACTGTCTGTTGTGCATTAGTGCCAGTATCTGGTGGTAATGGGCTATAGCACGTAGTGTAAATGTGGCAGTATCATCAAGGAGTTGTTCAAAAGGAATAATTTTGGAGCATTAATTACGTATTCCGCAAAGGCGTTCCAAGGCTGTGACAATCGAAGAGAGAAAACATTCTGCCGGCGTTCCAGCCAGCTGTAATTCGTGAACAGTGTAAAGTGATTACTACCAAGCCGGGTGTTTGGACTGAGTATCAGAAGTGTATGGCATGGGTGGTTGGGGTTCCCAGGACATAGTACCCCATTATGAGACCGTTCCTTAGACGCCGATAACGTCCATTTTATATTTTGCGAGCCTCCAGCCTGAGTGGGTAGGGGAGTCTGGTCGAACCTCTGACGCTCTTCGTTGCCATACGTGGTGCAGTATCGAGCGCGTTGCCATTGTGCATGAGCCAGGGTTGCCACGCCTGAATAGCGTACTCCGCGTGCGGCCTCACGTACGCAATATACATCTTCGGAAAGCCTGATGGGTCAAAATTCCGAAACCTCTGCGAAGCAGGCCGAGGTCTTGGTTTGGTTTCTTAGAGGCCTTTTCAGGCTGTCACAGACAACCAAGAACATCTTGAACTAGCACGCCGGGATCGCCCTCGTGCGGAGCCCGTTGTAGAGTTCTTGGTCCCAGGCGGTGCTTGTTCATAATCTTGTGCCGTAAGATGAGATCTCTTCACTAGGTGAGGTTGAAATGAGGCATGTGCACAATGAACCATGTGTACGTTGTGTCCCGGTCCTCCAGTAACACGATGTGATCCACCAATGTGGCTATACTAGGCCATACCTTTAGATCAGCAATAAATAGCAAACAGTTAGAAGGTAGCACTCTCGTGAGATCATTTATGGAAACCAGGAACCGACGGGACCAAATTGCCGAGCCCTGAGGTACGCCGCACTGAACTTAGAAGGATTCCGATGGGTTGCTTTGAACCCTCATTTTCAGGTGACTTTGCACGAGAAACTCTCCTATTCGACACAGGAAAGGCTCGTTGATTCCAAATTTCTGCAAGTTGTGGAGTAGAATGCAATGGTCTAGACGGTCGAACGCCCTAGAGAAAGCCAAGTAGGCAGCGTCGACTCCTACACCAGCGTCCACAGATTCCGGCAGGCTTGCACGAACAATCAACCGATTGATGGTACAGGACCGATTTTGGCGAAACCCGTGCTGCTTCGAAACGAGAATTCTGTTGTTCTCCAGGTACTCCATCAAAGCCTCGGCTACAATGGACTCCATAACCTTTGAGATCACAGGAAGTAGTGTTATCGGGCGATAATTTGCTGGTTCAGCAAGACTGCCACTTTTGTAGATTGGCGTGATGATTCCGTGCTTCCACCTTTTGGGGACGTGCATCTCATTCAGACATCCTTGAAAGAAAATTGCTAGTGACGCCGCCAAACTCATGGCAGCTACTTTCAACGCCTTCGAGCGAATGCCATCCGCACCCGGGGAGCCGAACCCGCGGAGAGACATCAGCATCTTCAGTACAGCTGCGGGGTGCACGATATGGGATTAAGCCCTGATGGTGGCGTTAGCTCCTTAGGAAGGATGTATGATGATTGCCCGCTTTGGGAGGTACGGCCAAATAGTTGTTCAAGTAGGATGACCTCCGCTTGTGCGGTTTGGGCTAACCCGCACGCCGTGTGCAGAGCAGGAATACCGCGCTTAATACGGCGCAATTGTTTACGCGTCTGTATAGCAGTTTGGTTTTGGAGCAACACTTTTCCACTAGACCTTGTTGGTGCTTCACTTTATTCTGCCGGACGAGTTTGACACAGTGGTTTCTTTGCATTGTGTAGACCTCCCAGGCCTCGTCGTTCGGGGAGGCTATGTAGGTGCGCCATGCCAAGTCCCTCAATGCCATGCATTTATGTGTCCTGCTCCTAATGAGACGTCATCCTTTTAGGCCGGTAGAGTTTGGTTTCAGCTATCCTTGCTACGAACACTGTAAATCTGTTGAGGAGTTGGGCCCTGCAGGCCACCTCAAGGAGAAAGCCGGCTAAGAACCACCAGGTTGTTGTAACAGTGAGGTCGGACAGGTCGTCATAGTTGGTTACGACATGATATTCCTCGGCATACCCTTCAGGATAATCCGCCTAGCACATGTAACGAAACACTTACGTCAGCTAGTGTTGGGAAGCACCTCAGCCACCGTGTCGCGATACACTCCAGTGCCGCACAACTAGTGTCACATGATCGCTGCGACCCAGAGAAGTACCGGTTATCACTCACTCGACCATTAATGGTTCAGTACTGAATATTTGGTCTAATATGAATGGCCAGTTGGTTCCCCTGCATCTGGTGGGCGTAGTGACATGGGCCTAGCGCGGGAAGTCTGAAACCAGCTCTTGCAGGTCAGCTTTAAATTGCTCTCCCGGTGTGGCCTGGATTCTAGAGCATCTAAGTTAAAGTGGCCGGCGACTAGAATGCCACTGTACTCCCTGTTTATCACTTGCCTCAGCGCAGCCAGCAAGTTGCATTCCGTCTCATGAGTAGACGAGGGTGGGCCGTAATCAAAAAGCAATAGGCCAAGAGCGTGCCCTCTCAGCCGGAAATTACACCAAGTGGCGTCAGGTACGTCGGTTTCCGAATCGTTTATGAGTTCGCATTGCAGCTTGTTACGAAAGTAGTGAGCTAGCCCACCACCATGCTGGCTCGACCTTTTCGGACAACGGACATGCCTGTTAGCACGATTTCCGCATCCACTATCGCACAGCGCAACCACGTTTCGGAGACAACCGTCAGATCCCAAGCTGCTGACGCATGTCGTAGACTTAATTCAGCTAATGTGCTGAGTAGTCCTTACGCATTTGTGTAGGTGCACGGGAGCTTCACGGATACCAAAAGTGTGTTAGACTGGATACATGAAGCAAGTGTTTGAGCAGATCAATAAAGGGTCGTGAGTTATCATTATTTGGACGGGTTGCAGACTCTCGAGACGAAGCGGGTATATAGTCAAGTAGCAGGTTCTCCTCATCCCGGTGTTTGCTGGTGCCCAGCAGTGTCAACCCGAATCTTATGACTACTATTGAGACCGTCCCCGAGTCGGGTCCTGCAGTTGTCTTTTTCATTAAGAGTTGTGCCTCCACTGCGCTCTCATTAGAAGGTGCTGTTGTTCTCGCTACTTTCATATGAATTTCTGTCGTCTCTCTGGGACGCAATTTAACCCACTTACTTAATAGGGTTTGTGCCATTTGTCCGGACTGTAACACAAGTTTTAACAGCCTAGGACCACACCCCTTATAGTTTGGTGCTATGGAGGGTCCTTGTCAACGAGGTGGCCCCAACATTTTTGAGAGAAAGTACCGCCAGGATGTGTTGCCACTGCGTGCAATCGTGCAGCTGAGCATCGTCGGAAGAGGATCTGTAGGCTAAGGAAAACCGAGAGCAATCATTCTTTTCTTTTCTTCACTTTTTCTGTACCGCTCTCTATTAGCGGGATCCGCTGAACGTTATTTTGGCTTGATTTCAAGTAGTACGCGCTCCACTTGAGTCGTTGCGAAGACGATTCGCAGATAGCAGGACAGCCTCAGTCTCAGCCGCCGAGTTTAGTGTTACCCGAAGTAACCGGGGCTCGCTGTAGTGCAACGCGTTTGGGTGACGCGAGAAGTTATTAATGTCGTGGGATTAACATGGACACCGATCGACGTAAAGCTAGAAGCCATTGATTTCGATCGTTCGTCAACCTACCCTTAGTTGTATAGGTTTGATTTCGGGGACATGTGTACGCACATATGGTTTAAGGCCACATGATTGTCTCTGGTGGCTACCGGTTTTGGAGTTGGAGCCTTAGTAACGGGGGTTTTCGGCAAATTTGTGAACAGCACTGATGGGAGCTATCCGCGCTGCTTCACTTTTGTGTTCGCTAGTCCGGGCAAGTAGATTACCGGTGCTCTTTCCGGTGTTTGCCTGGCGGCAACCGATGTGTACTTTGCCGAATGGTGCACTAGTGTTGGTTGACTGTAGCTTACGGTCTCGTGCGTAGCGAGCAGACCACCTGGTGCAGCACACCGTACAGAAGTTAAATAAATAAATAAATAGTATATTCTCGGATTTGTCGAGACACACAGGCGCGCTGCAGGCAATGGTTTTACTTATAGTTGGGAGAGCGAATGGATTTGGAACTGCTAAAGGCTGTCGTTGGGGTTAGGTTGGGGCTCCTGGCACTCTTCTTCGGCTTGACTAAAGAAGTCGGGGTGTACTTTTCACTTAGCAGTGCAGGTACGTTTCCTCCCATGGTTGTAACCCTAGCGCTTACCAATTGCTCGAGCGCTTCTGGAAGTATTTCACACCTCTTTAGCAGCACAGCTGGACAGCTAACAAATAGCATTGAATTTCATACTTGGCAGAACTAAAACACCTCTGCGTGTTGACTGCTGTTTTAGAAATGTCGTCCGGCGCCACAGGTATCTGATGGTAGGCGCGAACAAGGTTAGCTTTGCTAAAGGTATGCTTATCAGCTAGAGCTGAGGTTAAGTCGAGCACGTACGGAATGGTGTATTTATTCTGGACGGCAACTTCGTTAGGTGCCCTGTAGTCACCACAGGGGTGCCAGTCAACGGATTGCCTCTGCACCACGGGTAATGGTGATGCCCATGGGCTTTTGGACAGACGGATCATCCCCATTTTTGGCAGTGCCTTGAAATCCGCCTAAGCAGCTTTCAGCTTGTCCGGTGCTAGTCTCCGGTGGCAGTCCAAAGCAGGTGGACCCCTATTAAATAAAAAAATAATAAATATAGGTATATTTCTAGACAAGCGCTAGATGCTGTTCCTGCGTGGGATCAGATCAAATTGTACATAACATCCATGCTCATGCATGGAGAAGAAATATCGTTAACAACTGCTTTTGATCGTGTTTATCTTTCCGAACAGTAAAGCAGGAATAAATACAAACGTTTCGTAGGCCTCGACATTTTTGAAGGCAGTAGTTTGGGTCTCCGTAGCTTATGTACGAATTCTGCGCTTTTCACCGGCTACCGCTGCCAAACCTTGAGGTGCCTGATTCCATTAGTAAACGATCAATTAGAGGAAATTTGATCCATTTTCTTTGGTCACATCACCGCATTTCGAGCATCCATTAGTAGCGGGCTCATGGAAAGGAATAAGCAAGCCAAAATTAGATCGTAAAAGTGGAGGGTGGAAACAAAGGAAATAACAGTAGTGGCTAACAATTTAGCCTTTCTTAGAAAAGTGCGACTGAAAGGCCAGCCCACTTAACTAGAAAATACACTAATATTGGAAAATGGAGCCAAAATATAGCCCAGAAACAGCATACCAGAACCGCAAACCTGGCGCGAATTTCAAAGTGTAAATCTCCAAACAAGCGGAATCAACGCCGTTTTGGAGCCGAAATGTTAACTAAAACGGGACAACAATGGGCGGTCTAGGACAAACCCTAGGCGCTGGTTACGACAAAGGTAAAATAATTAAGCTAGGTGCAGTGGTTATGGAGATATTTGCATTTTTAGCGGTCGGCGGCGGATAGCGCCATTTTCGAGCCTCCGCTAAATTCACGTTCTGCTTTGGAAGCAGATACAGAAAAAAGAAAGAAATAATACAAAAACGGCTAGGCGTAATAAGTTCCGAATATGGAGTAGTAACTGGGAATGCCTAAGATAACGTGTAATTCGCTGCAGTAGCGAAGTATGACGCAGTGGGCCGAAAAGCATACTTTCTCAGTAAACGTAGTAAAAGTTGGGAAAACAGACGGAAAGGTTTTAGGGAAATACTAGGTAGGCTGTAAGAATTATTATATAGGTAGAACAGCACAGGATATGGTGTAGCTAGCCCACAGCCAGAATGCGACCATGTGCGATTTTCAGAGTATATTGGGCCGCAGAATCCACTATGAATGTGGAATTCAACGTTTTTAATGCTCCGATGTGGATGCGAAAATTATACCAAAGCCGCATGAGCTGAGTCCATATGTATAAGACAAGGGAACATAAAACTCATTTGCCCCGTCTGAACTAGGATAACGCAAGCATTTCCTACAGAAATATTACCAGTTTCGACTCTTTGAGGCTATTTTATACGTCGTTATGGTTGTATCACTGACACTAATGAGCCAGGGTGGTCTTCCAGTGATAATAAAAAACTAATGTGAGAAAATTCACAAAATGTGTCCAGGTGAGAAACACCTTGGGTTCCGCTTTGGTTAGACACGAATACCACTTCTTTTGGGGGTTGCGCCATCTCAAGCATGACTGATTAGTGGGCCACAGGTGCTAAAGCACACGACTGTGCATTAAGTTGCTAGTTTAGAGCTCTATTTCTCTTAGCTGAGAGTCGGATGCAAGTGCCTGTGGTGTTGGACCAGAATAACGCAATCGTTCCCTGGAGAAACATCATCAGTTTCAGCACTTTGAGGTTATGTTATATATCTTAATGGATGTGCCACCAATGCTAATGAGCTAGAGATGTCTTCTATTGATAATAGAGAAATAGGTGTCCAAAAAATTAGCGAAATGCATTCAGGTGGGAAATACCACGAATGCCGCTTTGGTTAGGCATGATCACCTCATCTTATAGAGGTTGCACTTTCTCATTTGTGACGGATTATTGGGCCTCATGTGTTAAAGCACACCATTTCTGCATCGCGTTGCTATTTTGAGCTCTAACTCTCTTGGTTGGGAGTCCGATGCAAGTGCAAGTGATATTCACCAGTGTAAGGTAATAGAAAACTGGGAGATCACAACAGCTATTAACTTGGAGGTTTCCTTGGAGGTTTCCACATTGTCAGGCAAAATGAATGAACAATAATATAACGCAAGCAGAGAAGATAACGGAAAACAAGTGGGAGCTGGTTGTTCACCCACCATTACGCATTACGTATGGTAGGCTTTGGAGCCAGGTAAAGGTTAAAATTACGTACGAACGGCCAAGGAAAGAAGAAGTGGTGGTCAAAATATCTGGGTGTCTAGCTTTCCAGGTGACAGGGGCCTCACTGCCGCATGGTTAGCTTTTTGCCAGAGAAAGGGAATCCGGAAAAATTGTTGTGCAAGCATAAAGGATTGAAGAAAAGGATC
The DNA here is from genome assembly GCA_944474145.2 of Dicrocoelium dendriticum. NCBI lineage: Eukaryota > Metazoa > Platyhelminthes > Trematoda > Plagiorchiida > Dicrocoeliidae > Dicrocoelium > Dicrocoelium dendriticum. The sequence continues at coordinate 155,088,362 of OX104063.1, read as the reverse complement.
TGGTTTTTCATAATGCCTGTCTACCAGCGTTTCCGATAGTGATAGGCATACGTATAACTCAGATAAAACTAAATGTACGGGCCAAGAAAGCTTAAGTGGAGAGTAAATGCCTGAATATAGGTTATGGTGATATTGCCTTCGAGGTGGGTAGGTGGCCCTGTTATATAATCAGCGGTGTAAAGTAGCGAGTACTTAAACCTAGGGGAGGGCATCGGTTATGGGCAACTAGTAGATGCCGATTACGTAGGCTAGTAGAAATACCTATAAAGCAGGCAATTTATACGACTATTTTAGACGGATAAATGGTAACTTACGGGTGCACCATATGTGTGGACAACAACGCTAGAACCTGGCATTTCACATGAGGCTTAATGTTGTTAAAATGTTTTTAGTAGACGTGACTCATGGGTCACAAGTATAAGTATTCGCAAGAGACCAAGTGGACTAGGTATTTGGAAAATACTAAGGGGTAAAGATGGAGACGAAGGAACCAAAGTGTAGAAGAGAAGGAAGAAGTGAAGTAAAGTTTGTCCGTTCGGATTGCTTCCCCATTGCTATGCAATATCCTACCTGGTCAGTGCCTACAGGCTTACGATGCTCCCATTCAATAGTACAAGGCTGCTTTACGTGCTGATCTGTTGAGCAGTAAGAAACTGGACGTCGAGAAGGAGCTTTCAAAGGATTTGAGCTACCGATTAGTGTTTCCAGGTTGCCTTTGCGGTAGCGTCTACTATTTCAAGACTTCCTATTTAACTAAGTGTCGGTGGGAGCCAGTAAAGCGCTCAGCTACTACTGGGGTAGGCTGAATACCTTTTGTGGTCGGATTAGCAGTCCTAACATCTGTAAGATGCGTGCAACTGATCGGGCCGAGATCTCTCACGTGGTGTGACAGGGACCGCAAAGTATGGGGAGGACCTGTGAGCCCAAGATGCTCCTGTCATGAAGCCTAGTTGAGCGCAATACAAAGTTGCGCCAGAGCTGACCAAAATGTGATCTATGCCCCATCGGGGCCGGTCTCAAAAAGGTTGTCATCAGAATCACAGATGTTGAAAAGGCGTCTTATGTTATCCAGGCACATAAACTTTCGTACCTCCTGCTTGAAAGCCTGTGGATTGTGAATCTCCCGCAGCTGTGAAGGTAATTTGTTCCAGATATTTACATAAGCGACAAGGAAGAAACGTGAACGTAGTTTCTTCCTCGCTGGCAGCGGGGCAACTGTGCAGTGCTTGTTTCGGAGGTTGAATTCTGATCCTCTTCTCAGTGTCAGGCTGGGGATATCACTGTGCACCGCTTGGTATATTAACTTATGTAAGAAGCACAGGTTTAAGATAATGCGCCGCAGCCATAGAGGCTGGAGTTTGAGATGGTTACACCTCTGTAGGTAACTAAGCGCTAGGCCTTGTGGGGCTACTATTTTGGTAAACCGCCGCTGAGCCTTTTCGAGCAATATGCGGTCTGATTTCCGCAAATTACTGAAGATGAAGGGGCAGTATTCCAGCTGCGGACGAACATGACTGCGGTAAAGCTCCAACCGTGCTTCAGCCGAGTTAATGTGGCGGCCTATGTGGAAGACCATTCTGCGTGCTTTTGCTACCTGATACTGCACATTCTCTGAAAAGTTGAGGGTCATAGAATGGCGAATACCTAGGTCAGTAGCTAACGTTTTTAGTTGGATGGGCGTACCATTCAACGTAAACGCACCATCCGATATGGAGCATTTGTGGGTCAGAATACTAGATTTATCAGCAGAGAATGTCATTTGCCAATTTTGACACCACGACTCTAAGGTCTTCAGGTCTTCACGGATCTCTTGTAGTGCGGATACTTTGGCGCTTGGTGGGAAGACATATACGACCTTTATATCGTCGGCAAAGAGGAATGGGCGACCATGGCGCAGGCTGCTACAGATGTCGTTCACATAAATCAAAAACAGGGTTGGTCCAAGCACGCTGCCTTGCACAACACCGCTGGAAACTGTGACAGGGATGGACTCAAAGTGTGCTACCTTCACGGACTGCGTACGCCCGGTTAGGTAGGATTTAAGCCAGTCAAGCAGAGGGGTGACTACACCGTAAGCCTTGAGCTTATGTAATAGGCGTTTATGGGGGACCCTATCGAACGCCTTTTGCATATCGAGGTATAGCGTAATAATCGTCAGACCTGAATCAATCGCGCCAGTGACCAGGTTGAGAAAATCAAGCTGGCAGGTTGCGCAGGATCGTGCGCTTAGAAAACCATGCTGTGACCTGCTAACGTGGCCTCCTGCATTCAAGCAGGCCATAAGCGCACGCTTAACCGATTTCTCCATCACACGTGAGAGAATAGATGTGTGGTTTATGGGTCGGTAGTTGCTGACTTCCTGTACGGAGCCACCTTTATGGCGCGGTGTGATGACAGAGTGCTTCCAAGCCAATGGGTATTGGCCCTTCTCCATAGAGAGTGTGAAGAGTTTCAAGAGGAGTATGGAAAGGTCATCGCCCCCATTCTTAAGTAGTATGGGTGGAATTCCATCAGGACCAAGTTTGGTGGATGGTTTTATGGTTTTGATAGCGGAACGGATGCCTTTTAGATCGAACTGAACCGTGGAGAGCAGCTGGTTTGTGGACACATCCAGCTCAGTAGTGACCGGGGACAGTTCTTCACACTGGGACTCTTTGAAGTAAGAGTTGAACATCTCACATATAGTCCGTGGATCTTCACTTGCTTTGCAAGGGCCGACGCGTATGGAAGTGATCTTTGCTCCATAATGAGGAGTGCGAGAACGCAGCAGCCAGCTGAGGTGCTTGGCTTTGTTTGCACTGGCCATGGCTGCTCTTTCTTGGGATGTTTTAATCAATACAGACCTGGACGATAGCTGGCTCGCAATCTCGTTGGCTCTCAGCACATGCGCAAAGTTGAACGTCTTGTAGTAGGAACGTCGTAGTTGCCTCAACCTTGCATGCAGCTTAGTTTGCCTCCTAATTTTTTCCTGAACTTTTATTTAAAGGAGTAAATGGAGCCAATAGGTCTAGACAATAGTGCAGTTCGCCATAAAATATTGCGGACGATTGCTCCAGGGAGTCGGACAGAAAGAACTGTTCCCAGTTCCTTGCTCGAATAATCGTGGCAAATGTGGGCCAGTCTATGGAGCTTATCGGCCGGTATATCTCAATGGCCTCTGATCTACTCGTACAGATTGCCGGGATGTTTGCAAACAGCGAGCAGTATACCACTCTGTGGTCGCTCCCCGGAAACTCTAGGCCTACAGATGCACGTATATTGAATATACCCAGTGTAAATATCAGGTCTAACAGGTGTTTAGACCTGGTCGGCGTTGATACATGCTGCACCCATCCTCCCAAGTTGATGCAGGCTAATAGCCCACTATACTTCGCTGGGGCAGTGGGTGGAAACCACTGGATTTCAGGAAGATTGAAGTCGCCCGCCACAAGCTTGCATGCACATGGATGGCTCGCAGCTAGCTCAAAAGTAGTTATTAGCGCTTTGTCACTCACAGGTGATGTATCAGGAGCCCTGTAAATGCATCCAAGTAGTAACTTGGGTCCCATGGCATCAACCGTTATCCATATAGAGTCCAATATTTCGGTGTTATCTAGGACTTCGATATTAGCAGAGAAATTTTGCTGCAGATAAATAGCACACCCTCCACCTCGTTTGTGTGTACGCGAATGTGTATACAGCTGGTAGCCTTGAATGAAAAAGGAATCAGCGAATGTAAAGGCACCAAACCATGTTTCGGTGACTAGTATTGCATCAGGCGCAGCAAGAATAGCCAAAGGGCGTAGAATCCACAGAGGACCGAAGGATGCGCCACCACTGATGAGCCCCAATAGGGCGAAACGGCCGTCTGGTGCTTTTCCGGACAGCTGGTCGACATATCTGAATTGTCGCTGATTGCGACGAACAAAATACTCACCAAAATCCTTCCATTCATAAGTAATACCAATTCGCCCGTACGGATTCCACAAAATGCTATGTCGATTCATAGCTGCCGTAACCGGGAAGTCCTGACGTCGGAAGGCCGACCGCTGTCATCTGCATGGCAGGTGCCTGCATGGCAGTGGAGGATGCGTCGGGCTATATCGCATTTAGCTAACAATTCACGATAGTTAGATACCGTCCTCCATGGCGCAGTTGCATAAGCTGCGGGCTAGTTGGCAAGAGCCACTAGCAGTCATGGATTCGATCCTCCACAGAGGACCGAAGGAATGCGCACCACTGATGAGCCCCAATAGGGCGAAACGGCCGTCTGGTGCTTTTTCCGGACAGCTGGTCGACATATCTGAATTGTCGGCTGATTGCGACGAACAAAATACTCACCAAAATCCTTCCATTCATAAGTAATACCAATTCGCCCGTACGGATTCCACAAAATGCTATGTCGATTCATAGCTACCGTAACCGGGAAGTCCTGACGTCGGAAGGCCGACCGCTGTCATCTGCATGGCAGGTGCCTGCATGGCAGTGGAGGATGCGTCGGGCTATATCGCATTTAGCTAACAATTCACGATAGTTAGATACCGTCCTCCATGGCGCAGTTGCATAAGCTGCGGGCTAGTTGGCAAGAGCCACTAGCAGTCATGGATTCGATCCTCCACAGAGGACCGAAGGATGCGCACCACTGATGAGCCCCAATAGGGCGAAACGGCCGTCTGGTGCTTTTCCGGACAGCTGGTCGACATATCTGAATTGTCGGCTGATTGCGACGAACAAAATACTCACCAAAATCCTTCCATTCATAAGTAATACCAATTCGCCCGTACGGATTCCACAAAATGCTATGTCGATTCATAGCTGCCGTAACCGGGAAGTCCTGACGCCGGAAGGCCGACCGCTGTCATCTGCATGGCAGGTGCCTGCATGGCAGTGGAGGATGCGTCGGGCTATATCGCATTTAGCTAACAATTCACGATAGTTAGATACCGTCCTCCATGGCGCAGTTGCATAAGCTGCGGGCTAGTTGGCAAGAGCCACTAGCAGTCATGGATTCGATCCTCCACAGAGGACCGAAGGATGCGCACCACTGATGAGCCCCAATAGGGCGAAACGGCCGTCTGGTGCTTTTCCGGACAGCTGGTCGACATATCTGAATTGTCGGCTGATTGCGACGAACAAAATACTCACCAAAATCCTTCCATTCATAAGTAATACCAATTCGCCCGTACGGATTCCACAAAATGCTATGTCGATTCATAGCTGCCGTAACCGGGAAGTCCTGACGCCGGAAGGCCGACCGCTGTCATCTGCATGGCAGGTGCCTGCATGGCAGTGGAGGATGCGTCGGGCTATATCGCATTTAGCTAACAATTCACGATAGTTAGATACCGTCCTCCATGGCGCAGTTGCATAAGCTGCGGGCTAGTTGGCAAGAGCCACTAGCAGTCATGGATTCGATCCTCCACAGAGGACCGAAGGATGCGCACCACTGATGAGCCCCAATAGGGCGAAACGGCCGTCTGGTGCTTTTCCGGACAGCTGGTCGACATATCTGAATTGTCGGCTGATTGCGACGAACAAAATACTCACCAAAATCCTTCCATTCATAAGTAATACCAACTCGCCCGTACGGATTCCACAAAATGCTATGTCGATTCATAGCTGCCGTAACCGGGAAGTCCTGACGCCGGAAGGCCGACCGCTGTCATCTGCATGGCAGGTGCCTGCATGGCAGTGGAGGATGCGTCGGGCTATATCGCATTTAGCTAACAATTCACGATAGTTAGATACCGTCCTCCATGGCGCAGTTGCATAAGCTGCGGGCTAGTTGGCAAGAGCCACTAGCAGTCATGGATTCGATCCTCCACAGAGGACCGAAGGATGCGCACCACTGATGAGCCCCAATAGGGCGAAACGGCCGTCTGGTGCTTTTCCGGACAGCTGGTCGACATATCTGAATTGTCGGCTGATTGCGACGAACAAAATACTCACCAAAATCCTTCCATTCATAAGTAATACCAATTCGCCCGTACGGATTCCACAAAATGCTATGTCGATTCATAGCTGCCGTAACCGGGAAGTCCTGACGCCGGAAGGCCGACCGCTGTCATCTGCATGGCAGGTGCCTGCATGGCAGTGGAGGATGCGTCGGGCTATATCGCATTTAGCTAACAATTCACGATAGTTAGATACCGTCCTCCATGGCGCAGTTGCATAAGCTGCGGGCTAGTTGGCAAGAGCCACTAGCAGTCATGGATTCGATCCTCCACAGAGGACCGAAGGATGCGCACCACTGATGAGCCCCAATAGGGCGAAACGGCCGTCTGGTGCTTTTCCGGACAGCTGGTCGACATATCTGAATTGTCGGCTGATTGCGACGAACAAAATACTCACCAAAATCCTTCCATTCATAAGTAATACCAATTCGCCCGTACGGATTCCACAAAATGCTATGTCGATTCATAGCTGCCGTAACCGGGAAGTCCTGACGCCGGAAGGCCGACCGCTGTCATCTGCATGGCAGGTGCCTGCATGGCAGTGGAGGATGCGTCGGGCTATATCGCATTTAGCTAACAATTCACGATAGTTAGATACCGTCCTCCATGGCGCAGTTGCATAAGCTGCGGGCTAGTTGGCAAGAGCCACTAGCAGTCATGGATTCGATCCTCCACAGAGGACCGAAGGATGCGCACCACTGATGAGCCCCAATAGGGCGAAACGGCCGTCTGGTGCTTTTCCGGACAGCTGGTCGACATATCTGAATTGTCGGCTGATTGCGACGAACAAAATACTCACCAAAATCCTTCCATTCATAAGTAATACCAATTCGCCCGTACGGATTCCACAAAATGCTATGTCGATTCATAGCTGCCGTAACCGGGAAGTCCTGACGCCGGAAGGCCGACCGCTGTCATCTGCATGGCAGGTGCCTGCATGGCAGTGGAGGATGCGTCGGGCTATATCGCATTTAGCTAACAATTCACGATAGTTAGATACCGTCCTCCATGGCGCAGTTGCATAAGCTGCGGGCTAGTTGGCAAGAGCCACTAGCAGTCATGGATTCGATCCTCCACAGAGGACCGAAGGATGCGCACCACTGATGAGCCCCAATAGGGCGAAACGGCCGTCTGGTGCTTTTCCGGACAGCTGGTCGACATATCTGAATTGTCAGCGGATTGCGACGAACAAAATACTCACCAAAATCCTTCCATTCATAAGTAATACCAATTCGCCCGTACGGATTCCACAAAATGCTATGTCGATTCATAGCTGCCGTAACCGGGAAGTCCTGACGCCGGAAGGCCGACCGCTGTCATCTGCATGGCAGGTGCCTGCATGGCAGTGGAGGATGCGTCGGGCTATATCGCATTTAGCTAACAATTCACGATAGTTAGATACCGTCCTCCATGGCGCAGTTGCATAAGCTGCGGGCTAGTTGGCAAGAGCCACTAGCAGTCATGGATTCGATCCTCCACAGAGGACCGAAGGATGCGCACCACTGATGAGCCCCAATAGGGCGAAACGGCCGTCTGGTGCTTTTCCGGACAGCTGGTCGACATATCTGAATTGTCGGCTGATTGCGACGAACAAAATACTCACCAAAATCCTTCCATTCATAAGTAATACCAATTCGCCCGTACGGATTCCACAAAATGCTATGTCGATTCATAGCTGCCGTAACCGGGAAGTCCTGACGCCGGAAGGCCGACCGCTGTCATCTGCATGGCAGGTGCCTGCATGGCAGTGGAGGATGCGTCGGGCTATATCGCATTTAGCTAACAATTCACGATAGTTAGATACCGTCCTCCATGGCGCAGTTGCATAAGCTGCGGGCTAGTTGGCAAGAGCCACTAGCAGTCATGGATTCGATCCTCCACAGAGGACCGAAGGATGCGCACCACTGATGAGCCCCAATAGGGCGAAACGGCCGTCTGGTGCTTTTCCGGACAGCTGGTCGACATATCTGAATTGTCGGCTGATTGCGACGAACAAAATACTCACCAAAATCCTTCCATTCATAAGTAATACCAATTCGCCCGTACGGATTCCACAAAATGCTATGTCGATTCATAGCTGCCGTAACCGGGAAGTCCTGACGCCGGAAGGCCGACCGCTGTCATCTGCATGGCAGGTGCCTGCATGGCAGTGGAGGATGCGTCGGGCTATATCGCATTTAGCTAACAATTCACGATAGTTAGATACCGTCCTCCATGGCGCAGTTGCATAAGCTGCGGGCTAGTTGGCAAGAGCCACTAGCAGTCATGGATTCGATCCTCCACAGAGGACCGAAGGATGCGCACCACTGATGAGCCCCAATAGGGCGAAACGGCCGTCTGGTGCTTTTCCGGACAGCTGGTCGACATATCTGAATTGTCGGCTGATTGCGACGAACAAAATACTCACCAAAATCCTTCCATTCATAAGTAATACCAATTCGCCCGTACGGATTCCACAAAATGCTATGTCGATTCATAGCTGCCGTAACCGGGAAGTCCTGACGTCGGAAGGCCGACCGCTGTCATCTGCATGGCAGGTGCCTGCATGGCAGTGGAGGATGCGTCGGGCTATATCGCATTTAGCTAACAATTCACGATAGTTAGATACCGTCCTCCATGGCGCAGTTGCATAAGCTGCGGGCTAGTTGGCAAGAGCCACTAGCAGTCATGGATTCGATCCTCCACAGAGGACCGAAGGATGCGCACCACTGATGAGCCCCAATAGGGCGAAACGGCCGTCTGGTGCTTTTCCGGACAGCTGGTCGACATATCTGAATTGTCGGCTGATTGCGACGAACAAAATACTCACCAAAATCCTTCCATTCATAAGTAATACCAATTCGCCCGTACGGATTCCACAAAATGCTATGTCGATTCATAGCTGCCGTAACCGGGAAGTCCTGACGTCGGAAGGCCGACCGCTGTCATCTGCATGGCAGGTGCCTGCATGGCAGTGGAGGATGCGTCGGGCTATATCGCATTTAGCTAACAATTCACGATAGTTAGATACCGTCCTCCATGGCGCAGTTGCATAAGCTGCGGGCTAGTTGGCAAGAGCCACTAGCAGTCATGGATTCGATCCTCCACAGAGGACCGAAGGATGCGCACCACTGATGAGCCCCAATAGGGCGAAACGGCCGTCTGGTGCTTTTCCGGACAGCTGGTCGACATATCTGAATTGTCGGCTGATTGCGACGAACAAAATACTCACCAAAATCCTTCCATTCATAAGTAATACCAATTCGCCCGTACGGATTCCACAAAATGCTATGTCGATTCATAGCTGCCGTAACCGGGAAGTCCTGACGTCGGAAGGCCGACCGCTGTCATCTGCATGGCAGGTGCCTGCATGGCAGTGGAGGATGCGTCGGGCTATATCGCATTTAGCTAACAATTCACGATAGTTAGATACCGTCCTCCATGGCGCAGTTGCATAAGCTGCGGGCTAGTTGGCAAGAGCCACTAGCAGTCATGGATTCGATCCTCCACAGAGGACCGAAGGATGCGCACCACTGATGAGCCCCAATAGGGCGAAACGGCCGTCTGGTGCTTTTCCGGACAGCTGGTCGACATATCTGAATTGTCGGCTGATTGCGACGAACAAAATACTCACCAAAATCCTTCCATTCATAAGTAATACCAATTCGCCCGTACGGATTCCACAAAATGCTATGTCGATTCATAGCTGCCGTAACCGGGAAGTCCTGACGTCGGAAGGCCGACCGCTGTCATCTGCATGGCAGGTGCCTGCATGGCAGTGGAGGATGCGTCGGGCTATATCGCATTTAGCTAACAATTCACGATAGTTAGATACCGTCCTCCATGGCGCAGTTGCATAAGCTGCGGGCTAGTTGGCAAGAGCCACTAGCAGTCATGGATTCGATCCTCCACAGAGGACCGAAGGATGCGCACCACTGATGAGCCCCAATAGGGCGAAACGGCCGTCTGGTGCTTTTCCGGACAGCTGGTCGACATATCTGAATTGTCGGCTGATTGCGACGAACAAAATACTCACCAAAATCCTTCCATTCATAAGTAATATAAACAAGGTTTTTAGTGAGCAGGTTGAGAAGTGTGCAGTTACCATCACGATTCCGGAAACCGTACGACTGTATACAACCAAGCACTACATCCAGACGGTTAAATAATTTCTCTGATGTTCAACTCATCACTACGGTATCATCCAGGTATACAGCAGTTCGAGAAACGCCAGCTAGCATGGTATCCAGCACGTGCTGGAAAATGGCTGGAGTCGTTTTTACACCAAATGGCAAACAGTTGTATTGGAATAGCCCGCGATGAGTAGTGATCGTCAACAATTCCTCGAGATTCCCTCAACATCCACTTGGAGGTAAGCATTGGTTGGGGCAAGCTTAGCAAGGTACTTGCCACCATACAACTTTGCAAATACCTCTTCCGGTACAGGTACTGGATCCTGGTGGTCGTTCAGCGCAGGGTTAAGGCCAGTAGAGAAGTCAGCGCAGAGGCGTACCTCGCCAGTTGCTTTTTCCACTGTGATAACAATTGCGGCCCATGATGAGTACTTGACGGCTGTGATGCCTCCAACACGTTCCAGTGGAACGAGTTCTTGATCAACAATTGACAAGTCTGCATACGGTACCGCTCTTTAAGCCATGAACACTGGTTTAGCACCTGGTTGCAAGCTCAGCATTGCCTTGAATTTCGTACAGTGGCCCAGGCCACCCTGATACATGAGCACATTTCCACTTCAGAGTAGGTGTCATGTCTTCGAGGGACTTTGGTAATGGTTCTGAACTTGCTCGAACTCGGTCGCAAATCTGCTTCAAGAGAACATCGAGGGGTTACAACTTTTAATCCAACCAAGGCCAAAAGAGTTAAATTCAGACGGTCCGAAATGTGGAATGTTTCTACTTTTCTACACGTTGGATAGCAACCTTGCAAGCAAGTACGCCAACTAAGTTTAACACAACGCCGGATGCATTATGTGCAACCTTCTGAGACTCGACCCTTTTCGGCCTATATATGTGGATCCATGTGCTCCTGGAAATAATCGGGATGTTCGTGCAGGTGTCAACTTACAGCCTCGCTTGGATCATACTGATTAACGCAGTGATGGAGCCTCGTCTTGGTTTGCACTCACTTTGGAATGCGGTCATTGTGGACAGAGGTTCTGCGTCATCGTTCCTAGAATTCCTCCTTCCATAAGACTTCTTCACTTTCTTTGACCGGTCCTGATGGCAGGAATCCTTCTTATGCCCACGCTTATGGATGGTTTTACAAATGTAATGTTTGAACGGACAAAAGCGAGCAAAATGCCATTCGTCGCTTGTACATCATGCTGTGGGCGGTTTGTTCGTAGACTTCTTGAAGGGTTTGCTTCGGTTGACAGTCCTGTCCTTTTCACGAATGGCACGGTAGCTGGTGGTGCGGGGCCATTCCGTTCGACTAGGGCAGTGTCGTGTTGTAGAGTGAGCAGCATTTTACATCTGCTTACGATAGCCTTCAATGTCTGATCAGGAAGTGATCCTGTCTAGGTAAATGCACGTGCGGACCTCAGCATCACTGTGGCATTGTAGTGCGCTGACAAAAATGCGACATTTAAACTGACCGTCCGTTAAAGTGCGTAGTTTGAAACATTCACACTTACGGGTACTCCTGTCTGCTAGTGCCTCAAAGTCATCCGATTCCTGTTTAACAATTTTAGGCCTTGCAATCTATTACTAAACAAGGATACTGACTCTCCAAAAAGCTTCTTCAGCTGCGGCACCACTTCGTCAAACGTCAGATGCTTCGGCTTCTTTTCGCAGAAGGTGGTCTATGAACCTTGAATGTTCACTTATTCCGAGCTGTTGGAGTAGCATTCACAACTTCCAGGAGTCGTCCTGACAATTGAAGACCGTCCGAAACATGTCTTCACAGCGCTTAAACCACGCTTAGAATGTGCATCCAGAATCCGCGTCATACTTTAATTCAGTGATTTCATTCGTGCGAAGGTTAACAGAACGCGTCTGCATGTCCGGCGTCGTTGCTCCTGTTGTCTGAAAACTCCAGCATTGTGTCAGCTTCCCGAGCTCTTTCATTTGTGCCACCATTTGAGGTTGCTGTTAGAAAAGCAGATTTCGAACTATTTCAGCAGAAAAATTCATCGCCTTTCCAAGTTTCTCCGCCGCAGTTTGTTATAATCTCCACGCTAAACGCGATTAGGAAATTGCCACTTTACTGCTCACAAAACATCTAGCGCAACCAAAGGAAAACGCAAAACGCCAAAGACCTTGACATAATAACGTATTAATCGCCGCCAACACACAATGTGCAACTACCGCGGGCCTTGGCTGTATTAACGGGTCTCTTACTAGCTTCGACTTGTAGAATTGTGAGGTCAGCTACCAAGGTTGGTGGTGCCCCAGATATTTTGCTGAGGTTTCTGGTGCATTTTAGTCACCTGCGGAGACTGGGACAATCAGGAACGTACAAACACGGTGCGCTAATATTTAATACTCGTTTAATCGCTGAAATAATTGATTTTCTAGGCAATTCTGACTTTCTCTGGGACAGAAAGCTGTTCAGAGGGCTGGACGCTTGCAGACGGAAAAGTCGAAGACGGTACAACCTATAATAGAAGATCGTCTAGAATAGCGAGGCAAGAAGCAGCTGTGCGCTGACCTGATGCGTTAGGAATGAGTGTCAGAAGAAAGGTACAGGACCTAATACCGACAGGCTATATGCATACCTTAAGTGTACTGCCGACATCGCAGCGTACGTGGCAGAAGCTTGGAGGTGCGCAGATACTAAAGTCCAGTAAGGGTGCTGAGGGAATAATGCTAGGGTAGACTGAGCCAGAAAATACCAGTGATAGATCTAGACTCCTACATGAGCTGGTGGCACAGATGTTGCTGCGAGCTACTGCTATATAAAAGTTTAGAAGGTGGAAACCAAGGTACGGCTGCGCGCAGACAACTTGACTTATTTTCGCTGGACGGAAGAGAGCTGGGAATTGTTTTATGATAAAAAGACAGAGAACGGAAGGAGTGCAAGCATACAATAAGGTTGTTAAGTAGTTCAGAGCATAAGAGGCTAAGTAGTGGCAAAGCGCATATAATCAAATTATGCTAAGGTGCTAATGGAATACTACTAAGGTAACCTGAGCCGGGAAAGCCACTGAGAGAGCTAGACTCGTGCGTGGGAAGGTGTCACAATAGTTGCAAGCAGTAATGAATCGATAAAAGTCTAGCAGGAGCGGTTGAGTGCAGACTTGCTGCGATAAGAAGGATTGCCAGAGGGGAGCTAAAGTGCTAGATGAAAGAACAACCAACAGGCCAAGCCTAAGCATACCTTAATTATGGTATATACTGCGCAGAGGCCAACCTTTTCGCAAAACGTTAAACTGTCTAGTTAGGATAAAGAATATGACAGAAGAGCTGTTATGAGATTCAGGTACGTTAGAGGGTGGTCTCAGGTGCCTGCTGGCAGTCATGAGGTGAGAGGCAGTGACCCGGAAAGAAAAGATTCATACCAACGAGTTGAAGACAAGCAATCTTTATGCATTGGGGTTGACTGAGTTCTGATGGGTGGGCGCTTATACGTTGTGAAGTCCAAGGTTCGGCTTCAGGGCTGTTAATGCTTAAAAGAGTAGAAACATGACTGACTGTGAGGTACCCATTAAGAGATGAACGGAATTGGGTTAGGTTAGCAGATGCTCTGTACAGTGGGTGGAAGTCTATTACACACATACGCGTATCGGTAGAAATAAACGTTTGCACGCGTACTGCCGTGAGCTTCCTGCAGGCCAATGGAGTGTGGCCGAGTACGAAGAGGATACGAATTGTTCCCGATGATACGAATGTGTCAGTGAGTATGCAAGTGGATTATTGACAACCAGACATAGGAAGGTAAGTTTGGGTTTTCGTCTGCGCAGCCATAAAGGCTCTAACGCGAGTTCGATGCACCGACCACGAAGGTTGGGAGTAGAGTGGCCCAGAGAACGTACGGTGAACGACAGTTGGACCTTCTCCATGGCAACCCTGTCGCATCTTCTGTAGTTGATATACACCTTGGAGTATTATACCAAAAGAGGACGGGCGCAGGTTTTGTATAGAGCAAGCCTAGATGGTTGCCGTGACATGGATTTGAATAAGTAGCTTATGACGGAGCGTGCTTTTACGGAGCAATGGCTCACTGGTTCTGTGAAGTTCAAAGAACTGGAGCATTGTACACCTCGGTCTTTGAACTGTGAGGCTATTACCAAGCGGTGTGCCTTAAAGCGCTGACGTATTATGCGGAATTATGCATCGGTTTGAGAGGACGTTGCATTGTGCCGGTGAGAATATCAGGTTCCAAGTATTGCACTAAATAGGTAGTGCCATGAGATCGCGTTGAAGCTGGGAAAGACCGGCTTGCAGGTTTGATGGGTGAATGGAGAACACTAGTTTGATGCTATCGGCAAACAGGTAGGACTTGCTATATTGTATTACCTGAAAAACGCCACTGATATATAGCAAGCATAGTAGCCTGCCTGGTAGGCTGCCATGAAAAACACCAGTGGTGATTGGTTTGAGGGGTGACATAGACTCTTTCATGTTTACTGATTGCGTGCAAGATGAGGGATATAATTGGAACCAAAAGAGCAGTCAGTCTGATACTCCATGTTATTCAAGCCTTACTCCCAGTTCCACGTGTGGTGCTCTGGTAAAAGCTTTTCTCATGTCAACAAAGCTTATGACCGGTGCTTGTTTAGTGTCAAGCTGTGCAGACCCATTTTGAGGAACGTAAATTGGAATATCTGACAACACTTGGACGGTAAAGATCAGTGTTATTGTCTATTGCTATTGCTGTGGCTAAGTAGAAAGTTTAGCAACTTTTCCTTATTTATTTTTCCCAGCACTCTCGAGGCAATGAACATGTGGCTGATCAGGCGGTGGTCTTCTTTGTTTTGACGGCTGTTTGGTTTATGTATCGGGATAACTAAGGAAAGCTTCCACGTGGTTGGATGCGCGCTGTATTTCCTCGAGAGTGTAAGTAAGTAAAGAAGTGTTACAGGAATGCCCTGGCCGACGAGTATCAGCAGTGCAGCTAAGCAACCATCAGGGCCACAGTGCAGAGGCAGCTTAAGTGGTCTAATACTCGGGTTATGGTACCTAGGTCAAAGTAATCAGGTGTGGCGAGTCGTGCGTAAGTTTGTGCGCAGCAGTTAGCAAGATAAAGTTGATGTATTTGGAGAAATCGCAAACGTGGCCATTGAGAATCAGATAGTTCCTTTAGCTCACTAATTACTGCCTCATCGGAGTGTCTTAGATAGGTGATGGATGTTACTGTATGATTCTATATTCAAGTAGCTGAGTGAGAGACTTGATTTTATTGTTGGTTTTATAAGCAGCTCGTTCTTCAGCTAGCTCAACCCTCACCTGGGCGTGCTGCCGGTTGTTTATCACCTGGTACACGCGAACGAGGAGGTGGAACTCATGATACTTAGTGTACGGGGGACGCGTTTTCGGAGCTTCAACAACACCCGGTTTAGCTGGGTTGAACGCTTGGGCGATTTCTAACAGTGGAGGTGCATTAGCGGGGCGAATACGTATAAACAGTAGTTTATGTGTTTGTATGGATCATGAGTGGACGTTTCCACATTCATGGATAAGAAAAGGGTATCCAAATTGGCTGCTCGGACAAGTATAGAAGAGTTGTCATATTTAATGCATCTGAACCTCCGTGACTCACTAGTTGGACTGGTTAAATATGGGGTGAGGTAGCAAGCGTTAACATAGATGAACTGCCTTGTGGTTGCTTCCTGGGATGTTGTATTTTAGGCTAGTGAAGGCATCAGAGACGCAAAGCATAAAAATTAAGTCAACGGTTTTACAGATCTTAGATGGAACGTGGACGTATTGAATCCAGTCGTTTGCATATATTTTGTCAATAAAGCTCCTATATCTGAGAGGTGCACTCTGGCCATTCCAAGAGATGTGTGGCACAGCAAATTTACCCACTACTATCTTGCAGCGTGAGTACCTTGTGAACACATCAGTGAAGATGGTTACTAGTTCGACAAACTTGGCATTAGAAGCATGTGGTGGGTTGTATTTGCAAACAATGAAGAGGTCTTGTGCACGCACATTCGTCTGGATCCAAATTGAATCCTCAGAGTCTACAATTGGTAACAGCACAAAGTCGGAAGCAAAGAAGTCATCCATCTCCGCTTTGGTTAGTGCGTCCATTGCAGAAAGTATTGTACCCGGGGACAGTTAATGAATTGTCAGGGGTGCTTGAGGCTTGCCAAGTTTCCGTGCTCAGCACAATTAGTGAAGAAAAGAACAGTTTGACCGATGTAGTTTGTTTTGTGATTGATAGATCTAGCATTGATAAGGAGAATATTGTAGGTTTGACTGCATGAGTTTTTAGAGAGTTAAGTCGGAGTCGTGTGTAGTATCCCTGCGCGCCACAACGGTGAAGCCAGTAAAGAGTGCTGCAGTTATTTCATGTGCAGATACTACACATGTTGCGGCTGTTACCTCATAGTGGTCTTGGAAATTCACTGAAGTGCCTAGGCGTACACGTTAATTTGAGTCCACAGGTTGTCTACTAACAAGTAGTTAGGCGACTGCAAGCTGATGGTTTCGTACGGTAACGGGACTAACTGCTCATAGCTTTGCGCAGGAACCTTTAGACTGCCACTTAAACAGGTTGCTGTAGTAGGCGCATTATCAATGTTGTAGGCACGTAGGACACGCAGTAGATTATTGGCAGCTCCGGTGCAGGGTTGGTTTAGTGGTGCTAAGACGTAGGTAGGGTTAATAAAGTCCCTAATATGGACCGAGTGTGGATAGATGAACCATCGCAATGGAGAGAGACAGGCTCGTCAATGCACTTTGATTGCGAAGGCTGATTGCAATATGGGGGCGTCAAATGCGGGTTAAGTTGGGCACGTTGCACTTTCGTGGGAGAGGTGGGACACCGAGGAGTTGGGGGAGATAAAGTTGTGTTTCATTAGTGAACGCTTCGAACGGGTGTGTTTGTGGGTCGGCAAAGTTTGGTACCGCTGAACATTAGCCATCGAAATGCCAAGCTTATACTTAAGGATTGCTGGTCATCCCGAAGTGTTGAAACCAACGCTTTGGGTAGGGTTTCCCGGTAGGACAAGGGGAAATTACTTTCTTTAGGGACAGGTCATATCCATCACTTCAGCGTTGTTAAGCAGACCTAAGCGGCCATTTATATGTAGAATGCTTGTCAGGTGAAGACTCACCAACTTCTGGGTCGGTGCCGCCGAACCATTGGCTGGAGCGGGCTTAACCCAAACAACCCAATTGGCACTAGGTAGAGGTTCTTCAGGTATCCGGCCAACGCTCTCCAATGCAATCCTGTCGCACTTGTGTGGGTTCCTGAAGACTATAGCATATTATTTAAGAATAGGGCTTAGAGTACGTTTTATACAGTGCGAGCCGGAGTTATAGGAGCGGCATGAGTTTGAAAATATAGCACATAAATGACCTAGATTTAGCCGCACTAAGTAAATAAATAAATATTTTATTCTCGAATACATCGAGCCATACCAACGCAGGTATAATCAAAAGTTACAAGCAATTAAGTGGCACAACAGATACTTTACAACGCACGTAATTGGCTGTGACCAAATTTGTAAAATTTGAAGAAACATTCGAAGCACGCATGAGGAGCAAAGTCAACAGTGGAGTGCCAGTAAAATGGTTTCAAGTGTGCGTGGAGTAAATAAAAATAGCACAGTAGTTAGAGTGGGGACAGTATGTGAAGAAAGAGTAACTCTGTTGTATGTGTCAGTAGAATATCGAAAAATGACTACTCGATAATCCAGTGCGCAACAGTGAGCGGTGACTTCATTCAGTGGCGAGTCACATCCGGCACGTCACAGTGTTGATAAACGGACTTTTGTGGCTTTTTATATGGAGAGCGCTTGCCAGGAGAAAACCCACCACGTCCTGGAACACTGTCGTCGATTGCTATGATCGGTCATGTGCAACTGGCATGCTGGTTATAAAGCATTAGTTCCTTCAGTTATTCGCAGTCGAGTGACTCCTCTGTTGGCCAGACAAATGGCACAGTCAGATTCCAACCTGGACTTTGGGGTCATTCGAGGAAAAAGTATGATTTTGTGGGTAAGTAGAATTTCCAGTGTATGGGGTCTCACCTTCTCTGATTATGTATATTTGCCGGGGGCGAAGGATTCGTGTCCAGCTACCCTCATGGACATCGGTGGTTGAGTAGTCGGGTGCAGATGTATAGAAGTGGAGCAATGGTCTAGGTAAGTCCCGGTTGGTTATTTCATCCCGTTCCAGACGGAGGCAGTTCCACAGTATAATCCCGGAGCTCTTAGACGTTCACGCCCTCAGAACATAGGGAAAGGGAGGAACAAGCCGAGGGAAGACCAAATGGGACAGTCATTGTAACAAGCATTGTGGAAATCCTACTTTAAGACATTTACTTGAGACAACTGGTGTAAAATGTGTAACAGATATTACGCTGAAAACGTTTTTCCATTATACAGAAGGCATGGCCTAATGGGTAAAATGCATGCATGTACATTAGGATGCAGAACAGGGTTCCAGTAAGAAATTCCTGAGGTATTAGCTAACGGAGTTAGAATTCAACCTGAGACCAGAAGGTGGGTATGTAGTCACGATTAGATGTTATCGGAAACCAAAAATTATAGTGACGATGTAGCCATATCTATATATACTCCACGGGATGAGGATTATCTAAGATACATAATAAATATTATGTACCCGGTTATATGAAGATAGGAAGCTGAGCATACTAGAAGCAGGCTAGGATTAAATGGATATGAACGGTAGACTAAATGTTGAAAATAAGACCATCGAGAGATTGCGCTTATGGACCGAGTATCAGTGGCCAAAGATGCTTGTTAGGTTAATCATTCCAGCTGCTAATGGATAACTACAGTGGCAAAGCATAGGTCAACAAACCAGCTGAGCTGAGATCAAAGTATACCAAGAGAATAAACGTTGTAGGTAAGGAGTGAAACTTAGCGAGCTCCGGATATCCGCAGAGTTGAATGGAGTCTATGGCGTCTAGCTGCTGCTAAGCAGAGATAGTGGATCTAGGATAGGATGTATCAGTGGCCGGTGTAGGCATAACATTAGGACGTTTGACCACTACGGGATACCTACAGTTTCAATAAATAAAGCAACAAGCGAGCAAAGATTAGAGACCGTGTTTTGAGGAAAATGGAGGGTGGAGAGTAAAGGAGGTGCTTCCTTTAGGCTACAGATATGCACAGGAATGCAGAAAGCCAACGATGAATAGCTGCTGCCAAGAAGAGTTGACGAGAGTAGGGGGAACGGCAGATAAGCGCGCTAGGAGAGCGGTCCGTGGCCGGCAATGGCATTCAGATTAGGCTTTCAGTTACGATCGGAACCTATGGTGGCACAGAGTAGGTCAACAAAACAGCTGAACTGTGATGGAAACAATCCAAGAAAATAAACATTGCATGGAAGAAGCGACTAGTAGCGAGCTCCGGATATCCGCAAAGTTGAATGGAGCGTGCGGCGACTAGCTGCTGCTAAGCAGAGATAGTGGCTCTAGAAAAGGCTGTAGCAGTGGCTGGTGTAGCCATATCATAACTTGTTTTGCAGCTACAAAGGAGCTGGAATAGTGGACCCCCAGATCACATAATCAGCATCATTATACACATCACCTAGAGGTGGGAAACACGTCAGCTGCTGGACCCCCAGGTCACGAACAGAGTGACTAACTGTAAGGGGAGCGCCATTGAGAGTACGCGTATTCGGTGCACTATGCATCTATAAGAGAACGCTGCTGTCTGCTGATTAAATTCTAGCTTCATTTTGCCCACCGGCTTTCTGGTGCCCTAGGGTCAATTTGTAGTGTAGATTTGCTACCTCTTATAGTATTGGTGTGAAACAAAAATACGACTTTGATGTCGTCCGCGAATAGGTATTGCGTACTAGCTAGTAACGTACGTACGTACACTGGTAACATAACGTCGGTATCATAGAGCAAGCAGAGCATGGTGCCCAAGACACTCCCTTGGAAGGCTCCACTAGTGACTGCTTTTTGGTAAGACGTCGTGCTGCATAGGCACACAGGTTGTGTTCCATATGGTAAGTAGGATTTAAACCAGGACAGCAGCATTACGGCAGTGCCAGACGTGAAAAGATTGGTTTGTAGTTTCAGGTGTGAAACGCAGTTGAAGGTTTCTTCATGTCCAGGAAGGTGATGACCGGTTTGTGCCCTAAATTTATCTCGCCTGTGAGGTTGGTTAATAACTCAAACATGCATGTCTGGCAGAGTTCCGCTGGCAGGAACCCGTGTTAAGACCTACTAATTAGGTTTCGAGTCAATACAAAATAGAAAATTGCTTCTTTTACCAGTCCCTTCATTACTGGTGACGCGATCGGTGCGTGGCTGATAAGCCGGTAATTGTCTATGTCGAGACAAGCTTCTCGATTTTGTTGGGGTAGGTATTGGTTGTCGGAGAGCGCGTAAACGGGGTAATTAGGTGTACTTGAATGTGTGGGCTTCCTAGACCAAGCACGACGGATGAAACGCCATCAAAATCGGGGTGTTGAGACAGTTTGTGCGTACAAATAGTTCGCATAGTTGCACGTAGATTAGACTTGTTACTGTTCAGCTTATCATCAGTGAGCTATGATGCTGTTGTCGATGCACCTGCAGCAGTGACCGAAAAAGAATCGCAAAAGTAGTTGCTGATGTACTCACAATTTTGGGCGTGATCAGCAAGGAGTTTTCCACCAGGAAGTGTTAAGGTGGCAATTGGTGGAGCTCGGTTGTTCGTTCTGCGCATTAGCAATGGTGTGCGGGCCTTAACGTTGTTGTTATTGCTGAGTACAATGTGCTCCACGGATGCAGCCGACGTAGCTTGTAGGCTTCTGCACGTTGTTAGTATGCATTTCCTGCACTTTATTAGTTGAGCAAGGGTTTAACTTATGGACCTTCTTGAGCCGTTTAAAGCTTTAAGCCATAACTGCCTAGTTCGGTACTGTATACGCTACAGAGTAGGCAGCCTGTGAGTGCCCACCGCTACCGTAACCCCTATGACTTGTTTTCGTAAGTAGCTAAATTATCACTGCTCAAACAGAGCAACAAGTAGCACCTCATTCGGTTTCTGACTAGTAGCTTTGCAAATCCGATAGCGCTGCCTATATATTATACCTCTGGATAATAACAACTACTTCACACTTATAAACTACACTACTTACACCCCTCCTGTAGCTTCATTCCTTCATCTTTATCATTACCCATAGGTAAGAGTGACCATTGTGTCATTACACACTCAGTAAATAATAAAAGGCTTCCAGAAACACACCGGCTTGTGAAGAACCTTGGTCTCATCAGCCTAAATATATTACCGTCTAGAGTACTGCCGTTCACTAAGGTTCATGAATGGGAGCACACCACGTTAGAACAAAGCTAGGGCTTAGTCAGGAGCGGGATTGTGCACCTACTAGACGCGTTGGCCCCGCTGCCCCACAGAAAAGACTCCAATACACATTGAAGGTGGGGCCGCAGAATCGAGCACGTGGTACGGAAGCGCGCTGTTTCTTTGAAGCAGTTACAAGAATCAGGAGTACTTACCCGTTAATTGTGGTATAAGGAGTGGCGCAATGCAGCAATAAAGATGTAGTCACAAGCGAAGTATGGCTATAAAATCAGACTGACCGGAAAGAAAAAGCAAAACCGTATGTATTATTATTATTCTGTTCAATACAAGCCTACTTTAAGGCAACCAGTTGGTAAGTTACTGGCCGATGTCGGTAGTCACACCACAACGGATTCAGCCAAAGCATGTACTTCTCAGCGTTTCCATACAATGTAGCGAAGGACGACGGGCTTCAAATACCCGCACCTACACATTGTCAAAATAACAGCACATTGCTAGATACTCCACTTACTGCAACGGAGGTCTATGGGTTACTGACTGACGCAGCCCCATATAAGTCGGCTACACCAGATGAGGTGCCTCCTGCCATTGGCAAACTTCTAGCTGACATACTCCAATACATTTTTGGAGGTTTGCATTTTGTCAATACGTGAAGGTAGGCTCCCACAGGACTGAGGGAAGAAAACTGTTGTGGCCATACATAAAATAGGTTCCAAAGCTCAACCGTCAATTAAAGGCCCGTACGTCTAACCAGCGTTTTACACAAATGCTTGGGAAGGTTCAAAGGTGGACTTGGAAAGGACTTGGATAGGTTATTCAAAAAGGAATATGGGAGTGGTTACTCACAACGTAATCGGTGCCGAGCAGCATGGTTTTGGTAAAAAGAGATCGTGCCGCACTAGTCATACGTGTTTCTTAGATGAAATAATTCACTGGCTTGATGATGGAAGCTGTTTACTTATGTCACCTAGGATTTAGCAAGACATCTGACTACGTTAACCAACGTTTCTAACTTAAGAAACTAGAATGACTTGGCTTGCATCCTTAACTTGATTTGGGAGTGCGGTGTTTATTTGCGGTCGAAACTAAGGCAGTTGGGTCCGCAAAGCCATGTCTAGCATCGGCACCGCACATGGCGGTGTAACAGAAGGTCTCATTTTGGAGCGCGCACTGCTCCTTATGCTTATCAAGGACTTGGATCATCTTAGCTATTACCCCTGTTGTAGTTTCGCTGATGATCCAAAGCTCGTCAGCAGGAGTAACCGCGACATGTTGTCCAAGGACCGTCGCACTGTAGTGGGTTGGTCGGATTAATAAGATCCGCCTTTAAACATCAGCAACTACCAGGTACTGACTTCTCGAAATGTAGGGATTGCGGTGCTAACATTGATGGGTCCCCTAGGTCTGCGGCTTGCAAGTAAAGCACGAGACATGCATTATTATTGCCAAGGACGCCAAACCTTCAGCACAATCCATGCGCTAAAAGCCTAGGGAATTTAGGTCTGTATGCAATGGAACGGCGCAAACTAAGTGGGGAATAAAGTGACCTTTAAACTCATGTAGTGTTGTCGTGGTATCCAGTAAATTTTACGGTTTGTGCTAGATGGGTCAGCCTACCTGCAAGTAATCAACTTAATTTCAAACAACAGAGATGTAGCTGGATGTCAGGGCGAAGTATCTGGTGCAGCGTGAATTCAATCCCTGGAATATGTTACCTCCAGCTTTAATAGAATGCAGCACCTTAGAGGCTTTTAAAAGAGACCCCGTTAGGTGTTGCTATAACATTGTTCCAGAATCAGTGTATATTTATTGCATCAAGTCGCTGTAATCTCGTACTGCGCAACAGTATAGATTGCTTTTGTTTTTGTTTATATCTCTTGCAGTAGCCGCGGAAGTAACTCGGGATTGGTAGTACTGGGAGCTGTGGTTTGCATGCCGGTGCAAGCAACAAGACGCTCGTTAGGCGAAGGCCAGTGTCGACCTTCGAAACTGACCAGACCTGTCTTGACCACTTTCGAAATACTTTAACTAATGTGCTCGTGTAGAAAGCTTAATTCAACGATCATTAGGGTACGTCTAGTACGGGCATTCTCGAAGACCTTGGCTTTGTATTAGATTGCAGAGACTATTGTTGCTGTGGACACAAATATTGCAGTTAAAAGTTTTGCAAGAACCGTGAAATCAGTGTCGTCCTTTTGTCTGCTTTAGATGTACTTCCTTGAGCATTCGTAACTGTCGGGATCCAGTTAACCCCAATGGCGGCTTTTCCTTATACCTAAATACCTGCTGCTTAATTTCGCTATTGCCAACCACCGGACATATAACAATACATTTATCTACCTTTCATCTGGTAGTCGGCGTGAGCACGGTTAAAGCCGTAGTCACCGGAATAAGGCGGCGAACTCCAAGCTATGCTTTCTTGGACTCATAGACTGATTTAGCAGATATGCAAACGCCGAAAAGCTCCGCTTTGCGCCCTCTGGGTAGTTCTAGTTAACCATATTCCAATAAATGGTTCGGCGGCATTGTTACGTAAAGTTGTGGGTTTCGAGCTAGTAAGCATTTTCACCATTTAGAGCACCAACTGCCAGCTTAGATAAACGGCAACGTACCGGAGGTAAATCGCCACTAACTAAAACCACCGCTATGTTATTTACAGGAGAAGGTTACGCAATTCACGAAAGAGATCCATTATGTGTTCAGTTGATTTCGTCCCACTTTGACGAATTTGACATACAAAAGCCTAACTTCAGAGTAACTGCACCAAATTCACTCAACTGCATGACTTACGTATACACCTGGTTGGCGACATCCAACTCCGGATTTGTCTATCACTGCAACCTTCATAGGTCGTCCACGTAACTCCCGCGCCCACGAAAGGACCCAAGGTAGCTTGTGCTTCACCAACCGCAGCTCCAACCATTCACACCATATCCAGTGTAACCGCAAATTATAAGTCCAGGGGGTATGTGGATGGGGCCGTTTCATATGCCGAGGCGGCCCACAATACTTTAACAAGTAGCGCAGAATCAATGCTGTAGAACTAGGAAACCAAGCATATCAAACGTACACAAATCGATGGCTGGGCAGTAACGCTTTCCATACTGAACGCATGGAACCACACGCTGGGCCTAGCACGGTCACAAGGACCATTCACCCGGTTCCCCATGGCAACGACCATCTGTTTCCTGGGGCCAGAATAGACGAGTTGCGGGGTTTTAAACAGGAAGACAGTTTAGCAACCTTCACAACAAGCACCGCCGCACCGGGGATGTCACGGAACAGTTAGTTATTTGTAAGGATAATAGTAAATAAAATGGCTCGAACAAGCTACGGACATGCCGGCTTAACCGCACTAACTTAGCATACGAAAGTAATGGGTAATCAACCAATCTGTTTTAGTTGAGTACTACGCAAAAATGATAAGTAAAATTGGAACAAACCCGGAGATATAAACAAAGTTAACCAGATTAAATATAAGTGTGCTCCAGAAAATAAAAACTTAATCAGGTGAAATTAATAATTCACAAAGCATTAAGACTATATAGCCAACTACTCAACCGAAATGAACAAACTCAATAAGCAAGCACGCGGTTTGTAAAGCGAATGGAATTGCATGCAGCGTATCTACCGGGGCTGCGCTATTCTGCTTACATTCCCAGCAAGACCCGTCGTCGTTTCCATGCCGGAACCGAGTAGCCAGGATTGTGGTGCCTTAAACCAGCCTGATTCAGCCGTCGCGATCGCATAAATGTAAACGGCAATCAGTTCCGGAGTTGCCGAGCAATGCGGCGTCCACAGGACAGCCACGGGACCTCTGCGTCTACTGAGTGTCTAGGCACGGCGCTGTGCCACACATAACTCCCTCTACACAATCATACCCAAAGTGCACCAAAAGAAATAATATACGTGGCCATGTAGATGGAAGCCGTCTCATCAACGGAGCCGGCCAACGCTCATACACTGACAGATAAGCCAATTTTGGAATCAAGCGCAGACAAGGCGGTGGTTAGGATATATCCAGCTCCACACACAAACCATGGGCAAGGCACCAATCTTTAGGCGTAACAAGGTCACGCGCGCCGTGCAAGCCGTTCCATCCTGTAATAAATAACACCCCTTGACGCAGTGTAGCCAAGGAAGTGGGTGATAGACAGGTAGGCACCTGGTAGACATGCACATCAAACGTAACCACAACAGGGATATCAAGAAGCAGTCAAACACTTGAACTCATAATACAACATACAAAGTTGATTAAAGCTCACGGATATGCAGACGTAACTGTTTGCTAGGTTAGCATAGGAAATAAATATATTATCATCATACACGCGATAAAAGCAAAATGACAAAAGAAACCAAAGACATTTGCAACCAGGATGAAAAAATCAACTAAATAAAGTCTTTTTGCTTATGCGACGTGTGTAGTTAAATAGATGTTTCAGCTGTATCTTGAGGTAACCGTGAGTATTAACAAGCTGTAAAGCCTAGCACCTGACCCAAAGTAACTCACAAGCAAGCGCGCATTCGGGCAATGTAACGCAGCCTACATACCAACAAGGTCCCGGTCTTGCTTACTTTCTGGGCAGGAGCTGTCGACATTTCGATATGGGCCCCCAGTAGCCTCCTCCGTGGCGCACATGGTTTGCCTGGCTCAGACATTCGCGATAGCACGTACCACAGCACCAGCGGCTTGACATCAATGAAGTACACTCCGTCGCTTCTGAACATGCCGCTGCTTCTCCGACGGCACGAAGGATTTTTCCTGCACCTTGACAATTGCCATCCGTGATTAGGTTGTGTCATACCCGCCAAGCAACCGCCTTCAATTCCCAACGCCCAGAAAGGACATATGAACACGACACGCTCAACTTGATCATGCCCCGCTTTCGAAGCATCGGTCTCCTTACTTGCCGCATCCCCACACTCAGCTGACCGTATAACAACTGCTTCCGTATCTGCGGGAGAGTTTATCGTGCGCTGAGGCTTGTATGAGTTAGATCCTAATAGAGCGGCGAACAAATGTTGCTAATGCTGTGCCTTGGTCTCATGTTCAGGACGCCCGCTCTTGGCGTCCGCTGTGGGAGTTGGGTTGCACCCTTATTCTATTAAGAACCCGAAAAAGCAATCTGTGTGATTCAGTTAACTGACTACGTGCTAGACCCGCTGCCATTTGGATGTTTCAGATTTGTCTCCCGGATCTCTCCTTACCTAATAACTGCCAGCAGTCCTCTGCGACACTGCTCTACCATGGTTAGCGACATCCAGTTTTGGATTTGCCTGTCACTGTGATCAGCTACACGATGCCTGCACCAACAGAGAGACCATGGGTGGCTTGCGCTGCACCACCCACAGCTCCATCCACACACCCCCTATCCAGTGTAAACCCGAAGGAATAAGACCGGGAGACATGTGGATGGGAGCCACGTTTCATCAACGGAGCCGGCCCACACTCCTTCACGGGCAAACACAAGCACGCTGTATTTGGGAATCAAGAGCACACAAGGCGGTGGCTGGGCCGTAGTCCGCTCCACACTGAGTGCATGGAACCACTCTTCGAGCCTTGCACGACCACAAGTACCATGCACCCCGTCCCCTTCAGCAACGACCAGCTCTCTCCTGGAGCCAGTATGCACGAGGTAGTGGGTAACAGACGGGTAGGCACCTTGTCAACATGCACATCAAACGCAGCCACACCGGGGATGTCAAACCACAGCCAATCACTTGAAATGACATTAGCAACTATAATGTATGTGCTAAAGAATACGGCCATGCAGACATAACTCTACCCTAAAATAGCATATGAAGTAAGTTGCTCAGCAAAGAATCCACGATAAGTACAAAATGTCCAGAAGTTACTCAAAAATGCTACAAACGCAATAAAATTAACGAAGATAACCACACTCAGCGTAAGCAACGTGGCCAGTTAATAGAATATTAGTCAGGTAGGCAGAACAAACCAAATAAAGTGGAATGAACTTTATTCTGCTTAAAAATACCTAGTTTAAGTGTCAGTTGGTTTAGCCCAACTGCGGCGAAGAGCATCAAGAATGCAACAACAGCTTTTGCCTGGGGCACAATACTCTACCACACAGCCACATACACACAATTACATAATTACATATCCCTATACACGCATACACCGTTATGGCAAACTTAGCGACTTTTGCACATTCCTGATGACGCATTGTTACGCCTAAATGATCATGCCTGTAAATGCGTGCCTCAGCTTGTCGAGAAGAAAAGCTTTAGTTATTTATTTATTTACATCTCACCAGTCCTATTCCCTATCCTGACTAGACGTTTCAACCTTTTGTAGAAACGCCGGCGTCTGCGGTGTATATTTTCTTGACCAGACCCCAAGATATACATTTCCATCTGTTGCATGTTCCCTCAAATTTAACCTATGCTTGCATTCCGTCATATGGTAGTCCATTCATCAATCAAAAATCCTTGACTATATTCTAGCGCTCCATCTTATCTCATTTGTCAGCGCACAGCCGAATCTTAGCCCATTTACGCCGAATGTCATGTTAGCCATTGCTCGCTGCAATATCTTCGACACTTGCTCATGCAGGAGCCCAGCTCTCTCACGGGCGCTCTCTGTCTAGGTCTACCCTAGCTTTATATACACAGCACCATAGCATGAATTGCTTATCAGGGCGCCGCTGCTTTTTTGTCCCATAAGCTTACATGTCCTCAGCAAATTTAACGTATTATTGCATTCTTCCTGTTCGTTATCCTTTCATCACTTAACCTTGCTTGGCTTGCTACTAGTGAGAAAGCTATTCTAATCAGGTAAGCGCCCCTCCACTCCTTGGCCATACCATTCTATGTTCAGTTAACCCATACTCGCTGGAACGTCTTCGTCTGTTCATACGGCAAGAGTGCAGCGCTCTGACTGTCTTTCTCTGGCTCAGTCTACCTTAGTCTTTTTAGCTAAGCACCCTAGTGTGTTTTAATTATTTGCGCGCCGCTGCGCTTTAGCCTCATATGCTTTGACGTCTGAAACCATCTTACCGTATATCTGCATTCCGCCTTCTGCTGTTCTTTCATCAAGTAACCTTGCTTAGCTCTCTTCTAGCGCTCAAGCTTATCGCTGCTGGTCAGCACACACTTACTCCTTAGCATCTCCTTTCTAGGTGTTCAGCTATCCCTCTCCCGCTACAACATCTTTGATATTTTGTCATGTAGGCCTCCAGCTCGATTACTGGCCTCTTCTGGCTCAGTCTAACTTGTCGCTATTACCTATGCACCATAACATGACTTAATTATTTGCAAGCCGCTACGCTTTATCCTAATCTACTTTGTCGTTTACAGCCGCCTTAATGTATGTATGCCTTCCCCCCGTTGGCTGTGCTTACAGCAATTAACTATTCCTAGCTCTCTTCTGGCGTATTCAATGTTATCTCATCTGGTCAGCATAAAACAGCTCCTTACCATCTTCCTTCTAGTTGATCAGCTATCCCTCTCGTTGCAACTTCTTCGACACTTTTCATACTGGAGTATAACTCGTTCTCTGACATTTCCCGGTTCAGGATACCTGGTCACTATTATGTTAGCACCCGTGCATTAGTTAATTATTTGCGCACCGCTGCGCATTAGCCTAATATGCTCTGAGAGCTGTAACCATCTAACTGTATACGTGCATTTTGTCCGTTCGCTGTCCTTTCATCAAGTAGCCTTTCCTAGCTCACTTCTAGCGACCAATTTTACCTCATCCCATCAGCACACAGCCGCCCCATATCCTATTCTTTCTAAGTTTGCAGATATGCCTTTCGCGCTGCGGACTCTTTGACACTTGCCCATGTTGGAGTCCAACTCACACATTTACTTCCATGGATTGCTTCACCTTTACACCTTAGCATGATTTGAGTATCTTCAGAAACCTTAATATATGCTTGCATTCTAACCGTGCGTCGTACTTTCCTCAGTCAATCTAGCTCACTTCTAGCGAGCAACCTTATCAAACCTGGTCAGCGCACCGTCATGCTTTTACCACTTTCTTCTGGATGTTCTAGTATCACTTACTCCCTGCAACAAATCCGACTTTTCCCCTACAAAGGTCCAGCACTGGCTGGCTTATCCTGGCTCAGTATAACAACACTATTCGCTTGGCACGCTAGCATGATTTGCTTAACTGCGCGCAGAAGCGATTTTGCCTCCTTTGCTTTGGCATCTTCAGCAACCTTACTGTACACTTGCATTCCGCCCATTCGCTGGCTTTTCGTCAATGTGTCTTCCTTAGCACTCCTCTAACGAGCAAATATATCGCAGTTGGTCAGCCCACAACCTCTCTTTTCTATGTGCTCAGTTATCTTTTACTTTGCTGCAATATCGCCTATGCGTGTAGCCGCGCCTGGCTAGCGACTACGACACCATGGTTATCTCATGCACCTCTTGTTTTCCTGCGCACCTAATTGGGCCTGTTTACTTGCATGCTGGATTATACCATCCACTGCCTTCTATACCTCACATACCTCCGTTGCATAACACTCAACATTTGGTATTATGGGTCTCCATTTATGCATACGGTGCTTAATGTATGAGTCAAAGCTACTACCACAGTGTTTCTTTCTTATAGGTACCGCTGCGCACTTCTCCCTCCCATTGTTGCCGGTCGTATTTATATAGCTAGATCCACCGATCAAGTTCAATGCGCGCTTTAGTGCAGTCTTTTCGCTGTTTGTTAACAAGTAACTTTGACGCTCTCTCGTCGCAAGCCATTTCTACTTACTAATTCTGCGCTTCATAGAGCACCAGGCTGGCTACCTACTGTTCATACAACATTCAATCGCCGCCAGTCTTACAAGGCCGCTTTTTCTCCTTCTACACCTAAGTTGCATCATAGTACACTGATACTTCGTGGATTGTTTCCAGGTACAACCCGCTCCATCTCTATGTAGTGGACAGCAATCCATCAAACAAACATTTCTTTTTGTCGCAAAGCACGTACACTTACAGCGTGTTATTTGTTGCACATTGTACATCAGTTTGTCTCCGGCCTGAATGTCATAACATTGGACTTCGACAATGCTTCTTCTAAGCCTGTTCTTTGCGGTCCTTACGCGGGTTGTTCCTAGCACTTTCCTCTCGCATAGGTTGTGAGCTTTATGCTAAGTCGTGATTGGAATGATGAACCGCGATTTTGCCTGAACCCGTACGAAGACACCTACCCCGGCTTACCTGAACACGCCCCTACCTCGAAACATTTCAGATGCGCCTCCCACCATGACTGATGTCCAATGCGGATAGCTTGTCACGATGTCCTTACACTCCAGAGAAGCATAAAAACGCAGAAATATTCAGACGCATAAGTTTTAAAACTTTTGATCACACACCCACTCTTCATTCCGACTTTTCTTAATCTTCCCAACCTCGACGGTGCTCAAAGACTACGACGGCCCTTACTTAGCTAGTTGCTCAAACAACAGAGGAAATTGAAGATCATTAGACTGAGAATAACCAAGTTTAAAGTCGGTCGGCAGAATGCTTCAGCACTTGTACATTACCGTTCAACTGTATTTACGACAGCGTTTCAGGATGTGGTGGATTTTTGCCTGGAAATCGTCCTCCCTATAAAATCCCACAAACGTCAATTTAAGGACGCTGTGACGTAGCGAATGTAGCAAACCAAGTAATAATGCCCCTGCCTAGAGCAACAAAAGGGCAGGTTGACTAGAGTCGTAGCTTATTATTTTTTCCCTACGTACCAGAAAAAGATACTCACTGTCGACACCTACAGTCCACTAAATTTTTAGTGCCTTTTCCGTTCATACTCTGACCACGAGAACCGAAATTTTCGTCGCTTACTGACAATTAAGTATCCG
Organism: Dicrocoelium dendriticum; assembly: GCA_944474145.2. NCBI lineage: Eukaryota > Metazoa > Platyhelminthes > Trematoda > Plagiorchiida > Dicrocoeliidae > Dicrocoelium > Dicrocoelium dendriticum. The sequence goes on along the minus strand of OX104063.1, from coordinate 155,057,208 downwards.
CATTATTACTTCTTCTATTTCTGCGGCCTTACAAGGTTCAGTCACTGCCGGTTACATACACTGCAACGTGGCTGTTGCAAAACATATCTTCCTCTAAATTCGGGAGTAATAATATAGGTATTTGCTTACATTTCATCAAAGGCTTTGGCTATAGACCCTAGCTAGTCTGCTGTCAGGCGTCGGCTATCTGAAAGTATACCAGTCTAACTGTCAACCTCTTTGGAGGTAATAAAATGGATGCTGGCTTACTCTCCTTAAAGCCTAGCCGTGGGAGACAATTCCTCTACGAGTTATACGTTCACAACAAGACCGGCGTAGAGCAAGAGCGCCACGCATTTTTACTGACGTTGGGTGTGCTCCTCTGGGTGACGGTGCCTCGCTACCGCCAATCTCAAGCCAGACAGCTCGTGGTCCACTTCGCGCAAACCCGCCCAAACCCTCTTGCTTCTGCCCACTACCGCAGTTGCGTGTCCTACTACAATCGCACATCATATCTAAATCGGTACAGTATCTCAAAGTCTGTGTAACGGCCATCAAGCAGATCTTAAGCTCTCTGCGATCACCTTTTAGACCTGGATCCTCTCGTTACTGCTTTGTGAGTCAGGCCATTAAGCTAAAGGCTTCGGTTAGCGTCTTGGCAAAAAACTACCCAAGCACAACCATCCCTCGTGTGCGATTGCCCGAATATGCAATCGTATATCTACACACCATCACTCAACATCTGGGGCTGGAATGTGCGCACTTTATTTGACCAAACCTCCAGTGTGCGCCACGTGCAACGCACGGCGATGATCGTAACGAAACTGGTGCGCTACAACATTGTTATTGCGGCCCTCAGCGTGACCTGGCTGGCTGAGCAGGGTAAGCCGCAAGAATATGGTGTCGGCTATATATTATACAGGAAAGAAAAGTCACTTAAGCACCACGTGAATGTGGGGTCAATTTGCGATACCTGAGCGCCTTAATAGCCAGCTGGTGAGTGAAGCAACAGGCATCGGCGCGCCAGTTGACTGTTCGTTTACAACTCGAAAGCGGTAAGTTTGCCGCTTTTATACCTATGTACGGCCCGATCAGGTGTTATTTTGATTATGCACACGATGAACTTTACATACGGTTACACTCCGGGAGGCTGCTGTGCCGAGGAGATACCGATTGTTGCTGCTAGGTGGGCTCGATGCGCGCTGGAGGCGTGATGCATCGGTGTCGTCAGATGTTATCGTTCCGTGGGGCATGGGTTCAGCGGATGTGAACGGTGACAGGTTGCTCTCTCTGGGTGCCATTCCGGGCCTAACAAACTCGTACAAGGTGTGCGCTGAGTGCACGTGCTACAGATACTTGGACGCACCCACCAAGTAGATACGCTGACCCGCTCGTCCTCGTACGTAAGCTTGACCGGCTTTAAGTGCGCGTGACACGAATACGGCGTGGAGGTGAGTGTGGCAACGATCACGTTGGTAGGAACCAAATTGTACATATATTTCACAGATGAACTGCAGATGAACTGAAGCGCTATTGTGATAGTCTGCAAATAAGTTTCAATGTCCAACACGGTTTCCGACGCAGACGATGTTGCCTCACCACCCTGCTCCTTACTCGGTACTCATGGACCAGAGCGGCTGATGAAGTTTCCCAAGAGAGCTGATTTACTTAGACTTTTCTAAGGTGTTCTACAGGGTCCGGCAATTCGTTCTCCCACAAAAGCTTGCTACCTACGGTATCAAAGTTTCCCTGCTCGTCTGACTGAAGATTACCCACAAGGCTTAAACATCAAGGTAAGGATAGCCAACACTCACTCAGAAAGACTGTGCGTATCTAGTGGTGTACCGCAAGGATCCGTCCGCTGCCCGCTACTGTTTTTATTTTACAAAAATGACCTCCAAGAAACCATTTTATCTACGATGCAAATATTTGCAGATGTTACTAAAAGATGGAGTGCAATTCGCTCAGTATCCGACCGTGCCTATCTACAGAACTTTCTGGACCGGATAAAGGAATGCGCAGAAGGGAAACATCGCCCACTGAATCCTGCAAAGTGCCACCTGCTGACGGTGCGTAGCAGCTTCAGCAATACATATCTCCTGGGACAGCACGTTTTGCAACAGGTGACTAATGAACGAGACTTAAGCATCACCGTCCAAGAAAGTCTTGGCGATTCACTCTAATGCTCGAGAGCAGCGAACGTGTAGAACTTAAACTTGGGGCTTTTGAGGCCAACTCTCAGCACTTTGGACAAGGCCTAGTACCATTGATGATCAACACAACTTTAGTCCCCATGTTGAATAAGCGGTTCAAGCCTGTTGCCCATTGTGGCCAATCCAGCACATGTCCCTCGTAAAATTTTTAATGGCTAGCTTGAACAGAGCAACTCACTTCTCATTGGTTGTGTGAAAATGGACGCCTAAAACCGACGTACTCCGTGTTATCTCTTTGTGTACCTCTAACTTACGTATCGATAGACATCCTGCTTTTCTGCTGCTCTCTTGGTAAAACAATTTGGCGTCGCGAGCGCAATGATGAGGCTTTCCATTCAGCCCTCATCTCCATTTCGAACTGGTTCTGTTAGCAGGCTAACATCAGATGCCTGACCGTTGGGATCCGTCCTTCCAAAACCACCTGGAGTTAATCAGCGCGTTTCACGCTGCTCTTAGTGAGGAAAATAAATTGAAGATGGTTCGACATTTACTCGGATATGAGGGGCGGCAACAGTTTGACAATTTGTGTCTTCATGAATGTAAATCCGTTAAAGAAGTTTCCAGCGCTTTCGATCTTACGTGGGGTTACTAAAGGAATGTGTTTACTGCAACGTACGTTCCCTCCCGTATGCATCAGGAAACAGGCGAACCGTTGAACGATTTCGTTTTCCGGTTGAGTCGAGCAGTACGACCTTGTGTTTATTCGTCCTATTTCCAGAAAAAGATCGAACGCTTTATGCTGACCAAGCACCTGATTTCTGGAGTCGCCAACGATCGTACACGTAAGGAGCGGTTGCAGGAAGAGGTGTGCACATTAACGTGGAATCATGTTTGCCAGTTAGCCAGAAGGAAAAGGGAAATTTCATTGCAATCGATACCGTTCTGTTCCATCAGCTCAGCCGAGATGGCAAACGTGTAACCTTCCCGACAATTATCAGCGGACTAGTCATCGTGGTATTGGTGGGCTTATTATAAAGCTAACTATCCCAATTGTCCCGCACCCAGGCTTCAGTGTACAAACGGTGGCAAAATTGGACACTGCATCCGATGTTGTCGGTCGCAAGCCAACTCACTTATCAACGACGATGCCACACCTGAAGGCACTGCTACTGCTTCCTCTCAGGAGAACATTTATTCCATCATCATTCCTTGTTGTTTGCAAACTTTTGTAACCCTAGCAGATCCATTACCAAACCTAACAAAGAAAACAGAAAACAGAAAAAACAAAGAAAACAGAAAAACACTTAGGGAGTTGACCAGCAAGGCGCTTCCGCTGAACTGAAAAGGAAGGTTGCATCTGCACCATTAGTTGCTATTTTCGAGGAATCATAACACAATTTGTGTCGACTGATGTGTCTGCTATTGGTCACGGTGCTTTTCTGTCGTAGCTGCAAAACGGAAGAAAAATACTTATTGTTTGCGCATCCATGAAAGTCTCGGATCCTGAGCGCAATTATTTAGTTAGGGAGAAAGAATCTCTTGCTTGTGTGCGCGCTTGTAAAAAGTGGCACCTTTTCCCATTCGGTCTTTGTTCCAAGCTACGAACTGATCACACTGCCCTTACAGTCCACCTCAGAACTGATCTAAAGGATCGCGTCCAATGCGGACCGATATTTAGTGTGCTAAACTTCTAAACTACGATTTTCAAATCGTGTATCGGCCAGGTTTGCAAAAGCAAGTTGCCTACCCGTAGGGCTGGAGGATGACAAAAAGCGACTCTCTAAGAGGCAGTATTAGTTTCCAGCCTTGATTTTGACCTAACAGCCTTGATTATTGATGAACTACGATCGGACAATGCCAACTACCTGTTACTACATCAAACCAGAGGATATGTGCAGCAGGGATGGCCTCAGAACAACGCACTGCTCAGTGAGTTCATTGCCTATTACGCAATTCGCGATGAACTGTCAGTGTTGGATGATTGTCTTATGCGTAGTTCGGTGTTTATAGCTCTACGTCACTTGCTAAACAAAAGATTTGCTTAAGCATATAAGGGCCAACCTGCTATTGTTCGGACCAAAAACCGAGACATTTGTGAGGAACGGTAACGCTTGCCACAAAGCCGACAATGGTTCCATGCGAGTTAAAGACCCAGCATGGACTATTACTTACCCGAGGATGCCGTGAGCTACGATCGCCATTGAGAGGCCTCTCAGGAGCATAATCTGGTACTGGAAAAACGGATGCACAAAACAAGCAAAGGAAGCCTCCAGAACCGACAGTCAACACTTAGTCCTGCTTCGCAGAGCCTTCGGTCGATTTGCACCATCAATCTTTCCCCAAATGCTTAGCAACTACGTGCGACCGCACGTGGAATATACTATTCAGGCATGGCAGCCGTGGCAGAAACAGGAGCTTTTTGCTCGCGGGACTCCTCAACAAAGGGCAACTAAGAACGCCAGCGGCCTCTTTCACCTGCCCTACCAGCTTCGACTGAAATTTCTAAGAATCTACAGCAGTCTATATTGGCTTTTGCGGGGGATCTTATAATGGTTTACCAGATTCTAAAGAACCCAAACCATATTTGCCGTCCGCTAGTCGAATTGAAAAACAATAACCTAAGAGGTCCTCCTGTGCAACTGAAAATACTACTTAGCCGGCTTGAATGCCGTAGAAACTATTTCCCTCCGCGTATACCAGCCTTGGAACGCCCTCCTTAATTGTGTCATCTCTGCCCCCACTCTGGTGATATTAAAAAATACGAGCTGACAATGCGCTGTCTCATTTGCATTTCAATTTATGAATTGAACTGTTTACAAAACGCAATCAAACCGTGTCTTATCAGACTCCCAACTAATGGATTTATGGATGTACACTTTTAATGCGCGCTCATCCCCGCTATTATACATAAGTCTATGGTGGGTTCCCCAAAACGCTTTTCCCTCTAACCTAAATTTTTTCGCAATAATTTCCTTCCCACTGAACTCGTTAAGCGTTGCTGTTACCCTTACTACATCTTCGCCACAGTTTTACATTAATAGTATGTGTCCTTTGGCCACCGCTCCTACCAACAGGAGAACACTACTTGTTGCTAAATGCTTTTAAAGTAAGTGGTCTGTAGTCCACAGGTGCGACTAAGTGACTACCTCGGTTGTGTTACGCCGGCCTAAATACGTTTTCATTTGTTTCGGACTACCGAAAGAACAGTTACGGACAATGAACAAAAATTTTGTAGTCACAAATTCAGTTTTCCTCCGGTGCCATAGGGTAAAACGCTTCAGAATCGCAACTTATAATACTGTTGCCAATGACATGGTCGAGCAGCTAAACCTATCCCTCAAGAAAGCCATACCGGTCTACTAGTTACGATGTTCGGATTGAGAAGATGCTGTCTTGCCTGTTGTATTTTCGCACGGGAATTGTGATCACTGGGCTGCGGAAAGTAAGCCAGCGGAACTGATGTTAAGAAGGTCCTTACGTACCAATCTAAATGATGCGCACAACCTGTCATCTGCGGGACACGCAGACGTTTCAAATCGCATGGCACATTACCAAAGTTCCTACGCCAGCTGGTCAACTTCGGTGCAGCCGGGAGCACACATTGGCGTCAGAAAACTAGCTACGCATAAGGGCCCTCCAGCGCTAACCGCACCGCTGCAACTTGCTCGGGGACGAGGTCCATGGACCTATCTATTGGAAAACCTTTAAATTGCTAGCGCGCGTCGGTCGCACACGGCTCCTGGACATGCTACCCGGTCTCAAACCTGGTGTGAACAGCAGGCCTAATTGTTGCTACCACGAAGTCAGCCTCGCTGGTCCAGCAAACGCTCGAAGCCTGCCTATCGATACCAGCTCGCGGGACGCCGCCCATCAAGAAAGGGCTGGCTGTTGCTGCCGACTCATCACATCTCGCTCGTAAGTCATGTTTCATTGGCTAGCTTGAACACAGCAACTCACGGCTCATTGGTTATGTGAAAACGGACGCATAAAATTGGTGTACTGTGTCATCACTTTTTGCGCCTCTGAATTGAGTATCGATAGACATCTTGCTTTTCTGGTACCCTCTTGATACAACAGTGCGCATGGTTAAAACGAGATATTCCTCCGCTGGGGCAACCCCAAAGAAGGGCTACCGAAGCAACACTTGAACCATCCGGTCGCAGTTACGAACTGCGTCTGTAATTGCTTGGCGTCTTCTCTTCAGAATACTGCACGGGGAATCTCTTGGTCCCTACAGATAGTCACTGCCGCTGGACAGTCGTGTGAAGTGACCCAGCACCCGACGAACGGCGCGTTACATTTCTCCCGCTACTTCAATGATTGGAACGGCATTCGGCCAACTGGTGCAAGGAGCGACCATGTGCAAGTTGTAGACGATTGCTTTTGACGGGGGCCAAAGGTCCGACTATGTCGTGATGCACAGGTGCAATTCGCGTTGTAACGGACGGAAAGCTACAAAGCGAAGCGAACAAGTGCCGGTGGATCTTGATTTGCTAACCGATGAGGCAGCTGCGTGTCTAGCTGCTAAGCGCGCTTTGCATCCCCGGCAAACGTATCTCGCTGAGACAAACTTTTCAGTAGCTTTATTACCTGGGTAGGCGATAGGGTGCTGGACATCAAAAACGATCCGGTGAACGGTTTCTGGAACGAGAGTTAGTGGTCGTCCGGCAGACGCTGCGCATAGTATAGTGCCGTCAGATAACGGTAGGATAGGTGGAGATACCTTTAGTGTAGAAGCACGGCAGTCCGAAAAACGCTAATAGTTTGCTTCCGTGGCGGCCATAACAGACAAATCGATCGCCTTCCCGGCAGAGCCAGTCGCAGATAGGCTTGAAAGTGCATCAGCGACGACGTTTCGCTGACCAGAAATGTGTCGGAAATCAGTCGAGGTTTGGGCGATAAAAGCCAGCTGAGGAATCTCACGCGGTATGCGTTGAGCCGATTGCTTTCGGTATACCTGGACAAGCGGTTGGTGACCGGTGAAGATAAGGAAGGTGTTACCTTCAAGGCTGTGTAGGATCTGTCGAACGGTAGAGTAACCGTCCAGCAGTTTGCGACTGAACGTGCTGTACTTCACTTCGGTAGGTTCTAGGAGTATAGAGTAGAAAGTAAAAGGTTTCCAGCATTCATACGTATGTTGAAGTAGGACGGCAACACCCGTGGTGTCCGAAGTGTCAACAGCAAAACTGAGCGGAGCGTCCGGAACGCAATGGTGCAGCACAACGGATTTGGCTAAGGCCCATTTGTTAGAATTGAACTCTTTGACAGTGGTAGCAGCCAGTTCCACTTGATTGCTTTTGTGTCCACGAAGTAGGTCAGTTAGTGGACCTAGCAAATTGGCATAGCGTGGAAGAAAATGTTGATAATATCTGGGCATGCCGTTGAAGCGGCGAATAGCGGCTAACGTCGTCGGAAACGGAAGGTCTCTGATGGTGCCCACACTATCGTCTGGGGGCCATCTGCCATACTGATCAATATGGTGGTCAAGTAATTGACGGAAGGCTGCTGAAATACGCAGTTGCCAGCGTTGACAGTGACGCTACTAGCGGCCAGATTATTGAAAGTAACCATGAGATATTCTGCGCGCTGTTCCATAGGAGCACCTGTTACTCGGATGTCGTCACTATATTTAGGCGCACCAAGGATGGAGTTTGTTTGGTAACTGAGGAACGGGAATATCCGATTTGGGTACAGCACGCCGGTTTCAGCAAAGTACGTGGCTATATAGATCGTATATTCACATTGCGGCATTTATAAGATCAGGGCTACACGTACCGCAGACCGACAATAGCTGTGTTCTTTGATGGCATGGGTGCGCACAATTTACTCGGGTAAGCCATTCTGTTCGAAGTAGTTGCGTGGAAGGGTGTTTCTACGAAATATGTGAACGTCGTATGTGCACCATACTCGAACGCTACAGGCCGCAGCAGGGTATGCAGCGACCTCTCGGATAGCTTTCCGACCACAAGTGGCGCTTTTCAGGGTTGTCCGATTTCCCAATTTTTCAATTTCGTTGTGGATTCTATCAAGCTGTGTTCCCTCGTTGAATCTCAAGTAGTAGGCGTTATGGTCCCGCCTGGTAAAACTTTAGTAGTTCTTGGTTATGCGGATGATTTTGTGTCTTGCTTTTTGACTATGATGCAGGGGCACAATCTACCCTAAATATCCTGTCTAGTGTGGTCCCATTATTTGGTACGCACTGCGCGTTTTCAACGTGCAAAGTGTCGCTTCACGTTTACCAGCCACACTATGACTCATTGACCCTCGCTAACGATTAAACCTAGCTGGTTGAGCCGTTTACCTATCTTGTCAGCTGCAGCAGCAACGAGGGTGCACAAAAACTGAAGTCAGTTCACTCATGGCAAAGATCCGAAGTGCCTTATTGAACCTGCGGCATCTTAGGTGAAAGAATGGAGTTCCCCTCCGTCTGATAGGTCGGTATTCAAGGCCAACGTGAGAGCCGTCCTGCTCTATGGTGTTGCTGCCTGGCGAATTCAGTCTGAAGCTCTAAGTCGCACTCAAACCTGATCATCCTTGTCTGCGAAGTATTGTGTAAGGTGGCACTAGTGTGTCTGAAACGGTGATGTGCGTAGGCGAGCACTAGGCAACGCTAACCAAGTTAGTTCCTTAGAACAACCGATGGCACTAAACCAGTTTCTTCGGTTTGGTTTTGTACCACGTACGCCTGGTCTCCGCTTAAGGTGGAGGGCGTTGTTTAGTCCGCCAGATGTTAGGTGGTGACACGCCTTGTGCTTTTCTCTAGACTTTACAAGATATGGCCCACAGTTGGCACCAGTGACACGTCTGGTGCCGTTGCCTAGTCGTGTTGTCTGTTTAAAGTATGTTTGGTGTTAAGTTACCTGCGGGATATTGGCTGCTTATGACGTGTGCAGTAAAAGCGTAAAGACTATTTGTCGCGCAGATGCCGCCTTATCTATGCACGATAGGGGGCTGTTTTTGATGGTATGTTGGTAACACAGGGACTAGGCACACTGACCTTAAATGATAGTTTAAGGCATAAAGGTTTTAAGTTACATCCTCCCTCCCACCCTCTTATTTTTTACAGTTACCATGAGTCTCTTGCAGTAAAGCATCAGTTCAAAGGGCTAATGTAATCCAGCAAGAGCAATTTTAGTTTATCAGGGGTCATTCACCTGGCTGTTGCAAACCAGGCGGACCGTTGGTACCAATGAGATGTTTGCAGATCCAGTGCCGGATGGCAGCGGTGCTGTTGCCCTGATGATTCGCAGAAAGTTGGTTTTCAGCACCTGACCGAGAGCTGCTTTTGATTTGTTGGCGAACACAGGACTGATTGACCCAATGTTGGTCAAACTACCTATAACTGCCAGATTTGTTGGACGGTCGATCATACGGCATTGCTTCACATCAACAAGCAAATCGAGGTGCTGCAGAAACTCAAAGTCAATACTTGGCGTCTGGACATGTGCAACGAGAAAGACCCATTTAAAGTAACGTCAGAGGCTAAGGTTAAGCTTGCACGAGCTTTGGCCTTATACACCATTGGTGGTGCCGTTTACTGTGCGTAATGTACTAATCTCCTGTTCAACAAAGTAATTTGCATCAATCGGGATCAATTTTGCTTTTGCGCCGGTGACAACGTGATAGCGTACTTTCATACTGCGATCGGTGAAGAGCGAAGGGCGACTACTGCTGTCAGTAACGTCAGGCTCCAACACTTGCTGGCCGGCCCGTTTCCCTGCGTGTTGGCATGGAGGGACCTGGGCGGGCAACAATAGGCCTACCTGGGCGGAGGTTTCGAACCTGATCTGGACCGGGTGCAAATGCTGGACTGATTTCGGGGGTTGGATCCGGACTGTGGTAGATTCTCTATTCGGTTGGTAAGTACCAATACTTTAGCTCTTAGTTCTGCTACCGCCGCAACGGTGGTAGACTGAAAGTAAAATACTTGGGCGTTGGATTCCCAAGTGCGGTGGATAGTATCGGTGAGCTGAGCATGAGGCGCATCATTAGCATAAGGGGGTTACGTATTTCACGTGGCAGGTGACAAAGCCACATCACTTTAAGGAAAGCGTCGCCAACTGGGAGGCTTGGTTAGACTCTGCAGCTTGTGCAGCGGCTGAGAAGCTTTTTGATCGCCTAGTTCGGTTTCCTGAAGACTTACGTAGTGCAAGCGTGGTATGGTACGCGCTTCGTGCGATTCATGCACCATCTGATATTCAGAAAGCTCTCAGTGCCGTCGAGGTCACCGACGACTGCGAAGAAAGCGCCCCGATAACACAATGAACTTTGATACTCTCAGACCTAAGGCCAAAGATTCTGCGCGTTGACTTGCAGCCAGGCACGGTCCTGGAGGGTGTCCTGTTGTCAGCACATTCACCTACGTAACGCGTCTCTCGCCATCTGTCATATTTGTATCTTCCGGGACCTCCCTTAGACCAAAGACGCTGTGCGCAGGTTCCAACGGGGGCAACCCACCCAACCATGCTCTAGCATAGTGCATGGCGTTCCAGAACTATGCACCACTGAGGAAACCTTACAACAACGACAACAGCATGACTGTAGTCGATGGTGGTTCTATCGGAAGATACTAAATATTGTCAACGTAATCACGAAGGACGTTCCCCGCCTACCTCGTCCAGCACGTTATACAGGCACTGCCCACCATCTCCTGAAAGTGAGGTTCCTCACCGCTAGCATGGCAACCGATGCCCTCAACTTCAGGTATGCTAATAACGAGCATCAGCAGATCTCCGTCTGCGTCCTACTGGACACACAGTGCCGAGACGCACCATTTCCCAAAGACCCCTAGCAGCACCAAGCCCCGGTACTGACACGCTGTGACCAGGCCTTTCTCGGGCGGTCCGTCATAGAACCAACTTCCTTAGGGATTAGATTAATCTACTTATCTACACATCCCAACCTCCATCCTTTCAAGGAACCTGGCGCCAGTGCCAACCTGTGCTACGACGACCCACAGCTTAGTGCCCTAACTACCAACCTTAGCGGCTGCAACCCACTAAGCCAAAAATTGGTGCACTGTCGGTCAAATGTTGACCTGCAGCATCCTAGTTACTAAGCGCGCCTCACTCAAACGTTCCACGCCTGTATCCACACATATGCAAAGGCCTCAAGTCTAAACTTCCGGAACTCCAAGCCCTACTTCTGTCAACGTCAGCGGACCTAATAGTCATAAAGGAAACATGTTCTCCGACGACATTACTTACGGTGGAATCCAAATTCCTCAAATGTTTAGTCTCCGCGCTGAAGCGCAAACCCAGATGGCCGTGTCGCACCGTAGTACAACAACTCGCTCAGTTGCAGCCTATTAACAAACATTGCCCTCCAGTCTCCAGACACCATGTGGTGCGAGGTCGTACTAACCGCCAAACAAAGCAGCTGCCCTTATACCCCTCACCGTAATTTAGGAACTCTCCGTGAAGGGCGCATGGCTATTGCACGATGTCCAACTTAGGTCATCCCACAACCGCACACACTTTCTTATTATGGGAGATTACGACCTGTTCCGTCTAGATTACACTGCACCGTCTACTGCTTCATTTGCAGCAGGCCTGATGGATCTTCTTCACACGGCCCCCTTGTACAACCACATCTATCCGCCCACCAGGTTCGGATACAACAACCAACCATCACTGCTAGGTCTCAACCCCACTAACGAAAAATGCTGATCGAGCACGTTGACTATGAGGCCCTTTTGGGGCCCAGCGACCAATACGTCCCCCGGTTCGACTTCAGATGCTTTGCTGAACAACCCGTCAGCACACCTACTTATACCAAACCCTGGACTGAGTACGGAAAGTTGAACCTTCTCCTTTTCGCTAAAAGCCGGTAACCCGAGCTACAATCGCTTGCTTACAGCGTGTGGCCAACCTTTTGCCATACCCTAGGTAAACTCTGTTTCAATACCACGACCTGCAAACAAGTTGCCATAGGTAAGGTACGCCTAGCACTCACCCAAAGTCGTACACGGAAGTAGATATACTCCAGAGACACGGCTCGGAGAAACTATCGCTCCTATCCAAAGGTTTCTCAGTGCGGACCTTACCGATCCATCCGTAACTACTGCGCTATCTTGTACACGATGCTAAGAGTGAGCATCAAAGTCAGTTTATACGTAAATTTTCATCGAATCCCAAAGTCCTGTATAGTCACGTCAACAGTCTTTGACAAGTCAAGCACGGTGTCACCGCGCTGACGACAACCACAGGGCTCACAAAGTCAGCGAACGAGGCAGCAGGAGTCCTGTGCCAGCCCTAGGTATCCACCTGCTGCTTCCACCAATGCGTAAAACGATAGCATCTGCTTCGGTCTCACCTTTAACTTCCCTGCCGACTGTTCAGTTCATTCCAGAGATGGTCCTGGAGAAACTCAAATCACTGGCCAACGGTCTCTCATGGTTACCATGTTTTCCACCCAAGGACCTTGCGAACATGCGCTGGAGCGTCAGCTTTGCCCGTGGTGGAGCTGTTCACCCGCTTATTCTCGCAAGGCAAAGTTCCCAATGCTTGGGAATGTGGGACTATTACACCAATCTACAAATGCGGTACTCGCAAAGATCCGACCAATTACCGACCGATAACCTTCCTCTCTACGATCTCTAACTCGATGGAATCAATCCTCGCAGGCCTTTTATAAATAAATAAATAGGTATATTGCTGGCCTGGCTAGAGGCTGCGCCCTAAAGGGATCAGATCAAGGTTTACATTAATCTTATGCTCATGCATGGGAGTAGGAACTATATGTGTATATGTTCCTCGTTGGTAATTACGAATGCATTGGCATTGTTTGGTGCACAGCTGATAGGGTCACAGGCGCTCACGTTGAAGTGCTTCTGGTTCCCTCAGGCGATATTCAGCTCCTTACTTTTCGTCGTTGTGAAGGTTGCGCAGAGACGTAGTTGTGCAGGTATTCATTGGAAACTGGCTCCAATTCACCATAACTTCACTTTAAACTATTTGGACTAGTTCGGCAAGCTCAGCCGTCATGATTCTCGTTGCGTACATGGAAAGAAAAAAGAGCGGCTGAAGTATATGGAATCCGGAAAGGTTAAGACTAATACCGAGCAATGCAGATAAAAAAACTGCTTTCTAAGAGACCTATTAAGGCGGCTTACTTTCCTAGAAAATACAAATGAAGAAGAAATATACCTAAACTTTCCTTCCGCTGAATTTGATTACCGGCGCCAAGTTTCAACATGGGTAAAATTCAGCGAAAAGAAAACGTAATGTGAGGCTAGAAGGTTGCGTATATCGCCACAGAAATAAGCCACCCGAAACAAGTTTTAACCGCTGATTAAGTTACAAGTCAAAACAAGGCAATGCGTGCAGAGTTTCATGAGGTATTCGGAATTGGATGTTGGTCTAGAAAAAACGTCATTATTTTTCGCTAGAAGGAGCTTTTTGCTTTGCATGCAAGTACCAGAAAAAGAAAATGTAAAAGGTGGCCAAGCGGCATACGTTCCAATAAGCGAAAGCTATTTAGAAATGCTATATATATCCCGTAACAGCCTGCAACAAGTAGGTACGACGTAGGTGGCCGAAGAGAAAACTTTTCATACATACATAGCAAATTAAAAAATTAGCGCTAATATTACGCGAAAACACTGGGTGTGCAGTAGGGAATATCATGTCTGCAAGGGACTTCAAGACAACTTATAATTAATCCACGGACAGAAGGCCACACTGTACCGTTTTCAGTGGATGCTAGCCACATAAATCACTAGGAATATCGAGTTTAGTATTTTTTAAGCGTCCAAGTGGTTCTGAAGTTTACCTCCAGGCTCATGAGCTAGGTCAACCTGAAAAATACAGGAGAACTTTAGGAACATTTTACACGTATTGGCCTGGAAAATGTACAAATTTCTTAGTTAAATATCGCTCATTTTATCTCTTAGAGCCGTTTTTCTATATTAATGAGGCTGTCTCCACCTTAAGTGAGCTTTTGGAGGCTGTCAATAATAATAAAGAAATGAGTATCGGAAAATTAGCAAAATGCTTCGGGGCATGAAATCCAGTTGTGTCTGTTTTGGCGGAGCGCTACTAACCCTAATGCTCGGAAATGAGCTTGTTCAAACATGGGAGGTTATTATGCCTCATGTGTTGCACACTATTTTGCGACGCTTTGCTTAATTTCGATCTATTTCTTCATAATTTTAAGTTCTGAAACAAGTGCCAGCGGTTTTCAACCAGCTGGTAATGATAGCTAGTACTATACTGTCGCACCAGTTATTCCCTTGGTGGTTTTCCTGTAAAGAGCTGTTCTAGCACCCTAAGAAAGGAGTGCTAAGATACGTCAAGAGTAGGATCGTAGCAAAAAAGAATTGGGAGCTGGTTGCCTACCACCATTACGCATAACGTATGGTAGGCTTTGAAGCCAGCTAAAAGATAAATAACGCACGGGCGGACGAGATAAGGCGAAGTGGTGACCAAAATTTTCTGGATGTCCAGCCAGCCAGTGTGACATGTGCGTCTCTTTCGTTGGTTAGCTTCCGTGCATTGAAATGTAATCTGAAATTGCAAATGTTTTACTAGCAAACGCGTTTTAAGTAGACCTGGTTTCCATGCTGTCCTTTTACTAGTTTTGCCAGTAATTGTATGCATAGGTATACCAGCTAAAACCAAGTATAGGTTGCCAAGAGAGAATAAGTGACGAGCAAAATGTCTGCCTCTTGGGCACATAACCTCTAAAGTGCGCTCTTTATCGTTAGGATGATATACATATATATTATTTTGCTGTATACAAACCGACAGTAGTTGGAAAAGGCGGCGTAAAGTAGCTAGTGCTCAGGCTTAATTAAACGCATCAATTAAGTTCAGCTCGCAACTAACGTCTACGAAGGTGCATAAAGATACTTGGAAAGCCGATATTTAGACGATCTTGAACAATGCTAATGCTATTCTTAGGTGTATCGGCAGCAACGATAACTTTCAAAAAGTTATACAAGGCTCAGGACTGGTATGATGGCTTTACTAGGCATACCTTAAGGG
>OX104063.1:154854915-155041590 GCA_944474145.2 Dicrocoelium dendriticum | reverse complement strand
GCAGAGACATATGAGACAGTGCGAGCCGAAAGCATCAGGTAGACAGCAAGCTAGCTAGGTGAGGTGAGCGTGGGATAAGCTTATCGTAGCACTAACTGGCTTTAGGGTAAAAAATGAGGAGCAGTAGCAATCAAAGCAGGAGAAGACAAAAGGCTCCGTGAAGGTGTCAAACCTGAGTTAGTAAACTTCATTCGCCCAAAAGCTGTAAAAATACAGGCGGGACAGCTTAGCCGCGACTGGCTTAGGCTGAAAGAAAATATTCGGCTCAACAGGTGTGGGGTGACGATGAAAGAGGCAAGCAGAGTTACAAGACACAAAATCTGAGACTATGTTTAGGAAAGCCTCATACGGAGGTCAACGAGACGAAAGGTGTGATGAATCAGTCGTTACCAAACGAATCCCAGGCGGCATGCCTAGATTCATAAGATCAGGTTGAGGCGGGATCAAGAACAGAGTAATCATGCAAGTTGGCGTAGACTCACGATAATAAGGCTTGGAAGGGTAGTAAGAAATAGCCGTGGTCTGGTTGAGGTTAGAATTAATGCCACGCAGAGCAGGCTTTTAAGCCTCAGTGGTCTGAGCTAGCTAAGGAAAAAGCAAAGACAGGTGAAGCAGTGCGGGACGAACGCATCTGGCTGACTACAAGCAAGTCAACTGAGACGAGAGCTGGATAGGTAGTTCAAACAAATAAGCGTTTCATCGGATTGTAATGGCTTTGGATAAAAATTTGAGGAAGGACAACAATCAAGTAAAAGAAAACAAATTCAGTGGAAGTGCCAAACATGAGTCACTATACCTAGTCACCAAGTAGCTGTCAGAAAACATGCGACAGCGATCAAACGAGGTTATTAGGCAGAAAGAGGAGACTACGCGGCCCAGCAAACGTGGAGGTAACATTTGAGGACGTAAGCAAAGCTACAGGACACAAAAGCTGAGACAGAGTTCAGGAAATGCCACCTAATGAAGTCAGGGAGACGATAGGTGTGATGGATCAGCCGTTAATGAGCCAATCCCAAGCGGCGTGCATTGATTCATAGGTCAGGCGCAGGCGGGTAAGCAACGGATAAGGTTGAAATGGCTTTAAGTGGATCGGGCGGTATACTACGACTGCGTCTGCTTCTGTTGGGCAGGCATTATGTTACTCTAAGTGAACTGAGCAATGCACTTATCCGTGATCACTACCCAGGAACTCGCAGCCTACTGACACTCGCGCTGATGGGATGCCGACAGTAAATATTAGGCCAAGGATCTGTTTCGCCCTAGTTGGAGCAAACACAATTTGCGTCCAATCGCCTAAATTGATACATGCTAGCAGGCCGGCATACTTCGTTGTTGCATAAAGTGAGAACCAATTTAACTCAGGCGGGTTGAAATCTCCTGCAACCAGTTTGTATTTGCAAGAAAGGTTTGATGCCTGCGCAAAAGTAGCCACAAGTGCGTTTGTACCCTTAGTTGTGGTATCGGGTGGTCTAGAAACACCCAAACAATAGCGTAGGTCATAGGATATCAGCCGTTATCCATACTAAATCCATCGCCTTAGCCGCGTTCACGATATTGGACATATTGCCGGGTAATTATTTTACCAAAAACGGGGCCCGCCCCCTCGTTTATGCACCCAAGATTGCATTAACAGCTGATAGTCAGGAAGTGAGTAATCCCACTCTGAAGCGTAAGGGGAAAACCACGTTTCCGTGACAAATATATAAATATTGCATCAGGGTCGGCGAGGACGGATAGAGGAGGCAGGATATGGTTTTTATTGTTTAGCGACCTACCATTTAGAAGCAGGAGCGAGAAAGAACAGTTGGGGGCCACTAGCCTTACGGATGACGCAACAATGCCGTCGGTAGATACTTCGCTATTTGAAGTACCTTTTGGAAGTGAGTGAAAATACCTTGCAGTGGGTAATTGGGCGTCGAGGTGTTTGGTACCTGGTCGAAACGCTCGCGACTGATCGCCATCTGGTCTAAAACATGCGCAGATCGCGGGATAGTGAGCGGTGGTCTATTTGGCCCATGTATCTGGACCGGAGGCGTAGAGGATGTAGCTGGCGCGCAGCAACCTGGAGCGGAGCTGTGTAGGTTGCCAAGTGTAATGCTCGCCGTAGGTGAATTGGTTGCGGTGGTGGTACGCGTTACAGTCTCACATGCACCCGGGGATGGTGCGATAGAGTCCATGTTGGTGGGCCGAACTACAGTTGTCATAACTTGGTAGCTTTGCGGAGTATTTCACAATTCTGTATTATGGTGCGCAAGGTTTTACTGTCATCTGTGCTCAGTCTGCTTAGGGCTGGGAATTTGCTGATCCGTTTGACCATCCTCTCAACCTGTACTGAGTTTTCCGCAACACCATTAACTTTAACGATCGTATATTTACTCATGCCCGTCGAAATGCCATCCGGAACATTAAATGCAAGCACGCTGAACTTCATATCGTTTCAAGCAGGTTGCGGAGATTGCCTGTCTACGGATCGTGATATATTTAAGGCATATGTAGGCGACATAAACCACGTAGGTGAGTGTCTGGGGGTGCACCATCCGCAAGTTCGGTTGGCATTAGGAGCCTTTGTAGTTTTAGACACGGTGCTGTCTAAGTGCTAACATGTCGCTGGTTGTTTTTATGGATGCCCTGGGCTCTCGTAGACTAAAGCCTGTCCTTAAGTTTGGATGTGTCGCAGCTCAACTAACGCTTCTCTTCAGCGGCCCGAACGTGGGCTGCCTCAGCACTGTTGCATTGCAAAATAGTTCATCGTTAGCTAAGTGAGCGCGCAATACTGCCTCATCTATTACATTCTGATGGGCGCCGCAAATTTTGTTAGACGCTTGGTTAGTCGTTGAACCTGCAATGCCAGTAACCTCAACGACTTCACGCCTAAATGCGTCCACCGATAAGTCGTTTGGAACATTGAACACTAGTGCGCCACATAAGCCATTCTCGCGCGCCGCAATATATGATTCTAGGGTTTCCGCGTTTGTTATTTGCAAAGTTGGTGTCGTTGAGCTCAGCGGTTTAGGTGAACCATGTTGTGGGGCCAATTTACGGTGTCCTTCGGCTCCAGGCGCCGGTGGTATTGTTCGCTGCATGTAAATATGCTGGGATCGCTTTGATCTTCGTAGAATTTTCCCAACATGTCCGAGTTAACTAGGCTATGTAAAGGTTGCCTTAGAGTTTCGTCAACCAATGGCCCTTGCGGTATAGCGGATGGAGTTGCATCCGCAGCCAATGCTTACTCTTAACTGAGGCGTTTCCCATATTTTTCTCAGGATGGCTGGTTTGACCTATGTATGATGTGGTTTTACGGATATTACCAGTCCCAGGGGCTGCAGATTCTTCCAAGGAATCAAGCAATCCAGTATCCATATCAGACGAAATGTCAAGATCCACAGTAGGTGAACCACCTAGGTTCACAGGCGTTGGACAGTTGTAACAATTCGCCTGAACGCATCTGCTCTGTACGAAACTCCCTCTAAAACTATCGTACCGGCGTTGTAAATCCGTTCGTGCTTGTACTAACTTTACGTCACCGAACTTTGCGCGGGTTCTAAATGCCTTTTGATATGAGAGAAACTTGAGAGCTGAGCTCTCATTAACGAATTTGACTAAAAGAGGGCATCAGTTTAAAGTAATGCATTTCCTCAGCCTTGTACGGCTCAGAAGATTGTTTTCAAAGCCACACATTCGTCAGTATGTTTCGCACGGTGTGCA
Source organism: Dicrocoelium dendriticum (assembly GCA_944474145.2). NCBI lineage: Eukaryota > Metazoa > Platyhelminthes > Trematoda > Plagiorchiida > Dicrocoeliidae > Dicrocoelium > Dicrocoelium dendriticum. The sequence continues at coordinate 155,037,885 of OX104063.1, read as the reverse complement.
GTTTCAGGCGCTCTGGAACATTATACACCACTACCTCCTTAAGCCAATTTAACCGATTCCCCCATTCGGTGCAATTCTTGTTAAGGTACCTCCCAGCTAACTCCGCTTGCTTAACCTCCAAACCTTCCGTGGGGTGAAGTATGGCCGCCATGGCTGCCAGCCTATCGGTAAAAGGTTCTATTGTGTTTAAGACCATATTTAACTTCACCACGTCAGTTTGAAGCTCGGCCACTTGGGAACTCAGCGGAAATATGTCCGTTAGCTTAATGTTATACCGTTTAGTTGTGCAAGATACGTTCCTGATGGCAGTTGTGGATTTGGTCGGGGAACCCCCGACCGGTCTCACACCAATGATACTAACGTTAAGACGACGTTCACAGACCATGACAAAAGGAAGAGTTGAACGAAAAGAATAGATAACGGCAGCAGACCTATACGTTTAACGCAAAAGAATAAGTGAAAATCCTGATAAAATATACTCACAAGACACCGAACGCGTTTAATAGCCTGAACAATTCAAGAGCGAGAAAATACGGTCCCCGTCACGGAGGAATAGAACCTGTACTTTGATTACCAGCACGGTTTACGAAGGAGCCGGTTAGGTCTGAGTTGCCTGTTACTTGCCAGGGATAGCTTGACGACTGCTGCCAACTCTGGCATAGAAACGAATGTCATATTCATGGATTCTGCCGAAGCCTTCGACAAGGTCAACCACAACGTTATATTACAGAAACTGGTGTCTTACTGCTTTAAGGGGCCTATATGGACTGCATCCAAAACTACCTTCAAAACCGTACCTTCCAATTACTCTTCGACGGAGCGCCGCTCCTGCATCCTTGCTACAAGTGGGGTTTCATTAGGGTCTGTTCCCTGACCGCACCACTACCTAGCTTTCGTTGATGACGTCGCACCGCAAGTGAAATCTTTGCTGCTGCTATATGCGGATAGCACGAAGCTTTGACGTACAATTATCCTTCTGGACGGTGCTAATGCACTTCAGATGCACATCGACCTAGCTATACTATTGGTCCATTGCAAAAACTTCCAATTAAACGCTTCGACATTTTGCGTCCTTTCTACCCGCCCTTCTGCTTTTTACCCTATATGCTGCTTAGAAGAACCTGTCACCAGATCACGACAACAGAAAAAGACCCGGGTAGCAGTATGCAGCCTACTATCTCCGTATTCGCTTCCTGCCGGAAAGCAGTAGCCGCTGCTAAGCGCATGGTGGCATTGCAGAAACATGCCTTCGGTCAACTTGACACAAGCAATTTACGCGTTCTCCTCAACGCTTTTCATAAACCCCACTTAGTCTCTGCTATTCAGGCTTGAAGCCTCTGGTTGTTGAAGGACCAAGGTATACCCAGCGCCTCACAACGTCGAGCAACAAAACGGATCCGAGGTCTCAAACAACTAGATTTTCTACAGCGCCTTCACTGCCTTGGCCTCTACTTGCTTAAGTACCGACGTCTAAGGAGCGACCTGGTCCTCGTATTTATGCTCGTATCCAACCCTGGACACCACCATCTACTCACCTTGCCCCAATCGTGCTACTACCTACGTGGCCGCCCACTGTAGCTCACACATCAACAAAGTCGGCTGCACTGCAGACGGCAATAATTTGCTTTACGAATCTGCAGACGGTGGAATGCTCTGCCTGCCGAGTTAGTATTGACACCCGCTGTGGCGGCTTTTGAGACCCGCCAGGACTGGCATCTGGCCGAGCTACAAGGCGGTATTCCCTGAGACAACTAACTTCTGCTTTCTGGAGTATCTGCTTTTGTTTCTTCATACGTAATTCCGTTCCATGGGCGTTTCGGAGGGCGTGCCTATATTGCGCGCTTTGAGCTTGCGCGCATTCTGTTTAAATTATGCATAAGCCCGACGACGTTAAGACTAACACTCGAGTCTAACCCGCCATAAGTTTTCCTTGCCTTTCATCAGACCCGACCTGAAACTTTTACCGTATGGATCAGGTAAATCTCTGGGTGTCTTGCCTAGTAAGTTGAATGTTTTAATGTACCAAAAAGATAGATTCTAGCTGTGTAAATCATGACTTAGGATTATACTCTCGGAAAGGCGAGATAGAGGAAAGTAAAGCCACTAACTGCTTGACCGGATCAGAGTGAATAAACCACATAGCGAAAGGTTATCGAGCCAGAAAGTTTGAAAACCACAAGTAAACAAAACAAAAATTGGACAGAGGGAAACAATCTAAGACCGGAGCTGAAAACGAATTAGTACCAGAGGCGCAAATAATTGTTTGTGCGCAGTTACTAATTATAACGCGTTGATCCTTCGTTATACATCTGATTCACGTCTAAACGATCAACCGAGTGCCCGCTGGTAACCATACGAATATTAGCTATGGAAAAGGGTATTTGAACAAGAAAAGAGCTACTTAAGGTTAAACTTACGGCACCAAGGCAGAGCCCGGTAAGGATGATTTCGTTTAGCTTCCAACGCGCTGCCAGGCGACCTCACCGTCTAGTCGCGCGCTTCCAAGGTGGGTATCATACTTGTGTTTCAAACAAACGGGAACAAAATTTCAAAAGGCAAAACGCCTAATTCCCTAAGTTATAAGAAAATATAACGTGAAAATATTTTTAAATAATTTACACAATACTAGGTGGAAACCTTCAGGTCACTACACTGTTATCCAAGAGCACCTAACTGACACTCGTAACCCTTTGCCAAAGATGGCCTAACGACGTGTTTTGAAAGCGAGTTGCAACTTTCAATAACCCGTTGTGACAAGCGCCTTTCCGTCCTTACCCAGTCATACCGCAGTTTGTGTAGCTTCAACGAGTGACCTCGAAGAATAGGCTGCTTGGTTGGACTGAATAGCCAGAACAAGCCTGGACCGATCTTACCGGGGCCGTCGAGTGCGCCACTGACAAAATTTAACTCCGGGTTGTTGTCCGCCTGGACAGCTGACCTGTTTTCCCGAGCTATATAAATAGTAAGGCTACTTTTCATCCTGAAAGGTTAACAGTGTTCTTACAAAAACTCCAAAAAGCAGGAGAATGCCGTGCAAGTTGGCTTGTTCTTGAAGCCATGGTAAAGACAAAATTTAAGTGGTGGAGTTCATTGCTTGGTTGAGAGCAGGAGGGAAATCACTTGTCTGCCCCATCGATTTACTTTTCATACTGGGTTTGATGCGTGTCGTTACGTTACGACGTTCCTCTAGTATTTGCCGTAATCGCAGTAACAGTTGCAGGATTCCAGCATTCTCAGCGTACGTTGGTCTAGCAGCCGCTTGAAACTTTCCACAGATAGCGCGTCTGCACCTTCTTCCGGTAGGTTGTTCCAGTCATTCACTGTTCTATTGAATAAGGTGATTTGCATGCTAATTCTATGTCTGCTTTGCTTAACTAGTTTCCATGTGTGACCTCGTTTGGAACAGTCAACTTTGGGCCAAAAAATTGCCGTGACGCTATTCCGAATTCCCGTCGGAGGATGCGCCTAGTGTAGTTGAGATCACCGCGGCGACGTTAGAGCAGCAGAACAAACAGACGTAGCTGCTGGAGCTGTATGGGGTACGGGAAGCTACGAAGACTCAGAACAGGTTTCAAGGCACGTTTCTGAAGCCTTCCCAGCACATCGCATTCAAACTTTGAAGGCGGATACCTAACTGATAGGCCATATTTAAAGACTGGACGGACCTACGAAGTAAAAAAAGGTCGGAAAATCTCAGGAGTCACCCGAGCGAATGAGTTTCTTAAGGCACCCACCAGTCTCCTTCCAGTGGCCACCTTCTCTTTAATATGCCCGGCGTCATCCTAAGGGCAGAAGCCACAATAGCCCAGAGATCCCTCTCGTGTGTAGTATTCCTGAGGAGAAACCCAGCAGTGTGGTATGCACCGAACTGTGCAGTGCTACCCAATGGGTCACAGGTCATGTAGCTTAATTTACTGGCAATTCCCACTTGGCAGAGCATTCGTGTAGCTGGTCTAGAGCCACTTGTATGCTCTCAACACCCTCAAGACTGCATACGGTTGACAATAGCTTACGGTCATCGGCGTAGATCAAGCAGTCGGTTTGAAGTGCTGTCGGCAGATCGTTACTGTAGTGTTTGAAGAGTTCTGGTTCACGCACTCATAGTTACGGCACGCCACCAGTCATAGGCACTGTATCAGGGGGTTGGTTTACTTCCACGCACATTGTCCTACGTCTTAAGAATGCGGCAACCTAGGAGAGAAGATTCCCTATAATGTTAATTCTCTGAAGTTTATGTGGCAGTCGTACGTGTGGCACTATATAACAGGCTTTAATGAAGTCAATGAATATTACTTCGGTCTGCTTTGGACACCTATGGCTTCTGCCCATATTTCCCTGGCGCCGACTAATTTAGCGATGCATGAGCTTGCTCTCCGGAAGCCTTGTTGAGCCGGTGCAATTAGGTTTGGGTTCACACAGTGCGGCTGGAGGGCGTACTTTACTAATCGTTCCATGGTTTTGCCTACTATTGGTGTCATGCCTACTGGCCGGTAGTTCACTGGGTCTTGTTGCTCTCCCTGCTTGTAGTTGGGCAGCATGGCACTTGCTTTCCAGCCTTTGGGTAGGCAGCCGACTTCGAAGGATCTCCGAAGTACTTTGCAATAAAGATTAAGAAGCGGGTAACTATGAAGCTGATTAGGTACTTATCCAAAAAAAGCCGTCTTAGTTATTCTTTTAATAAAAAATATGAGAGCAAACGTACTTAGTGGTTACAAATGTCTGTGTGTAGGTGCGGTCCAAGTGCCCCATATGGAATTGTCTGGAAAGGAGGGTAAATTGGAAGTGAATGCAGTAGTATAAGTGTGTTTAGAACCAATTTTTTCGTAAATAAGTAATAACACGTGGGAACCACCCGTGAGATATGTAAATTTGGTTGCCATCCTAACCTAGAACAAGGTGGAAGAACGATCTAGAAATGCACAAAAGCCTACCTATAGAGATTCGGGCAAAGTACAATTTACGTTTTTAATTTGGTATGTAATCGCTGTGCATGAACTACCGCGATATTCGTCGCATCGTTCCAACCCTAGTCTATGTTCCGCCGTAGCTTTTACGAAAGTCAACGTACTTTAGGACTAGTAAATACTATTCCGAGACGGTGCGCGGAATCAAGCGCTAATATCAGTAGGCAATTGGTGACGGACGCAGCGGAAGGTACTCGATGGGCTACAGTAAGATGCCGACGGATGCAGCAAGACAGAAAGTACATGCGCGCGGGGAGTTACAATGCGTTCGAGTGTTGAACCGGTTGTAAGGAAGTTAAAGCAAAAACGAATAATCAACATTTGGCCAACAATTAAGTAGTATGCAAGAGATAGCAGTTATCTTTCTGAGTGCTACGGAACTCTCCTAGAAGGCTGAACATAGGAAGGCTTCGATATCAAAATGAATGATGAATCGAGGTTGGGTGAGCAAGATCCTGCTGAGTAAGAATGAGCGAGCGTTCTTGTCAAATGGTATTGGCCGGAATTCGCCATCCGCTGTGCCTTTTGTGAATTATTACTCATTGTTTGCAGGACAGGGTGCGTTTCGGCCAGTCTTTGGAGCGAGGTTGTAATACTACAAAAATCCGGCTAGCCTAGAAAAAGGCCGACAGGACCTCAACCTCCACTGCTGCTAAACGGCACGATTGAGCGCAGTCAATTTCCCCGCCGTCTACACCCCGCGCCAAAGCAACCATCTTCCCATGAAGAAACGACCGTCATCGCACGAAGAAGCGACCCTCGTCCCGCCAAGAAGTGACACCCGGTGCGCGAAGAAACGATCAGCGTTCGCGTCCTGGTCCCCGAAAACATTGTTCGTGCTGGCCAGTCAACCGTCGGGGCGCTGGTGCTTGTAGAGACGAGAGAATAAACACACGCAGAAAACGCTGGAAACATCGAACGAATTATCTGCATGTTTAGGTGTTTTGGTTTTTGAATATTATTTTAGATAATAGTTTTTGGCTTTTGAGATCTTGCCTTTTTGCCAAATATAATTGGATAAACAACGGGGCAATTATGTACAGTAGCTACAAACCTAAACGCAGGTACACTGGACATAGTCGGAAAAGTGAACCGGCTTACTCACCCTATGACCACGGTGATTGGTCGTGAGTCGGCGGTCTGGATCCGGGAGATATCGAGGCGGCCGTAGCTTGTAGACCGAGCTCGTGGATTGCCTGAACTGCACTAGGATTCTGAAAGTTAACGCGGTGAGTTGTGACGTCGCATGAAGACCTAGGAGACGAAGCGGGCGTGGTCGTTTCTTCCATAAAGGCGGATTTTTAGACGGTCGATGGTGCCGACCTCTAGACGGCCACCACGATCAATAGCTTACGCTTTATTCCTTCGAGGTAGCCCTTTGAAGGGTCCTATGTACGGCGACTGAAGAGGCCGTCGACCACCGTCTGCGCGCAGAAGGACGTGTGAGCAGGTAGACAGCTTCTCGGGAAAGTACACTATTGTCCTCTGCGATCGATTAGCGTGTGAACGTAACTCACGCATTTGGTGAGCTAAGCGACCAGCGTAACTTCCGTAGACAAATGCGGAAGTAGGCGGGGCTGGTGCTATCAACTGTCCGGGCAACTGCGGCATGCAACCGTAGACTAGCTGCGCGGGTGCTGTGTCGAAGTCTGTTTTCCCCTTTTTATAAATCTAGGAACACGAGGGGAAGGGTTTAGGACCATAAGGGATCTGCGTGTGTTGGTAGCGCTGCCTTCAACTGGCGGTAAAACGCTCTGCCATGCCGTTAGCGGCCGGATGATACGCCGTCGTCTGGACGTAACGACAGCCTAATGTCGTAAGCAACGTGGCAAAGGTTGACGAGAAATGTGACCCTCGATCGGTGGTCAAGATTGCAGGACAGTCGTAGTGAGCTACCCAGCGCTCCAGAAAAGCTTTCGCTACCTTTTCCGTGGAGCAATTTGGGGTAGAGACGGCCTCAGGCAATCTTTGTAATCATTAATTACAGGCCAGTAAATACACAAAGTCTATGGAAGGCGGCAGAGAGACTACGCGTTCGACTTGCATGTGATGGAAACTTGCGTCTGGCGTCAGAAACATGCCTAATGGGCTTCGCGAGGGCCTGTGCACTTTCGCGCGTTGACACGGAAGGCAATCAGCTGCCTGACAACGGTCGTGCTGATTGACATTGTGCCAAACGAATGGTGTGGTTACGAGTTTAACTTATGCACAAACGCCTGGATGCGGCAAGCCGTGCAACGTGTCTAACACGATCCGCCGAAACTCGTGTGGGACGACTGGGTGTGCCGTACCAGAAGCTAAACCGCAACGTAAAGTTCCGTCTGACGGTGTCAACAGAACGGGTCCTATTCCAACGCTAAAGACCTGCGTAGTAGGGCCAATTCAAGGTCGTTGGGTTGCGCTGTGGCCACGGCTGCCAAGTCGATAGCAGTGCCGGTGTCTGCCGAGGTAGCTTTTATGCGGGCATGTTCATTGGCAACGGCATTTCGCACACCTGATACCTGCTGTATATCGGTCTTAAACTTAGCGATATAGGCAATGTGGCGCGACTCTCTAGGAGAGTAGCCATTGGTAGTCGAGCCGAGCACGTAAGTCAGGGGTTGTTGTCGGTAAATTAGGCAAAGGAGCGGTATTCTAAGGTGTCGAAAGTGACGTATACCTAGATGTATGGCTAGTAGTTATTTACCGAACACGTTGTAGCAGGATTCAGTGGGTCGTAGGCGGTTGGCGAAAAACGCTAAGTGCTGCTACGTGTGGGCTATTTGTTGCTGCAAAGCAGCGCTAAATGCCATATTCGTGGCGTTAGTACTAAGGGACAGGGGGCGGCCGGTTCGTTGTGTGCTATAGAAGCTACGTTGGCGACAGCCTCCTTCAGCGACCTAAAAGCAGCGCGTGCTGCGGTAGGATATACGACCTCCTTAAGTTTTCCCCGGACTAGATACGCGAGGGGTCGCATCAGCAACGCACAATTTGGCATGAACTATAGGTAAATGTTGACAAGCCCACCAAAAGATTTAAGCCGTTTGGAAGCATGGGACTCAGGTTAGCTGACGATGGCTTGAATTTCATCCTGCATTGGCACGACAACTACAGAGGCCATACAATGGCCGAGTAAGTTGACTGAGTCGATAATAAACGAGCATTTTGCTGCGTTGCTCATCACCCTGATTTTAGATACACAATCACTCAGTGTTCGTACGTGGCGCCTGTGCACTTCTCGTAAAGTGCTTGCGATTAAAATGTCATCGAGATAAGCGCAAGCGAGAAACTTGGTCGACACCTCGCTGAATAGTTTGCACGGCATTCTTTAGACCGAGCAGCATGCGCAGGAACTCAAACGAACCAAATGGCTTCGTCACGGCTGGTTTAGCTATGTTCGCTTCGGCTATCGGAATTAGGTTGTATGCGCGTACCAAGACGATTTCGCCGACGATACTTTTACCCGTAAGACTGGTGGTGAGATTCACTATGTGTTGGCTCGGATAGTGAGTATGCGTAGTAATCGTATTTAACGTTCGATAGTCGCCCCAAGCACGCTAGTCCCTTGTGAACATGTTCAGGACCATGTGGAGAGGTGACGCCCATGGGCTGTTGGACGGTCTGACAATACCGGGCTGAAGCACATGGCCGAATTCAGATCGCGCTGCACGTAGTTTCACACGTGCAAGCCGTTTTGCTCCTGCGCTAACTGGCTGAGCACGCGTGACTATGTGGTGAACGATCTCCGTCGAGACTGGCGTAAGCGCTGCAGTTGGTCGTACCAGTTGCGGATATTCCGACAGTAGGTTCGCATAACCTGATGGTACAGCGGCGAGTCGAGAAACGGGACTGATTATCGGGGCGTACGTAAGAACGCATTCGAACGCTACTTTGGTAAATAAATAAATAAATAAATATTTTATTCTCGGCTACGCGAGGCACGCAATTAAAGGCATGGTCATAATGAGAGCACAACAATTGATCAAGAAATGTGCAATAGGATTTTCATATAAGTGGATCCTAAAATTTAGGTACGTAGGTAGATGTGTTGCATGGGTTGGTAAATCTGTTACTGTCCAGTTGAATGAGTTCAATCGCGTCGATTGTGTCTGAAATATGGTTGACGTCTGTGGATCTGATAACCTTGACCGCGTAAGTTTGGGCAGTGACTTTAGTTAGTGGCGAGTCACATCCGCCACGTCACTGTGTTGTTAAGCAGGCCTTTGTGGCTTTTTATAGGGAGAACGCTTGCCAGGCGAAAACCCACCACGTCCTGGAACACTGCCGCCGAACTATTTGCTGAAGCGGGTTAAACCCGAATAACCCAGCTGGCACCACGTGGAGGTTGTTCGTCTAAAAGTTTGTGGCGACCGGCATCAGCAAGCAACCCAAACTGCTGGTGAAAGTAGATACAGCTACTTGCAAATGGTACAGGCGCAGCCACGAAGACATACTGAAAACCTCGGGGCAGATTGTGGTCCAGGTTTATCATGCTCTGATCGAATGAAGCTAACGGAGAACCGTTGGCTGTACGCAAATTGTAGGTAGGCTGTAAGTGCCTGTCGTCTGCGTTCGCCAGGTCAACGCTGACTTCCGCTCCCATGTCGATAAGGAATGTGATGGAAGAACGTCGATCCTTAACGTAAAACAAGCGGGTTGCTTGGTGATTGACGGCTAAGTTGGTCCTGCTAATATGCTGGCTATTCGTTTTCCTGGAAGCGGCTAAGTGGTGCCCAATACAGGGAGCCCGACAACATCTAGCTCTTCCACCATATTGGCCGTGATACCAACACGCTTCTTCGACGGATTTGGTATGATCTGACTGGGAATGTGCAAGGAATAGGTTGCGCCTACGTGTCAAAAAGACGTACTCAGTGGAGGCACAGACGAGCCGCCACGAACGGTAGCCAGGACGGGGTTAGCATCTGACCATGGCACGCGCTGTTTTGAAGACTTCATTGCTGCCATCCTGCTGCGAAGTAGCGTAATTTTCGCGTCTTTAGGGCCAGCTCGACCTAACAACTGGGAGCAAACACGAGATTCGGCTTTCATCGGTGAGCATACGTCATCGGAGCTACTGCTCGTCTGCTGCGGGAGACGTTCGAATACAGCGTCTGCCTTGTTAGTTAATTCTCTAAGCGGCGTATCCAAAAATATGGACGATATTATCGGCAGTGGCTCTGGGAGACGTGCTAAGCACAGCTCCTTTATCTCTTCTTTGTCCAAGTATAAGGGAATAGCGATGCGCTGAATTTCGCAGCGCAACGCCGACGGCTTACGGTCTTCAAGTTTGAGGTAATTGAGCTTTTCAAATCAATATTGCGCTGGATTGTAACTTCTTAACAACCGCTTGCTTCATTGTTGATTAGGTTGCTTCATTCGATAGGCAAAGTAGGAAATTAGTAGGCAGCGTCTCAACCGACGAAGGGAGGCGCGGGACAAGCTGATTGTACATCGGTCGATCCGGTTAATGCCCTCACTTTCCAGTTTGATCTTGAATTCCGCAAACCAAACCTCTGGGTTGTGTTTCATAAAAATTGGAACAGCCAAAGTAAGCATGTTTACGCTGTGAAACGAATAATATGCCAATGCAAAACGTGAAGCGAAAAGACCAAGAATGAGCAAAACACGACATAAGTACCAGAAGTACGCAAGGGACCAATGAACACACGTACATAACCGAAATAGGAGGGAACTCCTCAACAAATACCAATTACGAAAAGCAATTTAATTCGCGCATATGAAGCAGGAGCACCGATTTGTAGGACTAGAAAATACTAGCCCTAGACAATGCACGAACGTAGGCGCGGATAGTAGAAGGTTATTGGAGTCGTACACAGCGGACGGATGAAGCAGGACAGGAGATACACCTCAGCGCGGGAACTTGGAACCTTGTAGTTAATGGGCACAAAAGCTGGCGCTTTTCATGATCCATATGGAGCAAAAAGAGATCGGGTTGGGTCTGACGGTAAGCTAAGCAAGGTTATAGCGGGTTGGACTCTAGTGCTAGCCATACATTCCTCGGGCTTATGCAGCATTTAAGCAGCACTCACGCCGGCCAAATGCGTGATGTATAGCCACGCCCTCCGAAACGCCCATGGAACGGAATTACGTATGAAGAAACAAAAGCAGATACTCCAGAAAGTAGAAGTTAGTTGTCTCTAGGAATACCGCCTTGTAGCTCGGCCAGATTCTAGTCCTGGCGGGTCTCCAAAGGCGCCACAGCGGGTGTCAATACTAACTGCAGGCAGAGCATTGCACCGTAGGCAGATTCGTAAAGCAAATTATTGCCGTCTGCAGTGCAGCCGACTTTGTTGATGTGTGAGCTACAGTGGGCGGCCACGTAGGTAGTAGCACGATTGGGGCAAGCTGAGTAGATGGTGGTGTCCAGGGTTGGATCCGAGCATAAATACGAGGTCCAGGTCGTTCCTTAGACGTTGGTAGTTAAGCAAGTATAGGCCAAGGCAGTGAAGGCGCTGTAGAAAATCTAGTTGTTTGAGACCTCGGATCCGTTTTGTTGCTCGACGTTGTGAGGCGTTGGGTATACCTTGGTCCTTCAACAACCAGAGGCTTCAGCCCTGAATATCAGAGACTAAGTGGGGTTTATGAAAAGCGTTGAGGAGAACGCGTAAATTGCTTGTGTCAAGTTGACCAAAGGCTTGTTTCTGCAATGCCACCATGCGCTTAGCAGCAGCTACTGCTTTCCGGCAGGAAGCGAATACGGAAGGAGTAGTCTCTGTAATATTACTCTAGCCTCGGCTGAAAGTAGCTGTATCATTGTCGTTCCCGTGTAAAATATAGGGTAAAAGCGGAAGGGCGAATAGATAGGAAGCAAATTTTCGAAGCGCTAAATGGACGTTTGTTTTCTGGGTTCCACTGATGTAGGCGGTGGAGGTCGAGTGTGTAGCCGATTGTAGGTAAGATTAAAAGCAAGAAGCGTACTGTACAATTGATAAACAATTAAACGGTACCGAATTGTTAACAGTTCTCTTTTGCGACGCTACAGCACCCGGGATGCGAACTTAAGCCGGCAGGCTAGTAATCCGGCACTCAACCACTACGCTATGTTTGCCCTTACAGTGTCTTATTATTTAACTGACAAAATACTCCAGTACGTCGGCTGTAGAATCACCCGTTACCGCTCGACTGCTGTAACACAGTAACACTAACGGAACCGATTGATTGCTGCTGGCATATTTATAGAGGTGGGACCACTAAACCAGACGCGCGGTTTCAAAATACGGGTGTTGCCCCGAGCTGCAAAGGATCTAGGGATCTAGGCAAATATGGTAATCTAATGCAGGATAAAGGTGAAATGTCATCTTACAGCAGGTCTAGCTACCAAACAAATATCCATTCGACATAAATTTAATGAAATGTAAAAGTTGGTTATATTTGTAAAAATACAAAGGGGGTGCTTTAATTTCAGTTGGAAAATGAAAAATTAATTGTTGTACTGGGAGGAAAGCGTATGTCCGTGTAGTTGTGCACGGTAGCATAAATTTGCTAATGCCAAGTGCGTGTGTGACTGTGTAATTGTACGCTTGTCCTTATGTGTATGGGTTATTAACCGTGCTAATTAACATGGGAATGGAAATAGCTTGCAATATATTGCCTAAAAGTGGTGATGGATTTACGGATGCACAAATCTATATATGAGTGAATGTGTACCTAATATGAACCTGTGTGCACAAATATGAAAGTCCAAAAATATATTTAGTTACCTATATATAAATGTAAATGTAACGTATAAGTTAATGTGTTGGCAAAGGGGTTACAGGTACGTACAGTTAAGTATATTTAATCATATGTACATCTAAGTATATCTATCTCCTGCATTATGCTTTTTGAAACTAAATTGTAAAGTACTAAAAAAGTACTTGCTACTAATTATGCCTTTTAAACGTTATTGGTTATTGTAACCTGGAAATATAGTGAATAACGTAGTTGGGTTGCGCATTTCTTTAATAGCATTACACAATTAGGTTCACGAAAAGCAATTTAAATTTTTAGATGCCCTAGATGGATGACTTATACGGAGCAAATGCAATGAAATTGTGATCAGAGAACAATTGCGAAAAGTTATGAACAGGGAGAAAATACTTTCTTATACGTACAGCACGTGGGCACGCATGACCAGGTATTACTGGGCATTTTTGCGAACTTGACGGATGCATATTAAGGCTATGTCAATGCGTCATGGTCGCATTAAGTTAGATAAGTTACCGGATCCGTGGTTTGCATTAGTTGCTAGCGTGAGCAATGTATGGAAAGGTAATCTAGGTGCCATAACCATGGCGTCATCATCACCTATGAAACGGTGATGCAGTTACGGTTTTAACCAACGCAAATTTAAGCTGCTTACTAAGGCTGTTCATGTCCCTTAAGGTGACCTTATTATTGCCGGGATTGAAACGTATGTTACTGGATGCACGATCTTCCATTAATGGTGGTTAATTACCACAATTCCTTCCCATGGAAGGTGCGATAATATTAACAATAGGGAAACAATATGCATACCTTAACCCCGGTGGCTTCTATAACTCAAACAAAAGAAAGCGAAGTGGTGCACATGCAGTCATTAATGGCAAAGCTTTCGGGACATAAAGGTCTAATGGGCGTTTGTAGGGAAAAAGCCATTGCTTTCTGCAGGGATGCTTCGGGACTTCTGTTGGCCCTTTGACAGGACAACGCGGTGAATATGCTTGGCTTTACGGTCTTAGTGCAAGAAACCGCATGTGGCTGTACTGTGCTGAGAGGAACACACGGGGTTTAAGAATATACAGTGGTATCCGTTTGTCATTAAGGAAACCGTGCTGCGCACTGCTTTGCGGACTAGCGGTAGATGCAAAGCGTATAAATATCCGGTTATTGCTTTGATGTTCGTGAGGTTGCACAGCTGCGGTGGGTTAAATAAATAAATAAATAGTATCTTCCCGAATTTGTCGAGACACACCAAACCAGGCATGATCAACATTTACATGCAATTATGTTTCGCAACCAACACGTTGCTATGTATGTAATCGGCAGTAAGCCGAAAGTTGTACAGGCTTTGGAAGTTATAAAATTAATCATAGGGAATAAAGTCGTCAAGTCATGACGACGCGTCGGGTTCTAGCGCGCGTAGTGTAAACAGTCTGGGCATTACATGTGTAGTGAAAATAATACTTGTAGGCAGGGAGTATCTTACTCTTGAACGTGCCAGGAAAATATTAAATTATGATTCTAGTCGACTTGCCAGGATGTAGTTGTGGGCAGTGACTTTATTCAGTGGCGAGTCACATCCGCCGCGTCGCAGTGTTGATAAACGGACTTATATGGCTTTTTATAGGAAGAACGCTTGCCATGCGAAAACCCACCACGTCCTGCAACACTGTCAGAAATCCGTTTGCACACTAACGTAAAACTGGCAGAGCAGCTTGCCGACAGATTTCACCCTCGGGTATCCGCAGTCAATTGAGTTATAATTTCATCTGTTATTTGATTAGGTTCTTTGGTCAGGGTGGCCATAATGGCTGAGGCCCCTGGAGGGTGAGACCTTCACAAAGAGTCGTCTTTGTGAGGGTCCAGGTGAGCAAAATGTCAGTTTCTTGCGTCTGGATTTTTAACGTTTATGTATACTTTTCAGGAGTGTGAAGGCCACGTGTCTAGCTATCATTACTGGACAACGGTCGTGGTAGTGTGCAATTGTATTCATTTTGTTTTACAGCCATATTCTTTATAGGTCCTTGTAGGTTATGTCCTGTCCCGGCAAAAAAGGTTTCTCGGTCCCATCCCAACTCCCCAAGAAGTTAGGTGATTCTGGTCTTCTGGTATCCATACCAGAGCAAGAACACCCTCGGACTAGTATAGACTAGTCCTAGAGGTATTCCGTCCCGGACGTGGCTGTATAGACCAGTACTTAACTCTGCTGCACGTGCTAGAGTAGCGCCACGCATATCGCTCTAATTTCGAGGGGGACAAAAGTTTAATTGGAAGCACTCCTAGACCACCGAGCATCCGTGCGCAAGCATGCGCTGGCACTCCGTAGTTAAAAATTGAGTGACGGCTTTCCTTGTGTTTCGTTTATGGGAGCACGTACATGGTGTAGAATTTTAAGGTGGATGTTCAGGTCTCCAACTCTCTTGTACATTGGTTGAGGCGGATTCATGCTATCTCTGCGACCAGCATTGCGTTTTTCTGGCATAAATGCACATGCTGCCTTAATACGCATACGCAAGGTAAAACCAAATATTTTTTCGACACCTGGAATGATTGCTTTCATAACAACAAGATACTGACGGAAAGTGTGATGCAACTTCACAAATACAATGTATGGCGTTTACTTCTAAAATTGCTTTCTATTTGCAAACGCCCATGCTGTTGGTTCCCTGTCACCTGCAATGGGTTTCGTCATTATATGAACTAAGGGGCACCTACATTCTGCAAAAAACGTTTTCATACGTATCCTGATCATGGTTTGTTGCGCAATTTTGATGGAAAAACCATCGGCATCCGGCTCACAGCACCCAGGAAACATCGTTACCGCACGTTCCAAAGTCTTCCTCCTGCAGACACAATGCACAAACCGCTGTTGCAACCTTACCACTTACACTCCTTTGTGCACCAAGTTTGCACGGCGTGCTGTGTCTTGCGGTCATAGTCTGCAGGAACTGACGAACTTGTGTACCGCATATTGCGCTGGTACCGGAAGGGGGTTTTACCACACCATGGATAAATGTTCCTTGCGTGCGCGTTTGCGATGCCTGAGATCCTCCACAGAGACCGGCGTAGCGGAAGTAGACAGGCCTGGGATGGATTTCTTATTGCAGTCAATCATAACGAGCTCCATAACGTTTGCTGATAATGCAACGGAGCCCGCCGCTAGGATTTTTACCTCATATGCACACCGATTTCCCAAAAATCGTGCTACATTTCCGGTGCACGGCGGAATACTCTCTGAACACTTCGACGCGTCGCAGTGAATGTTGTATTCCAGTGTAACGGGGATAACATTCCCGAACGTACGCAAAATATAAACTGTTTTCAGATATCCGTCTGATCCGACACTTTGGATCTTCACGTGGTTTTCCGCCAGCACCACTTGCAATCCTCTAGGCTTTATACGCCTGTCTATAACAGTGTGCATGTCCAACTGCGGAGAAGGTTGCAGGATGACCGTTATCTAAGTTCCCGGCCTTTTCAGATGGTACAGCTTGATCGACCAATTATCGACATTCATGAAGGACATCGTGGGCATTCCGAGTCTCCTCCCCGCAGTCTGCAATATGTGACCGCAAGGCATGCGCCAGTGACGATTAAAAGAACTGTCACACTGCCTCTGTCTATGCAAATGCGGTACACAGTGACCCGGATTCTGACACCACCCGGTACCGTCCATCCGGCGCAACACCGACTAGCATCGCGCGCTGAAAAGGATTTATCGCCCTTTCTCGGGCATATGCGGCCAATCCGCTAACAAGTTCAGACACCATCAATCCATCACCACATGCTGCATTCCTTCTCATCCACTCCGTCGCTATCCGGGTGCTATGACGAGCAGACGTACCTTTCGTACGACTAACGGTACCTCGAAAAGTGCCTGTAATGAGGAACGCTCGCTCAAAGTGCTTTTCAGGTGCATATTTTCATTCTCCACCCGGTTAGTGGAATTGCAGCCGAACATCGTGATATGCCGTAATTGTTGAGCCGCCCAGCATCTCACCAAGGCATCCATGTTTTACGGAAATACTGAAAGCATTCCGTATTCCTTCCCTGAATGGTTTCCAGTATTAGGTGCTAACGTGTCACTTCAGGCGTGAATATCAGGTTGCTTAGCAAAAGGGTCAGAAAGGCCCATTCCGCTGGGTCCGCAACGGACAGCTGACTACCGTCTGCCGTCTGTTTCTATGCCGTAACATTTGGACACGGTACAACACCATGCAGGCCTCTGGATACACCTCCCTTAAAGTCTCCACTTGTTGCGCGCATTTTTCTGCCACATTGTTCGCACGGATGCCGTGCTTAGAACCGTAGCACACATGGATTTTACTGCCTCTAAATAACTCTCCGTCACCTCATTTGATAACACGGCGTAGAAGAATTACTTCCCAACCCCCGTGATTTCAACCAACATGCAATACAAAAGAATGTAGCCGCCGTAATTAATCTGGTGCATAAAATCCGCATGTATAACTTTGCCGCATGGTGCAACCAACCGCCGAAAGCACGCAGATAAGAACAGAAATCGCAACTCCAGCTGCTCCCTTTCAACCTTACAGGCACCTTCGTTTTCCAACAGGGTGATAAAATGTTTTACCTCACTAACTTACTCTGCCTGGCTCCGATGCCTCAGAGGATATAAATCGCGTCTGGTAATACGAATGCCGTATTCCGTTAACAAGAACTTCCGGATTTCACTTGTCTGACGAAGCAACTTCATCAACCTAAATACCTTCGCCTCCTATACCGTATTAAGTCGCAGGATATCTGGATAAAGCCAAGGTTTCCGCAACTGGAACACATGCGACTGCCTCAGGCAGTCGTGGCCAATTTCATAATACATGCCTTTAGTACCACTGAAATTCGGACCTTGCAGTTGTAGCACACGTAACCAGAAGATTTATCGGCAGTAAATAGTATCATGCTCCTTAGGTTTTCCTTTTCACATACTTACGATTGCTGTGCACACATCGATATGGAATGAATCGATAAAGAAAACCATCAGGGAGATCATTTTTAGTCCTTGTTTATGACCCGCCGAAGTAATCACCATGCATCTATAAAATGAGCTTGCAGCTTCTCTTTGGCACCGCCTCCACTGTCGTTGGAACTCCTCCATTGCCCCTAACCACCAGCTGTCATGCAACGAAGAGCAACGATATTATCCTGCAAGACACGAAACGCGAGAAAATGTATGAGCCAAATAGCTCATTTAAACGCCTAGTCCTGTGAGTACTACGCGGTAATTCGAGAGTTTGGCGTAACAAATTGATAGAGCATTTTAGCTGAAATAACGTGGAAAGGTGTTAGAAGCAAAATGGAACGAAATTTGACTATTGTCAATTTTTCGCTGATCCAAGGGACCGTCGACTCCGCCAATCGCTGGATTTGGAATACAGGGTGTTGCTCATCAGGACAACTGGCTTTTGTGTTCTCTAAATGTACAAGTTTTAAAAGGATAAACTCTTGTGAACAGTGTTTATACTGAGGTCAAGAACTCCAAAAAGCTGAAAATGTACTCTACCGTGCTTGATGGCAGTCGTGTAAAAGCGGAAACGTCAATGTATGACGGTACGCAAGTGGTTGGAGAAGAAACAGAATGTAAACATTGGAAAGGCCGCGCTATGTCTCCGAAAAATGCACGAACTACTAGCAAGTAAGATAACTTTTCCTAACTACATGAGTGTCCACGTATAGCATATGGTTTGTAAGGAGGGATTGGTTTGCAGTGGAGTTTAACTTTGGAAGTCGCAACCGTGTAATCGAAATGGCGACTAGAAGCATTCTTAATTGTTAGCTAAGCTACTGTGTGTGTAAACACGTCCCCTGCTCTCATGCAATATGTATATGAATTTATATATTTATATATATAGATATATATATTACGTATATACCTGTATATGTATGTGCACATATCGGTTAATGTAGCCAGTAAGAGCTAACGGTATGTTCATAAGTAAGAAATGCATAGGTGAATTTATGTTTGCGCGTAAGTGTATGTACTCCTGCGTGTTTGATGAAAAATACTTGAAAAATGGGAGATTAAGGAGATTTCGGAAATAAATAAATAAATAAATATTTTATTCTCAACAAGGTGAGGCACGCCTTTACAGGCATGATTATTTTGACACAAGGATGCATGATCAAGAATGTGCAAAAATCCGATATGTTTGCCATAGCAGTTTGCGTTTGTGTAGGGGGTATGTATGTATGTCATTGTGTGTGTGTGTAGCTTTGTATTTTGTGTTTGTAGTTGTGCTGCTCCAATCTTCAATGTTTGATATTGTCATCAATATGCGAGTAGGAGAATGGTGTCCGTGGGTTGGAGAGAATTATCCGGATATCCACGAGGCAGTGACTTTATTTTGTGGCGAGTCACGACCGCTACATCACAGTGTTGTTAAGCAGACATTTGTCGCTTTTTATAGGGAGAACACTTGCTGGGCGGAACCCACCATGTCCTGGAACACTGGCGCCAAACTATTTGCTGGAACGGGTTAAACCCGAATCACCCAGCTGACACCACGAGGAAGTTGTTCAGCTAGTCAGCCGAAAAAACACTGTGTTTAATTTAAAATGGCTTCGTGTTATACAATTGCGGACGCAGAGGAATGTTATATTTCAGAGTGGGGACTGCAGCTGTTTTTTGGTGATCATCGGACTTCTCCTGCTAGGTGTGCTAAATGGAAGGTTATTGAATCACACAAGGAAAGATGGATTTGCATGAAGCAATGGTATGTAAGCATCGAAGTAGATGATTACTCATTTCGGAGCTTAGGGGATTTTGGGAGAAGGGGTTATTCAAACATTTAAAACGGTTTAAATAATACTGCGTCGGGAATGCTAACGGGGTTACTCTGGTGTATGCGGTGAAGTAGGGAAGATGGAATTCCGTAAAGGTAACCATAATAGATAAACAAGGGTTAGTGCTCTGTGTCCATTAATCTTAACTGAAGATGCAGCAGGCTTTACGTTACTTATTAGCGTCGCATTGTATTTATAAAATAACCTGCTTTTGGGTAGAGTAACAAGACGTACTGATTAGGAAGTGAAGCTTTGGAGCAGGGGATTGTCAGTAAATTGGGAGGGATGCGCATGACTATGTTGTACTGATATACGCCGTAGGATGTTAAGGCAGTATATGATTGTATCAGGTGGGCGGAGGACGCTCAAACCATATGCAAATATGTTCGTCTAAGTGGGGAGCATTGCGAACGTTCAGCGCCCACCAAACGAGAATACTGAAAAATGGTTCATCCAGTTTTATTACAGGTGGAAATGAGGGCGCAACGAGGTAAACATTCCAAAGGCTCAGTGAAATAGAGAAACATGGTTTACGAAGAACGTACAACTACATCGGCATGTTTATCGTTGAAAATAACTGCATAAGGTGAACGTACGACGTTCCTAATGGATGAGCATGTTGTTCGCATTTATTGTGGTGTTACGTCGCACCTCAGAATGGAGGAATCGGCCCATATATTGTCTGAAGATTACGGAACCACCCACTGAACCTTGTGAGCTTGTACTCCACCGCAAGGAAGTTGCGGACTTTAAATGTTTCCTATGCGATGTGGGACGACAAGGCACAGTGACAGAGGATGGCCTTGGATAGGGCCGTTGCTCTGTTCTCTAAGGATGTAAAATGTATGCGAAACTGGAAAGCGAAGGAAGACCGGATCTGGTACTATGGCAGGAGACGGAAAATGTACGTACGTCACAGGGTGCCCAAGGGCGGAAATGAAGACGGCGGATTATGACGCATGTGTTCTTTGTCTCTGAATGTGAGGGCATCATTGAAGTTGGATCTTACCTTGGCTAGCAATCACTAACACTTGATATAGTGGTACCAGTCAGCGCGAGGAGAGGCAGGGGCAGCGGTAACCTGGACGGTTGGGGGCGGCCCATATATACTTCGGCTTTGTAAGGGAGGTGATCATTGAAATGCTACCTTACCTGTACCCATGTATCACTGACGGACGTTCAGTTAGTGCCAGTAAGTGGGAAACGGCAGTGGCAGAACTCAGTGGGACGTCCCCCTATGTTACTTGGGCTGTGGATGGGCTGTCGTTAATGAAATGAAAAGGTACCCGGAACTAGGTATCACAGATGATTCATATGGCGGCGGCTGTACGTTGGAGGAGGCGCAGTGGCAGCGTTAAGTAGGACGGCGAAGTGCGGCGCATACCACTGGGGCTCTGAAGGAGAATTGACCATGAAAATACAATAATGCCTGTAGCTATGTATAAATGATGCATCATATGACGGTGGCACTATGTGGGAGGAGGAACAGTGGCCGCGTTACGTAGGGCGGCAAAGGGCGGCGCATATCACTGTGGCTCTAAAAGCGAAGCGCTCATAGAAATCCATTGGTACCTGTGGCTATGAATGGATGTTGCCTGATATTACGGTGGCGGTACGGGGAAGGAATCCTAAACAAACATTCAGGGCCAAGGCGCCCACACACTGTGTACACAACATACCGTCACAAACGGCTGGCTTTCGTGCAAAAATAAGGCGGCATCGGCGAGACAGCTTCCTCGCGGCTTTCACTGCCATTCGTCACGTTCAGTCAATACCCCACAAGTAACTCAGCACCAATCACACTTTCAACAGGCCATCCGATTGAGGGACGGCAGAAGCCGCCCCACCGGTGTCGGTTGCTAGCCATCTCCTGTAACTTCTCCAGAGAAGCACAAGGCCAGTCATGTGGACTCTGTTGCCAAACGACACCAGCAATGGTGCGCATACAACCGTGAGCAAAGACTTGTAGGATCCTCCGATATATAGACCGATTGGGCCGTCACACTACCCTACAGCAGGAAAGTCCTCACTCTGGCCTTTTATACACAAACTTTCAGATGGAGCGACACTCCCTTCCGTAGCAAAAAATGCCACAGGTTCAAGAAGGCCGCTATGACCTGTGCAATGCGTGAGCTGAAGTCAGTTTCTATGCGCCTGCTGTCCGGCTGCGGTATGCGTAGTGATGCGTAGCGCTTTAAGCACACAGCGCTTTAAGTGGAAAGCACAAGAACCTGCGAAGAGGAAGGCTCGTAGAACGACAGAGCATACAAAGGTTTCGAGCAGTATAGCTGTTCCGTGAGGCAATTGGGTAACGTTCACACTTACCCACTTAAGGGAAATCCAAGGAGGATACTTTACGAGACAACCTTCATTTCCTGTGATTTGCAGGTCTAAAGAAATGCAACGTAATGTAAGCCAACTTTAACTTACCCGCAGCAGTGCATACACGTGTATGCCGGCTCACCATGGTATGCCCCACAACCTTGACGAAACAATCACACGCATACGTCGTAACTTATCCAATTCACTTGCTCTGAGCTCGGCGAGTCGTCATCCTCCTGCTGACATAGAGCGCAAACCGCACTGTCCGCATCTGCACCACCCGTCGCCCTCCTTACACGCCACGTATTTGTGCGGTGCCGAGCGGATGTTCCGGTTCTCAGGGTAAAGAATTTCAATTCCCGTGACATCACGCTGGTACCCGAAAGCTACCACACGGGATATCCAAGGAGATTTCCGTTTGTGATGTCCGCCGTCCTTGTCAATAAGCTGCGAAACACCAGTCACTGCCTACACTTTCGGGACCCCTTGGTTAACATCGGTGCCCGGTGCAAACCTCCTGGACGAAGAATGGTTGCGGAAACCTATCCTGGCGGCAGCATCGGAGGATGACGCATCCACTCGTTTTACTATAGGCAGGTCGTCCCACGATTACCGTTGCAACTGTTTGACATTGGATGATCGGGCAAACACTTCCACCTTACTATGACTAGCCAATGACTCACGAATGCATGCCATAACGCCCATTGTGCAGGTGGACTCCTCCGTGCCCATACTCAACAAATGCGTCTCCAAGTCACCAAATATATCACCAGCGGGGCGAATTTTTCCTGCGCGGTCAATGACTCCATCACTACGGGATCGCAGCTGCGTGACCGTCAGCGTTCCCTCCCTGTCTTTCCAAAGGTCCGGCACTGCTACACTTAATGCTGACGGCACCCGACGGCAACCAGGAAGCACCACCTCATCGTCGTATGCATGCAGGCTGGCAACCTGCACAATGTGCGCACCTGAAATGCGCCGCTGACGACCAAACCAACGACCGTATGCGCTGCCAATCTCTATGATCACAGGCCGCATGTCCGGGCGCTCATCATACACTAGCCAATACCCGCCGTCCAGGTTCACATTGCGGATACGAAACCTTAGACTGAGCCGCACGTACTGCCGTCGGGGCGCATGACAACCTCTACCACAAAATCGACAGCCCGCTGCTTACACGATGCTCGCCCTCGCAATACCAGGGGTATCAGTTGCAAGGACGGTTTCCCACTCCCCCTAATTCCACTGCAACGCTGCACTATCACTTGAAACAGGTGCAGTAGAGTGGACCGCTCACTCAATGTTTCATTCAAATGCTTATTCTCCTTCTCAAGGCCATTGGTGTTGTCGCACCCAAATAACACCACGTGCCCCATCAAATGCGCCACCTAACTAATCCGCCATGGGATCCACGCGCTACGGAGGTACTGAAAGCATTCCGCGCTGCGCACCGATATACGGTCCGTCCCTGTGCTTATCTGTAGTCTGGAAGAAGCCACTCCTTTACTCTCCAGCTTTCTTGTTACTCGGACTTCTGTCTCTCTAATCTTTGCTCGTTTGTTGATTTACTCATTGAAACTGTAGGTTGCTACTAGTGACCAAACTTCTTTATGATATGGCTACACCGGCCACTGCTACTACCTTTCCTAGAGCCATTATCTCTGCTTAGCTGCAGCTAGCCGCCATAGGCTCCGTTCAAATTTGCGGATATTCGGAGCTCGCTACGAGTCGCTCCTTCCTTACAAGGTTTATTCTCTTGGATTGTTTGCGTCACAGCTCAGCTGGTTTTTACCTATTCTGGGCCACCGAGGGCTCCACTAGTAACTGAATGCTTAATCCGAACTTTATTGCAGACCACTTCTCTCTCCTAGCGCACCGTTATCCGTCGTTCGTCTTACTCGCGTCAACTCTTCCTGACAGCAGCTAGTCATAGTTGGCTCCATGATTTACCCATTGAAACTGTAGGTATCTAGTAGTGGTCAAACTACTTAATGATATGGCTAAACCAGCCACTGATACATCCTTTTCTTGAGCCACTATATCTGCTTAGCAGCAGCTAGTCGCCATACGCTGCATCCAACTTTGTGGGAATCGGGAGCACGCTACGAGTCGCTCCTTCCATACAACGTTTATTCTCTTGGATTGTTTGCATCACAGTTCAGCTGGATTGTTGACCTACTCTGTGCCACCGTAGGTTCCAATAGTAACTGAAAGCCTAATCCGAATGCCATTGCCGGCCACTGACCTCTCTCCTAGCGCGCTTATCTGCCGTTCCCCCTACTCTCGTCAACTCTGCTTGGCAGCAGCTATGCATCGTTGGCTTCATGCATCCCTGTGCTTATCTGTAGCCTGGAAGAAGCCACTCCTTTACTCTCTAGCCTCCATTTTCCTCAAAACTCGGTCTCTCTAATCTTTGCTCGCTTGTTGATTTATTTATTGAAACTGTAGGTATCCCGTTGTGGTCAAACGTCCTAATGTTATGGCTACACCGGCCACTGATACATCCTATTCTAGAGCCACTATCTCTGCTTAGCAGCAGCTAGTCGCTGTAGGCTCCATTCAACTCTGCGGATACCCGGAGCTCGCTAAGTTTCACTCCTTCCCTACAACGTTTATTCTCTTGGTATATTTTGATCTCAGCTCAGCTGGTTTGTTGACCCATGCTTTGACACTGCAGTTATTCATTAGCAGCTGGAATGATTAACCTAACAAGCACTTTTGGCCACTGATACTCGGTCCATAAGCGCCATTTCTCGATCGTCTTACCTTCAACACTTAGTCTTCCGTTCATACCCATTTAATCCTAGCGTGCTTCTAGTATGCTCAGCTTCCTATCTTCATACACCTAGGTACATAATATTTATTATGTATCTTAGATAATCCTCATCCCGTGGAGTATATATAGATATGGCCACATCGTCACTATAATTTTTGGTTTCCGATAACAGCTAATCGTGACTACATACCCACCTTCTGGTCTCAGGTTGAATTCTAACTCCGTTAGCTAATACCTCAGGAATTTCTTACCGGAACCCTGTTATGCATCCTCATGTACATGCATGCATTTTACCCATTAGGCCAGGCCTTCTGCATAATGGAAAAACGTTTTCAGCGTAATATCTGTTACACATTGTACACCAGTTGTCTCAAGTAAATGTCTTAAAGTAGGATTTCCACAATGCTTGTTACCATGACTGTCCTATTTGGTCTTCTCTCGGCTTGTTCCTCTCTTTTCCTATGTTCTGAGGTCGTGAACATCTAAGAGCTCCGGGATTGTACTGTGGAACTGCCTCCGTCTGGATGGGACGAAATAACCAACCGGGACTTACCTAGACCATTGCTCCACTTCTATACATCTGCACCCAACTACTCAACCACCGATGTCCAGTGAGGGTAGCTGGACACGAATTCTTCGCCCCCGGCAAATATACATAAGCAGAGAAGGTGAAACCCCATACACTGGAAATTCTACTTACCTACGAAATCATAATTTTTCCTCGAGTGACCCCAAACTCCAGGTTGGAATCTGACTGTGCCATTTGTCTGGCCAACAGAGGAGTCACTCGACTGCGAATAACTGAAGGAACTAATGCTTTATAACCAGCTTGCCATTTGCACTTGACCGATCATAGCAATCGACGACAGTGCTCCAGGACGTGGAGGGATTTCTCCTGGCAAGCGCTCTCCATATAAAAAGCCACAAAAGTCCGTTTATCAACACTGTGACGTGCCGGATGTGACTCGCCACTGAATAAAGTCACCGCTCACTGTTGCGCACTGGATTATCGAGTAGTCATTTTTCGGTTTTCTACTGACACATACAACAGAGTTACTCTTTCTTCACATACTGTCCCCACTCTAACTACTGCGCCATTTTTATTTACTCTACGCACACTTGAAACCATTTTACTGGCACTCCACTGTTGACTTTGCTCCTCATGCGTGCTTCGAATGTTTCTTCAAATTTTACAAATTTGGTCACAGCCAATTACGTGCGTTGTAACGTATCTGTTGCGCCACATAATTGCTTGTAACTTTTGCTTATACCTGCGTTGGTATGGCTCGATGGATTCGAGAATTATATATTTATTTATTTATTTATAATGCGTGCAATCGTGCGTATACAGCAACCAGAAGGGAAGGTGAGAACAACGCTGTTGCATGTCGCGCATAATGTATAGTCGGCAGAAAACTATGTTAGCAGTGGGATAGGCATTTCGAACCACATCCACATGCGCCGCGCACATGTACTTTGACCAATGTTTAAGCACGGAAACCGCGGGGGCCAACTCCAGCATACTTCACACTGCCACGTGGTAATTAGCCTCCGTCTCATTTGGCAAAATCGCATAAAAGTAGTTAATACCAAGGCCTCAAACGTCCACAAATATACAATGCCATGGAATTTAATCGCCGTAATTGGTCTTATATGTGGAGTCCGCCAAAATTACCTCCCGTATAGGCCCACCAGTTCCATCATACGCGAAGGGACGTAAAAAAGTTTACCGAATATCATTACCCTCCTGCATAATTTTAGTGTGACCATTTCTTTGCAACAGCTGTGTAACCACCTCCACTTCCGTGGCACAAGCGTTACGATGACGGCGCCGTATGTCGTATAAATCGCGCCCTTTTAAGCGAATGTTCTATTGAAAACGCACAAGTGCAAGCATCTCCTGTTCCCGACGAAACGTCCTCATTAGGTAAAGCACCATGCTTTCCTGATCCGCTGTTAGCCGCCGATTTTAGCATACAGCCAAGGCTACCCAACGTAAAAACTGTGCGAATAGCGAAGACAGGCGTTTCCAATCTCGTGACATTCCCGCTTAAAAGCCGCTGAGAACCGGACAGGACAAGTGTAACACCGATATCTGTTACAATATATTCATCAGGTGGATACACAACACTTGCCGCTTTCCAGCAACATT
Source organism: Dicrocoelium dendriticum (assembly GCA_944474145.2). NCBI lineage: Eukaryota > Metazoa > Platyhelminthes > Trematoda > Plagiorchiida > Dicrocoeliidae > Dicrocoelium > Dicrocoelium dendriticum. The sequence continues at coordinate 155,011,187 of OX104063.1, read as the reverse complement.
CGAGCGCTTGCTATGCCTGCACACAAACTGAATATATCGGTAAGGGCATCAATCCGGTAGCACGTGTCTAGTCTCCCTTTGGTAAGCTTTCGCATTTTAAATGCTCCGAGGAAGAAACGATGTCGCCGTTTCAATCTGAAAGCGTTTCGTATTCACAGTGATCGATGAAACGTTCAGATATGGACCCTTGAAAATATGTAGGAAACCACAAGAGTCGTCCATTATGACCGCCTTCACTAGAAGCGGGAAAATGATTAGCCACCGTAAAGCATTGAAACGGTTTAGTATATTGAGTTATAAGCAGCCTCTTAGCATTTTAACAGCGACGTTAACATCATAATAAACAAGCACATGCAACCAAAGGACAAAAGTTTTAATTTATCTACTTACCACGTTATGTACCACAATCACACCGTCAAAAAATCAGTGATCGCAATTGGCGCTTGCCACTTAGTAACACACATTAGACGGCAAGAAATGTGGGCAATAAAGAGATAATTTGCATTAATTTTAAAAATTAAAATACGACTATGACAAGCATTTTCCAAAAAGCGGCTGATATCTCTGCAAATGAGGTTCGTTGCTAATTTAGGTAAGGTCTAATGAAGTAGGTCGTCTCTGGCTATTATTTCGCGTTGCAACCATGGAGGCTGACTTCAGGAGCATCTTTCTTGGACATTGGTTTCATGGCACTGATGAAATCCATTCGCTGTTTACTTCATTTATACATCACAACAACGTCAATTATGTTTGCTGTAGTAGCAAAAGAAGCAAGTATCATAGCGTGGGGTATGATCGCATCGTGCATAAATGCTTGCGCTGTAAGCGTCCCAACACGAGGAGCAGTGGCATGCGGCTAGTCTATTATGTGGTTTATAATGTGGTTGATCGTTTACTTCAGCGTTCGGGACACCGATTGCAGTGCTCGTGTCAACGTTGCTCGGGATGGCCGTAAGCTAAATGTGCTAACGTTCCAGCTCTCCCACAAACATCCATGTAACCGCTTTCTTCTCGAAAGACACCGTCTAAACCGGAGATTTACTAAGGAGGAATGCAATCATTGTGATGACATATTTCGATACAACACCCCTACGTGCGAAATAAAGCAATACGTCGAGAATGCAGTCGGGAAACACGTCACCAGCGAAGACGTCCGTAATGTACGCCGCAGGGTGCGCTCGCCCGTGTCATGTAGGTAAAATGTCATGTTATTATTGCTAGTCAGGTTGCGCCAGGCCCTTCAGAGCATGGAACAGGATGGTTTCGCGCAAACCATTTCTGATAAAGACTTACTTACGCAAGTGTGCTTTGCTCATTATCAGCAAGTTTAAATGTTTTGGCGATTTCCACAAATTGTGTGCGTGGCTGCAACGCATGGGAAAAACCGCCTTGGGTACGTATGACATTCGCCGTTAAATTTCGCTACAGTTTCAAGTTGTACAAGATCTTGGTAACAGCCAGTATGGGTTACGGCCGACCAGCTTTTGTGGGTTTGTGAGTAAGGTAACGTTCGAATCGTTAGTGATATTATTTGGTTTATTTCGTGATGCCATGAGCCATGAGTTCTCCAAACGAACTTTCGTTATGGATACAATGGCTGCTCAAATGCGCGCAACACAAGCCGTATTCCAGTGTGACATTCTGCTGTGCTACTTTCATATTCGCGATGCCGTTCGAAAGCACGTGACTTAAGCGAATTGTTTTATTCTGTTCTGTAGACTAAAAGCTTCCCCACACGTTCTTTATTGCACCGGATGACTACAACTGATGCGAAGACGGAGTATGCTACGTTTCCGACATTCACACTGTTCTAGGTTCCAGTAGGATCTTAGCCTACATCAAAAGACGGATCCTCAGTTTGTACCTTATCTAATATCCCACTGGACGTTCATCAAGCCACCTTGGGCAAATGACGTTCAAGCGGGATTGGTGCATTTTGGGAACACGACGAACAACTTTGTTGAGCATGTCAATCTTAGCTTGAAGAAAATAACCCATGCTTCAGACCGCCTTCTGTGGCAGTGAGTAAGGTTTGGAAGCTGTCTGAGGTTCTGCTAAAATAATTTCAGATGTAGTGTGCCTACTTCGGCGACAGATTTCAGGAATTTGAAGATGAAGGTAACGCCTACGTGCAGATGCTGATACACCGTCTAACAATGTACGGTGGCACCCTGGTTATGCGTCATCTGGCAACACCGAAGTTCGGTGCCGTGTACTCAGACATTGGAGCGGGACTGGTATGTCATTTTGTATGTTTCTACTTCTACAGTTTGTTGTTAAAGATCGACACCATCAATATGACATCGACTGCGCAAGTGGCACGTGCACTTGCGCATTTTACGGGCACATGTGGCTACCGTGCGTTCATTTACTGATGTTATATAAGGAAAGTCAACCTCCGGCGGGTAAAACAGCGAACTTCTGCATTCCCTTTTTAGAAAATATGCCTATCCGTAGTCGATACGTTGCAAATTGCAACATGTCGGAGGATTCCATCTTGCTTCTGACTCTAAAGGTAGCGACCTCAAGGCAGCCCAATTCCAACGTAGCAAACCTACTTGCTCGGTTTAAGTGCCTGGAAGACGTGAACCGCAGTGCGGTATCGGGGTTCATCGCTAGCCACACTAAACAAACAGACGAGCTTATGGACGTAGCACCAAGTGCTTCCGTCATAAGTGATAAGCCACACTGCCAACCATCGCGTAATCAAACGCGGTGGCACAAAGCCGGTACGTTGATTAAATTTTGCTTCGCTGGCGATGAATCTGTTGCAGGTACGGACGTTCACTGCGTGCACAACCGGCTACTGTACCACCGTAAATGCTTGGTGGAGAACAAAATCGTCGGTTACGAAGTTTGCTCTAGGGACATAGCAGCAGTTACGCTTACTAAGATGTCGTCACATAGCAGTAACATACATGTGTTGGAATCAAGTAATTTAATTTCAATTTCGCGTTGTACACCATCTCCGAATATAGCGATATCATCACCCCATCTACTTCTCTGGCGTACGAAGGCAAGCGCTTCTAAATAGCTATTCACCCCCGCTCAGACACTTCGGAGGTTTGTGACGCGGTACCCTGTTGCAGCTATGCATATGTGTCACAGAGTACGTACACCGCACTCGGTATGCCTATGCGCTTACAAAATGACACGAACACCTCCGCGGAGCTGCAGCCTATCTGCAAACCTGCGTTTGAGCATGTCCTAATATACTGTTATCTGCATCCTCCTCAGTAGGGATCTGGATACCACTGCAAAGGAACCGTTCGCTGGAAAAACAACCGTTTTAAGGAGGACTTTAATGAGTTGCTTGTCAGACAGTAAGTCCTGTGCAAGTGGAACTAAAAAATGCAGCGGATGCCCACAACGTTGCCTAACTGCTTAAGAGCCAGCCTTTGAGAACGCAAACTTGGCCCTTCTTAAGACCACCTTCTGTTTCGTTTCCGTTTGCTTCCCCCTTGCCAACCCGATGCAATTGCTCGGTTGAGGGCATTGATCGAAACATTCGGCAAACGGTGGCTCTGTAATCCCACAGGAATGTCCCAATTGCCGTTTAACTGGGCCTCGTAGCCCATGTATTTCTTGTTCATAATGCTTTCCTTTAGGTATCTTACTTTTACCCTACTCCTTATTGACCCGCTGTGTTGACGTGGCGCATGTGACATGTCCGACACATTCGCGTGAGCACTTTGAATGGGTCTGAACGACAAAGATCCCGGAAATGTTATCTGTGCACATACGTTTATTGACAGTTTCTTTATTATATGCATGAAAGTATATCCGCATCGTCCCAGTGCTGTCAAACATCTAGTTATAGATGCTTCCTGACAGACGTTTTTGGTGCTCTTTCAATGCAACAGTGCAGTGCAACAGGTCTGTGCTGATATGTATAGAGGCACCGGGACGTACATCATTGCTGCTAGTGCTGAGAGACCTATGTAGGCCACTATATCACCAATGAGCCATGTCTGCGCTTAAATGGATAGAGGCTCCAAGACCTACTTTCTTGGTGATGGTACTATGATATGTATGTAGGATATTATATCACCAGTGCAACAGGTCTGTGCTGATATGTATAGAGGCTCCGAGACCTACAGCGTTGCCGCTAGTGCTAGGAGACCTATGTAAACTACTATATAACCAATGCAACAGGTCTGTGCTGATATGTATAGAGGCTCCGAGGTCCACATTCATAGTGATAGTGCTGAGTGCACTATGTAACTTGTGAAGCCGTGTTGCTCTCAAGCTTTCAAATTTCCGTCTCCATCCTGGCCACCGGCTCATCTCCGACTCATCCCAAATGCCATCCACCAGGCGTGTGCTGCCTCATGGCCCATAAACATTTAAATTGCGAACAGGTTCATTCCTTCATCACATGATTACGTGACTGTAGACTTGCATTGTTGGCATTACACTGAACACGCGCGCATAGGTCAGCTTTGCAAAACTAACATAAACGAAGAACTTCTTCGGATTTTCCGAAGCTCCGTCAGCCAATTCCTTTCCGTACGACAGCCGACCTTCCTTTAAGTGGTGTCTACACCTGTTTCTTGCCCCGAGATATCTATCATAGGTGCTAGATGCTAGAGCCACACGGTAGGTCCGCCAGCACCTAGAACGCTTCTGAAACTGGTACTTGCCAGTGGTATCTTTCCACGGCGGTTGCAACTGTCTCCTTCCTCCTAGCAAACTGGATGTAGGTAACAGACACTTCCGTGAGCTAAGACTTAAATTTATCCCAGGCCGCCTGAACTGCATCAACCACCGAGATTTCGCAAAGCATCCCAGAAGCCTTGATACGCATAGCCTGATAGTTAGCACACCATATGGTTGGAAAAGGCTTAGCGATGCTCTGGTGACGCCTTGTCAGAATACACCTGAGCGGTAAACAAACGTAATCACTGACACCTAAGGGAGAGCTGTAAGTGATGTCACCTACAAAGTCTAGTGACTTGGCAAAGACTAGATCCAAAATAAACAATACTTAGGCGTCCATGTACCTACAGGGAAGGTCCACGAACTGATGCAACGGTACTGGTGGCGTAAACTCAAGTAGATCTGCCCCGAAAGTACCTTCCGCCGAGTTGCAAGAAAGACCTGCCAAACAAACATCTGGTAGATTGAAATCCCTAAGTATCAAACACCCGTTTGCGGATTGGGAGCGAATAAAGTCAAGCATCTCTTTGGACGCACTCCCAGGGCTTGTATACACAAGCACAACTGTAAGCTAAGCTGAGGAAGTGCTAATCACTACCGACAGAGCTTCGAGAGTTTCATCTGCGGACGGAAACATGCAGGTACGTATAACGTCGAGTCCACAGCTAGCGCAAAGCGCGACGTCCCCGGTCTGTCGGCCAACGAAGCGATCACCTCTAAATAGTGCGTGGCCAGTCAGATGTGCTTCACTATCCGTTATGTCCCGAGACAGCCACGTTTTAGTGAATGCGACTATATCGGGATGAGACCCATCTAAAAGCAGACCTATCTCGCACAGCCTATTCCTTAGGCTGCGCACATTGCTTAGCGTTACCTGAATGTACTCCTAATGTCCAGGCCTGGGTCGTGTGCTACCAGTACTGGCACTGGTAGGGCGGAAACGGGCGGCTAGCTGAACGCGCGAAAACCCACCAACCCGAGAAGTTGTACACCGGCCGTGCGCCTGGTTTCAAGGTCCTTAATGACCTCCTGAATCGTCAGCATGGCCACTATTGGGAAGCCAGGCTGAACGCTAACATTAGTATCCTACAATTTGCAAGCAAACCGCAACAGCGTTTGGGTTCCTCCGTGGTGGATAGGACTACACGAAGTAAGTGCTGTGGAGGGTTTGGGTCTTTAACTAGGACGTCATCCAATCTAGCCAGTTTCCTGAACATTTCTTCGCAACAGCTGCGTAACCTCCTCCATTTCCGTGACACAAGCGTTACGATGACGCCGCTGTATGCCTTACAAATCGCACCATGGTAAACGAATGTTTTATTGAAGACGCACAAGTTCAAGTTCAAGTGGGTCTGGAACGATTGGATGAATCCCGTAAGTGTTCCTTCTTGAGTGCGTCGTCGATCCAGGAGTTGATTGGGGTGCTCCGACTTCTTGATTGGTCTAAAAAGAACCCAAAAAACACCCTCGTCCGCCAAGTTAATGACTGCGTTCCTTACGTTAACTATCCCTGATATGTCAGCTATGTGAAGTAAGTAAGGAAGGAAGAAAAAGCGAAGATAAGGGTGTAGGGGAAATAAGTTAAAAGAAGAGAATAATACAAATGGCGAGGAAAAGTAAAGAAAATAGAATCGAAGTATGAAGATGGGAATTAGTTAGGAAAAGGAAAGATTTCGTGTTGCCACCCAAGAGCGACTAGTTAACGCTCAAACTCCTTAACCGTAGCTTCCTCGACCACATTTTCGGGAAGGAGGTTCCAGCGCTCGATGACTCGACGCGATAACCGTGTCTCCGCTCCAATTCGATCGGACCGCGATTTGTCCAGCTTCATACAATGGCCGCGGAGACCAGATACACTAGCAGGACTAAATAGCCAGTTAAAATACGGTAGTTTAGGATTAAGTCTTCTCTAATCCTTCGATAGTGGATTGACAGCATCCCCAAGCTAACTAGGCGTTCGGGGTACGTTTGTCCTCGTAATCCCTTGACCAACCTAGTACCGACACGCGACACCCTTTCTAATGCCGCCCCCGACGAAAGGTCTTCATTAAGTTAAGCACCATGCTTTCCTGAACCGTCGTTAGCCGCCGGTTTTCGCCTTACAGTTAAGACTTTCTCAAGTGAAAACTGTGCGAATGCCAAAGACAAGCGTATCCAATCTCGTAAAATTTTCTCTTAAAAGCCGCTGAGGACCGCGCAGGGAAATTGTAACACCGGTACCTGTTAAAAGATATTCATCAGGCGGGTACACAACACTTACCGCTTTCCAGCAACATTGGTTCGCTTACCATACACGCTCACAAACTGAATATATAGGTACTGGCATCTTTCCGGTAGCACCTGTCCAATGGAGAAACCGGAAAGGAGAATACTCAGTCAGTCAGGTTTACCTCACATATAAAATATCCTGATACGCCTAAACGTCGGACGATCGTAAATCGCGAGGTACGACTAAGTGTACGTGTACGTAGAGTCCGATCGTGAATGGAGCAGGCAACGACGCGCACTATCAAAACAATCCAGCGGCAACCAAGGTAGCACCACGGAAGAAGAGCTCGAAACCAAGTGTATGTATATATAGTTAATTAAAACAAAGCTGTACAACTGCAGCGAAATAGGTAAACGTGAAAATGTAAAATAAGCAAATTATTTACAATCGCTACAGTACTCCCCCATAGAGCGTGCACTATGGATACGCTCGACAAAGTGCCTACGGAACGTGCTGAGCAAGCTTAAGTGGAAGGAAAACAACACGACCAGAACGTGTTTGTATGGAGCTGCGTGTAGTCGTAGTGCACAGAGGACTCGGTGCATGGGCGCCAGTGTGCTGTTGGGTAGGGGTAATGAGTCAGGGGCGGGTGTATGCTGAGGGGAGGAAACGGGACCAGTACTATCGACTGTAGGCTTAACGTAAGCTGGTTTTAGTCGGTAGATGCTCAGGGATTCTTTTGATCCATTCTTATTCAAAACAAAGTACATGGGTTTCCGTGATAAGACCTGATACAGGCCTTCATAGGGCGGGGTTAAAGGTCTTCGGACGGCGTCGACGCGGATGAAAACAAACGGACACTTGTTCAAATCGGGGTGAACTTGCTGTTTATGTAGGTTAGGCCGCATAGACGTTGATCGAATGGATCGAAAATGCTGCTTGAGGCGTTCAGCTTACGAGCAGGGGTCTAGTTCGCCGGTGGTGCGAGAGTCCAGTAACATCTCGCCAGGTAGCCTGAGGGTCGTCCCGAACACGAGTTCTGCCGGGCAGCACCCAAAGTCCTCTTTGCTTGCATTGCGAATACCAAGAAGGATCGCAGGTAGATGCTCAGACCAGCGTGAGTTGGATGAACTAGCCATGATCACAGCTTTTAATTGTCGATGAAAGCGCTCGACGAGGCCATTGGCAGCGGAGTGGTACGCGGTTGTTCTTAGGTGATTACTGCCTAATAAACGACTGAGGTCACGGAACAGTGTGGAACTGAGCTGAGTTTCTCTGTTGATAGTGATGGTGGATGGAACACCAAAAAGAGAAATCCAAGATTCGACAAAAGCACTGGAAACAGATTCGGTAGATGTGTCACGTAAAGGAACAGCTTGTGATCAACGGGTAAAACGGTCAACACATGTTAGAAGATGGGTGAAACCGTTGGAAGGAGGTAAAGAGCCAACAATATCTACGTGAACGTGTCTAAAACGGGCACCAGGAAGTGAAAATGTACCTGGAGTAGTGCCTGTGTGACGGTGAACTTTACTGCTTTGGCACCTAAGACAATGTTTAGCCCAATGTCTAATGTCTGAAAGCATATTTTGCCAGAGGAAGCGGTCGGTAATGAGCTTTACGGTGGAGCGGATAATTGGGTGTGAAAGACCATGAAAATGATCAAAAATGGTTCGACATAATGATCGTGGGACAAAGGGTCTAGGCTTACCGGTTGAAAGGTCACAGTAAACTCTTTTGTCAGAGTTAAATAAATAAATAAATAGTATATTCTCGAATTTCAGAGACACACCTTACCAGGCATGATCAACGTTTACAAGCAATTATGTTTCGCAACAAACACGTTGCTATGTATGTATCCGGCAGTAAGCCGAAAGTTGTCCAAGCTTTGAAAATTGTAAAATTAATCTCGAGGTATAAATTCGTCAAAACATGACGACAAGTTGGGTTCTAGTGGGCGTAGTGTAAACAGGCTGGGCATTCCGTTTGTAGAGAAAACTTGTCAGGAAAATATTACATTAGGATTCTGGTCGGCTTGCCAGTATGTAGTTGTGAGCAGTGACTTTATTCAGTGGCGAGTCACATCCGCCACGTCGCAGTGTTGTTAAGCGGACATTTGTGGCTTTTTATAGGGAGAAGGCTTGCCAGGCGAAAACCCACCACGTCCTGAAACACTGTCAGAAATCCGTTTGTACACTAACGTAAAACTGGCATAGAAGCTCGTCGACTGATTTAACCCTCGGTTAACCGCCGTCAATTGCCTTCTAATTTCCTCTGTTAGCTGAACAGGTTATTTTTGCTCGGGGCGGCCATAATGGCTGAGGCCTATGGAGGGTTAGGCCTTCGTTATCTTCGTGTCCAGGTGAGCAAAACTTCCGGTTCTTGCTTCTAGAATTTACAGGATAATGTATACTTCGCAGGAGTATGAAGGCGTCATGTCCAGCTACCATCACTGGACGACGGTCATGGTAGCGAGTGCATTTTTATCCAGTTGTTGTACAGCCGTGTTCTATGTAGGTCCTTGGGGTTTCTATGTCCTGTCCCAGGCACAAGCACTTTCACGTTCCATACCAGATCCCCAAGAAGTTCCAGACCTCGGATAAAGGGAAGGTGAGAGACAAACAGGGCCGCAAAGAACAGACGTGGGAACAAGCATTATTTATGTTCTATGTTCTAACATTTAGAGGAAACATATGATATACAATGTGTAACAATGATTATGCTAAAAGTGTCTTGTGAATATTCATCGGAAGCAAAGCCCTATAGGTTTGTTGCTACCGTATACCTTGGATGCAGAGCGTTGCGCCGTTAAGCAAAGAAAACACAGGATCAGTTTGCTATGATGCAACTGTTGCTTGGGAAGTTTCGCTGGGGAGCGTAGAATATGCTGACCCAGGGAAAGCCAGTGAGCCTTTTGGACTCATACATGGGTAAGTTTCGCAAAAATAGCAGCGAATAATTGAGGAATGAACACCTGTAAATGAGAAGCTAAGGGGCGTCTCTGTACTGACCAGGTGAGAGAGTGCGGAATTAAAAATCTAAGAAGAGCTAATTGACGGAAGGACCGCGAATAGCCAGAATACATGCGTACATTAAGGTTGCTGAGGATATCAGAAGCTGAGGCCTAACCGCAGCAGCCAGAGTGCTAGGATAATAGCGCGAAGCTGGATAGAGCCATGGACTGCTAGCCCGAGACTTGGAGTATTACAGGTAAAAAAATACCTAAGACAGTACAGCAAGTAATGGGTAGATAAAGGTCTATAAACGTGAGGCAGAAGAGCGGCTTACGCTGAATACCTGAATATGTTTGCACGACAGAAGAAAGCTAAGAGAGGTTTCGTGATCGAATGACAGCGGACAAATAAAGCGCAAGCATACAAAGAGGTTGTAGATAGTTAGAGCATAATAGACTACGACGCATCTACGTGCAGCTAATCAAATCATGCGGTGGTGCTAATGGAGTATAACTAAGGAGGCCTGAGCTGGGAGAAGACAGTGAGAGAGCTGTACTACGGCCAATTAGGTGTCGCGGATGAGCAATGGCATTTAGGTGTGGCCTTATAATTGCTAGTGGACACCTGATTAGGGCAACAGGCAGCAAGTGTATGTGATGCACGCAGTCCCAGGGATTCAAGCTTGGAGGGATAAAGTGTGGACCTTGGCAGCTCAGTATATGCGCAAAGATGATAGTAGCTTATGAAGAAGGACTGCTGCTAAACACGGGAGTCAGAGGTAAGACGAGGAACAGTTAGGGTCGCTGTAAGTGTGAGTATCAGTGATCAGCAATGGAAGTTGCATGAAGCCTTTTAGTTGCTAGTGTATGCCTATAATTACCCATAATAAATCAGCAAAAAGCGGATGTATGTGACGCAGACAGCCACAAAGTATGTTCGAGATAGAAGTGAGCAGCTCTTAGCAAGCTCCAGAAATGCGTGGAGCCTACGATTACTAGTTGCTGCTAAGCAGAAGTGCTTAGGTTTAAGAGGATCGACAGAACATGGCGCTGCGAGAAAATTTCGGTGGCCTGATGTAGCCAGTCCATTAGGCTATTTGGTTACAAGTGGATTGCTACAGTGTCACAGAACACATCAACAAGCCAGCGAAGGTAAGTGATACAGACAATCTGGGAGATTACAGGATGGAGAAACGAGGAATGTCCCCTAGTAGCTCCGGATAAGCTCAAAGATGTGTGGAGCCTACAATGAATCTCTGCAGTAAACGTAATGAAGATAAGAAGAACGAAAGGTAATTGTGCTGAGAGAACCGGCGGACAGCATCTGAATTCCATTGAACCTTCTAATTATTTATTAGATACAGTGACAGCAGAAGTCAACAAGCCAGTGAAGGTATGTGAAGCTAACAATTCAAGATAGTAAGTGGGAGAGATACAGAGTGGCTACCAGCGTAGATATGTATGCTAACTACTATGACTGGCTGCAGCTAAAAAGTGGTGACATAAGTAATACGAAGAACTGATAATGATACAAGGTGAGATAGAAGTATCCGCAACTAGCAATGGCATTGGGGTGTAGGCTTCTAGTGGCTAGTGGATACCTAAAGTGTCCCAGAATAAGTCAACGGTCAGCAAATGAATGTGACGCAGACAGTCAAAGAGAATGAATGTTGGGGATGCAAGAGGGTTACACTTGGCAGGCTCCGGATATGTGCAGAGATGCATAGAGCCTGCGACCACTAGTTGCTACTAAGTAGAAGTGCTGAGGTGAAGAGGCTCGACAGAAACTGGCACTACGAGTAACATACGGTGGCCAGAAGTGGCCATTCCATTAGACACTTTGGTCACAAGTTGATTCCTACAGTGTCACAGAACACATCAACAAGCCAGCGAAGGTAAGTGATACAGACATTCTGAGAGATTACAGGATGAAGAAACGAAGAATGTATTCTAGTAGCTCCGGATAAGCACAAAGATATATAGAGCCTACAATGAATCACTGCAGTAAACGTAATAAAGATAAGAAGAACGAAGGATAATTGTGCTAAGAGAGAGAACCAGTGGGCAGCAACAGAATTCCATTGAGCCTTTTAGTTTTTTATTAGATACTTACAGTGACAGAAGAAGTCAACAAACCAGTGAAGGTACGTTATGCTAACAATTCAAGAGAGTATGTTGGAGAGATGCAGAGTGGCTCCTAGCGTAGATATGTATGCTACCTGCAATGACTAGCTGCAGCTGGAAAGTGGTGACGTAGGTAACGCGAAGAACTGATAATGATACAAGGTGAGATAAAGAGTATCCGCAATTAGCAATGACATTGGGGTGAAGCCTTCTAGTGGCTAGTGGATACCTAAAGTGTCCCAGGATAAGTCAACGGACCGCAAATGAATGTGAGCAGACAGTCAAGAAGAATGAAGGTTGGGGATGAAAGAGGGTGGCACTTAGCAAGCTCCGGATATGCAGAGAGATACGTGGAGCCCTCGACCACTAGTTGCTACTAAGTAGCATTGCTGAGGCAGTTGTGTGACTTTCAAGGAGAGGTTTGAAAGAAGTTGGACAAACTCAGGTTCATCGTTTTGAGCGGCCGCTATTCTCTCCAAGTCGATGGGTGTTGACGACGACTGATTCATATGAGCGCAGGACAATGCATCGGCAACAGCGTTGTTAGAACCCTCGATATAACGAACACCAACACAAAACTGCGAAAGATAGTTCAGATGACGCTTTTCCTGGGGGAGTAACGATCCGAGGCAGAACGCATAGCGTACAGCAGTGACATGTGATCTGTCAAGAGGATGAAACGACGTCCTTCTAAAAGGTGACGGAAATGTTTCACAGCCAAATACATAGCGCGCAGTTCACGACCAAAGGTGCTATACCTGTCCTGAGCAGGTTGTAGCTTCCGTGAGAAAAAGACAGCGGTTGAAATTCGGTATCGACTAACTGTTGTAAAACTGCACCGACAGCCGAAGTTGACGCATCCGTCTTAAGGACAAGTGTATCGTCCCCAGTGGTGTTCAAGTGATGGAGAGAGGAAACCTCACTAAACTTCTGCTTGACGGCGGTGAAAGCTGCTTCAACTTCTGGGGTTATGGTTAACGTCTTTGAGTTTTCTTTCAATAAGTAGGTAAGCGGATGAAGTAACTCAGCACAGTTGGGGATGAATCTGCCGTAGTAGTTGATCATACCGAAAAATCGGCGTAGGCATCGGACAGATTGGGGCACCGGATAGTCGAGGATCGCTTGAGGTTTATCCGGGAGGGGTTTAATACCTTCACCATCAAGGTTGTGACCGAGAAGTTCGACCGTTGGTCGACCAAATTTGCATTTGTCTGGGTTGGTGGTTGTACCGCGGCTTTCAAAGCGTTCGAAAACCATTCGGAGGTGTGATAAATGCTCGTCGGGTGTGGCAATTGCGATCAAAAGATCGTCAATGTAAACATAGAGGAAATCAAGGCTACGGAGGACCTGATCCATAAAGCGTTGGAAAAACGGTGCCGCATTCCGGAGGCCAAAAGGCATACGAAGAAATTCGTAAAGGCCAAATGGAGTGATCACAGCGGTTTTGCGAAGTCTTCCTCCGCCATTGGGATCTGGTGGTAAGCTCTGGATAGGTCGAGTATGGTAAAGCTCGAGTTTCCGGCTAGTCCAAGTAAGAAATCGTGGATATGGGGGATACGGTACCTATCCGGAACAGTGACATTGTTGAGAGCACGGTAGTCACCGCATGGTTGCCAATCGTCTGACTTTTTTGACACCAGATGTAGAGGTGATGCCCAGCAGCTGTTTGAAGGACGAACAATGCCAAGATCAAGCATGTGTTGGAATTCGTTTTAGCTGCCTGACGTATGTCAGGGCGCAAGCGTCGAGCTTTAGCAGTTACGGGCGGACTGGATTTAACGATGTGATGGCGTACAAAGTGTTTAGGGTGGGACGTATCGTTACTCCATCGAAGGAGGGACGGGAATTGTCAGAGCAATGAGCAATACCGTGAGTCATCAGGTATAAGGATGCGAAGCCTGAGAGAATTTACGGAAGCAAGTTTGCAGGGGATGCTTAAAGACGTAGTGTCGTCTCGTACTTTTCCACAATCTAGGTCGACCACATGACCGAACTTGCTGAGAAAGTCGATTTCGATGATGGGCTTTTGCACATCGGCGATGGTAAAAAGGGATGGGGAGTTACGCCGTCGTCCGAGACTCAAAGTAAGTAATTTCTGGCCGTAGGTAGCGATTTTATTCTGATTAGCTGCCGACAGCATAGGACCAGCTGGTTGTAGGGGGCTTTTCTCCAGAGAACGGGGGATAACGCTGACTTCTGCACCAGTATCAACCAAGAAGTGAAGTTTGGTTGTGGAGTCAAATACATACAACAGGCGACTAATAACCTGGCCAGCGACAGCCGCCGCCATTACTGGCTGGCCATGTGCTTACCCGACGTAGGAGTTGAAAAGGCTTTGGGGTGTTTAAACCCTGGATGGCACTTACGCGCTTCGTCTCCGAAGCCGTGGTGATAATAACAATATCGGTGAGCCTGTCGTGTACGAGAGCTGCTAGAACGTCTGGATAGAGAAAAGGATTGCCGCGAAGGAACGCGGTCGCGTTTGAGATGGGACAAGTTGATCGCTAGGTTAGAAAGTTTCTCGTTGATTGTATCAAGTAACGTGGTTCCGGAGAGGTTGCTTAAGCTAGTCTCAGCGACGTGGGATACCGACGTTTTAATAAAGCGTTCGTGAACTTTGTCAGCCGCTTCTGCCTGTTTGTCTAGCGAAAGATCGTCGGCGAAAACAGCTAAAATAGGCGCGGTATTCGCAGGAAGACAATTACTCCACAATTGGCGGAGAACGGAGTCATCCAGTATGGAAGAACCGACGAGGGAACGCATGTGTCGGAGTAACTGAGACGGCGTTCTATCTCAAAGCTCAACGCAAGAGAGTAACTGCTGAAGGCGTCTAATCTGAGGCTGTAGTGCGCTTTAATATGGCTGCCTTAAGTTTATCATAGGGGGACTCTATGTGGCATGACGTCAAGGATGTCGATGACCTCTGAGGCGATGTTGGACGGCAGGTGAGCAGTTCTATATGAAAACATTGTGGACTGGGATGTAAGCTTACGAAAACGGAAACTGCTTCTACCTAAACGAACCAAACACGTGGGTTAGAAATGTCAAATGATGGTAAAACAAGTCAAAGGGAATGTTCCAACGCATTAATAGCTGGCGCGGGATCAAACATTGGGTAGAAAAAAGAAAAATATACACAAAAAATAAATAAAAATGCGGGGTCACCAATTATATGGAGGAACCGGCAAGGGAGAATACTCAGTCAGTCAGGTTTACCTCACATATAAAATATTTTGATGCGCCCAAACGTCGGACGATCGTAAATCGGGAGGTACGACTAAGTGTACGTGTACGTAGTGTCCGATCGTGAATGGAGCAGGCAACGACGCGCACTATCAAAACAATCCAGCGGCAACCAAGGTAGCACTACGGAAGAAGAGCTCGAAACCAAGTGTACGTATATATAGTTAATTAAAACAAAGCTGTACAACTGCAGCGAAATACGTAAACGTGAAAATGTAAAATAAGCAAATTATTTTCAATCGCTACAGTCCAGTCTTCCTTTGGTAATCTTTTGCATTTAAACGCCCCGACGAATGAATGATGTCGCCGTTTCCAACTGAAAAGGTTTCAGGTCCTCATTCATCGATGAAAAATCCACATATGGACCCTTGAAAATATGTTGGAATACACAAGAGTCATCCACCGTGGCTGCTTTCGCTAGAAGCGGAGAAATGATTAGTTGAGATCTTACGGGATATCTGGTCGCGCCCTTCAATGGGTGTCTGCCTTCCTTGAGGGGAGGGAACAGTGCGTACGGGTGGGGCGTAGCCTTTCGCTCAGGCAAGCTGTCCTTAGTGGCGTTCCGCTGGGCTCGGTATTGGGGCCATTGTTGTTCGCGATCTATGTAAATGACTTGCCGGGAGAGCTAGGGGTGTCATCATTAATGTTTGCTGACGACCTTAAGCTCTGGAATATTGTGGATATCCCGGGGGGTCCTGAGGCAAATCAGCGTGCCTTGGATATACTCTGGGAATGGTCTATCTTATGGTTGATGCCCATAAATAGGGCCAAGTGCTCTGTTCTCCGAATCGGAGCTGCTAATCTTCCCACCCGATATGTTCTCGGCGGTGGTGAACTCCCTGTTGTCACTCAGCAGGTTGATTTAGGAGTCGTACACGCATCAGCACTTCATTCTGGAGACAACTGGAAGAAGGCTGCTTGTCGAGGGTTTCGTATGATGTGGTTTATCCGCCGCTCTTTCGGAATCTTAACGGCCAAGTTGTTTGTGAAGCTATTTTCGGTATTCGTCCGACCCCACCTGGAATATTGTATTCAGGCTTGTCCACCACGTCTTAACCGAGACAAAATGGACTTGGAGAGGGTGTTACGAGTGGGCACTCGGTTAGTGCAGGGTCTACGGGGACAGACGTATCCTGAACGCTTGCTCAGTTTGGGGATGTACTCCATGCACCACCGAAGGATAAGAGGGGACCTGATTCTCACTTATCGTATTTTGACGGGTAAGATTGGCCCGGACTTGTCAGGGCTTTTTAGTCCCGCTACCTTACCTAGTCTCCGCGGTCACCCACTGAAACTGCATAAACCACGGTCTGATAGGATTAGGACGGAAACTCGTCTATCGCGCCGAGTTATAGATCGCTGGAATTCTCTTCCAGATCACGTGGTTAGGGAACTTACGGTTAAGGGTTTTGCGCGCCAGCTCGATGCTCTTGGGTGGCAACAGCAAACCTTTCCTTTTTCCTAGCTGACTCACCTTCATTTTTCAGTTCTTTTTTTATTGACTCAAATATCTTGTTATTCCATTTGCTTAGCTCTTATCACTTTCTCTTTTGCCTCCTGCGTTTACTTTTTTCTCTTTTTTACTTCACGTAACCGACCAAGCAGGGACTGCTAGGGCAGGATACGTGGGCATTAATGGGTTGGACAGGGTGTGATGCGGTCTTTGTTTTAGGTCCATCAGTATTTCAAAGTTCGCCAACTCCTGGTTCAACGACCCGCCGAAGAAGGAACACTCACGGGATCTATCCTATCGTTCCAGTCCCGCTTGAACTTGAAGCATCTTCTTAGCATATTAACAACTACGTTAACATCATATTAAACAGGCACATGTGTCCAAAGGCCCATAATTTTCATTTATCCACTTGCAACCCTGTGTGCCACAAGCACGGAGCGTCCCATCCGCCGTTTGGAAATAATATTCTTTCGGCAGTGTGATTCCGGTACACATGTTTGTAGGGGGTTGGAGATAAACTTTTGGCCATTAAACCCATAGTAATGTTTATTAATAACGTAAGATGCTTGTTGAAATGCATACCACAGAACTCCTTAAACCATTTTCTATATTCCTTCTTCTTTTTAACAAGCCACTGTTATTTGTCAACTTTTCCACTTTTATACAGCTTGGCAAATTGGGAATGGTACATATCAGTTTTTGGGTGTTTGCAGGTACTGACCTCTTTACAAATACGTTGTGCAAGAAGTTTACCCAATAAAACCTTTACTTTTTGGGAACGCAGAAACCGGTTGTCCTTATGAACAACAGCCGGCATTCAAAATCGCGCCATTGGCGGATATTGCGGTCCCCCACAATCACACTGTCAAAAGATCGTTGATCGCGATTGGCGGATCCGACACTCCGGTAAAAGTGGTACTGGTTATAGCGTCTCTCTGACGCTTACTGGTAATTTTGTGGTCATTCCCTTTTTAGTCCCATTTACACCCTGTTTTGCCCTTTTATTGTGGTTGTTTTACGGTTCTATACGTGTTTTTAAATTCTGTTCTCTTTTCTACTTAAACATGGTCGTCTCGCTAAAAGCCGAGGCGGATGAACCCCTTGTGTCCTCGTTTGATGAGTCAAATGAAGCTTGCAGCCATTCTGCCTATTCAATGCAGTTACGGATTCATCTGGTGGTGTGCAGTGTGATTGCTTCCGCCGGTACAATACAATACCGTACAGTACAATATGCTATCATCCAGGGAAAACCTGTTTAGCTGTGCTAATTGTTGCGCTCAGAAAGCGAAGCTCCCGGCTTTCACCTGTGCTGAATTCAAAGCACTGACATCCAGATTCAGTTGTTGAGAAGGCGTTAGCCGAGCTTGCCTCTCTTGCCTCACTCAACTCTAAAGTGGATTTGCTAATGAAATCCCTGAATATTGCAAATGTGAACGCTGTAATGGACTGTCCTTCTTCTGACAGTCCAACCGTTGTCGAGGGGTTCATCCTACCGGACGCTCCAGTTCACATGGAGATAACTGACAGATGCCTCGGACGGCATTCTTGACCCGCCTTAAATGGAAGGCGAGTCACGGGCTCCTGGACCATTAAAGAATAAACGTAAGAGGCCATAAAGAGCGCGCAAACCCTCCGCCCTCAAACGGGGAGGTCATAAAATGCTCAAGAAACAAGCGCCTGAGCTGGAAACACCACCTGGTGTTGCAATTCCCTCAGTGAAACATGAGGTGCTGTCTCCTTCGGTCCCACCGATTCCTGTCAAACAGCCATGTGGCGTGGATAGTAGAGCATGTGGAGTAAACACACCTCGTCGGGGCGATTCTTACACAGATAGTAATGTGATTTTCAGAAACGGCACTGAATCCACTGCCGCTCTTCCCACCGAGCGCATGCTTGATGATCTTGGTTGGCTTAAAGTTTCCGTGACCAGGCCTTTCCCGCCAGGTTTCCCTGGCGTTACTGTCAAGAGGCTCCTCAAGTTGGGGAACGTTCCGATTGGTCAACCAAATCCTCAACCCCCTCTGCTTAAGGTGGTTCTCTCCACCCCAGAAGAGCGCTAGGCCTTCCTGAGATTTGCCTTCAAGCTCAAAGGTAGCGACGTTAGTGTGCAACCAGACCTTCCGTTATCAGATAGGTTAAAGTTAAAGGAAGCCATCGGAGACCTAAAAGCCCGGCGTGCAGCTAGCGAGCAAGGTCTCGGATTTGTGGGTTTTCAGGTGGTCAGCCGGCGGTCCTTTTCCGCCCTACCAGGACCTATTCTACTTGCGCACGACCCAGGGCTAGTCGTACTGAAGTCCTCCAAGTAGTACTTAGTAACGTGTGTAGTCTGAGGAACAAGATGTGCGAAGTGGGTCTGCTCGTAGACAAATCTCGTCCAGATATACTTGCTTTCACTGAAACGTGGCTGTCTGAGGAAATCACAGATGGCGAAGTATATCTGCCTGGCTACTCACTGTTCCGTGCTGACCTCTCCATTGGCCGTCAAGGGAGTGGTGTAGCTCTTTATGTGAGTTATCACATCGACGTATTGAGGACCAGCGTTTTTCAGTCTCTCGACAAATCTGTTGAGGCTCTCGCAGTCTTGATTTGCGCTTCCTCGGTTCAGGTCACGGTCATGTTAGTGTATAGAAGCCCTATGAGCACCTCCAATGGAATCATTGAGTTTATACGCACTCATTCTGTGAACTAGTGTGTGGTGTTGGGAGACTTCAACCTCCCAGAGGTTTGTTGGAATGATTTATCCTGCAGTTCGGCGCTGGGATCGTTCGGTGCAGAACTGCTGGACTTAACGCTGCAGATACCACTACACCAGTTCGTGGACCTCCCCACTAGGTACATGAGAAATCAGCTGCCGTCCATTTTAGATCTTGTTTTTGCTAAGTCACTTGACCTTGTAAATGACATTGCTTACGACTTGGCGCCTGCGACCACGTTTGCTTGTCTTTCCAGTGTACCCTTATCAGGCCTTGCCAAGCTACTACCAGTCGATATCCGAACATTTGGGTCGCGGACTTCCAAGCGATGCGGGATAAAGCTAGGTTATCGCCTTGTGTGATATCTGAGTCTGACACTGTTCACATAGCCTGGGAAAAACCTGAGGCTCACCTCGTCGACATTTCTGCATCGCACATCCCACTGGATAAAGGAAGGAAATCGAGAGCGCAGCCTCTGTGGATAGATTTCGCGGGGAAGGGCCTGCTAAAGAAGCGGTCTAGGTGCTGGCGAGCGTATCGAACAACTCCGTCGAACAGCACGTTTGACAAGTATCGGTTGGTACGAAATGAGTGCATGCTACATCTTAGATTGGCCCGGCTTCAGTATGAAAAGGGCTTAGCTGATACTGCCTCGACAAATCCCAAGAAATTCTTCGCTTACGTTAAACGACGCTGTGGTGCAAACTCGCCCATACCACCATTGCTTCGAAGAAATGGTACCCATGCCTGTAGCGACTATGACAAGGTATGCGTGCTTGGTGAGCAGTGCTCAAGCGTGTTTGTCCGCGAAACCAATATGCCATGCAGAAAACCAGCTTCAAGAGTCTCTGAGGACTCTTGTCTGGATAAAATTTCTGTAATTGAGTCTCAAGTTCTCCGGTTGCTGAGAGAGGTGAACCCAAATAAGGCTTTCGGGCCAGATTCTGTTCATCCACAATTGTTGCACGAATTGACAGTGGAACTCAGTAGACCTCTGACTTGTGTGTTTCAGAAGTCGCTCAACAACTGTGTCTTACCTACCGAATGGAAGGAGGCTGTTGACTGCCCGATTTTCAAGTGCGGTGACAAAGACCTACCGGCTACTTACAGGTCTATCAGCTTGACTTTCGTGGTCGTTAAGTTACTTGAAAATTAGTACGAGATACAGTGGAGAACCATTTAAATAGGTTTTACCTGCTTAGTGTCGAGCAACATGGTTTTCACAAAGGATTTTCATGTCAGACGAACTTCCTGGTAGCTCGAGAGAGCTGGACTGAAGCCATGGGCAGTGGACATGCGGTGGATGTGGTGTTCATTGACTTCGTCAAGGCCTTTGACACTGTCCCCCATTCGCGACTCACTGAAGTTGAGGTCTTGTGGAATATTTGGTCGCGCTCTCCAGTGGATGTCAGCTTTCCTGGATGGAGAGGAACAGTGTATTCGTGTGGTAAGCAGTCTTTCGTTTCGATAAGCTGTCCTTAGCGGCGTTCCGCAAGGCTCTGTCCTAGGTCCGCTGCTGTTCTCAGTCTACATGAATGACTTGCCGGCAGGAGCTTGAGGTACCATCGCTCTTATTTGCTGGTGACCTAAAGCTCTGGAATTTTTTTCGATATCCCAGGAGGTCCTGTGGCTCTTCAACGGGCTCTGCATAGACTCTGGGAATGGTCTGTCTTGTAGTTGCTGCCCAGTGCTGCGTATCAGAGCGTCTGGTTCCTTCACAAGTTGTGTGCTCGATGGAAGTGAACTTCCTCACGTGACTAATCAGGTTGATCTAGATGTCGTCCACTGTTCCGCACTACGCTCTGGAGATAACTAGAAGGCGGCTAGTAAAGGGTTTCGGATGTTGTGGTTTATTTGCCGTTCTTTCCAGACCCTAACCGCTAAGATGTTTGTGAAGCTCTTCTCAGCCTTTATGCGACAGTACCTAGAATATTGTGTCCAGCCTTTTCCACCATAACTTGTCCGGGACAAAATGGCACTAGAAAGGGTGTTGCGTGTCGGTACTAGGTTGGTCGAGGGGTTACGAGGACAAATGTACCCGGAACATCTACTTAGGTTGCGGATGCATTCAATGCACTATCGAAGGATTTGAGGGGACCTAATCCTAACCTACCTTATTTTAACTGGGAAGGTTGGCCCTGATTTGTCCTGGCTATTTAGTTCTGCTAGATTATCTGGTCTCCGTGGGTATTGTATGAAGCTGGACAAACCGCGGTCTGATCAAGTTAGAGGGGGGACACGGTTATCGCATCGTGTCATCGAGCGCTGGAACTTGTTTCCAGAAACTGTTGTCAAGGAAACTACGGTTAAGCGGTTTGGGCGTCAACTAGATGCTCTTGGGTGGCAACACGAAACCTTTAGTTTTTCCTAACTAATTCCCATCTTCATACTTCGATTTTATTTTCTGTACTTTCCCTCACCATTGGTATTATTCTCTTCTTTTGACTAATTTCCCTTACTCTTTACCTTCGATTTTTCTCTTATTTCACGTTAGTGTATTAAATTGGTGGACCAGGGTGTTTTTTCGGGTGTTTTCGTTTTAGATCCATGAAGAAGTCGGAGCACTCCTATTAACTCCTGGATCAACGACCCGCTCAAAAAAGGAACACTTACGGGATCCATCCTATCGTTCCAGTGCCACCTGAACTTGAACTTGAAAACGGACTCGAGTCTCATCTGCTTCATCTTCGCAACCATTGACGATGGTTGTGCAGCGTAGCCCGTGTGAGTCAAAAACGTATGCCGCCGTAGTGAGTTAAGATACTATGTCAACAAAGAGACTGAGTGCATCTGGGGGCAAGGTCCAAGCAAAAAAGAATCACAAGCCTAAAACACAACTTCACTCTTCAAGTTCCCAAGTGAAGCTGGTGCTTGACAAGATGAGACAACTGGAAGACTTAGTCAAGACACCCAAAACCGTAATCGTCACCTGTTTTGGAGGGAAGTAAATTTTCTCCTCGTGAGCGGTGTCTGATCATCGTGAACGCTCCCGAATCTAACAAAAAACACCGGCCGAGAGGATAGTGGATGACCAGGTCTTTATAAAGAAGATTTCTTTACTGTTTGACAAAGGAGAACAGGGGATCAATGTCGTCTCTGCCTTTCACCTTGGCCTCAAGCAAGAGGGCATTTCCAAGATGCGTCCGCTGAAAATGTAGAGGAATGTCGTCGCATCCTCAGGTGGACTTCACGCCTTAAGGCTAAACATTCCATGTTTTGAGGGATCTCTGCCCTGAGGATGAAGAACGCCGTTGATGAAATTCTAATTCGCCGAGCCAATGGTGAACCTAATCTTCGTATTGTGGATTTTTTTGTAGTTCAGTGGGCTGCGAAAGCTCATTGGCATCCAGTATTCGTCGCACCAGTGTTCTAGGGTATAAGTTTGTATTTCGTGTGATGTCCGCCAATGTCCGAAGCCTGAGAAATAAAATGGATGAGTTTCATTTCCTCAATTTACGGTGTCATCCTGACCTGATGGCTCTTACTGAGACGTGGCTATCCCCGGATATCCTGGATTCTGAAATACGCTTTCCTGGTTACTAGTTTTCTCGGGCTGATCGACCTGGTACGAGATCTGGAGGTGGAGTCATATTCTACTGGAAATCCGAGTTGAGCGTTCATACTGTGGAGGCTGTTTGTGATACAGTTGGTGGTTCGGAGATACTTTGTTGTCGTGTCCACGACGAACAATTCGCTCATGGTTTGTGTTGTCTACGGACCTCCACTGGCCTCCGGATCCCGACTGTTAGACTCGATCAAAATGCACGACAGGGGAAAGGATTGCTTACTAGTGGGAGCTTTCAATGCCCCCAGCATAAACTGGGATTTACTTCACTGTGATTTCGCCACAGAATGCTTTCATGCTGTTCTACTGAAAACTGTCCTCGATGTGGGTCTAAATCAACACGTCACGTCGTTGCGGACACGCTCATCATCATACACGTTAGCTAGAGGTGGGGAACACCTAAGCTACTGTGCCGCAGTACATAGAAAAACAGGAGAGAGAAAAAGAATTCAACTGGGGCAAGCCGGCTGAGCTAGCGGTAAGGAATAGGCATCGTTCCGGTAAGCTACCAGCCGGCTACTATGCATAAAAAATTACTATGCGAAATTATAAAAGGTTAAATAATGAGATCGTGGTTGGAGGGGGAGGCTAAAAGGGATGGGGTGGGACAAAGAAGCTCACAGCACGAACGCCACTGAGGTCGGCTCCTAGCCATATCAGCAAGTTGCGGACACGATGGTGCCATTCGACTCCAGCAATGCTTCGCAGACAACGATGATCAAAGACTTGAAGGCGCCTCAGATCTTCAGACCGAACGAGCCAAGTCTCACTACAATAGAGCAGAACGACCCTCACTGTGTCCTTGTATACCCGGTCTTTCAGACGAAGGGAAACACCCTTCTGTCGCCAAAGATGCCGCAGGTTCAAGAAGGCAGCCCTGACCTTAGCAATGCGTGAGCTCACATCAGTTTCTATGCACCAATCGTTGCTTATACAGCTGTCAAGATAAGTGAATTGATCAACCACCTGGAGTTCCTTGTTAGCAAGCGTCAAGGGGTCATCAAGTGGCTGGTGGTCCTGCTGCAACACTTTGCACTTTGAAGGTGCGAAGTGCATACCAAATAATGGGACCACTCTGGACAGGCTATTCTGGGTTGATTGTGCCGCCCCAACATCGTCGAAAAGCATGAAGATATCGTACGCATAGTATAGATCAACTAACCTTTCACAAGGCAGCAATTCAACGCCTACATCGTGAGATTCCCCAAGGGAACACACCATGAAATTGAACAAAAATGGGGAAATCGGACAACCCTGACGAACGCCACTTGTGGTCGAAAAGCTATCTGATTGCACACCGTAAACCCTGACGCCGCCTATAGTTTTCGAGTATAGAGCACGCAGATGTTCATCTATTTCGTGGGAACACCTTTCCGCGCAAGTATTTCGAACAGAATCGATCGATCGACTGAATCGAACGCACTCTTGTAATCGAGGAACACAGCTATTGTCGGTCTGCGGTATGCGTGGCGCTGCTCAAGCACCTGCGGCAAAGTGAATATATGGTCTATACAGCCACGTCCTGGGCGGAAACCGGCCTGCTCTTCCCTAATTCGAGATTCCCCTTCCGTAGTGATGCGACGAACGATAATCGAGGCCAGTAATTTTGTCACAATTGGTGTTAGGCTAATACCTCTGTGGTTAGAACAGTCTGTGCGACTGCCCTTCTTGTATATTGCCACTATAATCGATTCGCTCCAATTAGCCGGGACGCTTCCTTCCAGATAAGTTCGAATAAGGAGGTGAGTGCTTTGCAGAGGACCTCACCTCAATCCTTAAAAGGTGGGAGGGGATCCGGGCCAGCGGCACGAAAACGATTAAGGGCTGTGAACGCGTTTCGGACCTGAGCATCCGACGGAGGCTCTAAGCTAACCGTCCATGGCTGTTCGTGCATCAACTGGGTAGGAAGAGGTCCGGGAGCATGAGGCCAGCTGAACTGATCTTGAAAGTGTTCCGCCCAACGAGCCATACGGCGCTCCTTATTGTGTATCAGCACACCCGCGCTTTCTCTGATTGTCTCACTGACGCCTAGTTTTCTGGGACCATTGGTGCGGATCATCTGGAAGAGCTTGCGGTAATTACCTACTGCTCCTGCCTCCTCCATTTCTTGAGCCCTACTGGTACACCAGGCTTCCTTGTCAGCACACAGGCTCTGCTTTAGTTCACGTCTAATAGCCCATCTGGTCACATTGTGTTCAGAGCCAGCCAGGAGGTGTCTTCTGGATTCCAACAGGTTCACCGACCTCTCGGATATCCAGTGACTGGTGCGGTGACGATTGATAGTGCCACAATCGGATGCTCTTGCGTCGTGCATTGCGGCCGAGATCCTATTCCACTGAAGCTCAGTGTCATTAGAACAAGACAGCGGAAGTTCGGTATACAGTGCTTCTTGATAGCCTTGCCTGACCGAGGACTGAGACAATCTCTCCGTTGCCAATCGTAGGGGACGCTTGGTGCACCTCCCGGTAAAGTTCATGAAGAAACGACAACGTATCAAAGCATGATCAGAGTCGACACAGGTACTCCAGTACGAGCGGCAATCCAGGATGGAACCACGCCACTTGTAACTTATGGCAATGTGATCAATTTGGGTCCATCGCTGGCCAGCTACAGGAGGACGCCAAGTGGCACTTCGGTGCCCACTGTGTCGAAAAGCAGTGCCACTAAGAAACAACTGGTGCCCCGCACACAGTTGCATCAGACGCTCACCGTTGTCACTCCGTTCGGAGTTAAGCCCACAATTACCACCCAGCTGAGCTTCTGAAGAGCTCAGACGCCCTACTTGTGCGTTCATATCCCCTGTAAGTACTATAATATCTGAACTAGTAGCGCGTTCAATTCGTCATAGAATGTGTCCTTGACAGCATCTGAACTGTAGTCGGTGGGAGCACAAACGGAAATCACAAACAAACAGCGTTTTGTACTACTTCGTGAATCAACTTTAGCTGACGTCGTCAAACGTGCTGCACATAAACGGCTGTTCACCGGAATCCAATCGACCTACGATGGCTCAGACTTGGAGCTGGGAATGATACCTACACCAGCTTGACCCGTGAGTGCTGCATCGGCGTCTCCGGATGCGTGCAACCAATAAGGAGAGGATAAGCCGGGTGCAGTTAATTTAACAACCCCGTTAGGGTCATTGATCCTAGTTTCGGACACACAACACACATCAGTACGCAGTGTGTCCAAGATGCGTGCGAGTGCAGCCTGTTGATCTGTTTGTCTTAGAGCACGAACGTTGAATGTCGCCATAGAAACGAGATAGCGAGGCCTTATAAGGGACTTTTGCCGACAGGCGTCCGGTAGGTGCTGTGGGATGGTGGCTGCAGATAGTTCTACTCCAGTGGCATTTCGGTTGTTGTCAATTAAGCTGGGAATTATAGAAGGGTTAGTAATGGGGATCGGGGTGGGATTAAGAGAAAAAAGTAGAAAAGAAAGAAGTGAGGCGTCAGCAGTAGCATGTTTTTGCTTATCCGCCCTGCTGTATGCAGCAGATAAGGCGACCCTTGATAATCTGCGCGACGGCCGATGCAGGATTAAGTTTGTGTTTGAAGAAAATGTCATGGTTGTATGTGGGCTGAGGTACTGCCAGGACGGCCAGACCTAGACACGAGGACGATAACGTTGTTCCAGTATATAGCACGTAGAATATTGTCATTTCGTTGAAACACGTTTCCGCGTAAGTATTTCGAACAGAATCGATCGATCGACTGAATCGAATGCACTCATGAAATCGAGGAACAGCTATTGTTGGTCTGCGGTATGCGTGGCGCTGCTCTAGCACCTGCGGCAAAGTGAATATATGGTCTACACAGCAACGTCCTGAGCGGAAACTGGCCTGCTTTTTCATAATCCGAGATTCCCGTTCCGCAGTGAGGCGACGAACGATAATCGAGGCCAGTAATTTTGTCACAACTGGTGTTATCCTAATACCCCTGTGGTTAGAACAGTCTGTGCGACTGCCCTTCTTGTATATTGCCACTATAATCGATTCGCTCCAATTAGCCGGGACGCTTCCTTCCAGATAAGTTCGAATAAGGAGGTGAGTGCTTTGCAGAGGACCTCACCTCAATCCTTAAAAGGTGGGAGGGGATCCAGGCCAGCGGCACGAAAACGATTAAGGGCTGTGAACGCGTTTCGGACCTGAGCATCCGACGGAGGCTCTAAACTAACCGTCCATGGCTCTTCGTGCATCAACTGGGTAGGAAGAGGTCTGGGAGCATGAGGCCAGCTGAACTGATCTTGAAAGTGTTCCGCCCAACGAGCCATACGGCGCTCCTTATTGTGTATCAGCACACCCGCGCTTTCTCTGATTGTCTCACTGACGCCTAGTTTTCTGGGACCATTGGTGCGGATCATCTGGAAGAGCTTGCGGTAATTACCTACTGCTCCTACCTCCTCTGTTTCTTGAGCCCTACTGGTACACCAGGCTTCGTTGTCAGCGTTCGGACTGCAACAGTATGGCCGTGAATACTGTTTACCTCGTGGTAAGCGGCGTGTTCATATTGGGATCCATGTTTTCTGCAGCTGTTGTTAGTGAATCTTTCTCCAACTTCAACCATAGTGGCGGTGAATACTTCAGGTGAACACTGTAGGATGTAGATCGACACGACTTCTTAACGAGAGTCTCGTACTCCGGGAGACGCACGAGGTTGCTAGAAATAAACAGGGCATTATTGGTGGAAACGCCTTGCGCTTTCCGCCCCCCTCCATGGAGCAGGTTGCGTCGTTGGACGGCGCGTCGGTTAATTCCAGTAAAAGTGCCTCCAATCTCTGCTTTTGCGTAGTTATCTGAGGAGTGGTTAAAGCATGAAATTCCCCCAATTTACCGATAACCCTGTGAACTCGAACTTTGTACAGCAGCTTGGACAATGGTGGCGGACTGTTGTTCAGTAGCATTGTTTCCATTTGCGATGAAGGCAATTTCGGCCAGCGAACTTGGTCCGTGCCAACCATCTTACTGACGTGAGCGACAGCCACGCTGGCATCCTGAGACTGAGACTGTATTTAAGAGCAAGTAGATAGGTTTCTGTACAACTCTATCGAATTACGAAAAATCAAAATTTACTTGTGAATTATCAGCAGTTGTCTGGTCCGTTAATCGTTTATCCGTGTTCGGTTAGAAATTTGTACTAGCGTCATTATTTCCGGACATACAATGTCTTCTTTTGGCACTGTATGTGCATCGTTTCACAAAAGCACAGGTTTCCAAAATAATCGTCGATACGGGTTTTAAAACACTTCACAGAATCGGCCTCTTTTAATCCTTCAGGTAGTGTATTCCATAAGTTTACGATTCTTCGTTCGATACAAAGCTGATGTGATACTTTGTTCATCCTGGGGACCCTGTGTTTGTAACGATGTCCTCGGGTGTTACGTGGTTCTCGCAGGTGAAATATTGGCCGCAGTATGGGGAAGTGATTCAAGTGTAGTACTCGATGGGTCATAATAAGATCAATTCTTACTCGGCGATAGGATAGTGTGTAGAGTCCGAGCCTTTCACAACGTTTTTCATACGGAAGCTTTCGTAGATTTGGTATCATTCTAGTTGCGATATGCTGTATTTTCTCCAGCTTTTCAGTTTCCCATTGGGTTATCGGATGGTAAGCTGGGGCACCGTATTCAAGGATTGGTCTAATGAGCGAGGTGAATAGACGAGGGACGGTTTCTTCGGACCATGTGGAGAAACTACATCTTAATGCCCAGAGCATACGAAGTCCCGCACGGTACAATTTCTCTGTATTTTCTAGTGATCTTAAATCATGTCGTGAGAGAACTCCTAAGTCTCTGACAGATGTGTTGGGATGGAGCAACTGGCCGTCCAAGGTGTATGATCGAGTGGCTGGACGTCTGGTGATACTGATGAACTCCGACTTGCTTGCGTTAAGAGGGAGTTGCATTTCAGTGGACCACGTTGACAGTCGCTCTAAGTCATGCTGGAGGCGAGCGCAGTCGTCCTGATTTTCAATGATCCTCCAGATTTTCAAATCATCTGCAAACAGGGCACATGGCGACTGGAGCTGCTGCGGAAGATCGTTGATATGAATAAGAAATAATACTGGCCCAAGTACAGTTCCTTGAGGCACGCCACTGGTCGATGGGAACCATTCTGTCAGATAGCCATTGACCTGTACTCTAAACCTTCGTCCCACAATAAACTCTTGTATCCACTGAAGTAACGTGCCACCGATTCCGTATGTCCTCAGTTTACGAAGAAGTACCTCATGGTTCACTCTGTCAAACGCCTTACTAAAGTCGATGTAGACCACGTCAACATCCTTCTGTTCATTGAGAGCTCGAACCCACTAGTGGTTTGCGTACATCAAGTTGGTGATGCAAGATCGTCCTTTCGTAAAGCCGTGTTGCGCTGGCGTCAATACGTCCATCGATTCGAAGAACGACAGCTGACACTTTTTCACAACCTCAAATTCAGTGACGTGATATATGTAAAAGAGCGCTGTCATTATTCTTTCATGTAAAGAGAGAAAACAAAAAGGTAGACGAGATTGATGTAATGATATATTGCACACCTACAAATATATTCACTTTCCAATACTCAGCATTTCTCAGTCAGTTAACACCTGATTTATCTTGCAACAGTAGGAAGGAAATTTGAAAATCATTAAATATAATCAATAAAATGTTTATTCTCGACTACACGAGGCACGCCTGCACAAGCATGATCATGGTAAAAATACAAACTGTGCTCAGTTAATGTAAAATGGAACAATATGGTTGTCACTTATGTTGGGGTATGAATGTATGTATGTGGGTATGTAGGCGTGTGTAGCCGTGTTTATGGGATTTGTAAATGCTTTCCTGCACTTTTGATCATGTCGCCAGTGCTAAAACGATGCTTGATGTTGACGGACTTGAAGCAGTTGTCCGGATAAGCAAGGAGGTGACTTTAATTCATGGCGAGTCACAACCGCCTTTTATTACTACATTATCTCGCAATCACCACCCACTGCTTTTCTATGCTAGTAGGTACTATACCATGGCAGTGTGGGGTGATACCGGGACAGGACAGGATCTGGGGACCAAGTACAAGAGCTGAAACGGAAGTATGATGCACGGTCATGTTTTCCGTTTACCTCAAAAGCCAGGGCCGTGCTTAGCGGACGGTTTGTAGCGGCAGAACGTTCTCAGTTGTCGCTTTGATCCGGGTACAGGTCGACCATCACTTCCCTTCGTGTTTGTGTATGGTTTCTACCCATAACGCCGCTGTCGATGCAAATGCATACATATAGGTGGTGCACAACACACACCTAAAGATGTAGAGATCCGCAGAAGGAATTAATTGGTGGAAAGCTCTTCGCGGTTCACATAAGACTGAACGCACACTTCAGAGTTCCGAACGTCACGCATTATGGATGGTGCATCGCGTGCAGCGACGGCGTCCTATTGTTACTTGAGCAGCATCGTGGTGACGCCTACAGTGATAGACGTTATGAATTCATCGAAGATAATAATTACCTCGATGAGCTTCAGCAAATGCGTCCTCAACGCCAAACATGCATAGTTGGATAGAAAACGATGTCACTATCAAGGGGAAGGTCAAGACCCTTGCAGCGGACCTGGCACTGAGGAATCCACTTCGGTGGTGTTAGGGTACCTGAGCACTTGAAAATGCGTAGATATGCTGGGGGAATAAATTGGTCGCAAAGCGCTTTGCGGTTCACATAGTACTCACATCTCGGAATCCCGAACGTCAAGCACCATGGATGGCGCATCACGTACCATGACAGCCATGTTAGGCCGCGTAGTCTTAACAAACGCTCTATGCAGGATAAACCCGACAGCATTGTTCATACCACGCCTAACTGTCACGGAACCGGTGTCATCTACACACAGCGACGCGTCCATGAGAGATGGTGAAGAACGCTCAGCAATGCGACGGAAAATCTGCGACTTTGGTGTACGCGTGCTAAGCACAATGTGCCGCAAATGCTGCAGATGGGACTCAAACGGAAAAGCGTAAAACGTATCCAACTATCCAAACCTGAGCGCGTCCGCGCATATGTGCTGAAGGCAATGAATATTAAATACCAGCTCACCCTCACCGTAAATGACCGCATAGTTATCGTTCATTTTTGGCATCATTTTCACTACACGCTTCATATACTAGCAGCGCCACGTTTTGATGCAGAGCACAGATTGCAAAAGTTTTCGTATACGTGGTCCGGCACAATGCCGTTCAGAACAGCTGGCCCGAGCTACGGTAAGAACTGCCTAAACTCCGTGGCCTTCCATTCTACATTTTTCAGGATGCGGTATTTACATAGAAATTCCGCAGTTAGGCAGTCAGCTCACAGCTGCAAGCGTTGGTTGATCCAGTCAATGCGTTTCGACGACAAACGAATTCCACCGGCAGTCGGACCACAACGCCACAATGTAACAGCCTCTTCATTACACCTAAGCACAACATGTGCATGTAATCGATGGAGAAACTGGAGATCATGTCTTTGTGCAGTACTTAGAAAGGCGAATCACCGATGTGATGCTCACTTTGTTGCCGACTACGTCTATCGTCGTTCGTCCTCAGGATATCCTCCGCGGATAACGGAAAGGTCATCCAGTGATCTCGATATAAACCTGCAACGGTATACAATGGTACAGAAGTATAACTTACCGGCGGCGATACCTTTCTCGCACGAAAATTATCCCGAGTGCTGTTTACCCTCCTTCAAATAGGCTCTTGCTGGCGCATCAACGACGACACACTTGAGGTTCACTTTGATGCGTTCCCTACCAGTTTGCAGCAGCACGCTTTCCCGCAATTCCTTGATGGTCGGCTGAAGGAACTCATGCACGTCTGCCGGCCTGGTTAAACCGCTGTAAACGCCATTGACAAATATGTCTGAATGCGGCTCCATCAGTATGCCAAGTATGGGCCAGACTTGCATTCGGGAACTGCCGTACAGTGACATCCCATATACACGCAATTGCGGCTTCAATATCGATGGAGGTTGCACAGCAAGCGTAAGCAAAATGCCTCGTATTGCTGCTTCTTGTCCAAGGCGCACGTATCATCCACCCTGGATGAGGCGTTCATTGCAGTCACGAGGGATGTGCAAAAGGGTGCGCGAGGAAGCCTGCAAATCAGGATGTACGCGCCTGTACTGGTGCAGTAAGATGTTAATCTGCACCGCTACGACGTTGGCCTCCAAAATACTATCACGGAAAAGTTCGAAAGTAACATCATCTGAAGTTGGTGGGACGCTGGCTACAGAAATCGTTGTTAGAGAAAATATAACAATGAAACTGTTTCTTCCTTCTTTCGTGTCTTTTCATAATCTCCTCATTGAGGACGGTTAATGTAACGATTGCAATCGAGATGGATGATGCAACTTGGGAAACTGACACTGGAGCTTGGATAGACAGGCTGTTCAACACTGAATTTACGTTGCAAGCTGTTGCTGCATGATGAACTTGCTAACGAAATCTAGTGTAGTCTTTATACTCACTTTCATTAACATGCGAAGAGTGTATCAAGTTCACAAGTTCCTCATTACCTCTTTGTATCGTGCATTGTACAGTGGACCTGGAGCAGTCAGTTTGAGATTTCCACCTATTATCAATCATGGCGGACGCGGTGGTGAAAAGGAAGATCTCCTCCAATGAGTCACAGTTTACAAGGTCACGAAAATAGTGCGTTAGAAATCAAATTCCTGAGCCACTGTTTAACGTCTATGCAGTAGATAAAATGTGCTATTACTAGGCACGGACGGTTTTAAGAACAAATGCGTTTTTTACGGGTGAAATCGCTGTGCTATCAGGGACCGTTTTCTACTGCCCCAGGCCAACTTTCACGAGCTACAAGTAAATTTGTCAGACACGAAAACTACATATGGAATCCGTGCTGTGCTGCACCTTTTCAGGTGACTCTCCACCCAATCCCTGAGCAGTTTGTCGCACAACTTAACTACTACGCTTGTCAAGCTGACAAGACGATAGTACATGGGCAGAGCGCTGTCACCGCTCTTAAAAATAGGACAGAGGATTATTTCTTTCCATTCCGTAGGTAAGTCACAGCCATCGAGCCATCTTGTAAACGCGCGTGAGAGGGCCACTTAGCTCAGTGGCCAATTCATTCATGAGCTTCAGATGAATTGTATCAGGGCCAGAAATTTTGGAGGGATTTAGCCCTGGCAATATCTCGAAGAATTGTGTCTCCGTTATGCTGATTTCAGTTAGGCAAGAATCCTCCGGGACTTTTGTGACAAGCTCAACCTGAAGTTGAGTGGTTTCACGAGAAAAGACACCAGTATACTGTTCGCTAAGTATACAAACCTTATCATACTCCATATGCACACGGGTCCCGTCCGCTCGTAGTAAAGCTGGTATAGACGAGTTTGTACCGCTGCGTCCCTTTACGTAAGCAAAGAACTTTGTATTTGTGGCTGCTTCCGCCAAATCTCGTACTGAATACGAGCAGTCCTAAAATGTTACTTGCATTTATTCCCAACCGCACGATAGCTTTCGTAGGTGCTGGTTGATGATATATATATATATATATATGTCACTGGGGTCTGCAGCATGTGCAGCAAATGCTGCATTCTTTTCCGACACCAATGCACCAATCGTCGCATTGTTGTCATCAAACCAATCAGGCCGTTCACAGTTTGCGCGCCCAATGGTCTCCTCGGCAGCAGCTGTCACCTGATCGCGAATGTGGTGTCACAGGTCGCCCACTGTGGCTATGCAGTCCACATCACACAGGCGTGCAGCCATCACCTTCTCCAGCTCAGTACGTTTCGCCACAGTACCCAGGGAGAAGATGTTAAATTTACGCCGATTCACGGCGGGAGTGCAATACATAGATTTACGAAAATATATGTACAGTTTGGTCCGAACCAATTTGTGATCAGTGCCACACTCAGCTCCACGCAGTACACGTGTCATGCACACTTCACGCATATCACGCTGACGTACGATGACATAGTCGAGCATGTGAGCGTGACCACTCCTTGGGTGCGTCCAAGTTGCTATATCACTCGCACTCAGTGCAAACCGAGTGTTCGTGATCGTCAGGCCGAGTGGCACACAGTGAGAGTAGCCTGTCACCGTTCGCATTAGCTAAACCAATGCCAAGTAAACCGATAATATCTGCACACCCCGATACATCACGCCCAACGCGCACGTTGAAATCACCCAGCAGAAATATTCGGTCGCTCCTCGGCACAGACCGTTTCACGGAGGATAGCTCAGTGTAGAATTGATCACGCGTGTCATCAGCATAACACATGGTCGGACCGTGCACGCTTATAAAAGTGGTAAACTTACCTCTTCCGAGTCGTAGGCGAACAGTCATCAGTCGCGCGCTGATGCCAGTTGGTGCGCCCACCAGCTGGCCATGGAGGCCATCGGATATTGCAAATCCGACCCCATGATCACGTGATGCTGAGGTGGCGTTGCCCACTCAGTAGAATGTGTAGCCAGCACCTGCTTCATACAACTTACCTTGCTCAGCGAGCCGAGTTTCACTGAGCGCCGCAATATCGATGTGATAACGCGCCAGCTCCAACGCGACCAGTGCAGTACGTCGCTCGGGGCGCTCAATGGAGTTCCGGTCCAGTAGTGTGCGCACGTTCCAGCACGCGATACTGAGTGCTTTGCGCGCAGGCATACGATTGCATTGGTGGGCAGTCGGACGCGAGGTGGTCGTCGTGCTTCGAAGGTTTGCTTGAGTGACTCCTCCCGGAGTCTTTGGCTTAATAGGCTGACTCACAAGGCAGTGGTTTGTTTTGAGGTTTGCTTGCGAGACTCCGCGCGGAGCCTTTGGCTCAATAGCCTGACCCACAAGGCAGTGGAGAGCAGATCCAGCTCGGGAATGTGATTGCAGAGACAGATTGGGATGTGCTTGACGGCCGTCACACGCAGCCTTTGAGGCTCTGGAACAATTATCATATGTTTTGCGACCGTAATTGGATATGCACCTGCGACCACGGCCAGACGTAGGTGGGTTTTTGGCGGGTTTGCACCAATTTGACCAGGGGCTGCCTGGCTTGAGGCGGGCAGTAACAAATCATTGAACACCCGGAGGTGTCCTCCCACCGTCAGAGACAATGCGTGGCACTCGTGCTCTACGCCAATCGAGCATTGAGAATATCACCCGTAACCTGTTGTCTCCCATGGCTAGGTTTTACCGGCAGTGGGCCATCGACCACTTCCTAACCTCCGGAGAGGATGGACTAGGATACTGCCAGGGCGCCCAATTCTGACAGGAGAACGACTCGGGTCCTCAGCCAAAGCCTTCGATTAAATGAACACCCGAAAGGCAGCGGGTCTAGCACATGGTCAGTTAGCCGACTCAGGCGGATTGGTGTCCTGGATCTTAGCAGGGAGAAGGGCGAAACCCAACTCCCACCCAGCGGTCGCCACGTGGAGGCGCCCAGGACATGAGACTATGGCGCAGCAGTAGCAGCAGTGGGTAGACCATCTGTCAGGATCTAGCCACCACCAGCCTCAGCGCACCATATATATATACATATATATGTATATATATATATATATATATATAGTCGATTCCGGTTAATCGGACCACATCGGGATCAGACCATTTTGGTCCTATTAAGCGGCTGGTCCGATTAACCGAAGTTACCCGATGTAACAAGATGGGACGTGTTACACATAGCATGGGAAACTACTATTATGACCTATATTGGCGGCATATATTTGTAACAAACACACAAAAGAACTGCTTTGATAACGAACTTTGTTCGCTGAAAAAGAAATTTACAAACAAATTCTTCGTAACGACCTACAAGACATTCAGCATGCGAAGTACAGTTTTATACAAAGGGATTACCGAATTCCATTCAGCGTTTGAAGACCGTATCCAGTGTGGTTTGACGCATTCTTTTAACAGACTGCATTCGCACAAAATCACCACAAACATGTAACGCAGTAATAGGACTACCTTCATTTCCTTCCTGCATGAAATAGCGGTGCAATGTTTCAATGCATTTCCTTGCATCCTGTTTTGTGACTGGCATCAACACGTTAGGGTTCTCTTCATCACTTTCATGGTCTTCTGTTGCTGTTGTGTGTTTCGCTGCTATTCGAGCAACAATGGCAGCATCGCATTCTTCATTTCCATCATAGAGTTGAAGTTCGTTGTCGATTGACAAAAATTCTTCGTAATTTTCAACTTGTTTCAGCTCCGCATTCTCGCCGTCATTTTCATTTACAATCATCATATCCACATCCATCTCCGAGACAATATGCTTAAAGCCACGGTGAGAAAAACAGTTCCGAATTGTCGCACTGCTCATTTTTCGCCAACTTTCGGCCACGAATGTAACGGCTTGCAAAATGTTGACCTTTGCACTGATTTCTCCGGCCGTCGAGGATGAGGTCAGCAGGCCTTCCTCAATTGATCCAAGGATGTAATTCACCAACCTTGAACGATAAAAGGTCTTCAAATTTTTTATGATGCCCATGTCCATTGCCTGTATCAAAGATGTGGTCTTGGGAGGCAGAAATTCCATCTGGATATTCTTCAGGAAATCCAAATTTCAATGTGCTGCACAATTGTCGAGAAGTAATAACACTTTTCTCGACTGGCGTTGTAGCTCTGTGTCCCAATTCTTCACCTATTCTTTAAAAAGTGTAGAGCTCATCCACGCATTTCTGTTCGCACGATACACAACTGGTAAACTGTCCATTCTGAGTCCCTTAAAGCAGCGAGGCTTGGCACATTTTTCTATAACCAGCAACTTCCTCTTGTCTGTTCCGGACATGTTTGGGCAGCACAAAACAGTTACGCGATCCATTGCTTTTTTGCAGCCAGAGAGAGTAACATGTTTGTAACTTAAGGAGCCGTCCAGTGTAGCCCTGTAGTACAACCCGGTTTCATCAGCATTATAGATGTCATCTGCTGGAAATTTTTCAAGAAGCTCTGGTGGTTTTGTTGATTTCCATTCTTCAGCTCGAGCGCTATTGGCACTGTTGGCACCATGTGCTTTCTTAAATTTTACATCATGTCTAGATTTCCATCTAGACAACCAGCCGTCCGTAGCTATAAAATCTTCGTGGCCTAGCATTTTAGCGAGTTCTTCTGCTTTGCACTTTAACATTGGGCCACTTACTCACACGGCTCGTCCAGTAACAAAGGCAAACCAATCATTAAGGGCCTCATCGACGTCTGGATCCTTGCCTTCACGCTTCCGTTTTTGGGAAGTACCTCGTTGTCCTTCACATTGTGCCCATTCTTCTCGCAGATCTTTCTCTTGTTTTATCGGGCGCGATATTGTAGATTTTGCCAAGCAGGTAATTTCCACCAATTGACGCTGACTAGTGGTTGGTCCCTGTTCCTTGATCTGATCTAGGAAACGAATCTTCTCAGCTAACGTCAAGTCCCGTCGTGGCATTTTCTTAACATGCAACAAGACACGCACAGTTCACTGAGGTGAACTCGAGTCTGTCTCCCGGGTATTTCTATGGTTGATCTAGCCACCTGTTGTCCTATGATTTGCCGGACCTGTGTGTCCGCGATCACTTGCCGTGCTCGAGAGTGGGCCCGCAATGCGGGCTCAGGGCATTCGGCTCAATGGACGTGCGGTACATCGATCGTGCGGTTAACGACATGTGAACAAGCATGTATGTCTTCGCTCCGCCTACAAGTGTTGGAAACTACAGTCAGTTTCGGGCGTTTCTGAAGCCAATTAGATAGATGTGCCTCAAGGTTGCCACAGTTCAGTTTATCCGAAGGCCAACTCGGATTACCGTAACTTAATGATACGCTTTCTTGCCCGACATATGAACTGTGGGTTTAGTCCAGACATCCAGGCACAGAACTTGATTTTAACACCTCTGTTACCTGCCACCTTCTATCGTCTGGTCCGATTAAGCGGAATTCCGGTCCTAATAAGCGGCTAAAATTAGGCTAACGTAATAGGATTCGTTTCGGTTCTTCAGAATTTGGCCCGAATAAGCGGCTGGTCCTATTAACCGGTGGTCCTATTAACCGGAATCGACTATATATATATACATATATATATATATACTACTTCTTATATATATGTATTTCTTCCGTCGCAATGAGACTAGACCTTACGGTGGTGCGATGGTTTGTGTGCCTCAGCGATCCATTGAGCTATGCTGGGTGATGCATTTTGCACCTTCAGCACCACTCATACCAGATTGTTCAATGGTTCGAGGCCAGACAAACTCAGTCTCCTGGTCTTGCAAGTTGGGAGTTGGAGAGATGATGGCTCCTTATTCCCTAAACCGGGCTACTTGTAAGGTACTGCCAAACCCGGTGCCTTGCAATCAGGTTTTTGAACCAAAGGCTTTGGTCGAGAACCCTAATCGTTCTCCTGTCTAGGCCTGGGCGACCTGGTAGGATTGTGCCCACGCAATAATACGAATCTTCCCTGAAACAATTTTTTGATGCTCTGGCCATCGCAGAGGATAATCTGCGGTGTCCTATCTGCTGCATCGAGCAGGGTGGATTGGGTTTATATGCTGCTGCTCTAACCTTTCCCTCTTTTTATTTCCCCTCTTAGGCTTTTTCACCTTTATCGTCCCATTCCACCTTCACTTCTATCCACCCGTTTTCAATCCCCAATTCTTTGCCCTCCCTCACCATGCTTTGATAGGCGTTTATCTTCTAGTTTCAACTCATGTGAACGCGGAGCGTCACCTTTGCCTTATCTACAAGCCCATGTCTAACCAAGCATTCGAGGTCAGTTCATTGGCCTTTATTTAGAGTCCCCGATTCTCCCTCATATTGGCATGCCTTAACGTACGCACCGGGTTCTGTTCTCACTCTGCGGTCCCCTTCAGGTGATACTAGCAGTGTTTTCTCATTGCGCCTATCCGCAGACAATGCAGTTTCGAGTACCGGCCAAACCGGTGTTGTTATTTCCCTGAGTCACCGGGCTGAAGCTGCTCTGGTTGATTGGATCCCAATCAGTAGCCGGATGTGTGCGGTCCGACTGGCTGGCTCGTTCAAAGCTTCGAAGTCGCGCGGAGCTAGTAGGTGTGTTTGTCATCGCTGCCTACGCTCCCACAAACTGTAGCCATTGCTCGATAAAGGGCGACTTTTATCGCCAACTGAACGAGCACCTACGCCACAAAAGAAGCACGGATACTGTAGTGCGGTCTGGGGGTCTGAACGCTCAAGTTGGGAAATTGTCCACTGATGAGCTGCATCTGGATGGCCAACATGGTCTAGGCTCTCTTAATAATAACGGCGAGCGCTTCATTTTTGTGAAGATGCTCGTTTATTTCTTGCGAGCACTAATTTCGACGTAGCACCCGCCGGTGGGTGACTTGGCGCTCACCAGCCTCGAACTAGCTATGGACGCAAATCGATCACATCGCGATCAGTTATCGCTGAAGAGGCCGCGTCCAAAACTGCCGCTCGATTTGGAGCACATGGGTGGACACTGACCATGCACTTATGTGTGCTGATCTGCTGGTGCGTTTTCGCGGTCGCCCTCGACGACCCTGTGAGCACATATACACCAGCCAACTGACGAAGCCATATGTTTTGAGTGCGTATCGAAGTGCGATGGCGTTTGGGATGAGCAAGCGCTCGCTTGGAAACAGTTGCTTGTCACTGGTTGCGTGTTCACCAGACCTTACTGGAAGCAGGTAAATCATCATGTGGTAAATCCACTGGCCAAACTAGACACTGGGTCTCTTCGAGGTCTCTGGAACTTTTCGATGCTCTGCGGCACATTCCGGCTGGGAGCGAACCCAATAAGACTCGTAAAAGGCTCTGCACAAAACTCCGTGCGAATCCTGGTAGTCTCATCGTCTGTCAGAGATGGAATTGGCCGCTGCTCTTGGTAACAATTGGAAGTTTTTCTGTTTGATACGTGAAACTGGCAGCAGGAGACCTGATGTTAATGAAACTATTTATGACGAAAATGGACAGCCCATCCACAACTTATCAAAACGTTTGGAGCCTTGGGTTACGCATTTTGAAAAGCAATTGGCCTGAATTGTTATATTCCTCACCGAGCATTGATCGCCCTACTCCCTAAACTGACCCTTTGTATCTGTCCTCTCGCTCAAAAGTCGAGTGTGAGATCGGACTGTTAACGTTGTCTAAAGCAGCGGGACCCGAAGATCTTCATCCAGCCCTCTTCAAATTCGGTGGACCTACTCTTGTGGATGATTTATACGAGTTACCGATAAAACTGTGGGAGCAGGAAACTGTCCCAACCGATTGGGGCTGCTCCGTTATTGTCCCGATCTTCAAAGGAGGCTCGCGTTCGGAATGCGGCAGCCATAGTGTTAGATCTTCCCTTTTTCGCTATTCCGAATTAACCACCCAGAAACTTCTCCGCAGCAATTCTAACCCAGCCGAAGAAAAATCAAAATTCCAACAGCCTTGACCACGAAAAACGTGTTAACAAAAACTCTGCCAGCGTAGCCAGAAAAATGCCGCCGAAAACACTGTCCTCTCAACTCTGAGGCAAAAGTCCAATTCGCCGGGTGTTTGAAAACGCATTCGCCCGCTCGATCGATTGCCTGATCGACCGCACGGGTAGGCGATTCCCTTCAGCCCAGCTTTCAATCATCATTATATATTTTCCCTATTTTATGTTTTTATCTGATTCCCGGATACATAGAGGAATCAGTCTGATTTCCATTACCTCTAAATTACTTGCGGCTTTAATCCTTCACAGATTGACTGGCACTGGTGAAAGCCAGATTCGTGAAGATCAAGCCCGGTTTCGTCGAGGTCGTGGCTGCATTGACCACATCTTCACTTAGCGTCAGTTATTGGAGCACCGTCACACATATTGGCGGCCCACCGTTGTCGTGTTCCTCGATATCAAAGCTGCATTCGATTTGATGGATAGACATGCACTTTGGGACTGTCTACTCAGGAAAGGTGTACCTGAGGAATATGTAAATACTATCCGAGCATTATATGCGCGTAGCTCAGGCAGAGTGTGGGCTTACGGCAAGCTATCGTCGCCCTATAATATCTCCAGCGGTGTGAGACAAGGATGCCCCTTGTCACATTTCCTGTTCAACTTCGCTATTGCGGAAATGATGGAAATCGCGTTAACAGGACACGACTTAGAAGGTGTGAATTTGATCCCAGGTGAACGACTTTGACTTGTGTTATACTGACGATATTGTCCACATCTGTAACAGCTCAC
This sequence comes from Dicrocoelium dendriticum, assembly GCA_944474145.2. Lineage (NCBI taxonomy): Eukaryota > Metazoa > Platyhelminthes > Trematoda > Plagiorchiida > Dicrocoeliidae > Dicrocoelium > Dicrocoelium dendriticum. The sequence goes on along the minus strand of OX104063.1, from coordinate 154,970,154 downwards.
AAATGTGCCAAGCGGTTCTGGACAAATTAGCACTGGCTGTCAACCGTTTCGTGCTATGTTTTGCCGGCCCGCATCCTAATGGTAACAAGCTTGTCTTGTAATCTGGTGGCGCGGGTTCGAGCCTGCATAGGAACAGTGCGACCCTCGCAGTATCCTTATCCCACGTGCGATCGGTGGTGGTTGCACGGCAGCGAAGCGTGGATACTGCATACCGGCTTACTACTGTTGCCTTTTGCACCATCAAAGTGCAAAACTCTCCTCCGAGATTGGCAGCGACCGCCTCCTGCATTGTCCCTTGGTGGGGATCAGCTGGAAATCGTTCAGAGTTCAACTACCTAGGTAGTTGTGTCAGTGCCGTTGGAACTGAAGACGTGATCACAAGCCGTATAGCAAAATCACGAGGCGCATTTGCTGACCTTTGCCACCTATGCTGCGAGCGCGACATCACTCTATTTTTGAAGGGTAGAGTATATACTGTAGCCGTAAGTTTGATCCTACTGTACGGTTTTGAGTCCTGGCCCATTAGATCGGTCTACATAAAGAGGCTAGTAACGTTCGACCACCATTGCTTTTGCAGTTTGGCTCATATCTGGTGGGTACACCATGTGAGCAATTAGCATGTTCGATGACTCGTTTATGGCGAAGGAAGAAGAAGCGAACCGCTCATCACCGTTATTTCACACACCAGGCTCCGATGGCTGGACCACTTGTTGCGCATGCCAGCTCACCGACTCCGGCGACGTGCGTGCTTTACGTGCCGGAGGTGTGGATGGAAGAAGAGGAGGGGTGGCCAAGCGATGATTTGGTCAAGTGGAATGAAAGCCCTTACTTCGAAGTTGGCCACCTTTGGATCCTCTTTGCTCCCTGGTTGGGGACCGAAAGACGATGAACACATTTGGCTGGATACACTTGTTGACATGGCTAGAAGCTTATCTTAGTGTCGTTTGTGTTATGAGTTTATTTGTGCCTTCCCCTCCCGCTTACCCTCACCTTTCAACCACGATCTTAGTTATTAGGCGTAATATAACTTTTCTTGCGATACAATAGCCGATTGTTAGCTCTGCGGAGCGACTTTCATCCGTTACTGGTGACGGCCGACGTGCCACTGGTGCTTGTTTTTTCTTTTGTATTGCATCACACTAGCTGACGTGTTTTCCACCTGCAGCTAACGTGTACAGGGATGATGACTTCCTAATTCAACCGCATCCCGCATCGGCAGTCGCACAACTTATTATGGGTCGCCTTGTCTGCTGTATGCAGCAAGACGGATAAGCGAAAACTTGCTACTGCTTGCACCTACCTTTTTTCCATCTGTTTATCCTACTCCTATCCCGACCCCCATTACTAACCTGTATTTTTAAGCTTAGTTGACAACAGTCGCGGTCACTGCAGGGCTACCATCTGTAGCCACCTTCCAGCACTACCCATTGGACGTCAATCACCAAACATTCCCTTATAATGCCACGCTGTCCCGTTTCCCTTGAAACATTCAACGTTTGGACTCTGTCAAATAGGTCCAGCGACTACACTCGCACCCACGTTGGACACTGTTGGTGTTGACGGGTTGTGTATCCGAAACTAGGATCAATGACCCTCACGTGGCTGTCGTACTAACTGCGCTCGTTTTATTTTCCCGAGATTGGTTGCACGCATCGGGAGACGCTGATGCGGCAATAACTGATGAAGCCGGAGTGGGCCTTGTTCTCGGCTCCAAGGCGGAGTCATCGTTGATTGATTGGCTTCCAGTAAGCAGTCATTTATGTGCAGCTTGTTTGACGATATCAACTAAGGTTGCTACATGAAGTGGTGCAAGACGCAGTTTGTTTGTGGTACCCTCTTATCCCCCATGGACTCAGTTCTGGTACTGGCAATGACATCTTGTACCACTAACTGAACCTGCTGCTTGGCATTGTCACCAGTTCAGAGATCGTTTTTCTTACAGGGAATATGAAGGCGCAACTAGGTCGGTTAAACTCCTCGGTAGTTCCGCTAGGTGGTATGTTTGTGATCAACTCCGGCGGTGTGGACATCGACGAACGTCTGTTACAGCTTTGTGCGGAGCACCGTCTGTTTCTTAGTAGCACCGCTTTTAGACACATTGGGCGCCGAAGTGACATCTGACCTATTGCTTGCCAGTAATGAACACAAATTGATTACGTTGCTATAAGTTACAGGTGGTGTGGTTCCTTCCTAGTTTGTCCTTCGTTCCAGAGCACTTGTATCCGCTCTGACTATGCCTTGGTACGCTGTCGTTTTTCCATGGACTTTAACTATAGGCGTGCCAAGCATTTCTTCGATTAGCAACCGAGAGGTTATCTCAGTCCACGGTCAGACAAGCCTACCAGGATACTTTGGGTATCGAACCTTCGCCCTCTTGTCTTAATGACACTGAACTTCAGTGGAATAGCATCTCTGTCGGCATACACCACGCAAGAGCATCTGCTCATGGTACTGTCATTGTCATCACACCAGTCATTGGATATCCGAGAGGTCGCTGAATCTGTTAAAATCCAGAAAACTCCTAGCTGCCTCTGAGTAGAATGCCAACAGACGGACTATTAGGCGCGTGGTAAAGTGGAGCCTGTGTGCCGACAAGAAAAGTGGTGGACCACCTGGTTTCAAGAAATGAAGGAGACTGGAGAGACAGCTAATTATCGCAAACTCTTCCAACTCATCCGTACTACTGGTCCCAACCAGCCAGGCGTAAGTGAAACAGTCAGGGACCACACGAGTGCCCTAATTTACAACAAGAAACGCCGTTGGGCGGAGCACTTTCGAGAACGGTTCAGCTGTCCCCCTGCTTCTGGACCCATCCTACTCAGATGCTGCAGACTGGGCCATGGCCGGTTAGTTTAAAGTCTCCATCGGAGGCTGTGGTTCGAAGCGTGATCTCGTTTCTTAATGGTTTTCGAGCTCTTGTCCCTGACTCCTTCCCACCCGCACTATTTAAGAATGGTGGTGAGGTCCTCTACCAAGCACTGACGCACCATTACGAACAGGTCTAGAAAGAAGAGACGATCCCAGCTAACTTGAGTGAATCGCTTATAGTGGTAGTATATAAGAACGGCTGTCGCACCGACCGTGCTGGCCACAGGAGTATTGGCCTAACGCCTTTGGTGACAAAGTACTTGACCCAATTTTTTTTCGTCGCCTTACTGCGGAATGGGAATGCCGGATTAGAGCAGGCTTCTTCCTAGGGCGTGGCTGTATAGGCCACACAGTCACTCGAGCAGGTGCTAGTGCAGCGCCACACGTACCGCAGGTAACGGCCTGCACATTATTCACATCAGTTACGATTATATGCTAAATGACTTCTTTATTAACTAGATAGATCCCACTGCCTCTAAATCCACTGAAAACATTTGCCTGTGGCAATTGATCAAACAGTTGTTTAATCAGAGAAGCAATAACTTTCTTGCCAACTTTCTAGAGTCTATTTTCTGGAAACCATGTTTTCAGAATAGACTTACAGGCGAAATTTAAAAGTCTAAAGGCATCAACCTCTAATGGTTGAAGTGCATGGTGTTTGGTGGCAGACATTACTATGTTGTTTCCCATGACCAACTTCACTGTTCTGTAAGTGAGGTGGCTGCCATCTCTGTTATAATCTTCTCACTAGACGCAATTCCAAAAATAATAATTTGCTGCTCCACAAAACTTCTAGCCTAACCGAAAGAAAAAGCAAAACGCCAATGACCTTGACAAAGTAACGTATTAATCGCCGCGAAGGAAAACTGTACAACTGCTGCGGACCTTGGCTGTATTTATAGGTCTCTACTGACCTTCGACTTCTGGAATTGGAAGGTCAGCTACCAAGGTTAGTGGTTCCCCATATCTTTTGCCGAGGTGTCAGATGGTTTTTAATCACATGCAGAAGTAGAACATTCCGAAACGTTTGAAATCGATGCGATAATCGTTAATAATCGATTACTCATCAAAGTAATGGATTTCCAAGGCAATTCTTACTTTCTCCCGGACACCTCCCCTCCTGAGATATCGTCCGAGGTATAAGACGAAAGCCTAGGACTAACTTGCAGTTTTCGGGACGGTGTTTTCTGCCTGTCGGTCCACCTCCTAGGCAGAAGCGCCCGAGAACTTTGTTCCGATGTTCTTGTTCTGGATTCTTTGCTCGACTGTGTGTAATCGTCCACTGCTACCTTCGGCAGGTTGAAGCTTTCCACCAGTAAATCGAACGGGAGTTCAGTAGGCCTTGCTTGTTCTGGTTGGCACGTTGTGGGCCGTAACTGGTTTGCATGCCGTGGCCAGATCTGTGCGCCCACCATCACGTCATACATGACATTGCCGCGCTTGCGTTTGACCGTCCCTGGCCTTCCTTTTCGCATGACGTTCCCGGTAGTCACGTACTAGCACCTTCTGTTCAAGCGTAAAAGATCGCTTCTTTGCTCCATGCCGCCGGTTAAAACCCTGTTCCATTCTGCGGTTTCTTTCCCTAACAGAAGACTCCGAGCGCAGTCAGATGGCGTCGAAAGGCATGTGGAGCTTCCGGTTCATCATGGCCTGTGCTGGAGAAACTCCGTCTGGCGCTTGTGGATTCGGTGTTGATCGGTAGAGGAAAAGGAACCGGTCAACCACCTCCTCTATACGCCCCTCCCCTTTTGATTTGTGGAGAGCTCGCTTGAATGTATCGACAAACCTTTCTGCTTGGCCATTCGACTGTGGGTGAAACGGCGACTAGCGAACGTGCTGTACGGCGCATTGCTTGCAAAACTCCGTAAACGTTGCTGAAGTAAATTGTGAGCCATTGTCAGTGACAATTGTCTCAGAACAGCCGAATCTGCTAAATATTTGGCGCAGTTTTGATCCGGTGACAATGGTGGTTGTGTTATCAATGAGAAATACTTCAGGCCACTTGCTGTATGAGTCGACTATAGTGAGGAAACTTCGGCTGTGGATCGGTCCTGCAAAGTCGACATGGTTGCCGCACCATACTTTAGTAGCTTATAGCCATGAACAGAACGCTGCTTTTCGTAGCGCTTTCAAGACATTGGCGCACTGTTGACAGCGTTTAGCTATTTCTTCCAGCTGTTTGTCCATGAAGGGCCAGTAGACATAACTGCGGACAAGCGCCTTCATCCGGTTGAACCCAGGATGCCCGGCGTGGAGCTGCCGAATAAGGCGCTCCTGAAGTGCCTTGGAGATCACCACTCTTGCCGAAAATAGTATGCAGTCGTTCACAATAGAGAGCGAATGTCCCCTCTGGAAGTACTGTCGCAACTCGGCAGATGGAAATGAACGTGGCCAACTTGTTTTGTGGAACTGTATAACTTACTTGAGTATCGGGTCTCGAAGCGTTTCGGTTCGGACAGCTTCTGTGGTAACTGGTAGACCGTGCAATGCTTCAGTTACCAGAAAGTTGACGTCAGGTTCAATCTCGACCGAGACAATGATTGTGTCCTCATGTTCTTGCTGGCGGGCATCAATTAAGCGTGACAGTGCATCCGCTTGGCCAATGAAAACTGTCGACTGGTAGTGGATCTCGAAATCATACCCCATTAAGGTAAGACCCCAACGTTGTAGCTGGTTGGCTGTGTAGGCCGGAATGCGCTTTTTCGAACCAAAGATAGCCAACAAGGGCTTGTGATCTGTCAGAAGCTTGAAGCGGCGGCCGTATAGCATTTTGTGGAATTTCTTGACTGCGTACACTATGGCCAATGCTTCTTTCTCAATCTGACTGTAATTCTTATCGGCCTTCTTAAGTGTTCTGGCGCCATGTTCGATTGCTTTCTGAAATCCATCGGTGTACGTGTGCGAAATTACTGCACCGATTTCATGGCTTGATGCATCTGTGGCTAGGAAAATCTCTTTGGAGGGATCGAAGTGGATCAGAAACAAATTTGAGGACAGCAGTGACTTGACCCGTTCGAAGGCATTCTGGTATTATTATGTCCAGTCCCATGTTTGGCCTTTGGCTAGTAGCTTGATTAACGGGGCACGCAGGCGGTGCATCTCAGGCAAGAATGCGCTGTAGTGGCTGATGAGCCCACATAAGGAACGCAAGGACTGTAGATCTGTTGATGGAGGCATTTTTCTAATGGCTTATATGTCTTCCGGATCTGGTCGACGTCCGTCCTTTTCTAGGATAAAACCGAGGTATTTGATGATCGGCGTGAAAAAGGTGCATTTATCTTCACTGGTCCTGAAACCGTACGACTGTATACAACGAAGCACCTCATCCAGGCGGTTGAATAGTTCTTCTGGTGTTCGACCCATCACTATAATATCGTCCAAATATGTAGCGGTTCCAGAAACGCCCGCTGGCATGGTATCCATCAACTGTTGGAAGATGGCTGGCGCTGTTTTCACACCAAATGGCAAGCGGTTGTATTGGAATAGCCCAAGATGAGTGTTGATCGTCAAAAACTCCCTCGAGACTTCGTCAACATCCACTTGCAGATAAGCATCGGATAGATCAAGCTTAGCAAAGTACTTACCACCATTCAGTTTTGCAGAGGTATCTTCCGGTACAGGTAATAGGTACTAATGGTCGTGCAGCGCGGCGTTGAGGCCAGTTGATAAGTCAGCGCAGACGCTTACCTTGCCATTTGCTTTCTTCACTGCAACAATAGGTGCTGCCCATGATGATTAGTTGATGGCTGTGATGACTCCGGCACGTTCCAGTCGATCGAGTTCTTGCTCAACGTTTGGCATTGCTACATATGGTACCGGTCTTTTAGCCTTGAACACTGGTTTTGCACCTGGTCGCAAATTCAGTGTTGTTTTGAATTTCGTACCATTGCCCAAGCCATCCTAAAAAACAGAAGCACATTTTCGCTTCAGGTTACATGTCATGTCTTCGACGGACTTGAATGATGGGTCTGGATTTGCTCGAACTCGGTTGCAGATCTGATTCAAGGGAACATCGAGGAGATCCAACTTTTCAATCCAGTCGAGGCCAAGAAGATTCAAATTCGGCCAGTCTGAAATGTAGCATGTTCCCGACTTTTCCACACCTTGGAAAGCAATCTTGCAATTGAGTTCGCCCACTAAGTTTGACAAACCACCGGATGCATCATGTGCGACTTTCTGAGACTCGACCATCTTCGGACTCTTTATGTGATTCCATGTGCTCCTGGAAATAATCGCGATGTCCGAGGCCTTGTCAAGTTGCAGTTTCTTTGGGATCCGATTGATCAACACACTGATAAATCGTCGCCTCGGTTTACACTCGCTTTGGAATGCGGCAACTATGGACAGAGACTCGGCGTCATCCTTTCTAGAATTCCACTTTCGATAAGGCTTAACTTTCTTCGACCGGACCTGACTGCAGCACTCCTCTTTATGCCCATGCTTATGGCATGTTTGACAAAAATAATGTTTGAACGGACAAAAGCGCGCGAAATGCCATTCGCCGCATGACCAGTATGCTGTGGACGGTTTGTCCTTCGGCTTCTTGAAGAGTTTGCTTCGGTTGCCTGTCCTGGCCTTTTTCACGAGTTGCACGGTATCTGATGGTGCGCGACCATTGCGTTCGACCATAGCAGTGTCGTGTTTTAGAGTGAGCAGCCGTTTGCACTCGCTTACGAGGGCCTTCAGTGTCAGATCAGGATCCTGCTCCAGCTTAGCTAAAAGCCGCGTGCGGATCTCAGCATCACTGGGCGATTGTAGAGCGCTGACGAAAATGAGACATTTAAACTGATCGTCCGTTAAAGTGCGTAGTTTAAAGCGCTCACGCTCACGGGTACACATGTCTGCTAGAGCCTCAAAGTCATCTGATTACTGTTTGACAATTTTCAGGCATTGATAGCGAATCCTTAACAAGGATACAGACTCACCAAAAATTTCCTTCAGCTGCGACACTACTTCATCAAAAGTTAGATCCTTCGGCTGTTTGGGCAAAATGTGGTCTATGAACCTTGGATGTCCACTTATTCCGAGCTTGCGGAGTAGCAATCGCACCTTCCAGGAGTCGTCTTTACGAATGAAGTCCGTCTGGAACATGTCTTCCCAGCGCTTGAACCATGCTTCGAAGGTGCATCCAGAATCCGCATCATAATTGAATTCAGTGATGGCGTTCGTGAGAAGATCAACAGAACTCGCCTGCGTGTCCCGCGCCGCTGCTCCTGTTGTCTGCAGACTCAAGCATTGTGTCAGATTTTCAATCATTTTCATTTGTGCCTCCATTTGAACTTGCTGTTGAAAAAGCAGCTTTTGAAATTGTTCAGCAGAAAAATTTATCACATTTCCAAATTTCTCTGTCGCCATTTGTTATAATCTCCGTCATATTTAAGCAGCATTGGCCTCTGCACATGTGTTGCATATTGAATAAAAAGCACGAACCAGGATTCAGAAACGGAGTCCCCTATCCATCCTGATTTTGTGACGCAAAAGCATGATCTTGCAGGATCGCCCATAATCCAGGATTGATACAGACGTAACCCATTATAGGTGCAATTTTCATATACTGTAGTCTATGTTAACTAATATTAGAATATAATAGTTAAGACAATATGAACGTTACAAATAACATCAAACATATTTTCTCCAATAAACTTCTGTTAAATTGTTCTGTAAAATATATACATACCCATTTTACCCCATGCAAATTAACCAGCAGCCATTTTAAAAATATATTAAGTTTAATTTGATTTGTCTGCAAGCTCTGTAAACGTTTACTGATCAATAGTATGTAGCGCTTACCACTGTTCAATTTTCAGTTGCTTCAGCATAAGCTTTACAAGCCAGTGTAGACATATGGCAGCCATAAACAAGATGGCGGAACCTCCTGTAATGTAATAACAAAGCCACATTGTACAAAGTAGCTAAGAAAATCATTCAACATTAATAAAAGTCTACAAATATTCATGCAACTTCAACAACTTATTTAATACAGGTTTTAATCACTCCGTATACACGTTTTACCCCGGCTAACCCTGTCTAGGTTTGGGCGCCCTGGCAGTATCTCAGTCCTCATACAACCATGAAATTGTCTTCAAACATAAACTTCATCCTGCATCGGCGGTCGCGCAGATTATCAAGGGTCGCCTTATCTGCTGCATACAGCAGGGCGGATAAGCGAAAACATGCTACTGCTGGCGCTTCCCTTCTTTCATTTCCACCTGTTTCTCTTACTCCCATCCCGACCCTCATTACTAACCTTCTATACTTCCCGGCTTAATTGACAGCAACCGAAGTGCCATTGGAGTAGAACCATCTTCAGCCACCATCCCACAGCACCTACCGGACGCCTGTCGGCAAAAGTCTCTTATAAGGCCACGCTATCCCGTTTCCATGGCGACATTCAACGTTCGTGCTCTAAGACAAACAGATCAACAGGCTGCACTCGCACGCACCTTGGACACACTGGGTATTGATGTGTGTTGTGTGTCCGAAACTCGGATCAATGACCGTAACGGGGTTATGGAATTAACTACACTCGGCTTATCCTCTCCTTACTGGTTGCACGCATCCGGAGACACCGATGCAGCACTCACGGGTGTGGGTATCATTCTCAGCTCCAAGGCTGCGCGATCGTTGGTTGATTGGATTCCGGTGAACAGCCGTTTATGTGCAGCCCGTTTGACATCAGTTAAGTTTCATTCACGAAGTAGTAAAAAACGCTGTTTGTTTGTGATTTCCGCTTATGCTCCCACCGACTGCAGTTCAAATGCTGTCAATGACACATTCTATCACGAACTGAATGCGCTGTTACGCAGTGCTACTAGTTCAGATATTATAATCCTTGCAGGGAAATGAACGCACAAGTAGGGCGTCTGAGCTCTTCAGAAGCTTAGCTGGGTGGTGATTGTAGGCTTAACTCCGAACGGGCTGACAACGGTGAGCGTCTACTGCAACTGTGTGCGGAGCACCAGTTGTTTCTTAGTAGCACTGCTTTTCGACACATTGGGTGCCGTAGTGCCACTTGGCGTCCTCCTGTAGCTGGCCAGCGATGGACCCAAATTGACCACTAGCCATTAGTTACAGATGGCATGGTTCCATCCTGGATTACCGCTCATACTGGAGTACCTGTGTCGACTCTGATCATGCTTTGGTACGTTGTCGTTTCTCCATGAACTTTACCGGGAGGCGCACCAAGCGTCTCCTTCGATTGGCAACAGAGAAATTGTCTCAGCCCTCGGTCAGGCAAGGCTATCAAGACGCACTGCGTGCCGAACTTCCGCTGTCTTGCCCTAATAACACTGAGCTTTAGTGGAATAGGATCTCGGCCGCAATGCACGACGCAGGAGCATCCGATTGTGGCACTATCAATCGTCACCGCACCAGTCACTGGATATCCGAGAGGTCGGTGAACCTGTTGGAATCCAGAAGACACCTCCTGGCTGGCTCTGAACACAATGTGACCAGACGGGCTATTAAGCGTGAACTAAAGCAGAGCCTGTGTGCTGACAAGGAAGCCTGGTGTACCAGTAGGGCTCAAGAAATGGAGGAGGCAGGAGCAGTAGGTAATTACCGCAAGCTCTTCCAGATGATCCGCAACACTGGTCCTAGAAAACCAGGTGTCAGTGAGACAATCAGAGAAAGCGCGGGTGCGCTGATACACAATAAGGAGCGCCGTATGGCTCGTTGGGCGGAACACTTTCAAGATCAGTTCAGCTGGCCTCATGCTCCCGGACCTCTTCCTACCCAGGTGATGCACGAAGAGCCATGGACGGTTAGTTTAGAGCCTCCGTCGGATGTCGAGGTCCGAAACGCGTTCACAGCCCTTAATCGTTTTCGTGCCGCTGGCCCGGATTCCCTCCCACCTTTTAAGGATTGAGGTGAGGTCCTCTGCAAGGCACTGACCTCCCTATTCGAATGTTTCTGGAAGTGTCCCGGCTAATTGGAGCGAATCGATTATAGTGGCAATATACAAGAAGGGCAGTCGCACAGACTGTTCTAACCACAGGGGTATTAGTATAACGCCAGTTGTGACAAAATTACTGGCCTCGATTATCGTTCGTCGCATCACTACGGAAGGGGAATCTCGAATTAGGGAAGAGCAGGCCGGTTTCCGCCCAGGACTTTACTGTATAGACCATATATTCACTTTGCGCAGGTGCTAGAGCAGCGCCACGCATACCGCAGACCGACAATAGCTGTGTTCCTCGATTACAAGAGTGCGTTCGATTCAGTCGATCGATCGATTCTGTTCGAAATACTTGCGCGGAAAGGTGTTCCCACGAAATAGATGAACATCTGCGTGCTCTATACTCGAAAACTATAGGCGGCGTCAGGGTTTATGGTGTGCAATCAGATAGCTTTCCGACCACAAGTGGCGTTCGTCAGGGTTGTCCGATTTCCCCATTTTTGTTCAATTTCATGGTGTGTTCCCTTGGGGAATCTCACGATGTAGGCGTTGAATTGCTGCCTTGTGAAAGGTTAGTTGATCTATACTATGCGTACGATATCTTCATGCTTTTCGACGATGTTGGGGCGGCACAATCAACCCAGAATAGCCTGTCCAGAGTGGTCCCATTATTTGGTATGCACTTCGCACCTTCAAAGTGCAAAGTGTTGCAGCAGGACCACCAGCCACTTGATGACCCCTTGACGCTTGCTAACAAGGAACTCGAGGTGGTTGATCAATTCACTTATCTTGACAGCTGCATAAGCAACGATTGGCGCATAGAAACTGACGTGAGCTCACGCATTGCTAAGGTCAGGGCTGCCTTCTTGAACCTGCGGCATCTTTGGCGACAGAAGGGTGTTTCCCTCCGTCTGAAAGGCCGTGTATACAAGGCCACAGTGAGGGCCGTTCTGCTCTATTGTAGTGAGACTTGGCTCGTTCGGTCTGAAGATCTGAGGCGCCTTCAAGTCTTTGATCATCGTTGTCTGCGAAGCACTGCTGGAGTCGAATGGCACCAGCGTGTCCGCATCGATGATGTGCGTAGGCGATTACTAGGTGGTGATAAACATGCTAGCTCCCTAGAACAACAGATGGCACTGAGTAAGTTGCGTTGGCTCGGGCACGTGCTACGCATACCTGGTCACCGCTTACCTAGGAGGGCCTTGTTCAGTCTGCCAGTGTAGGATCGCGCAAGGCTTGAGGTGGACAGAAGTTGACTTGGCAGCGGGAACTGAAGTCACTGACGACCTAACTGCGTGGCGTTGGTCCGTCTCGTCTTCCGGGCTGAAGTCCACGTGACTCGCCTTGTGCTTGGCTCGAGACTTTAGAGGCCATGGCTCGTAGTAGACACCAGTGGCGCGTCTGCTGCTGTCTCCTAATCGGATTGCATGTTGAAAGTGTGTTTGATGCTGAGTTATCTGCGGGGTAATGGCTGATTATGACGAGTGGCAGTGAAAGCCGCAAGGAAGCTGTCTCGCCGATGCCGCCTTATCTTTGCACGATAGCCAGCTGTTTGTGACGGTATGTTGTCTACACAAGGTGTAGGCACCTTGACGCTGAATGTTTGCTTAGGGCATTAAGGTTTTCAGGTAAGTCCCCTTCTCTCCCTCTTTTTATTGTTTATTTCATAGGTTCTCATGGTTGTATGGCAGCGAAGCATCAGTTCAAATGGCTGATGTACTGCTGTTGGTGATGATGATGATTAGGTCTACATCATGCCGGTTGCAACTTTCGTATGACACCTTATGTGCACTCATGTTTTATGTCTACTTTTGTGCATCCTTGCAATTTTATTCATCTTTTCTGTGAACTCATATCGGGACAACATAACTGATGTTATCTTTAACATCGTTACCTTTTTGTTTCTCATGTTACTTTAATAGACCTACCGAGACCTCAATGTCTATGTCACGCTCAATGGAGGCAGTTAATCGTATTATTCGCTTATTGTCAGGCGATAAATCCTTCAACAGAGTTTTTTCCGCCATGGAAGCTGTCGCGATTACGGATAACTGTCTTACGTGTCGTTTTCAAGTCACACCTTCCGAGACAAATTCGTTCAACACTTTGCACGGTGGATACATCGCAGGTGTTGTTGATTTTGTTTCCTCTGTTGACCTGGTTAGGTTGGGTCACATGAAGCATGTTACCGCCAACTTGAGCATTGAGTAAGTGTCTGTACCCATAAACTTACTCACTTCACTGTCAGATGTTTTAAACCCGGCGCTTGTGATTCCTGGATCAAGGTGAATTCGTGCACTCTTAGTAAGGGGAAACATTTGGCTTTCTGTGACGTGAGACTAATTGATGAAACTACTGGCCGACTCCTTGCTCGTGGCTCGCATACAAAGTTTCTGCTACCGGATTAAGCCATCTGTTTTACGGCTGCCGGATATCAGCGTAGCCTTTGTGCTTGTGCCATGTGCTCTAGAATCGTCTTCACATAGCTCTTTGAGCTTAACTCACTGTCCTCCTTGACCATCACGCGCAGATGGATGCCATGTACGAACTTCCTTGAACTTGACGCTTTTTTAGACATTGTGGATATCTTTCTCTAGTCTTTACTGTTGTTTAATCAAATACATTAAGAAAAGGTAAGCTACCGGATATATCGCCCTCAACCCGATTTTCCTCTATAAACCTCGGATCACTGCACACTTGACATTTTCGGCTTCCCAGTACATCAGCTACTGTTCTCACTTTCAACTGTGTTTCGTTTTCAATATCCGTTTATTGCTAAATTGATTGCACATACTACCATCCCTTGCGTATTAGTGATTTAGCTATCTAGTAACGGCGTTCTCACTATTACCATAGTCTCATGATTTCATTGGTGACTGTACTTAGAGAGACTAAGTTGCTTTGCGTTTCCCGTGAAATGCGCAGCTTGTTAAAGGTTAGCAAACAAATTTATAGACCAGCTTGTTGTTTGCCCGCTTTTGGGTCCGGTTTCCCCACTACTAAATCCGACCATTATATGCACTACTACGCATCAATTTAACGAACATCATGTCACCTTTTCTGAACTCTTTTTCCCGTTTTATATGTCCCGAACACGTGACAATACGTAGAATTTTTCTGTTTTAGTTTACTAGTTCCCGTTAGCTTGTTGTTGCGCTTGCTAACTGTAAATGGCTCACTTCACATTGCGTTAACGCGTGGATCAAGGCTTCTAAAGCTATACTCCGGTTCATCCGCGGTACAATAAGCTACACAGTTTCGGTACATTTTGAACCCGGCAGACAGTTTTGTACATCCCGCTGATCGCAGACCTGAAACCCATAATAAGTATGGTTACTCGTATGAGCATCTCATCCCAAATTATGACTCAGCAAATGAATCTCGTTTTGCTTGTTTTTCAGACCGTTAACCATTGGATCAACAATTTCTACATTGCTGACCTGGTCGATTGTAGGCTTAACCTGCCATGTTGCTGTTAACATATGCTTTCTAACTACGCTTTTCGTCGTTAGAATGCCATTCCGAATTACCAGCTAGCTCTGCGAATCGGCTTGATTTAGGCATGCTATTGTCACGAGCAGTTTCAAAGATTGAACAATAAGGATATCAAGAATAGTGGTTTTGGTGCTGTTGATACTAACTGAAGTAACGTAAGTGTACTCCTTTACGGGTTTCTTTCTCATTCTGTCTGCAAATCGCTACCGATTATCCGTTACTCAAAGTGATATTTGGCTTGCACTACTTCACTCACAGTTGCATGCGCGGGTAGCATATTCCTCCAAGGTCACATGATTGGAAGGCTTATGGAGGAGATCTACCACTAATACTGGATTATCCACATGTTTTCGAGAAGTACGCTACCATTGGAAGCGTTTTGTAGATATGCGTAACAGAAGTACATAAGGCTGGGGCTAGACTGTGGCTCATTTTGCGATAAAAACACTATTTGGGTCTACAACTGTCACGAAGACTGTGCTCCTCATATTTTGCAGCCACAATTAACAGGTTCCTTTGGGCGTCAGTCGAAATGACTGTCTCTGCTAGATAGATACCTCGTCATCGTTTGCTTTATGTGCACTTATACTTCACGTAACACGGAAGTATAAGTAAACTAGGCGAAAACACGTACCCATGCTTAATTTTGGTCAAACTGTATCTAAAAATGCATGCAATTTACAGCTTCAGCTTCCTTATTGATATACATCAGTCAGTGAAGCCGGAAATAATATTGTTCATTTGTGTGGATAACTCACTGTTATCTCTTTGCGATCTCGTTGATTTCTTGTCAGCTCTCTCCGGTTCAAGCAGATTTGCATGTACGGTATCACCCATTAAACGACGACATGTTAATAAAAATCTACATATAATACTCGCGTATTAGCCATATGGAAAGACATGCTGCTTCTCGGTTGCTCATTTGTTGTCCTAGCTTGGAAGTTAGGTTGCAAACGTTTCACCACCATGCGAGATGGTATCATCAGTGCAAATTGATGCAACGCGCCATCTTCCTGATTGAATTGTCGATCCGTGATCGATCTGCAGGTGGTTTTTTGAAAGGAGCAGCCTCGGTCTGCGTCCCGCGATCTTAACTCATTTTCCACACGAATGAAGTCGGCATTCCAGTTGTTATGCTCTAAACTGCGTGACAGAATCTTTCTTATCTCTTTCTGTCGGAGTGGTTGGTAAACTGAATCAATGTCGATGTACATGTTGATTGAGTTCTTTATGGAGAATCATGCCTCCAGGAACTCCCTTTCTTTTCATGTGTCACCTCGTGCCAGGACTACTGTTTTGGTCCAATTGAAGCCGTGCTCTTCTTCATCCACGTGCAATGAAACTAGCGATGATACCTAATGCTTTTCACAGACTCTTTTATCTTTTCGTATCCGCGTCGCCAATTTTCTTCCTGTTTTGCCAACATAGTGCCTTTCGCAATTTCGGCAACGCATTTTGTATCCCACATTCCGTCATCCATGCGGCTTTAGTTCTTCCTTTGGTTTTGACAGGATTTTTCTCAACGTGGCTGTTGTTTTGTTTGCCGCACTGATGTGATGCTGTTTCCATAGTCTGTCCGCCATTTGCGATATGTTCTTTATATAATGCGAACAACCTCAGAAACAAGTTAGCGAACACGCTTGTTTTCGGTGGTTTTCATCAGCTTTATACACCACAACTGACAGGAATCAAGTGCGTGAAACACATCGGACAATGGCAGAATTCAAAGTTCCTGGTTATCTGAATGACAAATCCGGGTGGTTGGTTCGGTTTGATCAAGAACATGTGAGTGGCGTGTTCCCCAACATGTGCCATTGTGGTGAGGGGGTCAAGGTAGACAATGAAACTGTAAAACTCGCTTCTGCACACATAAATCTGGGTTCTGGGGGCGGATAGCAATCGCTTCAGCTGTTGCTACTAAACAATGTCTTACCGCTCGTGTGTGGCTTCCAGGTACACGGTAAACAGGTTGGAAAAATTGGCGGGTATCGACTTGGTGATTAGAATGAACTAAATGTGACAACACAGCGTTCCTCACTGTTTTCGTCACACCACTACACAGCCAAACCGGGCAATATTCACGGGTTCTCTCAGACAGTCTTTGGTTGGTTCTTCCGAAATATCTTGCTCGACATGAACAAGAGAACCTGTATAAACAGAAAGAAGCACTCGACTGAGGAACTCTGTGCTTGAGCTTCTGCCTCACGATTTGTATTAAAGTAAAAGGTAGCCGTAATTTTAATGTGTAGTATCTATGGTCAATGGCCTCCGGGACGTAATTTGCACTATTCCATCCCATGTGAACGATAAAGATAGATAAACCAATTTCTTTCCGACCGAAACTGTTTTAGCTCTCGTCTCGTGGCACTCCATATTTTTCCGAACACACTTCCAAATAGCCATTCCTCTTGAAAAGTCAACTTAAGAAATTCAGCTCCTCCAATAGCACGTCCTCACGACAAATCTTTCTGGCTCTTTCGGTTAAACAACTAATTAAGTTCCGTTTCTAATTTAGTGGAACAAAGCTAGCTAGACGACCAGATTGGCAGAAGACCAAATGGTGTCGACCCAACTGGGAATGCACAGTGAAGCAACGTGGAACAGAAAAGATATACAGCTTTGTGGCATTTCGGGTGTTCGCTGTTCAGAATTTGGTCTCTATGTGTGCTTTTTTCCCTGATGTTTGCAGCTCCCCTCCCATGGTTCTTGTTATTAATACGTCTAAGAAAAACATCCAATTTCCCTTTGTTTCGCCTACGGTCCCAGTGACCCAGCTTCACTACAATGTGAATTTCGGTCTACATTGAGATTGCGCGTCGCAATCCAATCACACAACGTATACTCCAAATTGACTCTCCAAACAACTGGCTTTCCTTCTCCGGTTTCATTGTAAATTGGATGCCTTCCATGGGGTTATCTAATAGCTGTTGTGCGATTGTTAGTTGGCTACCCCTGATTGTCACAAACTTGTTATCCATATGCCGAACCCACAGTTTCGGATTGATGAGTGGCAGTATATCCTCCTCAAATTTCTGCATAACCATCCCCGCGATAAGTCCTTACAGAGCTGCGCCATTCGTTTGCTCATGACTCTTCCCACTGAATAAGAAGTAGATGAACAGACACAAGTGGTGGTTTGCATACATTTTCGGTTGTCATTTTTCCGATTGGTTGTACGCTGCTGTTCAAACGTTCTGTGATGACCGCTGTTGCCATCTGCAAGTTGACAGAAGTAAAAAGTGCAGTCACGTCGAATGATGTCATTGTTTCATTACCATTTATTTGCAAGTCTTTAAGCTTTAGTACAAGCTTCTGCGCATTGGTTATGAAGTGTTGCGCTCCACGGCTCGAATGTTTGGAGTGTCTCCACGTTTCTTTCGCCAGGTTGTAGGTAGTGTACTTGGGAATGACACGATAGGACGTAGCGGTGTGCCATCTTTGTAAAACTTTGGAAGTCCGCAGAAATGCGCGATATTCGAGTCGCGGACTCTCATTCCGTCATGCTCTTCATTCGAGATTCCTGAGGCTTTTGTAGGACGCAAGCCAACTGCCACGTTGAGAAAAATCCTGTCAAAACTAAAAGAAGAACTAAAGCGACATGGATGACGGAATGTGGGATACAAAATGCGTTGCCGAAATTGCGAAAGGCACTATGTTGGCAAAACAGGAAGAAAATTGGCGACGCGGATACGAAAAGATAAAAGAGTCTGTGAAAAGCATTAGGTATCATCGCTAGTTTCATTGCACGTGGATGAAGAAGAGCACGGCTTCAATTGGATCAAAACCGTAGTCCTGGCACGAGGTGACACAAGAAAGGAAAGCGAGTTCCTGGAGACTTGATTCTCCATAAAGAACTCAATCAACATGTACATCGACATTGATTCCGTTTACCAACCACTCCGACAGAAAGAGATAAGAAAGATTCTGTCACGCAGTTTAGAGCATAACAACTGGAGTGCCGACTTCATTCGTGTGGAAAATGAGTTAAGATCGCGGGACGCAGACCGAGGCTGCTCCTTTCAAAAAACCACCTGCAGATCGATCACGGATCGACAATTCAATCAGGAAGATGGCGCGATGCATCAATTTGCACTGATGATGCCACCGGGATCGCTCGTCACGTGGAATGGCGGGAAGGCGTTGTATGGATCGCGTTCTTTAAAACAGTGTTGTAGCGAAAAATGGTGCAAGATTTATGTAAATGGATAAAACAGAATTAATAATCGATTGATTGTTTGCGGTCAAAACCGCAGAAACGCTTTGCTGAACTGATAAAAGTTAACTAGTCATATGCATAATTTACATTTAAAATTGAAATAACATAATAGTGAAAATCTATGACCATATTCATATGCAAGTTTAGATGCATGCATTTACCGCTTTTTTATTTATTATCCTTCCCTTAATCCATCACAATGAGGCTGGACCTTACCGTGGTGCGATGGTTTGTGTGCCTCAGCGATCCATTGAGCTACACTGGGTGGTGCTTTTGCACCTTCAGAGTCACTCATACCAGATTGGTCAACGGTTAGAGGCCAGACAAACTCAGCCTCCTGGTCCTCCAGGTTGGGGGTTGGAATGAGGGTGGCACCATATTCCTTAAAATGGACTCCTTGTAGCCCAACGCCAAACCCGCTGCCTTGCGGTCAGGTTTTTGAACCAAAGGCTTTGGTTGAGAACCCTAATCGTTCTCCTGTCTAGGCCTGGGCAACCTGACAGTATCCTGCCCACGCAATACTATGAATTTTCCTTCAAACAATTTATTGATGCTCTGGCCACCGCAGAGGATAATAAACGGTGCCCTATCTGCTGCATCGAGCAGGGTGGATAGGGGTTTGGATGCTACTGCTCAAGCCTTCCCGTCTTCTTATTCCCCCTCTTACGCTTTTTCACTCTTACCGTCCCATTCCAACTTTACTTATATCCCCCCAGTTTTCAACCCCCCGATTCTTGGCCCTCCCCCAACATGCTTTGCTAGGCATTTACCTTCTAATTTCAACTCGCACGTGAACGCGGAGCGTCACTCCTCTCCTGTCGGCAATCCCATGTCCAACCAAGCGGTCCAATCCAGTTCATCGGCTTCCATTTGGAGCCCTCGATCCTCCTTCAGATTGGCATGCCTCAATGTACGCACACTGCTACAAATCGGTCAACAGGCAGCACTTGCCCGAACATTGGAGACCCTCTCGATCGATATCTGCTGCTTATCAGAGACTCGCCTGCAAGACTCGAGCACTGTGCTCACTCTGCGATCCCCTTCAGGGGACGCAAGCAGTATTTTCTCCTTGCGCCTATCCGGTGACGATGCAGCTTCGAGCACCGGCCAAGCCGGTGTTGGTATTGCCCTGAGTCCCCGGGCTGAAACTGCTCTGGTTGATTGGATTCCAATCAGTAGCCGGATGTGTGCGGTCCGATTGGCTGGCTCGTTTAAAGCTTCGAAGTCGCGCGGGACTAATAGATGTCTATTCATCATCGCTGCCTATGCGCCCACAAACTGTAGCGATGATTCGGTAAAGAACGACTTCTACCGCCAACTGACCCAGCTCCTTCGCCACAGAAGAAGCACGGACACTGTTGTGCTGGCGGGGGATATGAACGCACAAGTTGGAAAGTTGTCCACTGATGAACTGCATCTGGGCGGTCAACACGGTGTAGGCTCCCGTAATGATAACGGTGAGCGGTTACTTCATTTGTGTGAGGATGCTTGCTTATTTCTTGCGAGCACTAATTTCCGACACAGCACCCACCGGAAGGTGACTTGGCGCCCACCAACCTCGAACCAGCCTTGCACGCAGATCGATCACATTGCAATAAGTTACCGCTGGAGAGGCTGCATCCAGAATTGTCGCTCGATTTGGAGCACATGTGTGGACACTGATCATGCACTTGTATGTGCTGACATGCGGATGCGTTTTGGCAGACGCCCACGACGACGCTGTGAGCGTATTGACACCAGCCAACTGACAAAACCAGCTGTTCTGAATGCTTATCGAAGTACGCTAACATGCGAGTTGAGCAAGCGCTCACAGGAGACAATTGATGGTCACTGGTCACATGTTCGCCAGGCCTTACTAACAGCAGGCAAATCCTCATGTGGTATGTCTAATAGACAACATGGACATTGGGTCTCTTCGCAGTCTTTGGAATTTATAGATGCTCGCCGGCAAATCCCGGCTGGAGGCGAGCACAATGAAACTCGCAAAGAGCTCCGGGCAAAACTCCGTGCTAGCCTGAAGAGAGACCGCGAATCCTGGTGGTCTCATCGTGCGTCAGAGATGGAAGTGGCCGCTGCCCTTGGCAACCATCGTAAGTTATTCCGTCTGATACGGGAAACGGGCAGCAGGAGACCTGGTGTTAGTGAAACTATACGTGACGAGAGTGGACAGCCTATCCACAATTTGTCAAAACGTCTGGAGCGTTGGGCTGAGCATTTTGAAAAGCAATTTAATCGGCAAGAATTGTTCGATTCGCCGGTCACTGATCGCCCCGCTCCGTGGGCTGTCCCTTTGGATCCACCCTCTGGCTCAGAAGTCGAACGTGAGATCGGACTGTTGAAGTTGAACAAAGCCGCGGGACCAGATGATCTTCCCCCAGCCCTCTTCAAATTTGGAGGCTCTGCTCTTGTTGATGCTTTGCATGAATTACTAGTGAAACTGTGGGAGCAGGAAACTGTCCCAACCGACTGGAGCCGCTCCGTTATTGTTCCCATCTTCAAAGGCGGCTCGCGCTCGGAATGCGGCAACCATAGAGGAATCAGTCTGATCTCCATCGCCTCCAAATTACTCGCGTCCATAATTCTCCACAGACTGACTGGCGCTCGTGAAAGCCAGATTTGTGAGGAGCAAGCCGGGTTTCGTCGGGGTCGTGGCTGCATCGACCACATCTTCACCTTGCGTCAGTTGTTGGAGCATCGTCACACATATTGGCGGCCCACCGTAGTCGTGTTCCTCGACATCAAAGGTGCCTTCGATTCGGTTGATCGATGTGCCCTTTGGAATTGTCTACTCAGGAAAGGTGTGCCCGAGAAATATGTAAATATTATCCAAGCATTATATGCGCGTAGCACGGGCAGAGTAAGGGCTTACAGCAGGCTGTCGCCACCCTTCAATATCTCCAGCGGTGTGAGACAAGGATGCCCGTTGTCACCTTTCCTATTCAACTTCGCTATTGACGAAGTCATGGAGATTGCATTTATAGGACATGACTTGGAAGGTGTGGAGCTACTCCCAGGAGAACGACTTCTTGACTTAGAGTATGCAGACGACATTGCCCTCATCTGTGACAGCTCCGAGACGTGTCAAGCCGCGCTGGACAGATTAGCACTGGCTGTCAGTCGCTTCGGGCTTTGCTTTGCACCACCGAAGTGCAAAGCGTTCCTCCAGGATTGGCAGGGTTCGCCCCCCCGTGCTGACCCTTGGTGGGGATCAGCTAGAAGTCGTTCAGAAATTCAATTACCTGGGAAGTTGTATCAGCGCCCGTGGGATCGAGGACGAGATCACGAACCGCATAGCGAAAGCTCGAAGTGCTTTTGCTAACCTTCGCCACCCATGGCGACGGCGCGACATTACTCTCGCCCTGAAGGGTAGAGTGTACAATGCAGCGGTACGTTCGACCTTACTGTACGGTTGCGAAACCTGGCCCCTAAGATCGGCGGACATGAAGAGGCTAGTTACGTTCGGTCACCGGTGCCTTCGTAATTTAGCTCACATCTGATGGGAACACCGCCTGTGTAACGAGCATGTTTGATGCCTTGTTTACGGCCTAGGAAAAGGAAATGAACCGCTCAGCACCGTCATTTCACTCACCAGGCTCCGATGGCTGGGCCACGTGTTGCTCATGCCAGCCCACCGACTCCCTCGACGTGCGTTGTTTGCTCACCGGGGATGTGGGTGGAAGAAGAGGAGAGGTGGCCAAGCGATGACTTGGTCCAGAAGAATGAAGGCCCTCACTTCGGAGCTGGCCTCGGTTGGAGCGTCTCGGCTCCCTGGTTGGGGTCCAAAAGACGATGAACACGTTTGGCTGGATACACTTGCTGATATGGCAAGGAGCCGACCTCAGTGGCGTTCCTGCTGTGAGTTTCTTTATCCCTCCCCACCCCTTTAGCCTCCCCCTTCATTTACGATCTTATTTCGTAGGGTAAAACGTAAGTAAATTTTTGTTTTTGCCTAGTAGCCGGCTAGTAGCTTACCGGAACGATGCGTATCCGTTGCTGGTAGCTCAGCTGGCATTCAACTGTCGTATTTATTTTTCCTTTATGTATTTTATGTATGTATGTATTTCCTTTATGTATTGCGGTACAATAGCGGAGGTGTTTTACCATCTCTAGCTGACATGTATAATGATGATGATGATGATGATGATCCTTCCCTTAATAGCTTCAAAAACAACTGCTGTACCCGATCACAACCTATTTTCGGCCGGTTTGCGTTATATGCTTTGGACACTGCGATGCCATCTCGCATGGTGGTGAAACGTTTGCAACCAAGCTTCAGAGAACAAATGGGCAGCTGAATCGTCAATCTGAGCTACCAGTATTCCTAAACATTTCAAACTTGCTGCGTCATTACGTTTCGCACCATCTTGGTTACGGTCATTTAGGTGTTCTTCCGCACTCAACTTTTTATCTCGTTTGCCACCCTTGCCACTTATGCACGAGCCTATTTGAATATTTGTTGAGAACGTACTTCAGCGTCTACATGTCAGCTCCTTGCGCAGTGCTTCCAGATGTGAGCAACGCGCCAACCCTATTCTTTGCTGTAGTTGACAAAGACAAATATTATTGTCGACGGGGTATGCCAACCTGTGTGAAATCTAAATGGGCACTACCGGCAAGCATTGCAATTCTTCGTTGTTTGCAAACGGCATACAGTCGCCTTCGATAGCATCATCCTAATTGTTGTCCCACTTTTAATAAACAAATAAATAAATAACATGTTTACGCTCGAAAGTTCGGGGTACGCCTGCTTGTTCATAATCATGGTAATATTAACTCAAAAGACCGGTGATCGTACTAGTATTTCACAAGTTAATAAGTTGTGAACTGGACTTACGTGCGTATATTTATGTAGGTACGTTGCATTCACGATTCTTCTTCACCGCAGTTGGGCTAGACCAACACATTTAATCTAGGTCTTTTTAATCTGAATAAAAGTTATTTTTCTTTATTCGGTTCATACAATTCCGTTACTCTGCTGCATATTCTGTGTCAATTTTGCGTGTTTGCTTTCTCTTTAATTCGATGTTGGTTGTTTGATATCCCCGGTGTGACTGTGCTTGATGTGCATGTTGACTAGGTGCCCACCTGTTTAACATCCTCCACCTCGATTACAGGCTCCCGACTGTGAATCGTTACTTGGGGGACGGGGTCCACCGTCCTCGTAGCCGTACTGGGTTCGAAGTGGTTCCATCCTGTGTGGAACGGGCTTCGGCCCAACCACCGCCTTGTGTACCTCTAGTGCGCGTGATTTTTTAATTAGGCATGAATGCTACTGTTCTGCGTATTTAAGGAGTGTGGGCAGGCTGCGTTGATGAAACGTGGCTCCTATCCATATACCTCCAAGTCTTATTCCTTCGGGTTTACACTGGGGTGTGTGGGTGGAGCTGTGCCTGGTGCATGACAAGCCATCCATGGTCCCTCTGTAGTCGCAGGCGTCCTGTGGCTGTCAAATGAAGGTCGAAATGACAGGAAAATCCGAAACCGGATGCCGCCAACCATGTCTATTGAGGTTGTTACGCTGTGTGTGTTTGAATTTGATTGGGTCGCCAATGCAAGTAGTGGTCACAGAAACTCTTCGCAGTTGACCTCTGACCTCTGTAGAATAGGTAGCACCATCCTTATGGGCAGGAAGCGGTGACTTTATTTATGTGCGAGTTACGTCCGCCACGTCGCAGTGTTGTTCCACGGATATTTTTGGCTTTTTATATGGTGAACGCTTGCCAGTCGTGAACTTACTACATCCTGCATCCTTATCGCTGAACCATTCGCTGGAACAACATTGATCCAAACCATTAAGGTGACACCACGAGGTTGTTCGGTGAGCCATCGGCCGGACTACCACCGTCCACATATGGTGAATACAATAGACAGCTTGGTAGCGGAGTATGTGTTAACATTTATTGCTTTGTCACAGCACTATATCGCACTCGAGAACTTATCCAAATCTTCGAAAGTTTTCCACATTGCTGCATCTTTGGTGTCATTTTGCATTCTTTTGATCGAACATCTCTTATAGCACTTACGAGTCTTCACAGTTCACTTGTAGAGCAACTGGTTCCGTTTTGCTTACTACCTTCGCATTAACAACATAAGTATCCCATGCTTTTGTTCTACTGTCCGCAAAGCTGATAAACATGATTTTCAGTAGGTAATCAATGGTTGCTTGAAATCCAAATTGCAGCATCCGGTTTTGACGGCCACAGCACATTCGCTTCGGACGCGGTATAGGTCTCTCTTTCTCAAGGCACTGACAAGCAGCTAACTCGTGGGTGCCATCAGCGGCCGATTTGTCTGTTAGACTGTAGTGTACCTCGATTTATCTTGTTGTTGTTGTCGTCCTTAGTCGGAAGCACGGGTTGCATCGCGCCATCACTGAACCACCAATCGTCGTATGAAATTATATATTGTCCATTTCGACTACTGAACTTAAACAAATAGTATATTATTTTACGCAAGTTGATCAAGACTGTTAACAGTCAGCTTGTTATTTTTTAAATGATTGCGATTCTGTTCTTCCTACTGGAGAACGGTTGATGTTAAGGAACCGTAATCTCTGGGTTACATACGAGTATGCCAGAAAGCGAGGCTATGAGGCGGATACTGTGAATATATATTGCAATTGAAATATCCTGATCGGATGCTTCCTTTTACCTTCCTAATTTTAAGTGCGTTGAGATGTACCGCAGGAGAATTTTTATGGGTACTTATAGACCGTTGGCTCCAGTAAAGGCGCCAAGAGCCTGAGATTTCCTTTACTTCCATTTCATTTTGTCAGATTACTTGAAGTAGCAGCATGCTTTTTGATAAATGCTCCGAACTACGAAGCAGCGTATTTTCACAGGACATACTTCATATGTGATGTATTATTTGTGTAAGCCAATGAGAAAAAAGTAACGTGAATGAGTATTGTAAATCAGCTCCTTCCGGGAATCCTCTGTAACGTATGCTTCGAAGATACATTGTTGTCATTTTTCATCTGGCTGTACTGTGACCAAATTGGTTAGCACCAGAGTACGAATACCTACAGTTTGTTGAGATAAGAGCTCGACAATGGATAGCAAAATCGTGATAGTATGTATTCCAGAAGAGAAAAGACCAATGTTAAACACGATTGTGGCAAGCTTGGTCAGTCAAATCCACTGCTCAGTGGGCATTTCTTAAAGTGCTGCTTTATGAAACCCACTGATTATGGCTCAAGCCAAGCACACACTAGCTTCTCCACAAGCTTTGTACATATCAGTCACTGTTTAATGAAGTGGTAGGTGTGCAAATGGGACTTATATTATTTCAAGTTTGGAGGGAAATCAACCTAGCAGAAACCGAACATACTTTTGCGCCAGGAACAAAGCACTACAGCACCCATAAAGACCAGTTTTACTTCAAAAAACTAATTTAGGAATAAGCAAACAATATAGCAATACATTTCGGCACACCGTACTTAGAATTAAATTCTTATTGCCTACTAATCGTGAATAATAATATAAGAGGAGACGGCGCAACTAATTTGCAACTTATATGCTCTTTGCGAACACTCGGAATAAAGGCACATACACGATAATAAGCAATTGGCCGTCGTTTGAGGATAGGTTAGCGTCAACGAGTTAAGCGCCTTGCGGCTTCCAATGCCCTGTGTCTTACTCAGATGCACTTCATTGATACAGCATCGTACACTTGGAGTCATTAGCAGTTCCCGAGCGTTTCGTACTGATGCTTCACAGGCAGACGGTCTTATGCAGCATATCATTTAGAAATGCTGAATTAGTAGAGACAAGAACGATACGCTGAGTCAGGATCACCTAATTGAATGTTCAGGATAATCCTGCTTGCATGTTTACAACAGCATGCGGTGAAAATCCGGCTGTATTGTAGAGACAATGCTGTGTAGACGACCCAGCTTTCTTACGCCTTTCATTGACTCACGTTACAATCAATCTTATCTAAAACTCAATGTAGGACTGTGAACACTGATTCATTAGACCTGTCAGGAGGCAGCAGCAAACAAAACACTGGTGCCGGTTCGAACAGCGCCCTTTCTTTCCTCAGATACGGAATGGCATTTGTCAGACCCAAATTGTAATACAGGACGGTTTACTAGTACTCCGATTAGTCTCCATTAGCCGAATTTCCGACCACCAAGACAACAACTTCACTCTCGAGTATTGCGGTATATATGTATTTGTAACTGTCTACGAATAGACATAATGCCATCAGAAACCATAGGATTCAAACGAAGATACAGAAATAGTAAAGGAAAACACAAAACAATGTCCATGGTTTCGTCAGAGGGCGAGATACTACCCGGTTGCCCAAGCCGAAGTAGGGTGTTGACTTAGGGGACACCACCCCGAGCCTTTGGCTGAATAGCCTGTCCGCAAGGCAGCGGAGCGAATTCAGGAATCGCGCCCATTGGGAGCCGGTGACTGATTGTTCAGTTCATACGTCTTTCGTTTGTTCCTCTGTCAAACAGAGGCCCATTGCTCCTCAGAACTACAGCATAACGTTACTGGAATACAATGCTTCGTCAGGATGAAGCAAGGGGCAGTGACTTTATTTAGTGGCGAGTCATGTCCGCCACGTCACAGTGTTGTTGAACGGACATATGTGGTTTTTTATAGGGAGAACGCTTGCCAGGCGAAAACCCACCACATCCTGGAACACTGCCGCCGAACCATTTGCTGGAACGGGAAAATCCAGAACCACCCGGCTGGCACCACGAGGAGGTTGTTCGGCAAGCCAGCCGTATTGCTTTATCTCAGCTCGGGTATATAGCTGACACTCTTTGGTATCAGGAAATAACGCCTCAATGAGATAATCAAGGAAAGCAACGGCGGACAAATTCGCTGTCTAGATCGTTAAGAAGACCACTCTCATAGGGAGTTCAGTTATCCTGCCGCTCCTGGACCTCTTGCTGCCCAGGTAATGCAGACCGAACTATTACGATTTTGTTTAGTTGCTCCATCGGAAGCTGAGGTCCAAAATACGATCACAGCCCTCGGTCGTTTTCGAGCTGCTGATCAGGATTCCCTTGAACCCCATTCTTCGAGGGTGGTGTTACTTTCGTCTGCAAAACGATTATCTCCCCGTCTCAACCATTCCAGAAGAAAATCAACCCCACTAACTGGAGTGAATTGATCCTAGTGGCAGTATCCAAGAAGGTTAGTCGCACCAAATATGCAATCTATAGGAGTATTAGTTTAACGCCAGTGATGGCAATTTCACTGGCCCCGATTCTGGTCCGTTAGCCTCCCGGAATAATTATCCTAGCTTAGAGAGGAGCAAGCAGGTTTCCGCCAAGCATATGGTTATGTGGACCATATATTCGTTCTCTGATAGGTTTTGCAGTAGTGTCATAATTATTGTAGTCAGACAAAAACTGTGTTCCTTGACTTGAAGTGTGCGTTCGACTCAGTCGATCGATCCAATCTGTTCGAGATTATTGCGCGGAGAAGTGTTCTCATGGAGTATGTGAACTTTTTACATGCTCTGTACTCGGCCATCACCGGCCGCGTCAGGGTATACACTATGGTTTGTGGGATTTCTTTCCGACAACAGGTGGGGTTCCCATTTTCTTTCAACTTCGTCGGGAGATGCATCGTGGAGTTTTCCTTTGCGGAACCTCACAATGCAGACGCCGTGATGCTGCTTGGCGTAAAACGTGTTGATCTTGATTATGCGAACGACGTTTTCCTGCTGTTTATCGATGTTGGAACGATCCAGTCAACCCTGAATAATCTTACAAAAGTGGTCCCATCATTTAGTATGCGCTTCGCACCTTCAAATTGCAAAATGTTGTTGCAAGACCACCAGCGACTTAATGACTACCTTACCCTTACTATATAAAGACTCGATGTAGTTGATCAACTCACTTACCAAAGCAGCTGCATTAACAACAGTGAATGCATAACAACTGAAGTCAGTTGATGCATTGCAAAAACTAGAACTGCCTTGCATCTGCGACATCTGTGGCGTCTGAATGGGTTTCCCTCGCTCTGAATGGTCGTGTTTACAAGGCGACAGTGAGCGCCGTGCTATCCTATGGTTTTGAGACTTGTGATTAATAACTGCGTTGTTGATACTCTGAAGGCATCTTTCTCCTGAATGCTTACTTGGGGCATCTAGGTTTTACACTGGTTTCCTCTTTTCCTTCTCATTATTCTTCCTTTCACAAGTCATTTTAGTTGCACAATAGCGAAGTATCTTTCCAAATGGCTGATATGCTGCTATTGCCCTGTGAGACAGGAGTAGTGACCCTTTTGACATCCGACATATTGCATTCTCATGAAGATACTTCAACAATTAGTATTATGTATAACAACTAACCGTCGTGTACCGATAGCTGTCATAGCATTTGCCACTATGGACGTTTTGATCGCCCATTTATAGTTCTTTATAAGGTACAGTTGTCTGTTGACGGCTTACCGGCCTGCACAAACTCACAGATTCGAAATGTATGCAGTCGAATAACTTGTCTACGGACAATAGTATGTCACATACACACAATTCAGATCGCTTGAATTTCCCACGGGTAGATGTCCAGGCCCTACACCGTGAGCTTCCGCTACAGTAAACTCCATCCCTGATCTGAGATAGGAGACGTGACAAGCCTGGTGTGTCCTTTGTGTTGTCGAAAATGTGTCCGACACCTGAAAACACAACTCTATCTAAGCTGCTTAAATACAGAGCACGTGAAATGTTCACATTTCGTGGCCACACATTCCCGATTCTCCCTTAAAATCAGGTATTGCAACTGTGATTCGGCTTCTTGACATTATTATACACGTTACAAAAGTGAGTGACGCAGCTCCGTATATACGACAGGCTGCCCGATCTACCTTCTGAAACTCTCCTTCCGCACTAGGGTGGTGAGCCGGTATACTACAAGCGGAGCCCCTTCTGATGAGAATTGATATTACCACCACCCTTTCTGAACAGCACCATGACGATCGATTTGCAACAGGTGGATGAAACACTTTCCTGCATTCACACATATTCAAACAGGCAATTGCGTTATAGAATCTCCCATCACTATCCTTGAAAAATGAAGCCGCGGTTGAATGCAAACTGGCAGCTTGAATACGGCTAGAAGTTTGTGACCGACCCACTCTTCTCGAATTCATTTAGACTTTCTAAAACAACTGACCATAGGTTACTCTGAGTCAGATGAGTAGGTAGCGGCCCAGACGCATTGGCCGACACAATCCTTCCTGGAAGTGCTGCATAAAACGAGGCAAAGGGTGTTCTTTGTTGATTAGAGCGCCGGTTTCGTTCCTGATTGATCTACTGATGGACGACTCTGAGACGCGTGATACAGTTGTGTTTGAAGAGTCCATGCGATTTGCCCACTAACCCTGCCTTCTGCAGTTTCCGAAATCTCTGACCCCTCTACTTTTATTTGTAATCTTACATACTTTAGTTCTGAGTGAAGGGTCCCTGCAAGCAGGGAATCTCCCACCGATTTTAATAGCTTCGTCGACGTTTTAAATATCCGGGATCCTGTGCGTTTTCGGTTGAATACCACAAGCAATAAGTCCGGCACTGTGCACGACAGCAGATTTCTTCTTTCGCGAATACTCGATTTCCTCATAGCAATTAACTGAATGCATAGTTCGCGTAACATTCTTGTAATCTTGCATAACCATTTTCTAATATCCTTTTTCTGTTTCTAGTCGATGTCATCTCTTATTACGCTCTCCGAGAAGACTCAGCGATTTTGCGACCAGCAACGTTACGATCAAACTCGAAGACATATTCTAAGTAGGTAACTACGTAATACTACTACTACTACTACTAATAATAATAAATGTTTCTCTTTAAGCGAGAAGCTGCGTCCATATTTGGCACAGGTCATGTATGTACAGGCACTACCGTGCTGTTTTATGACCAAAATTAAGTTGTGGCGAATAAAAATACAACGGTATATTTCTCGTGGGGGAGAGATACAGTCCAATATCATTTTACGATGTTTTTCGAAATTCCAAATCAGTTCCTAGATTATATTTTGGCGGACATAGTTAATTGAGCGGCTAAATCTTTCGGGCATATTGAGTCTGTCAAAACATAATAAATGTAGCTTTATCTAAATGTATGAACGAAGTAATACGGCCATCTATGGAACCGTCTAGGGACCTGCTTCCATACGGCTTATTCCCACGATGGGTTTCACCCTCACTTCCATGCCCCTTCTGGCCGTGGGCCGGTGTGGCTTTTAAAGCAGGTAAGCCATCATCTAGCTAACTCATCTTTGTGACTGTTTTTCTGTGTATATAGTGTGGACAGTCAAGCCATGTAGCCCGTAACATCAATTTGGAATCACGCCTTCCCTCCCTCTGGGTCCTTCGCTGGTCCGAGACCTGTGGAAGTCAATTAACATCCCTGCTTTCCTTTTACGTAAACTCAGCAGGCGATAATGGCGAACAAAACGTGCGACAGTTGTTGCAGGGCTCAGGCGACCTACTTTTGCATTCATATTCCCTGAACTTGGAACCATATCTGAGGGGATGACGCTGCGTAAAACCGTGCTAAGTTCACGTCATGCGTCTGAAAGTATAGGAACTGTCGTCGGTTACGGTAGATGCAGAAAACACACAAAATATGTCTGGCGCCGTTCATTGTGTTGCTTTTGATATCAAAAGAATTGGATGCGAACTAATGTTCACGAGGATCCGGCATTGGAACAGAGAGCGCTTTTCGCTCCAGTTCCACCTATGGTCCCTTTGCTTACATTTCTGACAACCGCAGGTTTGGTTTTGTGTGGCTAACTTCATAAGCGAATGAGATTCGCGGATTATAACTGCAGAGATGCTGTTCGCGTTGACATCAAACATATGTAGCGCATATGCATGTACCACGTGTTTCCCTATCCATATTTTAGTATGAAAGTTTGATACTTCTTGTGAGACTGGACGTCATTGCTTGTTTGTTTGCTTTTGTTGATACGGGAACATTGAGTACCATGTGACCGCTGGTGCAGGTGACAGAACCTCAGTGGGACCGCAGCTCCTGCTACTTACAGTGACGATTTCCGAAGGGGGTTTGTAACAAGGTTCTTAGAGTACGAAAAGGTAAGTGTAATAAATAATCAGTGCTTCGTGTCAATAACTTATTCTCACCATAATCCGTAGCAAATTGGACTATGTATCTGAAGCCACGAGGTGCAAATTGTGGCTGTTGTTTGAGAAAGTCACGGTTTTATGTGTGCCGAGAGGCCGCAAAACCCCCTCGATTAGTGTCCTCAGAAGCAGTTTTGGACTCAAACATGCGATCGCAGAACAGCATGAATTTTGCATTGTTCCAAAAATTGGCTATTTATACCACTCTAATTCGTACCCCTAAAATGTGGGACCTTGTGACTGTTTATTTGACCTCTTAACTTTGTCTACTTTGATGGAGTGCCTCTTAAGATGCTCAACGGTATCACCTGGCTACATGAGATGGGCACGCATGCAGTTTCATAACAGTAACGTTCAGCCAGGTTGCGATGGACAACGGTGCGTGTGACTCACTACGTCTACTTATTTGTGTTACCTGTGAGCAGCGACGATGAACTCCAGCCATAAAGTAACGAAAGTGAACAACTTGGTGCTACATCCGTACACTTTGTATTACCAAATGAGTGTAATTATGAACATATATTTGAAAGTAGTCAACCCTTTGCTTTTCCCTTGACATCATTAATTGCCAACTAGTTGTAGTGTTATCAAAACAACCACTACAGTTGGGGATTCTGCAAAGGAATTCTTGCTTCTGGAGTCCAATTCTCTCCTCAGTAGTGTGCACGCTAACTAAAATTATCACGACATAAAATATGGTTAGTGGCATCTAATTCTGGATTTGCCTGTCAGTGCAGCCACCATATTACACCTGCTAGACACCTGCGCCTACGGAGGGACCATCGGTGTCTTGCCATGCACCAGCCACAGCTTCATCCACATACTCCATATCCCGTGTTAACCCTCGAGAATAAGACCGGAAGGCATATGGATGGGAGCCACGTTTCATCAACGGAGTCGGCTCCCACTCATTCAAGATGCACAGCAGCAGCATTCATGTCTCTCTGTGTGGGGAACCATGCGTAACAGAGATACACAATGTTGTGGCTGGGCCGAAACCCGCTCCACACAGGATGTGTTTCTTTTTCTCAGGCAACATTACTTTCTCGTGCAGCTAGGCAACTGCATTCTTTATGTGAGCACGCCATTGCCGCTGATCCACTGCTTTTGCATCTCAACACATGGAATCAACATTAGTTCGTGATAAACTCTGTCATTGACTGGAGGGTCGCTTTGAAGTAGTCGTTGTGGAGATGGATTTCGGCCCACGGTCACAATATAGACCGCGATTCACATAGAAGTGAACCTCGGTCCATGCGATCACTGGGACCTTAGCCGAAGTAGATGGAAATTCTGTGTTGCCCTCCCGAAAACTGCGCACCACGACGCGTTTCGACCTCGTTTTGTTTTCATCACGTAGAGCGAGCAGGCCCCGTGATTCGGCATCTGAAAGGGCAGAGATTTCGGCTTATATTCCATTGGTCCTGGATTCGCGGCCTGCTATCTACGCCCGCTGAGATCAAATAAGGTCGAAACACGTAGTGGTGTGTAATGTTTTCGGGCGGACAACACCCAAGTGACATCACCATGATCATGTTCTGGTAACGTAGTTTCGGTTTTTCTCTGTTCCGCTTCCTTGCACTAAGTTTTCCATATAGCGGCTGCTTCGGTATCCGCGTCCAATTTAGGCGGCTGATATGCTCCAGACACCTCAGGTGCTGCAGCAGAAGTATGCTGTCCATTGTATACATGCGACTGCGGCGCATCACTTCCGGGTCTGCAACTCTCTCCCACTAGCCAATGCGCAGAATCCGACGTAGGCACTGTTGATGGAAGTGCTCCAGATTGCGTTCTTCCTACAAAGCGTCCACTTTTCCTTGCTTTGTAGAGGAACCGACAGCACCGTGGACGGGTATACATTCAGCTTCGTTCCAACAGTAAACTCCTTATTCATCTACACACGAACATCCAAGTTGCTTAATGCTGCAGACATCTTCGACACGCGGATACGTAGCTCGCTCATCATCAGTAGCTCGGTTGATATTACGCTCACAAGGTCGGAACTCCGCTGTTTTCTCCATTACATCATCAGGAACCTAGATTTGTGGCAGGCTCGCGGACTCCATTCAATGTGAAGGCTCAAAAAGATAGTCTTGTTTGTGTTGATGGTGAGCCGGAACTTGGCCGTTGTCGGAGCGGGAGCCATAATCATGGGCTGCAACTAATCTGCGCTGTGTGCAAACAACGCGCAGTCGTCGGAAAACAGCAACATCCAGATGGTTGTTTCACACATTAGGGTTTTCGACCCAAAAGGATGGATATCCATCAACCCACCATCAATACGGACACCGTAATCATAGGTTGCACCAAAAGCACACATCATAGCATTTAAGTGTATATTAATCAAGGAAGGGCTAAGACAGCCTTGCGTCACACCACTTACCATTTCAAGGTCAACTGAGGTTTGTCCACAGAGGTGCACCATCGCTCGCACACCAATGTGCAGCCATACATACAACATTGCAAACTTACTTGCCCAACCAAATTTACCCAACAGCAGTCATGTTGCCTCGAATTTTACCATGTCAAATGTCCTGGTGAAGTCTACGAGTATTAAATAGAGTGGCTGGTGTCGCTCATGGCGTTTCTGCTGCAACTAACGAGCAGCGAACACCGTACATAGGGTACAGTGACTCGAACGGAATCCTCATTGTTTTTCCTCTACGTGCGATTCAACAACCTGAGTGACAAGGTCGTTGAGAAGGATTCGTGCGATCACCTTCCTCGCACAACTCAGCAAGTTGACGTCACGCTAATTCGTGTAATATGGCTTGCTCCCTTTGTCCCCATACGGCGTTAGCGTAAAGACGTCTTTCAACTCAGATGGCACACGTTCTTCAAACCACACGTGTTTCATAAAGTGGCGTAGCGCATCCATCAACGCGGGTCCGCCGTGTTTCAACGCTTCTGGCGGTATCCCGTGGGCTCCGGCGCAGCTGCTGTTTCTCTGCTGAGCAAGTGCTCTCTGCGTCTCATCCAGTGTAAGTGTCTCGGTGAGACACATCTTTATCTCTTGGTATTGCAGATGTCTGCAGTATGTGTGCAAGCAGCGCCTGAACTAGCATTTAGCAGCGTTCTCAGCTCGTGGCGCCAGCTGGGTGGATTGGGTTTACCCCTTCCAGCAAATAGTTCGGCGGCAGTGTTCCAGGACGTGGTGGGTTTCCGCCTGGCAAGCGTTCTCCCTATAAAACGCCACAAATGTCCGCTTAACAACACTGTGACGTGGCGGTTGTGACTCGCCACCAACTAAAGTCACCCATTGCTTATCCGGACGACCGCTTCAAGTCCACAGCCATCAAGCACCCATTTAACACTGGCCACACGTACAAGCACGATCAAAAAGACTGGAATACATTTACGAACTCCATAAACACAGCTAAACACGCCCACACACACACTTACATACATTTATATATCAACCTATGCGACAATCTCATTGATCCATTGTACATTTACTTATTACAGTTTGTACTCTTAACATGATCATGTCTGTACAGACGTGCCTCGCTTAGTCGAGAATAACCATTTTATTTATTTATTTATTTACTTTCAAGGGGTCAAAGAGTTTCTTATCTTGGCGGTGTTCGGGGTTGCATTTTATCTGCTACGCCATCTCCATGCACCATACATTCTTGGTGCAACGGAGCTATCGGGTAAGTCGCCATCCAAGTTTGTGAGACTGACTCTTCTCTTCATCGGTAAAGCCATCCACACGTACAGCGAATGTTGCATTCTTCTCCGACACTAATGCGCAAATGGTCGCATTGTTGTCATCAAACCAGCTTGCGCGCCCGATCGTTTCCTTGGCCGCAGCCATCAACTCTTCTCGCATATAGTGCCACAGTTCTCCGACTAATGCAATGCAATCGACATCGCCTTCTCCAACTTTATCCTCTTCTCAACAGTACTTAAGGAAGTAACCTTTAATTTGCGTCACTGATTCACGGCAGCTGAGCCATAAGTGTATCTACAAAAGTATACGTACGATCTGGTCCGCACCAACTTGCAATCCGTTCCACACTCAGCTCCACGCAGTACACGTGTCATGCGCACTTCGCGCAAGACACGCTGGCGTACCCGGTCTACTCAAGTGAGCGTGACCACTTAGTGGGTGCTGCTAAGTAGCACTCAGTGTAACCAGTGTTCGTGATCCTCAGGCTGTGAGTGACACACAACGAGAGCAGCCTGTCACCGTTCTAATAACAGACAATACCATGCTACTGTACTACGCCCAACTCGTGCGCTGAAATCACCCATTATGAATAGCCGGTCGCTCCTCGGCACAGGCCATATCACGGAGGATAACTGAGTATAAAATTAATCCCTCGTGTCATCCAGAAGAGTAGGAAACTTTTACCATTTATCTGCATAAAATGATATACGTTTGCGAAGTAGTTGCTCATCAGGTTGCACACTGCT
Organism: Dicrocoelium dendriticum; assembly: GCA_944474145.2. Classification (NCBI taxonomy): domain Eukaryota; kingdom Metazoa; phylum Platyhelminthes; class Trematoda; order Plagiorchiida; family Dicrocoeliidae; genus Dicrocoelium; species Dicrocoelium dendriticum. The sequence goes on along the minus strand of OX104063.1, from coordinate 154,934,150 downwards.
GGTTGAGCATCATTTGCAGACAGCTGATTAAGCAGCATTGATCTGTCGATATTTCCAAAAGCGTTGGTGTAATCGGTGAAGAGGAGCCGCACAGTCTTGCATTTCGCCTCCCATGTACATGCTATTGAGTGAACAATGCATGCTACGGCATCCAATATGGGACGTCGGGGCCTGTGCGCACATTGTGGTACGTCCATGGCCGGAGTGCTTGTTGAAATCTAAGGCACAAGTAGTCGCTGGAAGTCCTTCAGCATGACGGAGGTACAGGTGATCGGACGGAATTTCATGGTGCCCTTCTTTGGCACTTGAGTTATCGTGCCTGCGCGCAACGCGCTCATCATTGGGTGCTGGAACGTGCACATTTTTTCTACCGGAATACGAGTGCGCATCCCGAGCGACGCACTACACTAGTCACCATGGTGCTGGCGCGCTACAACATCGATATTGCGGTGGTCAGAGTGATGCGGCTCGCTGAGCAAGCTAAGTTGCATGAAGCTGGTGCAGGCTATACCTTCTACTCGGTGGGAAATGCCACCTCAGCACCACATGATCATGGGTCGGATTTGCAATATCCGATCGCATAAATACCCAGCTGATGAGTGAGCCAACTGGTATCAGCACGCGACTGATAACAGTTCGCCTACGACTCGGAAGATGTAAGTTTGCCACTTTTATAAACACCTACCGCCCGACCATGTTATCCTGACGACACGCGCGATCAATTCTACACTCAGCTATCCTCCGTGATATGGTCTGTGCCGAGGAGCGACCGACTATTTCTGTTGGGTGATTTCTATTTGCGCGTTGGGCGTGATGCATCGGTGTGGACAGATGTCAGCAGTCCGCATGGCATGGTTCATGGAATGCGAACGGTGACAGGCTGCTCTCACTGTGTGCCACCCACGGCCTGACGATCACGAACACTCGCTTTGCACTGAGTGCGAGTGATATAGAAATTTGGACGCACCCACTGAGTGGTTACGCTCACCTCCTCGACTATGTCATCGTACGTCAGTGGTGCGGACCAAACTGTACATATATTTTCGTAAATCTATGTATTGCTCTCCCGCTGTGAATCGGCGTAAATTTAACATTCTTTCCCTTGGTACTGTGGGGAAACATATTGAGTTAGAGAATACAATGATTGCACCTTTGTGTGATGTGGAATGCATAGCCACAGTAGGCGACCTGTTGTACTACATTCGTGACAGCTGTTACCGAGGAGACCATCGGGCGCGCACACTGTAAGCGGATTGATTGGTTTGATGAGAACAATTCGACGATTGGCGCATTGGTGTCGGGGAAGAATACAGCATTTGCTGCACATGTCGCATACCCCAGTGACTTGGGGAAGAAGAGTCAGTTTCGTAAACTTCCACGGCGACTTACGAGAAAGCCCCGTCGCATAAAAATGCATGTTGGACGGAGAAAGCGAAGCAGATGGAATGCTACGCCGAACGCCGCCAACACAAGGAATTTTTTGATTCCTTGCAGGCGGTGTATGGACCGAGATTGGAGCCGCTGTGGACTCTGATCGGTGGTAGTACAGGCACTACCTGCACACAAACTGCAGACATAATGCAGATCTGACGGAAACACTTCGACTGACTCTTGAACAACCATTCAGAGATTGACTGGCCTACATTGAACAGCCTCAAGCAGCACGATGTGAAGGCGAGTCTGGCGGACACGCCGACACTGAACGAGACGCAGAGAGCACTTGCTCAGCTGCGAAACGGCAAGTGTGCTGGGGCCGACGGTATCCCGCCTGAAGTATTGACACCCGGCGGACCCGCGTTGTTTACTGCGCTGCACCACTTGGTTCGACGCAAATGGATTGAGGAGGAGGTGCCTCCTGTACTGAAGGTTGTCATTTGCTACCACTGTGCAAAGACAAAGGTATCAAGCAACGTTGCACGAATTATCATGCCATCAACTTGCTGGGTGGTGTGGGGAAGGTGATTGCCTTAATCTTGCTCAACCGCCTCGTCAGTCAGGTTGTGAAACCTAACATGGCGGAGGAGCAGTATGGATTTCGTTCGGTTCGCGGCACCATAGATATAGTGTTTGCGGCTGGTCAGTTACAGGAGAAGTGCAGAGAACGATACCGGCCGTTGTACTCGCTTTTTGTTAATTTCCCCAAAGCATTGAACCGCGAGGCATTGTGGCTGGTGTTGGGTAAGTTTGGTTGCCCGCGTAAGTTTGTAAGTTTAATTGGATGTCTGCATAGTGGTATTCGAGCAAGGGTGCAGTTGAGTGGAGAGACCTCGGATAACTTTGCAGTTGTCTCTGGTGTGAAACAAAGCTGTGCCTTCGCACCTGCCATGTTTACTATTTATCTTCATGCAATGATGGCGTGTGCTTTTGATGCGGCTTGTGCTTACGGTGTTCGTGTGGAGCACCGTATTGATGGTTGGTTGCTGAACATCCGTCGTTTCGGTGCCAGAACTCTAGTCTGTGAGACAACTATCTGTATGTTGGTGTTTGCTGACGACTGTGCGTTGTTTGCACACAGCGCGGATGAGTTGCGGCACATGACTAGTGCTCTGGCTTCGACAGAAGCTGATGGTATACAAATCCATGGTGCTGTCCGTTCTTCTCTACGGCAGTGAAACGTGGACGATGTACCGACGGGATGTGCGATATCTTGAGCGGTTCAGTCAACAGTGCTTGCGACGAATTCTGCGCATCGGTTGGTGCGACAGAGTTGCAGACACGGAAATGTTGCGCCGAAGTGGGATATGTACAGTGGACTGCATGCTTTTACTGAGACACCTGAGACGGCTCGGTCATGTGAGGCGTATGGATTAAACGCGGATACCGAAACAACTATAATATGGTCAGCTGAGTATTAGGATGCGGCATGCGGACAAACGGAAGATTTCTTACCAGGACATGATCAAAGTTAGCCCCTCATGTTGTCATCTTATTTGCGGGTGATTGGAATGGTCGGCGGTTGGTCGGCGTGCATGCCTGGATCTGATCACGAAGGCAGTTGCCGAAGTGCGGGAGATAAACCTCATACATGCAGAGAAGAAGCGGCAAGCGCCGATGGGTTGTACTCCATCGACATCGGGCGGATGGTGCTGTAGCACATGCGGTCGCGAGTGCCTGAGTCAGACAGGCCTAGTGAGCATTGAGCGAGGCCACTCGGGACCACTAACGATGCGACGATGGATCCTGTAGAGAGCGTAGGCAAAACCGGCGCAGTGTTTGTAGGTACGCTGCATTCGATTTATTAACCGCGTTCTTGCATGCTAAGTCTATTTATTTCAGGTGGTGGGTTTTCAATTTTATCCTATTGCTTTTCTTTCTCATATAAATGCCTACCTATACTCTTCTATAAACTTGCACACATCGCTTAAGCCATTTGTAGTTAATTTCGATAACGTTTTCGTGTTTGTGATATTTCCGTAAAATATACTTTCTGACCTCTTGAACTTATCTTGGATTCGTTTGTAATCGACTTATTTCATGTGCTCATTTATTTAAGATTTATATCACCGTTTCCTTATGCATTACTCGATTTATTTTCTTTTTCTCTCTAGTGATTGGCTGTTGCTTGATATTCCCGGTGTGGCTGCGCTTGATGTGTATGTTGACAAGGTGCCTACCAGTCTATTACCCACTACCTCTAGGAGACAGTTGGTCGTTGGTGGAGGGGACGGGGTGCACGGTCCTTGTGGCGATGTTAGGCTCGGAGAGTGGTTCCATGCACTCAATGTGGAGCGGACTACGGTCCACCCCCCGCATTGTGTGCACTTGATTCCCCAACTACAGTGTGCTTGTGTTTGCCTGTGAAGGAGTGTGGGCCGGCTCCATTGATGAAACGTTGCTCCCATCCACATACCTCCCGGTCTTATTCCTTCGGGTTTACACTGGATATGTGGTTTGTGGTTGGAGCTGTGGGTGGTGCAGCGCAAGCCACCCATGGTTCCTCTTTAGGCGCAGGCGTCCTGGCCACAGTGACAGACAAATCCGAAACCAGATGCCGCTAACCATTTATGAAAGAGTTAGATCCTTTTATTAATTTGAATCAGGCCGTAAGAGTACGTACAGTGGCAGATGTGAACAACGACGTTTTGGAATCCATTACCAGATGTCGATATCTAGGCAGCATTATGTATACCGATCTATAGATGATGACCGAGTTTTTCATGCGCATGTCGAAGGTGACTGCCGTATTTGGCAAGGTGGAAATATCCGCGTGGAGCAGCTACAGCTCACTGTTGAGTCGAAGCTGATCGTATACATGTCGATCTTTCTGTCCTTTCTTCTAAACGGCAGTGAAAGCTGTACGATCTACCGGACGGATGTCAGTTGTTTGCAGCGCTCTACTCGACATTGGCCGCGTCGTATTCTGCGCTTCGGTTGGGGTTAACTGTTTGCGGACGCGGTGCTCCGAACGTGGCGGAAGTGCAAGGTGGGTTCTGTTCGGGACGCAGCACCGCAGATGAAGTGCTCGCATCTCGTTAGCTGTAGGAGAAATGCGAAGCACAACACCGGTCGTTGTACTCGCTGTTTCTTGAACCGAGAGGCACTGTGCCTGATGTTGGGTAAATTCAGTTGTCCGAGTAAGTTTGTAACTTTAATTGAATATCTGCACAGTGCTAGGCGGGGGAGGTCACTGCTATCTGGACAAACCTAGTGTTACTGCAGTAAAGGCTGTTTAAACTCGAGCTGACGACACCTATCTAAACGCACGGTCTGGGCTGTGAGAAGAAAGGGCGGTGAACAGAATGAATTGTACTGAAGCAACCGTGTTTCTACATTAATGATAGTGCAGTAAACAGCAACATATGACTTACGAATTGGTGAACGGACTCGTAATTAGGTACAGTGGTCAGTTTGAACAGTCCGCGTTCATTCGAGGACGTAATATGTGGTGCATTAAAACAGTTTTCTGATGTCTAAGGTTTGCACATCGTTGTCAGTAGATAATGAAAGGACTAAGAGGAGAATATAAAATAGACAGTACAGTTAATTCAGATTCCGAATGTGATCAATGGTAGTAATCTGTCCAATCGCCGTGGTTAAAAATGTGAAGAAAAAATGTATTACTTGTAAATAGATCCTAGTAAAGTTACACAAACGAATCAGGATTGCACAGTATCAGTTACGTCGGTGAATTAGGAATGCGCACCCAGGATGACTTGGTTTTCTCTAGTGTGAATCAAGGCTGTATCATAGCTCCTTCACTGTTTGATATTTACTTAAATGCAATAGTATCTTGTATTTTTGATACTGCCTGTACGGTGTTCGTGTGGAACACCGCATTGATGGTGGGTTGCTGAACATCCGTCGTTTCCGGGAGAGAACCCTAGTCTCTGAAACAACTATGCGTATATTGCTGTTTACTGACGACTGTCCGTTGTTTGCGCACAGCGCGGATGAGTTGCAGCACATGACTGGTACTCTGGCTTCTACTGCGGCCAAATTCGGGCCCACCATTGAAACAAGCACGACTGTTTGTCTTTTCCAGCCTACACCCGGAACCGAGTACGTTTGCCTGCTCCAAGTCCAGGTAGCCGATGAAGTGTTGGAAGCCACTCCAAGATTTTGCTACCTTATGAGAATAATAACAGCCGACCTGCAGATGACGAGCGGGCTACGCAACCGCGGATCGAAGACGGCTCCTGTATTTGGCAAGCTGGAAATACGTGTGTGGAACAACCACCAGCTAACCGGTTGGACGAAGCTGATGGTTCTGCTCGTTCTTCTATTTGGCAGCGAAACCTGGACGATGTACGGGACGGCTGTCCGTTATCAGGAGCGCTCTTTTCCACAATGGCTGCGTCGTATTCAGCGCTTCGGCTGGGGTTACCGATTTGCAGAGGCGGAGTTCCTCTGACGCCGTGGTATGTATGCAGTTGGCAGTATACTTCTGCTGATGCACCTGAGGTGGCTCGGAATATTCGCCGCAAGGATTTGACCCGCATACCGTCACATCTGCTTTATGGCCAACTGCGTACAGGGAACCGGCATGTTGGAAAACCGAAGTTATGTTCCCAGGACAAAATCAAAGTATTTTTATCACGATCTAATATGGATTTCAGGTGTTGGAGTCGATAGCAATGGGTGGGCGCCGATGGCGAGAGCATATCAAGAGCGCGGTTGCCCAGGTGCAAGCGAAATCACTGCTGCATGCGGGCAAAAGATCGTCAGTCGTGGAAGCGACAAGCGTCGATGGTGGATAGCACATCGATGTCGAGCGCAGTGTACTGTAGCACATGCGGTCGCGATTGCCTGAGTCAAGCTGGCTTAGTAAGCCACCAGCGTCGCTAAGTTGGGCGAACATCTAAGAGAACACGATTATGCTAAATGTGTAGCCGTCATCAGCGCAACGCTTGGTAAGTTCGCTGCTTCTTAGTGCATTTGCTAACCCAGATCAATAAGGCGGTTAATGTGGTACGTGTGCTCCAGCATCTTTGCAGTTGATCTTTGCGTGTGCCTGCGTGTTGAGTTTCTCACATTCTAGGTATTGCTTGTTGATTGATATCCCCGGTATGGCTGTGCTAGATGGGAATATTGACAAGCTGCTTACCTGTCTAACACCCTGCATCTCGAATACAGGTTCCAGGAGGCTACGAGTCATTGCTGGGAGGCAGGGGGTGCACGGTCCTCGCAGCCACGCTAGGCTGAAGCAGTCGTTTTATGCACTCAGTGTGAAGCAGACTACTGTCCTGCCACCGCCTTGTGTACGTCTGGTGCGCATAATTTATCAAATTGATCGACAGGAATGCTGCTGCTTGCATGCTAAAGGAGTGTGGTCCGGCTCCGTTGAATAAACGTAGCTTCCATCCTCATGCTTCGCAGTCTTATTCTTTAGGGTGTGTGGATGGAGCTGTGGGTGGCGCAGTGCAAGCCACCCATAGTCCTTTAGTAGGCGCAGGCGTCCTGTGGCTGTGCTGTGAGGGTCGCAGTGACAGTTTGCGGCCCTGGTGCCTGCGGATATGCCCCATGCGACCTTAGATTGCCCTTCAGTCTACTATGCTTGATCTACAAACTATCACTTATTTTGCTCAGCACTAGCATGTGCGTGACGATGTAACGCATCGCATTTTTACAAGCAGATTAACGTGTGGGACTAGGTAAGCTGCATTGGCCGGAGCGCGGATTACACACCCACCATTTCCTGAAGAGCATTTTTTGGCTCTACAAAATTAGGATGACGTTGCACGTGTGCGGGCAATCACCTTTCTGGAAGTGGTAGATGAGGCTAAAGCTGAGTATACGTTTGTGTGTTTTTCCATCTCGTTGGCTGATGAAACACACTCTTCTTGATTCGAGATATTATAGGGCACTGATCGTAACCGGTGCCCTAGACTATATGCCGACATTTACTGGCCGGATTTGTAATAGTTGTCTATGGATTGATGCTGGTTATGACACAGGCCAGTGACAACTGTCATCGATCCATCCCTTCCTTAAAATTACAGTCGGCTTTTATCACTGCGTTTTTTCGCCGTCTCCTCTCTTTACGCTTTATTGGTAGTTTCAAGCTGTGTTTCTGACATATCCCAGTCGAGGTTCTGGTATCCTACTGGTTGTTGTTCCGTTTGAACTATTATTACCATCCAACATAAATCTATCTTCTGGCTTCACTTATTTCCGCTTCACATTATTTTCCCCTCTTGTCAGTTAATTTTGCGTTATTTCTGCTTGAGTTATCCTTTCTCACTGCTCTTATCATCATTGTCTTCTTCCCTCTCCTTTTATGAATATATGACTGCCAAACATCTTTTCGATTTGCTAATATTCTGCTTTGATTATGTGGATTAGATTGCACTTCGATGTCACCTCGCTCTCCGGCAGCCAGTTCTACAGTGTCACTTATGTACACAAGTTGTCCGCGTCAGCTTCCTTGCCTTTCGGATTTCAGTTGGGTTCTTTGCTGCTCTTATTTTTCACCATCGTCTTCCTATTACCACGTCGTAGTACTTTCTTTTGATGCCATACTTTCTCTGTGCATCTTCTTTGGTTGCCTTTATTTATTCACCATTCTATAGTCAATTCATCAACCCTTTCCTCTCTCCCACCTTCTTATGCAGACAACAAGCTTCCCTCTATCCTGATTCTTCTTTCCATGTTCCAAACCGTTGGAATTCCGATTAGAGCACCTGCTATCCTCCTGAGTTCACGCTGGACTCTTGTGTACGTACACATTACCAATTGATTTTACTTCCTTTGTGTAAGCTATTGCTTTAGGAATCAGCCAACTCATCGGGAACATACAACATTGGTTTCCTCATTCCGGCAGTTACTCATTCTCTAGTGGTCAAATTTCTGTGATGGTTGTATCAGAGAAGCTCTCCGCGGTGGATGGGTGGAGCAGAATCATCTAGTAAGCGGCATGTCCTAAACTACCGCTAACGTTGGGGCTATGGGTATTGTAGACTGGCCTGACCGTTATAATGAATTTCTTGTCTATGAATACCGGTACCTTCAAGACATCGTTTATCACTTATTTCCCCTACCTGAGTTTCATGTTATTGGGTTCAACGTACAGCGTTTGGTATCATACAAAACCAACCGGTTGACAGCTTTTTCGCCCTGTACCGATTTTTTTATCCTCAACATAGTATGTGCGTTGAAATACGAAATCCTCGTGATTCTGAGGTAAACATATAAAGTGGCCAGAATGACTTTGGTGTTTTGGTGCTTCTCAAAGGTTGGCGTCTACTTAATAGTTGATATCATCTAGTAGGAGTTGACGTCGTATACTTGGATTTCTCTAAAGCGTTCCATCGCCTGGATCATCGCACTCTTCTTCACAAGCTTCGAAACGTCTGCTCTGACTTCTTAACTTGCCTCAACGCCGCGCTGGACGACCACCAATACCCATTACCTGTACCGGAAGATATCTTTGCAAAGCTGAATGGTGGTAAGTACTTTGCTAAGCTTGATCTATCCGATGCGTATCTTCAAGTGGAAGTTGACGAAGTCTCGAGGGAGTTGTTGACGATCAACACTCATCGTGGGCTATTCCACTACAACCGCTTGACCTTTGGTGTAAAATCACCGCCAGCCATTTACCATAAGTTGATGGATACCATGCCAGCGGGCATTTCTGGAGCCACTGCATGTATGAATGATATCACAGTGATGGGTCGAACACCGGAAGAGCTATTTAACGATCTGGATGAAGTGCTTGGTTGTATACAGTCGTACGGTTTCCCCATCTGTGAAGATAAGTGTACATTTTCCACTCCGATCATCAAAAACCTCGGTTTTATCCTTGAAAAGGATGGAAGTCGACCAGATCCAGAAAACCTAGAACACATTAGCAAATGCTTCAATCAACATATCTACCCTCCTTGCGTTCCTCTGGTGGGCACATCAGTCACTATAGCGCATTCTTGCCTAAGATGCACCGCCTCAGTGCCCCGCTAAACAAGGTACTAGCCAAAGGCCAAACTTGGACCTGAACATCAGAATCTTTTCGAACGGGTTAAGGTATTCAAAGTTGGACTTGGAGAATCCGCTGTGTGGGTCAAGACATTGCTATCCTCAAACATACTTTGACTCATTTTGACCCTCCAAAGATATTGTCCTAACCACAGATGGATCAAGCCATGGGATTGACGCAGTAATTTCATACACATACACCGATAGATCTCAGAAAGCAGTCGCCCATGTCGCCAGAACACTTACGAAGGACGAGAGGAATTATATACAGATCGAGAAAGAAGCATTGGCTTCAAACTTCTGGCAGATCACAGACCCTTGCTGGCTATCTTTGGTTCGAAAAAGGGCATCCTGGCCTACACAGCCAACCGACTACAACGTTGGGCTCTTACCTTAATGGGTTATGATTTCGAGATCCACTACCAGTCGACAATTTCCATTGGTCAAGCGGATGCACTGTCACGCGTAATTGTTGCCCACCAGCAAGAACATGAGGACACAATCGTTGCCTCGGTCGAAATCGAACCTGACGTCAACTGTCTGGTACGTGATGCATTGCACGGTCTACTAGTTACCACAGAAGCTGTACGAACCGAAACGCTTCGGGATCCGATACTCAAGAAAGTTACACAGTTTCACAAAACAAGTTGACTACGTTCATATCCATCTGTCGAGTTGCAACAGTACTTCCAGTGGGGACATTCGCTCTCTATTGTGAACGACTGCATACTATTTTCGGCAAGAGTGGTGATCTCCAAGGCACTTCAGGAGCGCCTTATTCGGCAGTTCCACGCCGGGCATCCTAGGTTCAACCGGATGAAGGCGTTTGCTCACAGTTATGTCTACTGGCCCTTCACTGACAAACAGCTGGCAGAAATAGCCAAACGCTGCCAACAGTGCGCCAATGTCTTGAAAGCGCTACAAAAACAGTGTTCTGTTCATGATCACAAGCTACTAAACTATGGTGCCGCATCCATGTCGACTTTGCAGGACCGATCAACAGCCGAAGTTTCCTCATTATAGTCGACTCATACAGCAAGTGGCCTGAAGTATCTCTTATGGAGAACACAACCACCATTGCCACCGTATCAAAACTGCGCCAAACCTTCAGCATAATCGGCTGTCCAGAGACACTTGTAACACAATGGCACACAATTCACTTCGGCAACGTTTACGGAGTTTTGCAAGCAATGCGCCGTCTAACCCATTCGCTCGCCACCGTTACACCCACAGTCGTATGGCCAAGCAGATAGGTTTGTCGATACGTTCAAGCGAGCTCTCCACCAATTAAAAAGGGAGGGTGGTATAGAGGAGGTGATTGACCGGTTCCTTTTCCTCTACCGATCTACGCCGAATCCACAAGCCCCGGACGGAGTTTTTCCAGCACAGGCTATGATGAACCGGAAACTCCGCGAGCCTTTCGACGCCATCTTACGGCGCTCGGAATCCTCTGTTGGTGAAGGAAACTGCAAAATGGGGCAGGATTTTAACCGGCGACATGGAGAAGGGAACGATCGTTTACACTTGAACAGAGTGATAGCATGCTACTATCGGGTAGACCATGCAAAGTGAACTCTAGGGACGGTCAAAAACAAGTGCGGGAATGTCATGTATGAGGTAATCGTGGGCGCACAGATTTGGGTCCGGCATGCAAACAAGTTACCTCCAACATTGTGCCAACCAGAACAAGCAAGGCCCCCGACCTCCCGTTCGACTTATTGGTGGAAAGCTTCAATGACCGAAGGAATCAGTGGAAAACTGATCACAGTCGAGAAAGGAATCCAGGAGACGGAAATCGGGACACACAATTCTCGTGCACTTCTGCCAAGGGGATGGACGGACAGGCAGAAGACACCGTCCCGAAGACTGCAAGTTAATCCTAGGCTTCCATCGTATACCTCGGACGATATTTCAGATGGGGTGATGTCCGGAAGAAAATAAGAATTGCGTAGAAAATCCATTATTTTAGCGAGCACTCGATTATTAACAATTATCGCAGCGATTTCAAACGTTCTGAAATGTTCTAAGTTCTGCACATGACTAAAAGCCACCTGACACCTTGGCCAAAGCTATGGGGAACCGCTAACCTTGGTAGTTGACCTTCCAATTCCAGAAGTCGAAGGTCAGTAGAGACCTGTACATACAGCCAAGGTCCGCGGTAGTTGTATAGTGCTTGTTGACGGTGGTTAACACGTTGTTTTGTTAAGGTCATTGGCGTTCTGCTTTCTCCTTCGGTGGGGCTAGAAGTTTTGTGGAGCAGTAAAGTGCCAATTTCGGAATCGCGTCTAATGAGAAGAATATAACAGGATCGGTGACTCTCTGCTTATTTGGATAAACAACTTCCTTTTTCAACGTCCGCTGATCGTGAGGGTATTCAGCTCCCTTTGTAACCTATTTGAAGTTGAATGTGGTGTGCCCCACCAATCCGTACTAGAATCACATTTATTTTTAGTATTCATCAATGATCTTGCTATCGCACTCCTGTCGAACTTCTTACTGTTTGCGGTCGATGTCAAAAGATGGCATGAGATCCAGACAGTGGGTGATCACACGGCAGTGCAGATCAATTTCGATGGGGTCTTTACGTGGGCTTCCGAAAAGAGGCTCCAGTTAAACGTAACGAAATGTAAATTCGCAGGCATACGTTATCAGCTAATCCATGAATATCGACTTGGAAACCAGTAGTAGCAACGTGCTTCGCAGAAATGCAACCTCGGGGTAATCGTGCAGGATGACTTTAGCTGCTCAAAGTAAGCCCAAAGTGCATTGAAAACAGCCAGTCAGTATCTTGGACTTTTTCGGAGGGTCTTCGGAAAGTTCCGGTCATCAATCCTTCCACAAATGCTGAACGTCTACTTGAGGCCCCACGTTGAATGCGTAATCCAAGTCTGGCGTCTGTCGCCAGCGCGGCGTTCATGTAGTTGAATCCCCGCAAGCTAGAGCGACTAAACTCGGTAAGAAGCTGTTTCACCTCCCATCCAAACGCAGACTACAAATCCTGCGATTGTACAGTGGTGAATATAGGGATCAGCGAGGATACCCCATCATGGTTTACTTGCTACTGACGAACCCAAAGCAAGCCTGTCACCACCTGCTGCAACTCAATCACACTGCTACCCTGTGAGGCTACCAGCTCAAACAGGACACGCATTATACTTGACTTGATTGCCGACAAGATTCTTTTCTCCTTCCGCGTGTGTCGAACACAAAACGCCATTCCAACTGACATCATTTTTGCCCCCACATTGCCGCTTTTCAAAACAACGCCTTGACAGCACACTTCCCCATTTGCATTACTTTATATAGTCCGTTTCGCTCGGAGGACGTAACCGATTATGTACTTAACAGCGGTGAGGAGACAATCATAAGTTTACTTGTGAGAATAGCTTGAATGTACCCAAACTGAATTTACATACATCAGTCAGATCAAGCTGCACACGAGTGAGCGTTATCCCGTATTTTATCTCTCACAATGGCTTATAACTGCTCCCCATATTACTTTGTGTGCGCACATTCAACTTCCATGTGAAATATCGTTATGCAGCAGTGCAGCTAAATCGGTAGACGCTTCAAATGACAATACACTTATCCTTTGATTCGCTTAATTTTCACTCTACCCATCCTACGGGACTTCTCAAGTGCCTGCTTTTTCCCATTGATAAATCATTGTTCTTTGTTTTCCTGCGATTGGGTCATAGGATATACTGCTCTACTAGCAAATGATTCCACGGCGCACTTGCACTCAGTCCCCTTTTGCGCTCTTACACGTCCGTATTTTTTCGATTTTGCTCAATCCGACACATTCTCGTCTAATGTTTATTCTCACCGGTCTATTTCGCCCCTGGCATTCCCGATGCCACCAAGTCTTAAATCCTGGAACCTTGACCTATGGCCTTTTTAACACTCCTCGCTTAGTTGAAACCCACTTATACTGCCTGTATGCCCTTGTTACTCCCTGTGTCCGGTCTTTGCATATCAGTTTTTTGTTATTTGATTTGATTTCTAACGTACAGTGAACATTTTTAAGAGCTTACTCTAAAGATATACACCGTTTCCTTAACCCCTGGACGGTTTCAGCCTGCGCATCTTTTGTTACGTAATGCACGTCCGATCTGTTTACATAAGCCGTCTTATTTTTTCATCCCATGCTGTCTCGTACATAGTCATGTGTGTGAAACCTACGTCTGCGATTATACACACTGAAGTATCGTAGTTGTTCTGAGTCTCTTTGCTCGTTTTTCTGATAAATCTTTATCGGTGTACTACGTTGAGAAGATGGTTTTACTGATTAAACCATCTATACATCTACAGCATATGTTGATGGAACATTTGAAGTGCAGCGCTTTCTTTCAGGACCACCGGCTACTTGCTGCGCTTCCGAACTTTGTTGGCTGTGGACTGGAGATAGTTGACTAATTAATCTATTTAGGCAACAGTGTTGGTGGTGACGACCGCGTTACTATTTAAATTAGTACGCGTGTTGCGCAAACCGCCACTTCCTTTATGCACTTGTGACATTACTTGTTCTACACTCATTGTATACAAGCCACATTGATAGACTTTCTGCGTAGTAAAGAAAGAAGGAAGGCATCAGCAGCAGCACTTCGTACCGATGCGTCGTTGCCACTGGTCACCACCAGTCGCACGCAAGCTAGGGACACTGTGAGGGTCTCCTGCACCTACGCAGATTCCAACCGGTGACTTTTATATTACACAAAAGACGCCTCATCCCTTTGGTGAATTACGATCGGTAACGGTCCAATCAGTTCGTCAGACCGATAAATGAATTTAACTTGTAATGTCTCGGAATAAGCTTGGTACCAATTATGCATTCACAGGTTTGGAAAGTTTAAGGTACTAGCAACGTTTCACTCATGAAACCTCATCAAATGTAATGCTAGATATATGCAAACACGATCAGTATGATCATATTCTCTACAGAAATGGTAACAGAATAATCTGTTTCATCGATGATACGCTACTCAGCGCCAGAGTAAATTTTCTGGACTTGCGCTTCGATTTTGCTAACATGGCTGCTGTGGCTTGCGTAGTGAAGTGCTTCCGCTTTTCTGTACCGATTTTGTGTGTGCTTGCCGGATTTAACTGATTCATCTGTCGTTTTCGGCATGATGTTCTGATGTTCATATTTCACGAATTTCCTTAACTTACTTGAAATCGGGATGTTTACTAGCTCTGTTACTGCGTTCCTTAAACTTGCTTGATTCAATGGCCTCCAAGATTTGTATCGCTCTGCTGTACTCAAAAACGATTGATATTGAGCATCACTCTCTTATCTGCTAACTCGAGACATGGTGTGCGTGCGATTATAAAGCGTGGACGTTTCTATAGTGATTTTTAAAGGCTTTAATTCTTTTAGTTATATACTTGGCATAATTTTGTCTTTTTGACTGTCCACCCGAGACCTCAATCTCTTTACCTGCAGACTGCGCTGTTGTGGTACTTATTGCTCTCGACAGCATTTGGTAGTAAGTTGCATGAAATTTAGAGTACGATTCTGTTCTGTATTCTTTAAAGACAAATTTGTCTTTTTTAGTCAATACGGACTTTACCGACATTATTGTGTGGATAGCCCAAGCAGTGTACTGCTGTTGATAACATGGTCGCTTCCCTCAAACTCCGTAACTCGCAACTAACCAATTAAGGTGCAATTCACTTTTTCCGTCTTTGTAACTTGAACTGACGGGGTCGATTTTCCTGGTTTTGCCCCTGTATATGATTCTAAGTCCGATGATGAATCATAGAGCAGTTGTTCACCAAATGACCTCTTTGTTCTCGAACATGTGTAATTTTCGCACTCCCTGCTCTCGGGCGCCTTGACGCTGGGTGTCGTACCGTAAACCAGTTAGAATGGTTGGCAAGTCTCTTCGACATTTCTGTCCCTACTCGATTCCGCACTTGTTCTCTAATGGCATCGTCGAAGCTTTCGATTTTAGATGATAGCAATCACTGCTTTGTATGGATGACGGGTGCTATCAGGTTCCCGTCAACCAGAGAAACAAGCATCAGCAGTACGACGGTACGCTGTATCGACTCTTCGCTGCCGCGCAACCACCAGGAGCCGCACGTGATATAAGGATACTGCGAGAGTCGCCCGGTCCCTACGCAGGCTCGAACCCGCGCCCTCGGATTACAAGACAGGCTTGTGATCTTTAAGGCTATGAGCCGGCGTCAACCAGAGAGCTATACCGGATGCTACTTGCTTTCTGATACTAGTACAACTTGCAATTTATAGTGGCTGCATTTCGTTTCGACTTGTGACTTATGTTGTCTTTTGCTGTCTCTATTCATTTTCGAAGTTTCAAGTCAACCCCGAATAACATTAGGCACGACGGCTCTAGTAATTCTCGATCCATGCTGGGTCATTAAACATTTGACTGATTTCACCTCCATTCGGTTCTTTATTTGTACTGCCATCGACAAAGACTTGATCCTGGCACAATCACACTTGGCTTGTGGATAAATACATAACAAATAAATGGTATATTCCTCGGTAGTGCGAGGCACAGTCCAACTAGGTGGTCTGATCAATATGCACTCGCAATGGAGATTAACTGATGGGATTCTATCAGTAGCCTTTCTATTAGTTAGTTTGATATTAAAATTAATAACTTCTTTGGTTTTAAATTCTCATCTTTCAGTTGCGCGCTACTGGAAACAGCCGGGTGCTATTCCAGCTCATCCGGAGCACGGGTCCGAGAAAACCGTCAATTAGCGAGACAATAGCTTAGAAAGACGGACAGTTGATCCAGTCTCAGCCTCGTCGACTAGCTCGTTGGGCGGAACTTTTGAGCAGCATTTCAGCAGGCCTACAACGGCACTGCCGCTTTCCGAATCACTGAGCCGACGTGGGAAGTAGATGTTACATCTCCCAATATGGAAGAGATTCGCCACGAGCTTGCCGTGTTAAAAGGAAACAAGGCTCCGGGAGCCGACAATCTTCCCCATCTTTTCTGAAAGATGTTGGTGACTCTTTGTTAACTGGACTTGCTTTTCTTTTCAACACGATTTGGGACACTAAAGAAGTGCCTTCAACCTGACGACTATCAACTGTCGTGCCCATTTTCAAGAACGGTCAGCGTGCTTTGTGCAGAAATCATCGGGGCCTTAGCCTTATTTTCATTGCCTCGAATCTTCTCACGGATACCATTCTTCGACGACTAAGTGGTACACCTGAAGATCCAATCACTAAGAGTCAGGCTGGCTTCCACCCTGGCTGTAAATGCATCGACCACATATTTACTCTTCGCCAAGTTTTACAGCAGAGACACATACAGACGACCGACTATGGTGGTTTTCCTTGGCTTGAGAGTCGCCTTCGACTCTGTTGACTACGCCAGCTTGTGGTATTGCCTATCAATGAAGAGCGCGCCAGCTATATTCCTTTCCAATCTGCAGCCTCTCTACCATGATTCCAGAGGCCGTGTAAGGGTCTACGGGAACATCATCATCATCTTTACACATCAGCTAGAGGTGGGAAACACCTCAGCTACTGTGCCGCAATACATAATGAAAAAGGAAAATAAATACAAAATGTGCATGGCAGTTAAGCTACCAGCAACGGATAGGCATGGTTCCGGTAAGCTACCAGTCGGCTACTAGGCAAAAAGAAAAATTATTATGTTTTACGCTAAGAAATGAGATCGCAGGTGGAGGGGGAGGCTAAAAGTGATGGGGAGGGACAAGGAAACTCACAGCAGGAACGCCACTGAGGTCGGCTCCTTGCCATGTCAGCAAGTATCCAGCCAAACGTGTTCACCGTCTTTTGGACTCCAACCAGGGAGCCGTGACGCTCCAACCGAGGCCAGCACAAAAGTGAGGGCCTTCATTTCTCTTGACCAAGTCATCGCTTGGCCACCCCTCCTCTTCTTCCATCCACATCCCCGGAGAGCAAACAACGCATGTCGTGGAAGTCGATGGGCTGGCATGCGCAACACGTGACCCAGCCATCGGAGCCTGGTGCATGAAATGACGGTGCTGAGCGGTTCAGTTCCTTTTCTTGTGCCGTAAACAAGGCATCGAACACGCTCGTTACTCACGCGGTGTTCCCACCAGATGTGAGCCAAACTGCGAAGGCACCGGTGGTCGAACGTAACTAGCCTCTTCATGTCCACCGATCTTAGGGGCCAGGTTTCGCAACCGTACAGTAAGGTCGAACGTACCGCTGCATTGTACACTCTACCCTTCATGGCGAGAGTAATATCGCGCCGCCGCCACAGGGGGCGAAGCTTAGCAAAAGTACTTCGAGCTTTTGCTATACGGTTCGTGATCTCGTCTTCGATCCCAAGGGTGCTGATACAACTTCCTAGGTAGTTGACTTTCCGAACGACTTCTAGCTGATCCCCACCAAGGGTCAGCGCAGGAGGCCATCCCTGCCAATCTTGGATGAACGCTTTGCATTTCGATGGTGCAAAGCTAAGCCTGAAGCGGCTGACAGCCAGTGCTAATCTGTCCAGCGCGGCTTGGCACTTCTGGTAGCTGTCACGGATGAGGGCAATCTCGTCTGCATACTCCAACTCAAGAAGTCGTTCTCCTGGGAGTAGCTCCACACCTTCCAAGTCATGTCCTGTAAATGCAATCTCCATGACTTCGTCAATAGCGAAGTTGAAGAGGAAAGGTGACAAGGGGCATCCTTGTCTCACATCGCTGGAGATACTGAAGGGTGGCGACAGCTTGACGTAAGCTCTCACTCTGCTCGTGCTACACGCGTATAATGCTCGGATAATATTTACATATTTCTCGGGCACACCTTTCCTGAGTATACACTACCAGAGGGCAAGTCGATCCATCAAATCGAAGGCAAATTCGATGCCGAAGAACAGGACAACTCTGGGCGGCCAATATGTGTGACGTTGCTCCAACAACTGACGCAAGGTGAAGATGTGGTCGATGCAGCCACGACCCCGACGAAACCCGGCTTGCTCCTCACGAATCTGGCTTTCACGAGCGCCACTCAGTATGTGAAGGATTATGGAGGCGATGGAGATCAGACTGATTCCTCTATGGTTGCCGCATTCCGAACGCGAGTCTCCTTTGAAGATCAGGACAATAACGGAGCGGCTCCAGTCGGTTGGGACAGTTTCCTGCTCCCACAGTTTCACTAGTAATTCATGTAAAACATCAACAAGAGCAGAGCCTCCGAATTCGAAGAGGGCTGGAGGAAGATCATCTGGTCCCGTGGCTTTGTTCAACTTCAACAGTCCGATCTCACGTTCGACTTCTGAGCGAGAGGGTGGATCCAAAGAGACAGCTCACGGAGCAGGGCGATCACTGACCGGCGAAGAATCAAACAATTCTAACCGATTAAATTGCTTTTCAAAATGCTCAGCCCAACGCTCCAGACGTTTTGACAAATTGTGGATAGGCTGTCCACTCTCGTCACGTATAGTTTCACTAACACCAGGTCTCCTGTTGCCCGTTTCCCGTATAAGACGGAATAACTTACGATGGTTGGCAAGGGCAGCGGCCACTTTCATCTCTGACGCACGGTAAGACCACCAAGATTCGCGGTCTCTCTTCAGACTAGCACGAAGTGTTGTCCGGAGCTATTTGCGAGTTTCATTGTGTTCGCTTCCAGCCGGGATATGCCGGCGAGCATCGATAAGTTCTAGAGACTGCGAAGAGACCCAATAACCATGTTGGCTATTAAACATACCACATGAGGATTTGCCTGCTGCTAGTAAGGTCTGGTGAACATGTGACCACTGACCATCAATTGTCTCCAGTGAGCGCTTACTCAACTCGCATGTCAGCGTACTTCGATACGCATTCAGAACAGCTGGCTTTGTCAGTTGGCTGGTGTCAATGCGCTCACAGCATCGTCGTGGGGCGTCCGCCAAAACGCATCCGCATGTCAGCACATACAAGTGCATGATCGGTGTCCACACATGTGCTCCAAATCGAGCGACAATTCTGGATGCAGCCTCTCCAGCGGTAACTTATTGCAATATGATCTACGGGAACTCTCTCCTGAGTTCCCCACTACAAGTGGAATTCGGCAGGGTTGTCTTATATCTTTCCTCTTCAACTTTATGATCGAAATGGTCATAAATGACTCTGTTCTTTCAGACTCTTCTGGATTAAAAGTTCTGCCAGTCGACCGACTGACAAACCTAGAGTGTGCGGACGAAAGCTCTTCTTGAGTCCGACGCAGTGGTTATGCAAACACTGCTGCACAGAGTTGTGCGTAGCGCTGCACGCTTCGGTATGTACTGTGCACCTTCAAGGTGCAAAGGGCTGTTGTAGCTTTGAGCTTACGCACCTCCTGTTTTAGCTGTTTCCCAACAGCCACTGGAAGTGGTGGGTCGTTTCACTTACCTTGGTAGCTGTGTCACCTCTGATAGTCACGTCACTGAAGGTTACTTCGCCTATCAGCACGACCCGAGTGGCCTTCCAGAGGTTCAACCATCTATGGAGACGTTTGGATATCAACTTATCATTGAAGGGTAGGGTGTATAATGCTGCGATTAGTCTTCTGTTACTGTGTGCATCGATGACCTGGCAGATCGCAGTGAAGACATTAAATCCTTGGCCATGTTTGACCATCAGTGTTTACTTATTACTGCTCACATTTGGTGGGAATACTGACTGAGCAATGCTGAGGTCCGCCAGTTGGTATTTAACCAGAAGCCTTATTGCGCCTCTGTCTCTTGCGTTGTCTAGGCCATGTCCTCCATTTGCCCGTTGATCGGCTTCTCCGACGTGCAGTATACGCCGTGGCAGCACCAAGTTGGGCAAAACCGCGAGGTGGCCAGTCCATGACATGGCATAGAAGCTTGAAGAAATTGACAGAGCCCTGGTCAGGCTGGTGCGTGCCGTCTTCCTGCATGGGGACCTTATGACGGTCCACATCATTGGTTGGTGACCGTGCCAGACATGGCGCAGTCACGAACTCAGTGGCGTTCCTGCATTCAGCTTCTTTCATCTGGTTGTTAATTTTCGTTTCATTTGCATTAGTCTAACGCATTTCCTTCTTGTTTTCCTTTTCTCTGCATTCTATTTGCATTCAACCCCACTCTCCTACCGGTGTTGTTTATTGTTATTCTTCCGGTGTGAGTCGTGGCAAATGGATCCACCGCACTTCGGTGATCGGATCCATAGTTGATCAACTGGACTGAACTTTCAAGTGCATTTATGGGATCTCACAGCTGACACTGCCGTTTCAACCTATCTTCGCTAGCACAGTGATTACTGATTAATCCGGAAGCGCTGTTGACTTGAACAAGCTCCATGGTATGGTCTTATCGTTTGAAAGATTACTCCATAATTAATTCGTCCAACTTGTGAAGCTGAATGTCGACCACAGTGACTTGTGTTAGATGGGCTCCAACTGCCATCCAAGCTTAGTTCTCAAAGAGCAATGCACTTCGCAAATTGTTGCACCAGATCGGATACCTCCGCCGACTCGTATAAGACGGAAACGTTTTCTGGTATTATCAGAGAAACTAAGAAATATCACCTGTTTAACACGTTCACCTCCAAGTTACACAGTCTAGTTCTAGACTCAACCGCACTTCTCGATTCAAAGATCGGCGTTTTTCTGTCTGACTGGAATCTATCAGGTCCGAACGGAGTTTGTCCATCAGTGACAGAGCGACATCCGAAATCCAGCGGCGGGTGACGGTTGACTCTTCATCTGTGGATAGTGACAGAAACTAAGGTATCTTTGGTGTGTATCCATTGCGAATTCAGCTCATCACTAGAAACTGAGCTAGGCAATTTGACAGTGGGGTTTGGTATATGGTTAAAATCGTAGTGTTCCGTAGATTTCCCCCTTTCGGTTGGTAGTGTTTTTGCCAGGGCGATCCTGCAAAGCGCATGCGAGCCTTAACAGCAACCAGTGCGTGATCGGAGTCCAGACATTTTGGTAGTGCTATCGGAAGTCTGTTGCGCTTCTGTGCCATTTGTAACTTATTACTGTGATCTGTCTTGCCAAACGGCAGTTTATCTCTTCGACTGCCAAAAACTGGTACTCGAATGCAATAAGCGTTAGTCATAGCAAAGGGTCATTATCTGGCCGTCTTGTACCTAGGCCAAAACTACCTCCCAGACGGTGCTCGCTTGGTGACAAACGGTCTAATCGCGCGTTAAAATTTTCAACAAGAATGAAAACCTTAAACTTTTTGGACAAAGGCTGGCCATGTACTTGTTGATAACTGCGATCTTCGACTGCATCCAAGCTACATTCTCTAGGTAGTGACAACAAATGAAGTTTGCTTACTTGCAAGAACTTCGTATCCTGACTATGGATTACCGACTGCTGACTAAGATCCAGTCAAGCAGGGTGGTGTCAGCCCTTTCACTCAGTGCAGCCCCAACACCACCCTGCTTGGAAGTTACAGTCTCTGATCCCCGGAAAGGCACGACTGGTATTTGACATCGGGATTTACCGGAGAGGCCATTCTTATGACGGCGTTAGAGACTTGAAATCTGGTGTCTGGAACGTATGTCTAACTAGAGCCTATCAAGCGAACGGGCTCGATATGCTGTCCTTCGATCTACATAAGAGTTCGAACATTGAACTCTGCCAGACTCTACAGAGAGCCAGTTCGAAGAAAAGCTGGAGCTTTGGTGGAATGTGAGAAGGCTGTGATCGCCGGACATCGGGCGCTAGAAGTTTGGCTGCTACTTTCATCATATGCGACTAGTGAGTTGTTGTTAGCCGTGGCCAGGGAGGGCATAAATGTAGTTAAAGAACGGGACTTGGGGTGATCTGCGAGTGGAGATTGGGCATTGGTGTCTTCAGTGCCAATAGACATAACAAGAACGAAGGCGATAGTGTAGTCGTTGGTTTGTCAGTGGGCCTGATACTACCAGGTTGCCCAGGTGTAGTAGATTATTTGTTGTCCCGAACCTTTGACCAAGGATCTAACCTACAAGGCAGCATTGTTATACGAGTGCATCTCTGCCCGTTAGGAGACAGGGATCGAATTAATGGTTTGTACGCCTTTCGGTCTATAAAAGTACAGGGCACCAACTCACCCTTGAATGGAAAGGTCACCCAGGGAGAGGTATGAAGCTGTGCCTTTATTTAGCGGCGCGTCACGCCACCACGGCACAGTACCGTTACCGACTATTGTGGCCTTTTATAAGGAGACCGTTGGCCAGACGAAAAGCCACCATGTCATGGGGTACTGCAACTGATTGTCAGCAGCTGCTTAATCGATTTCCCGAACTCTGTTTATCTCGCAGCTAACAATCAAAAGAGGTCACTGCAATCCGCCATCTAGATATGACGCTCAGTGACATCCGTCTTTGCCCCTCCACTATCAGTAGTGGTCATTTTTGAGGCGAAGCTATGTTTAGAAGTCCTCGCACTAAAGTCCACGGAGTTCCTCGTGTCTGTGCTAGAGTCATACAAGCAGGACCCAGCCGATGATAAATCTTTATAATGATGATTACAACACGATACATTTACTTCTCTTGTATCTTTTATTTGTCACCATACTCGTTCGGAGTGGACACACATATTTGTGTTCTTGCGACGCTCTTCTTTATCTGGGCAATTCCCCTCAGCATCGACAACAGAACCCGTTTCTGCATCTCACACTCACGCGACTTCATCACACGCCAATTGTTTCTTTGTTAACAGTACTTATCCTCTGTTACCTGACTCCGGTGTTCATAAATCAGCCTGCGATACCGGTCGCATTGCGAGCCATGGTGTTCAACTCTTGGGCCTCCTCCGACCTCGATCCTCATTTTGTCTGACGTGCTTACGCACACTCAACTAGCTTGGATAGCAAACCGGTCTACTGCGCACCCTAGAGTCAATGGGTATTGATGTTTACTGCCTTTCCGAAACCCCATCGCAGCACTATACTTTCGCTGGCATTCCCGGCTAACCACAAAGCCACATATAATCTGTGTCTTTCGGGTGACCACGAAGCAGCCTCAGCGGTTTTGGCTGGTGTATGTTCAGCACTAAGTCTGAACGCCGCCATCGCATTGCTGAACTGATTTCCGGTTAACAGCCGAATGTGTGCGGGTCAGCTTCGAGGTTCTGTAGCATCAACAGGAGTCGCGATCACAGACGCAACTTGTTTGTGACTTCCTTGTACTCTCTGCATGATTACAGTAGTGGCTCTGTCAAGGATGACTTTTATCGAGCGCTTCTTCAGCTAACAAATCGGTTGTCCTTGTCCTTGCTAGGGATTTCAATGCACGGGTTAGCCACTCGTTACCATACCAACGTCACCTTGGTGGCCACTTCGCACTCGATAAGGACTTCTCAGATGACGGAGGCAGGCTTCTCGCATTATCATAAGACAAACACCTTTTTCTTTTTAACACCAACTTCAGGAAGAGGAAACGTATAGCAACTTGGTGTCCGCCTCCGCCAACTCAAATATGGTCTCAAGTTGATTACATTGCAACCAGCCTAAGATGGCGAGGCGGCGCATGGGACTGCAGGTCCTTTTCGTCCATATTCATTGATTCAGATTATGCGCGGATCTGGGCAAAAATCTGCGCGTCTTTTAGTGGTCCCCATAAACGAAGCAACGCAAGATTGATGCGAGCAGATGTGCTGACTCTTTGGTCCAGATGGTCCATCGGTCTTGGTTGGCAGACACACTCATTTACAATCCACCGCAAGTTACTGAGAAATGCTGGAGTTGTATACAGAAAGCAATCATTACCTCCGAACAATCAAGCGTCGACCTATCTCGACGACCCTTAAAGGCTTGGATCTCTGCTCGGTCTGTAGAGAAATTTGGCCATCGCAGAGATATGCCGGCAGAATCAGATTACAATTAGCTGCACCGTTCTGCCAACCAGCCGCTCGAACAAAATTTGCGCACGGATCGCGAGGGTTGGTAGTCTGAGAGTGCTTTGAAGATGGAGACCGCTGCCCTTTCTGGCAACACTCGCAATTTTTTATAACTTGTTCGGCCTACCGGATTGAGAAATCTTGGTCATATTGAGTATGTTATGAGGCGGTTAAGTCTCCGATCAGAGGCGGTTGAACCGCTAGGCCGAGCATTTTCATTTGCAATTCAACTAGCGTCCATCCGTGCACGCTGTTGCCTACCTTGACTCCTCTCACTTGATCCGCCCAGATAAGTGATACTCTGCCTCAAGATTCGACGTCCGAAGCGATTCACAGTTGTCGGTTCGAACAGACTCTTCGGACCTATGCAAGTACGGTGGCTGACCTAGTTCCATAAGATCTGACTTGAAGAGTAAGTGTCATCTTCTTCGGGCGAATCAGTTATCGTCCCGATTTTCAAGAAGGGCGCTCGCACTTCATGTGCCAATCATCGAGGGATCAGTCTTATTTCGGTTGTCTCCAAGCTACTGGCATCCACTGTGCCTCGTATACTATTCTAATTCTGCGAATCATATTACCGTGGAAAAACAAGCTGGTTTCCATCCAAACTGTGGGTGTGTGGATCTCGTCGAAACCGCCATATTTACCACAGGCCCACTATCGTTTCATTCCTAGACATACGGACCCATCGAAATGAGACTGGACCTTAACGTGGTGCGATGCTTTGCGTGCTTCAGAGATCCATTGAGCTATGCTGGGTGTAACGGGGTTTAGGAAACCGGTCCAGTATGCTCGACCTTACCACCTAAGCGCAGGTTACCGGAGTCAGCAGATCAGTTCGATCGAGAGAACGCGTGAACCCACCGGGAGACACAGCGATGGCTGGACAGCGAATCACGAGTGGCACACGTATCCAGAAACCGACAAACCGGATTGGACAATAGAACATAGAGGGCGCACTGGCAACTCGAGAATCGCTATTAACGGCAAGTTTCAGAGTGCAAAGCCAAATATGAGCGGTCCAAAGAAATACGGCCAATCAGATGCCAAGCACGAAAGATGTGATCATTGCGCGAGACAGGAAGACAGCGACCGAAGAGGAATAGCATAACCCAATGAAATAAAAGGGGAACGCGACCAATGAGGTGAACCGAAAAACAGAAGACCCACTGAGAAGGCTCGAAGATTAACAGTGTTTATTTCTTTTAAATAGGCTACCCTATACTGAATAAACGCCTGTTTTCCGCCCGCCGCCATCGTGACTTTTTGATCGTGTCCGTGTCACATAACACTGGGTGGTGCTTTTTGCACCTTCAGAGCCACTCATACGAGATTCGTCAATGGTTAGAGGCCAGACAAACCCAGCCTCCTGGTCCTCCAGTTTGGGGGTTGGAATGAGAGTGGCTCCTTATTCCTTAAAACGGACTCCTTGTAGCCCAACACCAAACCCGCTGCCTTGCGGTAAGGTTTATGAACCAAAGGCTTTGGTAGAGAACCCTAATCGTTCTCCTGTCTAGGCCTGGGCAATCTGACAATATCATGCCCACGCAATACTATGCATCTTTTGTCAAACAATTTCTTGTTGCTCTGGCCACCGCAGAGGATAATCAGCGGTGTTCTATCTACTGCATGGAGGAGAGTGGATAAGGGTTTGCATGCTACTGTTTAAGCCTTCCTATCTTCTTATTCCCTCCCTTACGCCTTTTCACTTTTACCGTCCCGTTCCAGTTTCACTTTTATGCCCCCTATTTTCAGTCCCCGATTCTTGGCCCTCACCCACCTTGCTTCTAGTTTCAACTCACATATGAACGCGGTGTGTCATTCCTGCCCTGCCAGTCAGCCTATGTCCAGATCCTTATTGCTTGCGAGCACTAATTTCCGACACAGCACCCGACGGAGGGTGACTTGGCGACCACCAGCCTTAGACGCAGATCGATCACATTGCTATCGGTTACCGCTGGATAATCTGCGTCCAGAACTGTCGCTCCCTTTGGAGCACATGTGTAGACGCCGACCATGCACTTGTATGTGCTGACCTGCGGATGCACTTTGGCGGACGCCCACGAACGACGACGTTGTGCCCGCATTGAAACAAGCCAACTGACGAAGCCAGTTGTTCTGAAATACACTCAAAGTACGCTGTCATGCGAGTTGAATAAGCGCTCACTGGATGCAATTGAAGCTCATTGGTCTCGTACTCACTAGATCTTACTTGCTGCAGGCAATTCCTCATGTGGTAAGTCTGATCACCAACATGGACTTTGGGGCTCTTTGCAGTCTCTGTAACTTATAGATGCTCGCCGACACATTCCGGCTGGAAGCGAACACAATGAAACACGCAAATAGCTCCGGGCAAATCTCTGTGGTAGCTTTTTGGAAATGGAATTTAATTGGTCAGGATTGTTAAATTTCTCGCCGGCCACTGATCGTCCTACTCCGTGGGCTGTCTTTTTGGATCCGCCCTCTCACTCAGAAGTCGGACGTATGATCAGACTGTTAACGTTTTATAGAGCAGCGCGATCCGAAGATCTTCACCCAGCCCTCTTCAAATTCGGTGGACCTGTTTTTGTAGGTGATTTACACGAGTAACTATTAAAACTGTGGGAGCAGGAAACTCTCCCAACCGACTGGAGGCGCTCCGTTATTGTCCTGATCTTCAAAGTAGACTCGCGTTCGGAATGCGGCAACCATAGAGGAATCAGTCTGATCTCCATCGCCTCCATAATCCTTCACATACTGAGTGGCGCTCGTGAAAGCCAGATTCGTGAGGAGCAAGCCGGGTTTCGTCGGGGTCGTGGCTGCATCGACCGCATCTTCACCTTGCGTCAGTTGTTGGAGCAACGTCACACATATTGGCGGCCCAGAGTTGTCCTGTTCTTCGGCATCGAATTTGCCTTCGATTTGATGGATCGACTTGCCCTCTGGTAGTGTATACTCAGGAAAGTTGTGCCCGAGAAATATGTAAATATTATCCGAGCATTATACGCGTGTAGCACGAGCAGAGTGAGAGCTTACGTCAAGCTGTCGCCACCCTTCAGTATCTCCAGCGATGTGAGACAAGGATGCCCCTTGTCACCTTTCCTCTTCAACTTCGCTATTGAGGAAGTCATGGAGATTGCATTTACAGGACATGACTTGGAAGGTGTGGAGCTACTCCCAGGAGAACGACTTCTTGAGTTGGAGTATGCAGACGAGATTGCCCTCATCCGTGACAGCTATCAGAAGTGCCAAGTCGCGCTGGACAGATTAGCACTGGCTGTCAGTCGCTTCAGGCTTAGCTTTGCACCATCGAAATGCAAAGCGTTCATCCAAGATTGGCAGGGATGACCTCCTGCGCTGATCCTTGGTGGGGATCAGCTAGAAGTCGTTCGGAAAGTCAACTACCTAGGAAGTTGTATCAGCGCCCTTTAGATCGAAGACGAGATTACGAACCGTATAGCAAAAGCTCGAGGCGCTTTTTCTAAACTTCGCTACTTATGGCGTCTGCTCGGTATCACTCTCGCCCTGAAGGGTAGAGTATGCAATGCAGCGGTACGTTCGACCTTCCGTACGGTTGTGAAATCTGGCCCCTAAGATCCGTGGACATGAAGAGGCTAGTTACGTTCGACCATCGGTGCCTTCGCATTTTTTGGCTCAGTTAATTAGGACGAGAGAGCAAAAGTTCGATACACTGGACATCCTAATATTTTTGCTTGTCCGAGGACTGATATATCTTCTTAGTTGCCAATCGAGAGAGGCACTTGATATGCTTCTCATAAAGTTCTTGGGAAAACGGCAGCGTGCCATAGCATGATCATAGTCGATGCAAGTGCTCCAAAAGGAGCGACAATCCAGTATGGTACCACGCCACGTGTAACTTATAGCAACGTTATCCAGCTGGGTCCATCGCTGGCCAGTTGTAGGTGGACGGCAAGTGGCACTTTGGCGCCCACTGTGCCTAGATGCGGTGCAACTAAGAAAGAGCTGGTACTCCGCGCACATTTGCAGCGGACGCTCGCAGTTGTCCGTACGACCGGAGTTAAGTCAATACTTACCACCTAGGTGAGCTTCTGAAAAGCTCCGACGGTCTACTTGCGCATTCATATCCTCTGCAAGAACTATGCTATCGGAACTGGTAGCACTGCGTAGAAATGTGTTCAGTTAGTGTATTAACGCGTCTTTGGCAGTATCAGTGTTGCAGTCGGTTTGTGCATAAGCCGAAACCAGACAAACAGCGTCTTTTTCGTGAGTGCGAGTGCAGCCTCTTGCGTAAAATTTCAGCTTCCGCAGTAGGTATGCTTCGCACGTAATATTCGTGGAAGCCTTCCTATTGGATCACAGTAAGAATAGTGCGAGGATATCAAGAGAGTGCAGATGTTTACGTAGGTTTCGTCTACTGCAAATTACGATCCTCTGCTGCGATTCCAGTTTGCTTTCCGTAACAGTACAGCTAATGTATCAGCTCTCATTTCTTAAGTCCCTACAGAGTTTTGCTAGTAGGCTTGTGTTAGCGTGTGGGTCCACATTGGGTGTCACGAAATTGAGAAACGGCTCCGTGATCTCTACGTAGGTATAGAGATAAGAAATCGACACACGTAGGGTGTATATCTAATAAGTAGATAAATGAATAAACAAGCTGTTTATTCTCGATTACGCGTGGCATGCCTGCACAGCCATGGTCCTGGTAAGAGTAAAACGAGTGATCGAACGACGTACAAAAGTATAGTTAGTTCGTCATATCTGTGGATCCATGAATGTAAGCGCATCTGTGTGTAGCTGTGTTGTTTAGGTTCATAACTATGTTGCTACACTTTTGACTGTTTGCTCGCGTCACCAGTGTCAGAAGGGATATTTGTAGCATGTGGATTAGATACAATTGTCCGCATAAGCAAGAGGTGGAGATTTTAGTTATTGGCGAGTCACAATCGCCACGTCGCAGTGTTTTTAAAGCGGCATTGATGGCTTGCCAGGCAAAACCCATCCCGTCCTGGAACACTGTCGCCGAACAATTCACTGGAGCGGGTTAAGCCCGGACCACCCAGTTGGCACAAAGAGAACGTCGTTCGGCTAGTCCTAAATTATTACTTTTCCTGGCATGTTTATGCGCCACTTCTGTTAGAGGAATTGTTCGCTGACTTTGGCAATTTTATTGCAAGCGTTTCGTCACCAGTCGGATGCTAACATCAGTGCGATTGTGCGTAGCGTAGTTCAGCGATGTGTAAGCAAGTGTGTACCAGGTAGTCATGCGCATGCGTTTTATGGGTCGTCCCAATTGGTCGTTTGCACATGCAACCTTTGAAAATGGCCTTTTCGACCCAGTCTCGTGACCACGGCCCGTTTTTCTTTGCAGCTGAGGATGCTACCTGCACTGTTTGCATGCTATTCTTTTGCATCATGGTCACTCGAACGCGGTGGTGGTCCTTTGTTCCTAGATTTGCGTAGATGACGTCCAACTTAACGTGTCGATTGATTGAATTCTATCTGAATTGTCATGCTTCTAAGAGATATCTTGTCTGCTTCGTATTCCCATGTTCTAGAATATTCACGTTTTTTAGGTCAAATGATGGCCAGCTTCATCCGCGTTTACTGAAACCAATGAATAGTGGTCATGCGTTCTTATGACCTTATGCTCTGTGAAGAAACTGCAAGCAACGAATGAAATCGCCAACCACGATGAAAGCCGGCGATACTGATATTGCAAAGTTCTATGGGCTACCGAAGGTACGCGAAGATGGGGCCCCACTTCGATCAATCGTCTCGCTACCGTCATACAGGCTAGCCCAGAACGTTTGGAGAAAACTAAGACCCCTTGTTGCAGGATCTGAGCAGAGCAGGAACAATGCTGAACAGTTCCTTGACAAGCGGTGGGGTGTCTAGGTAGAGGACGATGAAATTATGCTATCATTGGATGTCACTGTTCTTTCACAGCGATTAACCACGAACTTGCCAAAGAGACCATGGTGGAATTACTCCGGAATCAATCGAGCATAACAGGAAACATGAAACCGGAAAGTGTGTAGGAACCGCTGGACCTATGCATTGCTACTCATTTCTTCTTTGATGGACAAACATATCAACAACTGAAAGGAACGCCCATGGGGTCACCCATATCAGGGCTCATTGCCGAAGCTGTATTGCGAAACTTGGAACGCATTCAAATGCCACCTGATCGGCCCAAAGTTTTGGATCCGATACGTTGACGAAACGTTTGTCATTTGATCAACAACACATTCCACAACATCGAGTTCACCATTGTATTGGAGGAACACAACAAATTGCCATTCCTGGATGTTTTGGTTCACAGGGACACCGGCGTAACACTACAAAATTATGTATATCGGAAGAAGACACGCTGCTCAAATGTTGAACCACCACAGTGACCAAAAGATGAGAGCAATTTATTTCTACAGAGATCATTGCAGATTCACTTGTGATACAGAGTCGACGATCTGTTATTATTTGAGTACATAGCTTATTCCTAGCATAAATGACATCCGCTTTTTACCAGCGTGTCGACTCTTCATGGATGACGAATTGCCCAATATTTGGTAGAACGCATCTGGAGTGTGGTGGTTCATGCGAAGTTTCAGTGATGAGTTGTAAATCAGGAGTTTAAAGGCTAATCAAATGATGCTAGGCGTGCATTTTATTCATGCTATCGAGCATTATTGAGATGCAGCTTGGCTGTGCCTTGCTTGTACACCAGATCCAGAACTTCATTGATTAGTGGGGATATGGCATTGATGCTGGATGCAGGAGTAACCATTGTGGGGCGCAGTGGTTTTGGTGGAAAACTCAGGGTACTGCGGCCGCAGTATGACTGACATAACTGTGCTACATTTAGAAGCTGGTTAAACAAGAGGTTTCTTTGGACTGATGATATTGTGGCGGCAGATTCCAACCTTGGCTAAAACATACTGTGTTGTGTCAACTATCGCACATGTTCGTTGCCGGTAAAGCTAAGTGAGGCAGCATACGCTGCTGTGTTTTCCGTCAAAAATGGAAGTTTTACTCGATTGGTTTTCGGTTATGTGAAGGTTGGATCATTACATGAAAAATATGTCTCAATGTTTGGCATTGTAAGTACTGCGATTTGACATTAACTGAATCAGATGCGGGTGTACAGTAGAGCCAGTGTTACGTAGGCGAAGATTATACCAGGGAGCAGATGTCCATTCAAAGTTAGGTGCTTTCTAAGTGTTTGTAGAATCTCGGTTACTTTGTAATCCATAGTACACCTCTCCTTCGGAAAGGATTGATCTCTTTTTTCCCATCTGTTCGAAAAGCTTTAGTTTTTAGGGTCGGGCTATTAGCTTATTTGTTATTTATACTTTATGTAGATAGTTCGATGATTACACTGCTAGTATGTTTTGACAGCTTTACGCTTAGCTTCGATCAAGATCATCATAATAACGTCTGACTTGGTTGCACAGGAAATCTCATCCGCGCATAACCTGCATCCGATACATTAGTGACATTGAGATCAGGATTATGGGAGCCATCTTCACTGTGAACACCGGTTTTCAAATATGACTGTTCAGACTTTGCGATTGCGAGATTTGTTGAAAAATCTCTTTTTTCTAGAATTCTCTTTCCATTGGAGTCTGCTCAGCTCTGCTCTTCAAATTTCAATTCAGCATTCGCTGCGATTAGATACTGCTTATTAATGAACGAACAGGTAATCTCTGGAGTGTTGCAATTGTGGAACATCGGATACTTGTTTTTGCTAGGGTTTTTCAGAATTCTTACAAATGCACAATTTGCGCCACTTAAAGAAGTAGCCGATAGAAATATATGCTTTTAGTTATCGGTCGGGTACCTATCAGAAACATTAAAGACAATAAGCTTCTTAGATTGTATTCGCTTTTCGTATAAATCAGTGTCAATAGTAGCTATGAAGTTGCCAGCCATGTTCATCGCATGAGGTTTGAGGTGGATCTAAGATGTACGCTAGCCTTCTTTGCTGCTTTATGAATGATTCTTCGGCATTTATTTGGCTCTTAAGGTCTCAACTCCGTTTCCATAGATGATATTCTGTTGGATATATCGGTTGCTGGGTGTACCACTTGACGATGCTTTTTCTGCGGTGTTATCACAGTAACAGGTAAAACAGTTTACTTAGTTTCTGCTTTTTGTCTCGTAGCTGATCTTGTTGTAGGAGCCGCGATTTCTGTTGTCATTGTGGATTGCACTAGTTCCAAAAGTGAAAAAGGAGAATTCGGGCACTATTGTGTAAGTGTCAGGGGTTGCCAACTGCCTAGATAGATTAAGTCTAGATTAAGTGTATGTCCACAGTGAGTAATTTAGGAACAAACTACGAATGACCGCAGTAGGTAAATCTCTACTGTAGAACCTCAATTAACAAAAGGGAATAGGGTAACTGGATGAACATGCATTACGACAGGAATAGCAGAAAAACAAAATGAAAGACGCACCGTTTATGCAATCACGCCACTATACTCGTTGCTCAGCAATCGGTAATAGTTTCAAGATCAGATTTCTACGTCCGTCGCTCCAGGCGTGCTCACAACGCGCTCATGTCAGTCACACGTTCCGGGGTTTGTCAGCTTCGTGCGTGTTATTGATCCGGCCTTTAAGTGGACAGGCGGCAGGCAGTCGCCGCGAACCGGGGTAGAATGTAGGCGGAATAAGTTGGTTTTGAACCTACTATCCAATGGCAAGATTGGGCCATATTGACAACTGCCACTTTATACAATGACCAGAACGAATTTTATTGAGGATTTCAGATAGCGTTCAGATTTGCGAGCTCATGAGCGAAAGGACTAGGCGTCTGCCTTGCAACCCGGAAGTCGCGAGTTCGAGCCTGTTTGGGAGACGGGGTGACCATCACAGTACTCTTAGTCCATGCGCGACTGGTGCTGGTTGTGTGGCAACAAAGCGTCGGTACGGCATATTGCTGGCGCCTTTTTTGTCTTCCGAATAAGACCACAGACGTTCTTATGGGCACAAAGATGAAATTGTACGCGTAGGTTCAAGCATGCATAAATTCGGGATTACTAACACAGTTTGGTTCTGATCCGCAGTCCTTGGGTCCCACAGATAGTAATGAGCAGGCCTCGCTCATGAGGTGAATAATGAATTTGCGAGTTGAGATGTTATTTTGTCCACAGCTCGCCTTGACTAAGCTTCTCCTGAACACTTCAGTTGGTGCATCGTAAAATAATTGTGGTTTTGTCTATCAGAAAAACGTGTAAACTCAAGTTTGACTTCCTGAAAACCATCCAGCTAAGTAAACAAGTACCATCACTGTCATCATTAGGTGAAGGTCTGAGCGACAAAGGTTCATGGCGAGTTCTGGCCTAGGCAATTACACAGTAATCCAGTTTTCAGCATTTTTGACTTCTTCAATTTTTGGCATCTAGCGTGGGCTGGATAAACAGGCCCGATGCTTTCCTCGTACTCACCTATCCAGTCCTCTGACTGACAGGCCCTCCAATAGCTCTTTATCGATTGTCTACCCTAAGTTTCATCGCGTTCAATTAGACGTCAGTTGACTACTCTCATCCCGTGGTTGTCATTGTCACCATCAATAGATGAACCATCCTGACCAATTCTTTGTTGCCTTTGACGTTTTTTCACTCAATCATTGAAGTGTAAATGGTGCACAAACCGCCTGATTGTGAAGACATTTCCCGCATTTATATGTGTTCACTTGCCACTGTCCTTCGTAGATGCACCATCAAAGTGATCATATACACATGGGAGGTCCAGTTGGTGCTTATCATGCCTACTCACTTTCTTGGCAAGTGATGTTCGAAAAATTGTTCTCCTTCGTATACCGGTGCACAGTTTTCTGCGTACAGCACTTAGCCAGAGGTCTACATGGCGGATAATAGTTTAACGCAGTATTCACAACACGAGAAGTCACTATATCGCTTTACTCTCTGGTGTGCCCCTGTTTGCTTCCTTTTCATGGCCTCTAGATACAATGTTTAACGCCGTTGCTGTCTGTTTGCATTGGGATCCCTTCTACTTGCATCATGTGTCCACTGAATGAGTGAATTGTGTCACCTAGGTAAGAGTACAGCAAAATAGCAAGCATCATAGACCAGTTTGGTTATCATCGCCAATTCTCAGCTCTGAGTGGCGGCCAACCGCGTCCTATCTCGCTATAAACCCCTTTGTAAACCATTTCACATGGGCCATTGTTTTCTCTCTCGTCGTATTTTGTTCCTTCGCCAGAAATTTTATTATATTTCTTTTGACGACTTTTCGCTTGTTGTCTTTGATGTTGCCTTAGATTCGGCAGTTCTTATCAATGATACTTTCATTGTTCTCTTATTCTTACCTCACATCCATTTTTAGCTTCTACTCTACGGATGGATCTCCAATCATCGTATTCGTCGCTATCCTAGAGGTGCAGCCACCTACTAAAAGATCGTAACTTCCCGTGTTTCTTTTCCCAGTTCAGGCTACCCTTGCTACAAACGTCCAAACAAGAACGAAACTTTTTGTAAGATGCAGTGTTAAATCTGCGCAGCGTCCAATGTGTTCCTACAAGAGATAAGTGGCTTCTAGTCCCATAGGTTACGCTTGCTGCTTTTCAAATCAAATTCGTGTATGTTTTAGAAACCCTACTGGGAACATTTTCAGCAATTTACACTAGTTCTGCGGATTTACTGAGACATAACGTCGACATGAAATTGCAATCAACTCGTTAAAAAAACAAAATATACATGCAAATCACTCGAGTAAATGTTTACTCTTGGTGCTGATAGATTTTTTTCACTCCAACAAAAACGGATAAATACAGTAAGAGAGTTAAGATGTGCAAGCAAACGAAATTCTAAATTTTTAGCGGGTCAACGAGCAGGGGAGAGCTTTTGATAATTCAACGTGAAGAGCATGAACAGGGTCATATTTGTAACCTTTACTGAAATGTTGAAGTCATCCAGAGAAGCTGAACAACACTACACCTGGAAATGAGCTTAAGGGGACACACAGTCGTTGTGGAGTCTTTTTGTAGAATACCAGGATAAATGATAGGTGAGTAATATAGACAGAGAGGAAGAATACAGGCAGTCACGAGTTTGTAAACTAAAGAGCAGGGTACTGAATTCATTTTGAGTCTCATGGCATAAAATGATAATCTTTACACCTTGCAGAGCTTTTCGTCAACGGGTGTTGACCAGGTTAGAGTATACTGAATACTGGTTCGAAGAAGTAGAGCTTTCTCTGTGTAGCTGCATCATTCGTCGCTTTTGGACATTTACGCCTTATTTATCGTTCCGCTCTATATATTTTGCCTCTGCAGTGTGTTTGTCTAGGAGCTTCTTTAATTCGGACCCTGGGTTCGCCTGTACTATGTGCTGCGGTAGGTTGTTCCAGATATTCACCACTCTGCGTTCGAAACAAAGTTGGTGAGCGACACGCTTCAACTTCAGTACGATAAGTTTATACCGGTGTCCTCGCGTGCAGCTTGGTGTGCGCAGATGAAGCAGTTGTCTCAGCATCTGGTAATCACTCAGATGTAATATCCGGTGTGTCATGATGAGGTCAACCCTCAGCCGACGATAAGCTAGGGTGTACAGCCCTAGTTTCTTACATCGGTCTTCGTATGGCATACCTCGTAAGTTGGGAATCAGCCTGGTGGTTATATGCTGCACCCGCTCAAGCTTTTCTACCTCGCCTAGCGTGATGGGACAATACGCGGGAGAGCCGTACTCTGGCATTGGTCGTATTATCGCGACGAAGAGGCGAGTAGCAATCTCTTCGGACCAAGTGCTGAAGCTGCGCCTGAGGGCCCAAAGCATCCGAAGGCTGTTTTGGTACAGCCTATTCGTGTTGTCGTTGGACTTTAGGTCGCAGCGTGAGAGCACACCGAGGTCGCGCACGAAAGACGCAGGATGCAACGGTCGACCGGCCACTGTGTACATTCGGCTGTGCTCACACTTACCCAACCTCATAAATTGCG
This sequence comes from Dicrocoelium dendriticum, assembly GCA_944474145.2. Taxonomy (NCBI): domain Eukaryota; kingdom Metazoa; phylum Platyhelminthes; class Trematoda; order Plagiorchiida; family Dicrocoeliidae; genus Dicrocoelium; species Dicrocoelium dendriticum. The sequence continues at coordinate 154,898,040 of OX104063.1, read as the reverse complement.
ACTTAGCAGGGTTGATCGGAAGGTTGACCTCTGCAGACCATGTCGAGAGGCAGTCAAGGTCCTGCTGAAGTAAATCACAATCATTGGGTGTGCGGATTACTCTCCACACCTTCAAGTCATCTGCGAACAACGCACAAGGTGATTGGAGTAGCTGAGGCACATCGTTTACATGGATCAGAAACAAAATCGGCCCTAGTGCAGTGCCTTGGGGCACGCCGCTGCTCGATGGATACCAGTCAGTTAGATGGTTGTCCACCTGGACCCTCCACTTTCGATCAACAAGGAAATTTCTAATCCATTTTACAGTGTATGAGATAAATATGCACCTAGGTATTTAACTGTGGATGTACTGCGTATGTTATGGTCGCTTACCACCATGGGACAAGAAGTATTTGCCAATGTCAGACGTTCGTCAGTGCGGAGAAAAGTGAAAGCTACAGTAATGGCCTTTAGAAGCGTTAAGAATAAGGGATCGAGACGACGACAACTTCTAAAGCTTGTCCAACCCGCTTTGGAGACCTGCTGATGATTCCGCAGTTGGAGCAATACCACCTGGAACTACATCGCCAGCGTGCTTACATCCGATAAAGTTGGGCGAATTGGAAGCATTTTGATGTATCGCTACAATAGAAGTGGGGAAAGAATCGCTCCTTGTAAGACGCCCTAGTCATCAAGGAGTGGTAATTTTTTTTACCGTTTACTGCATAAAATAATTTGAGTTTTACGAAGTGGTTGCTCATCAGGTTGCACACTGCTGGTTGATCACCATTTGCGGACAGCTGATTTAGCAGGATTGATCTGTCGATATTTCCAAAAGCGTTGGTGTAATCTGTGAAGAGGAGCCGCACAGTCTTGCATTTCGCCTCCCATGTAGAAGCTATTGAGTGAATAATGCGTTCAATATGTGACGTCGGTGCCTATACGCAAATTGAGGTACGTCCACGGCCGGAGTGCTTGTTGAAATCTAAGGCACAAGTAGTCGCTGGAATTCCTTCAGCATGACGGATGTACAGGTGATCGGACGGAATTTCATGGAGCCCTTCTTTGGCACGGGTGTTATCGTGACATGTTAGGAATATTACAACCTTGTGGCCACCGACGCATAAGATCTGTCATCGGAATGGTGACGGTATGGGCACACTCTTTCTGGACAATTGGTGAAGGAGCATCAAACGCACCAGACTTCCTGAAGTCCAGATTCATGAGTTCACGGTGGATTCCAACTTGTTGAAATGTTGTTTTCTGGGCCAGATCCCGAGAATAAAGACAAGGATCGTTCTAACCGCTGTATTAAGCGTTGTTGGCAGAGCTTAATGGCCTCTTGATCACGGCGACAGCCGCCAACAACCATGCGCCTAGTTCTACTCCCAGAACAGGCTATCTGTACCTGACGAGTCTAACTCGGGATGGAGCCGATCAGTCGTAGATTGCGGTGATAGGACAGAGCAACACCGAACCCCTCCACAGGAGGATGCTTCCTTTGGGGAAGAACGGAACTTTGATTTGAGTTTCTCTACATCCACAGATCCAATAGGCTCACTGGATCTTTCGCCACATAGCTGCTTTAAATGTCTCATCAATTGTGGTTGCATAAAACGACTTCGATGTGTAAATTATTCAGTCGTGAAATCACATTTTTATTACTAAAGTGAGTTGTTTGACACTGGCAGTCATTTTACAATTATAAGCTCCCTCTTTTTCCTTCTAAGTTGTGAGTGGTGGTGAAGAGAATCTATCTACTCTTAAGTAGATAGTTTAAACCGGGTGGTACAGATCAAAGTAGAAGTTAAGATAGTCAGTATTATGATCACACTGTACAGGCAGGTCTTCGTTGTTGAAAACTGTAAAATCAGTAGAAGTCCGTGTTTCCGGGAGTCATGCAACATTGCATACTCAACAGTGTCGTCGCCTCACAGTCTTGAAGGGCTTAATAACCAATGTTAATCTTACCATGGACGATAGGGCACGCTTTTATGATACGATGATCGGAGTTATCTGGAGGAGCCGAGCTTGCTCTCTGATGACAAAAATCTGATTGTACTTCCAGTCTGGTCGGAAAGGCTACTTGGTCAGATCAAGTACCTGAATGAATGTGGTATCACTTTTACTAAAGTTCCAAGCGATGGCAGGCTGAGCGGTCAAGTTCCCTCAGTAACGCCGATGATGATGGTGTGTCGGGGGCTATGTATACGTTTGCAATCACAAAAGAGGTAAAACCACTCAAAAACTGACATACATTCACTCAAAGGGCAGCTGATGCTGACTGTTGAGTAGATGAAAAATATGGCTGACGACTTACACCAGCTTTGACAGGCGTAGATAACACACCAATTCGGATTTTGTGGTATTCCGGGGCGATGGGATCTAATGGGAACATAACCAGCAGGTTAAATAGCATCGTCTCCTAAATCAGAATGTAAACAGCTTCCTTAAAGCACCAAACTCGCTGCATTCAACTATTCATTTTACTGTATAACAACAGTATGATTGCTCATTTTACCAAGTAGTGATCGGATATTGCTTTATAAGATCAGTGAAATTTGTGTCTTATCTGAGGCTTACTTGCCTGCTAGCACGGTGTTTTCTCAATTAACTTGAGTTTCCTCATAACTCGTTTGTCGTTTTTCTGGGTCTTTACCGATATCAGTGCTTTACGGGTCTCGCATGCAGAAGTCAATGGGTTTCGTGGCCATGTTATTCTTGTCTGAAGGTTCATCAATCTGGTCCACTTTAGTTTTGCTATGACCTTTATTTCTTTATTTATTCCACCGGTATTATGCGCACGGTTCTACATGATCATCTGGCGCTCATTTCCCTTTTTTCGTGACACTGACAATTATTCTGGTCTCGGTAGCAAGCTTCCGATCCTTCGCTTTCCGTCGAATTCCACTTTCTGATCCATGCCTCTTGCACCACCGACCGTAAACGTTCGAAATGCGCCTTTTTTATTTTATTACCGCAATCAGAATTTTATAATGTACCGTGAATTGTTGACGTCTTTGGCAACTACCAATTGACCTGCTGACATACCGTAGCATAAGCCCGGTGCTTCCCAACTCTTGGATCTAACCTGTGTGGATTATACTCTTGCTCCAGTTTTCGGCATATTGTTTGCCCGAGTTCTACGTGTGTAACTACATCAAACCGGAGATTTTCGGGGAAATTTTTTTGTTTCATTCGGAAGAAGAAGCTGAGAGCTCCCAAACTACGCGGCAACCATCCATGCATGTTGCAACATAACAAAGTTACAGTCATTTTGCTTCGCGCGTCAACTGAACAGCTCCAGGGACGCTTATCAGCGCTCCCCCTGCATCGTCGCTTAAGGCAGTCCGATCAACACACGCTGCCGCTTTGTGTGGGTGTGTGTTTGTTCAACTGCGAGTCAATTGATCGCTGAACCCGGCAGTCTGCGCGTTACGATCTGTCTCGACCGCCTGACTTTGGTGCGGTTGAACAACTCTCAATTCGTGTGCGTTTTGACGTCTTTGTGCGTCACGCCTAGCTCGAAGAACGCTCATCAAGGTGAGCGCTCAGATAGGCCTTGCGGCAAACGATAAGAGGACGACTAGGATTCCAATGGTTCAGCATCGCCTATGTTGCGTAGCCAATTACAATAAACTGATGAGTAGTAGTGGGGATTTTGGTATAATTCAGCTAATTCATCATTGTCATTCCCAATCAGCGGACCCCTGCCGGGTTCCGCCCCCGGCTCTCCGCCGTTCGTCTTCGCAACTCACCTAGCTGAGTGCGCATAGTACCCGATCTACCTTGGAAAGATCACCCAAAAAAGCAGTTGACCAACGCGGAATTCCTAATACAATATTTGTTCATGGTGTTTTCGAGCTTCTGCATTCTTTTGATCACGATACGCAAACACATGACCGAGTGAAGTGGTGCTACGTCCGCGAAGCACTCTCTGTTGACAATGTTATTGCCAAATCCTTGACAAGAGTTCCGTCATCACCCAACTACAAGGGATGCGGTCCAAGGCTAATGAAGGTAATACTACACTCCGAGGGAATGACGCAAATTCTGTTGGATAGCTGGTTCAAGTTTCGAGCCAGGTTGCCAACGGAGATCCGGCCAACGGCATCAGGCGAACAGCCAAAAGTCGTAAGCAATTCGATGCAACTTGCAAACGCTGCAACTTCTTCATCTGTCAGTCCTGCGGAGAGATCGACACAACAGCACCCACGGCACACAAGAGGACCGAGCACAGCATGAGTGAAACGTCCGTTCAGGAATGATCAATAACGCCATGCAACTTGACGGAGATTCATAAACCAAAAAACAATTAATGGCCGGCCACCTAACGGGGGACTTAAAAACCAACACAAATTTGACATCTATCATCGCACTCCTAACAACAACAGCCCTGTCTTGCATGTGCACAAACGCCCAAGGCCTTCTAAGCAAGTTGGCCGAACTTAGAGAACTCTATGCCTCACAACCGCAAGACCTCGTCTTGATTACAGAAATTTGGTTAAACCTTGAGACGACCGATTCTGAGATCAGATTACCCAGTATGTCGCTGCTTCGGAACGATAGAACCAGAAGGAGTGATGGTGTGATTTTTTTATTATAATACAAACCTCCGATGTGAAGTTATCGATCTCCCTGAAATCCGAGCTCCTGATTCGCTTTGGTGCCGCCTATGGTTGCAAAACAAGGACACCGCCCACCAAACTCCAAACTGAACCACGTCTTTCAGTTTGCATTGAATAAGTCCTACATCCACATTCTTATCGCTGGAGACTTTAACATGCACGACATAGAAACGCCAGCAATCGACGGTACGCAGTTTAATGCCTGATTGCAAGAGCTAATTGCTAGCCACCCACTGTACAATCGCGTAACCCCGCCCACCAGATTTCGAACTGCTAACAAGCCGTCGATACTGGGTCTTGTGCTCACTAGGGAAGAACTCATGCTTGACGGGATAGTTACAAGCACACCGCTGGGTCGTAGTGACCGTGTTTACTCTTTGACTATATATGCTATGCGGAGTATGCTGAAAAGGATGATAAAGTGCATACTGCCACGCACTATAATGTGTTATGTATTTTGTTAAGGATACATCTTGGACTTTCTTTACTGAATGCCCCCCAGATGTTTCCTGGGAAACTTTACAAGGACCTTTAGCACACTGGTAGCGCACGCATCGGAACAGAACTCCTTCCAACCCAAAAACAAGCATGACTCATTTTTGAAGAGCAGGACACATAAATGTTTCTCCCAGGGGGATTTGGCATGGCGAGCTCACAAGGACAGATCGAATGCCGAAACCTGGACTGCATACTTGACACATTATAACTTCTGTACGAAACCGATCCGCGAGTACAAGGTCACTTATCAGCAGAAGTTAATGAAGCGATTCTGCACGAACCGCAAACTTCCTTATAAGCATGTCAACGGCCTTCCAAAGGTGAAGTGGGGGATTTCGGCACTAGTCACGGCTGATGGATGACCGCGATCAGCAATGAAAGCAGCTGCTCTCCTACGGTTTCATTACTCCCAAACTTTTAAGCAGTTAACAAGCCCAAACATTCTCCTCATTTCTATAACTCCACCAGCGGGTTTAAGAAACATCACCTTCACTGCGGAAGCTGTGGTGTAGAAGTTGTTATCCTTGTGTATCCGCAGTTCTGGAGTCGACAACATCCGACCAAAGGCTCTGCAGGCGGTAGCTAGTGATCTAGCAGAACCACTGACTGTTTTCCATCAGCGATGTCTAGAAGAAAACCATATTCCACCAGTATGGAAGCAAGCCGTCATCACTCCCATCCATAAACGAGGTAGCCGCACTGACCCTACCAACTACCGTCCAATAACACTACATTCTGTACTATCCAAAGTGATGGAATCAATCATCGCAGATACGCTGATGCAGTATCTGGAAAGCCACAATTTAATAGCCCTAGAGCAACATGACTTTCGTCAAAGCATTCGTGTAATACTAACCTATTAGTTGCACGTAATAGCTGAACTGAAGCTGTTGATGATGTAGTAGAAGTTGATGTCATCTACCTGGACTTTTTAAAAAGCGTTTAGTCACTTTGATCATCGATTTCTCCTACAGAAGCTTCGGAACTACGGCATTGGCAACCCAATCCTGAGTTTGATTAACAATTTTCTGCACGAAAGACGGCTGGATGTGAGAATCCGTGAATCATTGTCTGATGCAATCGATGTGGCGTGTGGAGTAACGCAAAGCTCGGTTCTTGGACCTTGTCTATTCTTGGTGTTCATTAACGATTTGGCGAGATCAATTGCTTCGGATTTCCTAGTTTTCGCTAATGATATCGAGATATGGCGAGAGATCAGAGGATCGGACGACCACGAACGGCTCCAGTGCGATCTTAACAGTGTCGAACTGGTCAGTACATAACGCTCTACCATTCAACATAGACCAATGCCGTGTTGTACAATTACGCCATAGACATAACTACACCTATTTGCTTGGGACAAACGGATTGCAGAACAGCTCCCAGGAACGTGACCTTGGTGTGATCGTACAGAGCGACCTCAACTGTTCAAAACAGGCTAAGTTAGCTGCAAAAGGAGGCAACCAGCACGTCGGCATGCTGCGAAGGGCATTCGAGAGGTTTGACCCATCAATCTTCCCAATAATGCACATTTCCTACGTGGGCCCGCATGTTTAAAACGCTATCCAAGCTTGGCAATCTTGGTTGAAGCTCGACCTAGAGGCGTTAGAGGAGCCACGACGAAGAGCAACAAAGAATGTAATGGGCCTGCGCTCTTACCACACTCACTCTTACCACCGAAGGCTGAAGTTGCTGGGAATTTTCAGCGGACGCTATCGAAGGCTGCGCGGCGATATCATATTAGCGTATCAAATATTGAGTGACTCCAACCACATATGCCGCCATTTGCTGAAACTTAGTCACAACACGCAGTTCAGGGATAACTGCTTGAAATTGAAGGAATAATATAGCCGTCTAGTGTGTCGACGGAATTACTTTTCCCTTCGGGTTTGCAAACCTTGGAACGCACTCCCAGGCTCAGTTGTATCCTCTCCTACCTTGGAAGTTTTCAAAAAAAAGATTAGATGTTGCTCTTAGCTCCCAACATTTTTTTACCTAAACTCCTCTATTGTGGATTTCGCTAAGCATGCTTTTCTACAGGATTTATGTATCAAATGGACCCAACTGACTGACCATATTTTCCTTTTCTCACGCCTTATATCAACCACCACTGCACTCCGGTCTTTTTCTGAACGTTTACGCTCGATTTTTAATTTTACACTGATGTAATTTATCAAAGTATTCATCTCGGCAGACGTTCGGTAGATGACCTACATATATTTTGATTTCATCGTATTCACCCCAGCCATCCTACGAGACGTGTCAAGCACTTGCTTTTATTCCGTTATAAATCATTGTTCAAGCAACAGCTGTTTTCTATTTGGGCTTGGCATGTTTGCTGAACTGCTGCGTCATAGGATGCTATGCGTATCTTCGAATCGGTCGCCTGTTTGTCGCTGTTTACTACAATTCATCGATCACTTAGTATATAGACACATGCTTTATATGCTTGCCAACCAGTACCTGGAACTGTGTCAACCTAATTACTTTCCGTTAGTTATGTTTTATTTTTACAGCCCTGCTCCTTTTTGCTTCTTCACACATAGACTGTTCCACTTAGGGTCCGGTTGCTACTGGTTAAGTCGATGTTTGTATCCCCAGTCAATCGACTTTGCTTCTGGAATACGAATTCCTAAGCTCGCAACTACTATACCAGTCATTTTTGGTCCAGTTTCAACTTCTTTTTCAACTGAACCCTGTATCGATTCGCTCTCTTTGCATCGGTATAATGAGAATCGTGTTTTTTATTCCATACATTCAAGTTGTTGTTATTGTGGCCGTATCTCATTAGTACTCGTACTCAAAGCTGATTTCGCGCTGGGACCAGAATGGATACACCTGTCGCTTTCACCTTACGTATTCAAATCCACTCGTCCGCAAACAAACGAATCGCGCCACTCTTGCAGTTCGCCGGAATGAGTACTGATGCACCCGTCCATCGAGTGCTATGCATGTTCGTGACTCATCGATTGTATACTGTACACATTGCTTATGGTACCAACCAGCGGTCGGTCATGTGTGCCAAATACACACAAGCATCGCGTTACTAGCGGAGTTCAGGCCACTTTGTTGTTAACAATTGCATTGACCTCTAGCCTGCTCATATTGTCAATGGATCAGATGCTGCACACACTATTCTATTGCTTTAATGAAGAACACGGATCTGTACTCCAATATGAACCGAACCGCATGTTTCTTTTGTGCCCATTCCCCAGTAACCTGTGGAAGTTTAACCATTTTTTGTATTCGGTGCCTCACTGGTATAGCCGCTCGACATATCCAACTCATCTCTGCCAGTTCATTTGTGTACTTATGCTTTCCCCTATCACATAGTCTGTCTGACTAGAGCCGAGTGGAGGAACTTGTCGTAACAGCCGGATGCACATCACTTATTTTTGAGGATCAGAATACATTGTATACACTTTATGAACTTTTTTGGTCACTGCGGCGTCGATATTTTTCTCCATTCTACGACTGTTACGCTTATTTCCTCGACACTCCGAATATCTCATTTTCTCATGCTTTACTGTGAACCTTCGGTACCATCTTTATATCGGCAACAGTGGCGTAACTATGCCACAACTGTTTTCAACGCAATCTTTGTAGATCTAATCCATTTTTGCTGCATCACCGTACACTGACTGTATTTAGCCCTTGGTGTTCACATATGCCACCACCGATGCATGGTGTTGGTGGATCACCACCACCATCATGACATGGACTCGCGTCATGCGTCTCGTAAACCCACGTCTCTGACACAGTTGATGGTTTATTTAGTCTATGATTCTATGTTTTTCGCCGGAGTATATCCACTTTTTATGCTCAAACTGATGCTGTTGACAGTTTTGGGCTACTAAATGACTTTCGACATCCCTTTAACACGGAACACTAATGAGACACGTTTATACACGCATCTAGCTTCATCGTTTATCGAACGCTTCGTGGAGATTGTACATAGACACCCGGCGTAACTTAGCATGTTATCAACTCCGTTTAACTTTTTCAACTTCAAATTCCGCATTCACATGTAATTTGATACAATGCCATAACTCACAGTATGTTCTAAAACCAATCATAATTACGAGTCTTGCGTTGCATTTTTTCGGCATGTCAAATATTAACTGAACAGGCCACGTCTGCAGGGTACTTTGCGCAAATAGGACGTCTCATTGAGTTGCACGATTCTTGGATAGGCGCTTTCATTGGAGCTTTTCTTTTTTGAATCGCCCTGCTTTTTCGTATACTTGATTTCACTTGTTTCCTATATTTCATTAACGACGATCAATTTTCCCGTTAATGCTTTTTTGGATTCTACCGTACCTCTCTTCTGCATTAAGTCACTTCTCTGTAAAGCGCTATAATTGAACAGTGGCCAGCGCCTTGTCAGCAGGGTCAGGATATCATGAAACCAGCACACGAAACGTTGTTGCCAGACTCTCCTCTTGATTGATTAGGTGCTTTCTACTGGACACATTCGATGCGATCACTATTCACCTCCGGGACCCGATCATTTACGCAAAGTTTGTCCAAGTTCTCAGTTTTCTCATCACGCGAACTCACGGCGAAAGCCACCAGCATCATTCACTTAAGTCGGTCATTATACGTTATTGACCTTGTGTTGCCATCTGATATTTTCCCTCATTTGCAGTGCGCTCGTCCGAGGTCAATGGTTATTATACGTTCTGTGCCTGCTGCGTAACGTAAACTTGAACTTCATTTTGGAAATTGTTGTTAACACTGTTTTATCTCAATACCCTGTTGATGCAGCACAATGTGGAATATCACGATCAGTTCTACAGTTGTAGAGATATGAACTGTCTATACTCTATAAAATGAGCTTGTTCGCCAAATTGCTTCTGATGTCTACTCCGAGGATATTATGTTAAATAAAGCTTTTGGGCAATGCTTTCTAATTACCTCGATGCTTGCTACTCGCACCTTTGACGCATACATGTCTTACTGAAGCACCCAAATTCCATTTCTTAAATTTAATGAGCCTGTTTTCCTGTTATCATCCGCTTTCAGCCCCATTCAATAACTTTTTCCTGATTTACAGCTGATTGCTACTTGCACAAAGGATTCTCCCACTCATGCAGGTTTGTTTTAAATACCCACTCCGCTGATTTCTTACAGTGTTTAAAGGGATTGAATAACCTCGTTTGTGCTCCGATTTCGCGGCTCGTTCACACTCTCACCGTGGGTATTGCACAGTGTAGTACGCCTTTTCCTCTCCCATCATTCTTTGCACCATACTCAATTTCGCCGGTCGTAGGACCTGCCCCGGCGCTTCCATCGGAGTTCATAGATCCTACTTGGTGCGAACCAGATATTTTTATTCTCCCGCTTGAGGCCAAAACGGATATTAAAAATCGAAAGCGGAAGATGAAGACCCACCAAAAGCGAATATGGCGAAAAACCCATGTTTCATACATCCAAAAACGCAATCTGCAACAACGAACAAAAGAGGAGAACAAATTACAACAGCTCTTCGAATTCTGGCGCAAGCGTTCTGATGCCTGGGATCCAGAAGAGAGAATTGCAACCCGGTTACGCATGGCTCGTCGGTCCGGATTCTACGTGGATATTTTAAATAGTCGAGGCAGTCCATTCTACAAACCTGAGTAGTCAAAACTCACAAATATACTATACTCTAATTAACCACTGCTCTTCTGCTTTCTTACCTATCAGGGAAATTTTTCCGCGTACGTTTATTTCCTTTGTGCGTTCTATGACTCGTTCCTATTTACATACTGCAGATCACTCATCCTAATGCTGACATGGCTGAAACAACGGACTTCACCAGTATCTCAAACCCGATTTCTGCCTCCAGGCGCGGTCAGGAAGCTTTGCAAGACTTGCTGAGTGGATTGCGCGATTTGATGTTACCTTTTTATGCTTGTATGGATCCGAAAAAACGTAGTTTTGTAAGTACCCATCAAGCTCTAGCTGCTGCTCAGCAATGCTCTGATACGATCAACCAAATGCGGGCTAACAGAGACACTCTTAGAGAAGTAAGCAGATTCGCTTTGCTTCCTATTCCATTTGTCGCAATCAGAAGCCCGATTCATCGTTTCTGAACACTATCTCCATCTTCCATGCTGATTTTAACCAGCCGCCCTTCTATCCGACTTGAATTCGCTCTGATACCAACTTACTTCTCTTAATGATATTTCATTACTTTCATTTTAACCCATAACCCGCGAGACATTGTGTGGGATCTTCTTCTTGCCCATTGGTTTGCATTGCCTTTTTTACGCAACCCTAATCCTCGTTCTCTACTTGAGATTATCTAAGATTCTTTTGAACCCCGCACCTGGTATCGCTTATGAACCGCGGATTTTTTCATGCATACAACGATTGTACTCTTCGGATCTTTTCCGACCAGTGCAGGTCTAATCCATTAAGTTAGATTGCACACGAAGTTGGTTTGGTTGTTCTCTGCTATCGATAAGCCATTTACCTCGCTTGCTACGAATCACGCCATTTAAACCCTTGTTTAGTTCACACACAGCTGTTCGTGGTTGTGCCTTGTTTGCAACTGCGGTCATCTCAGCCTTCGACCTTCTGACTTTGTTTACGCCTCGTTTGATTATTTATCGTACTGAGTCGTGCGGCACATCAAATGGTTTGTTGCGATTTCTTCGTTCACTAGATTTTGTTTGATTATGTTGTTATTGGTCAGCGAGTTCCTTGTGATCCAGTTACTGGTCATTAGAATCAGTGTATCTTCAATTATTCATCCTTTCGTCCTTTAACAGTCAAACGCTGCACACGGTCTCTTTCTTGCTTGGATTATTTTGGCAAGTACGATTGCCGTCGTACCGCTCGGATGAGGCACTGCTGACAAACGCCCTAGGGAAAGCAAATTCACAGGAGCCAACTTCAGTTTCTCGCGGAAGACCGATTATACGCAACGATTGCTCTATTATCAGAGATGTGCGGCTGCCCCGTCTATCACTTGCGTGTGCTTTCGTCTGACTTTTCATAGCAACACCAATAGTTGGAGAAATGCATTGCTCTCACTTTGAGGGAAGAGAAAAGCATCTGCAGTACGCCGGCATACAGTGCCGACGATTCGCTGCCACGTGATCACCAACAGTTGCACGATGGCTCGGTATATCTCGAGGTCGGCCGCATCTACTGGGATTCGAACTGGCGCGTGCGTGCAATCCTTGCTGTCACCTGCCAACTTTTCTTTGAACTAAGCTCGATCTACATCAATTTCGCTTGAAGCAACCGTTCATCTCCCTCCACTTTTTCTTAATTTCTGCCATTCATTCGGTGATATCTAAAACCCTACAGGCTGCTTTGATGCTGGATTGCAGTTCACGTAGTTCAGATTAGGGAACGTTTGTTTTATTAGAGCGTAACTGTTATCAAGAATCTCCGCCTACACATCGCAATTGAGAACATTGATTTAACTCATCCTTATGTTACCGCAATATCAACGGGTCCATACCATTAGATGTTCTAACCTCATTCGTTATGTCCTTATCTGATTCCATGATTCTCGAGCTCTCGTGGCGTTGGGATTTAAGTGGATTCAATCGCGTTATAATCATATCTAGCTCTTTACACTTTGCTCTCTCCATTTGGATACTTATCGCACACCTTTTCCCACACGTCCTTTGTACATCAAGCGTGTTTCTTCCATTTTATCAGAGGATTCAGCCATCCAATATTATCGTGCATGCGTTACAATGAGCAGTCGTCGCTCTCTTTCAGCGTAACATGGATGAATAGAGGTTGTACAACTGACAAAGCGTCCATTTTCTCCCGATTTCATGCACTGTACCTTGGTACTTGACTTAGACGAACAAACGTAGTTCGACATGAACAAGCATTTAGAGATAATTTAACGTGAAAAGGGAGTTATAAGCCTCACTTACCTCGGGTTGGTCCAACTTCTTGTTTGTTCAATCTGTTGATATTTATCGTCCAGTCACCTTATTCCCATTTTTTCATAACGAACTGCAGCTCCAGGCCAATAAAGCTGCTCTGTGTTTGGTGGAGTCACAATAGCCTACAATGTTCCGATAATCGTGTTGCATAGGTCCGCCCACATATCCACACAAACTACGCGAAGGCCCATGGAGTCACCGGGGACTACTGGGTCGTCGCCTACCTGCTTCATCAGTTGCGGTCCCAGTGATCGAATTGGCCAATGAGAATCGCGGTCCACATTGAGATTACATATCGTAATTCATTCACAAAACCAGTGCTTCACCACGACCCTGCTATATTAGTTAACATTTATTTAAGACAGACTGTTATTCGGGAGTCTAACTTTCCAATAGTTTCAATAGCTACGTAAATACATGCTTGAAGGCGCAGGCACATCCACTACGAGAGTGCCGATGGGAAGAGAGGGGGACACAGTCCCCGCATTTGATCGAGGGTCACAATCAAGAGTATGCTTTGCAATGGCACCCGCTGCGTACACAACTCGTTTGCATTAGCATGCCTACAATGGGGTGTGAAAATCGTCTACTCTTCGTAGTCTACATTTCTTACTAGCTATCTGCTTATTTTTTGTTGGGAATGAAATGTGTCTAATTGACTTTGCAAAATGAGCTATTTGTTTTGCAACCTATCCAAAGTAATTTGCAAACGTTCAAAGTACTACTCCAAACGTCCCATTTGGTTTGCAGTACGTCCAAAGTGGTTTGCAAAAAGTCAAATTTAAACTGATAATGGTATATATATATATATATATATATATATATATATATATTTCTGTCCGGTGTGGGCGCCCTGGCAGTATCCTAGTCCATCCTCTCCGGAGGTTAGGAAGTGGTCGATTGCCCTCTTCCCGTAAAACCTAGCCATGGGAGACAACAGGTTTACGGGTTATAATCTCACAGCTCCATTGGCGTAGAGCACGAGCGCCAGGCATTGTCTCTGACGGTGGGAGGACACCTCCGGGTGTTCAATGGTTTGCTACTGCCCGCCTCAAGCCAGACAGCCCCTGGTCAAATTGGTGCAAACCCGCCAAAACCCACCTGCGTCTGGCCGTGGTCGCAGGTGCGTACCCTACTACGGTCGCAAAACATATGATAATTGTTCCAGAACCTCAAAGGCTGCGTCAAGCAGATCCCAATCTGTCTCTGCAATCACATTCCCGAGCTGGATCTGCTCTCCACTGCCTTGTGGGTCAGGCTATTGAGCCAAAGGCTCCGGGCGGAGTCTCGCAAGCAAACCTCCAAACCACCAACTGCCTTGTGGGTAAAACTATTGAGCCAAAGGCTCCGGGTGGAGTCACTCAAGCAAACCTCCGAAGCACAACGACCACCTCGCGTCCGACTGCCCACCAATGCAATCGTATGCCTGCGCGCAAAGCACTCAGCATCGCGTGCTGGAACGTGCGCACACTACTGGACCGGAACTCGAGTGATCGCCCCGAGCGACGCACTGCACTGGTCGCAATGGAGCTGGCGCGCTACCACATCAATATTGCGGCGCTCAGTGAAACGGCTCGTTGAGCAAGGTAAGTTACATGAAGCAGGTGCTGGCTACACATTCTACTGGGTGGGCAACGCCGCCTCAGCACCACGTGAACATGGGGTGGGATTTGCAATATCCGATCGCCTCCATGGCCAGATGGTGGGTGAACCAACGGGCATCAGCGCGCGACTGATGACCATTCGCCTACGACTCGGAAGAGGTAAGTTGGCTACTTTTATAAGCACGTACGGTCCGACCATGTGTTATCCTGATGACACGCGTGATCAGTTCTACACTGAGCTATCCTCCGTGATACGGTCTGTGCCGAGGAGCGATCGACTATTTCTGCTGGATGACTTCAACGCGCGCGTTGGGCGTGATGCATCAGCGTGGACAGATGTTATCGGTGCGCATGGCATTGGTTCAGCGAATGCGAACGGTGACAGGCTGCTCTCACTGTGTGCCACTCACGGCCTGACGATCACGAACACTCGGTTTTTACAGAGTGCGAGTGATATAGCAACTTGGACGCACCCAAGGAGTGGTCACGCTCACCTGCTCGACTATGTCATCGTACGTCAGCGTGATATGCGTGAATTGCGCGTGACACGTGTACTGCGTGTAGCTGAGTGTGGCACTGATCACAAATTGGTTCGGACCAAACTGTACACATATTTTCGTAAATCTATGTATTGCACTCCCACCGTGAATCGGCGTAAATTTAACATTCTCTCCCTCGGTATTGTGGCGAAACGTACTGAGCTTGAGAAGGCGCTGGCTGCACGCCTGTGTGATGTGGAAGGCATAGCCACAGTGGGCGACCTGTGGCACCACATTCGCGACCAGGTGACAGCTGCTGCCGAGGAGACCATCTGGCGCGCAAACTGTATGCGGCCTGATTGGTTTGATGACAACAATTGGCGCATTGGTGTCCGAGAAGAATGCAGCATTTGCCGCACATGTCGCAGACCCCAGTGACTTGGGGAAGAGTAGTCAGTTTCGCAAACTTCGACGGCGACTGACCCGAGAGCTCCGTCGCATTAAAAATGCATTGTGGACGGAGAAGGCGAAGCAGATGGGATGCTACGCCGAACGCCGCCAACACAAGGAATACGTTGACTCCTTGAAGGCGGTGTATGGACAGAGGTTGGAGCCGCTGAGGACGCTGATCGATGGTAGCTCAGGCGCTACCTGCACACAGACTGCAGATCTGGCGGAAACACTCTGACTGTCTCTTGAACAACCGTTCAGAGATCCACTGGCCTACATTGAACTGCCTGAAGAAGCACGATGTGAAGACGAGTCTGGCGGACACGCCGACACTGGATGAAACGCAGAGAGCACTTGCTCAGCTGCGAAACGGCAAACGTGCCGGAGCCGACGGGATCCCGCCTGAAGTATTGAAACACGGCAGACCCGCCTTGGTGACTGCGCTGCACCACTTGGTGCAACGTGTATGGATTGAGGAGGAGGTGCCTCCTGAGCTGAAGAATGCCGTTGTGCTACCACTGTACATGGGCAAAGGTAGCAAGCAATGTTGCACGAATTATCGTGTCATCAACTTGTTGAGTTGTGTGGGCAAGGTGATTGCCCGAATCCTGCTCAACCGCCTCGTCAGTCAGATTGTGGAACCGAACGTGGCGGAAGAGCAGTGTGGATTCCGTTCGGGTCGCAGCACTATAGATATGGTGTTTGCGGCTCGTCAGTTGCAGGAGAAGTGCAGAGAACGACACCAGCCATTGTGCTCGCATTTTGTTGGTTTCGCCAAGGCATTTGATACGGTGAACCGCGAGGCGTTGTGGCTGGTGTTGGGTAAGTTTGGTTGCCCGCGTAAGTTTGTAAGTTTAATTGAATGTCTGCACAGTGATATGCGAGCGAGGGTGCAGCTGAGTGGAGAGACCTCGGATAACTTTGCAGTTGTCTCTGGTGTGAAGCAAGACTGTGTCTTAGCTCCTACCCTGTTTATCTTCATGCAATGTTGTCCTGTGCTTTTGATGCCGCTTGTGCTTACGGTGTTCGTGTGGAGCACCGTATTGATGGTGGGTTGCTGAACATCCGTCGTTTCGATGCGAGAACTCTAGTCTGTGCGACAACTATCCGTATGTTGCTGTTTGCTGACGACTGTGCGTTGTTTGCACACAGCGCGGATGAGTTGCAGCATATGACTAGTGCTCTGGCTTCGACAGCGGCCAAATTCGGGCTCACCATCAACACAAGCAAAACTGTCTGTCTCTTTCAGCCTTCACCGGAGGTGCAATCTTCAATATTGCCGCGAATCAGCATTAGTGCTGAAGTGTTGGAAACCACCGCCGGTTTCTGCTACCTTGGGAGTGTGATGTCGACTGATACGCAGCTACACAGTGAGCTGCGTATCCGCGTGTCGAAGGCAGCGACGGCATTCGGGAAGCTAGAGTACCGAGTGTGGAACAACCATCAGCTTACCATTGGCATGAAATTGATAGTGTCCAAATCCATGGTGCTCTCCGTTCTTCTCTACGGCAGAGAAATGTGGTCGATGTACCGACAGGATGAGAAATATGTCGAGCGGTTCCAGCAGCAGTGTTTGCGACGAATTTTGCGCATCAGTTGGTACGACAGAGTTGCTGACACGGAAGTGTTACGACGAAATGGGATGTATGTAGTGGACTGCATGCCTTTACTGAGACATCTAAGGTGGATCGATCATCTGAGCCGTATGGATTCGACGCGGATACCTAAACAACTCTTATACGGTCAGCAGAGTATTGGGAGGCGGCATGTGGGGAAACCAACGTTACGTTACCAGGACATGATTAAAGTGAGTCAGTCACGTTCTAATCTTGATTGCAGATCATGGGAATCGAAGGCGATTGATCGGCATGGATGGCGCGATCTGATCACGAAGGCAGTTGCCGAAGTGCGGAGAAAGCCTTCGTTCATGCAGGGAAGATGCGGCAAGTGCGGAAGTGCCAAGCACCAATGGGTTGTTCTCCATCGACATCGAGCGCATGGTGCTGTAGCGCATGCGGTCGCGAGTACCTGAGTCACGCAGGCCTAGAGAGCCATGAGCGAGGGCACTCGGGACCACTACCGAAGCGACGACGGGTCCTGCGGAGAACGTTGTTAGAACCGGTGCAGTGTTTGTAGGTACGTTGCATTCGATTTAATAACCGCTTGCTTGCATGCTAAGTCTATTTATTTCAGGTGGTCGGTTTTTAATTTTGTCCTATTGGTTTTCTTTCTCAGTTGAATATCTACCCGTACTCTCTTCCATAAACTAGCACACGTCACCTAAGGCAATTGCAGTTAATTTCGATAACATTTTCGTGTTTGTTGCATTTCCGTATAATACATTGTCGGACCTCGTGAATTTATCTCGGATTATCTGTAACAAAAGACCGAAGGTAAACAATTGTCTTTGATCTTGCGACTCATACAACCATATGAGTGAAATAGCAATGGGCGTACAAGTGGACTAACGATCAGTTCAAATGAGATTGATCACGTGTCGACCAAAGGCATGAACCAGTAAAAAACAGCAAACTAGGACAGAGGTGCAGTTGCTCAATTTCAGTTGCTCTCAGGAGGATCCATTTTGGCCGGTCAAGGTAGCTTAACAGCTTCGATCAGCTTCTTTTGTGCACACAAAAGCGGTTTATACAACCGAATGCTGATCGCCTCGGTAGTAGCAAAGGTCGGAGGCGCAGGCCTTTCGACTGGCGTGGAGGGACCCTGTATAGTATTCGAAAGGCACTGACTGGGTCAATCTCATGCCCACTATCAACAAGATGAGCCATAAATGAGGTAGTTATAGCCCCCGTACCGCTTCGACGCAACCAGCGTGGTAGGTATTCCTTAGTGCGTTTCGACAGTTGCCGCGCCGTTCGACCGATGTAAGTAACGCCACAAGCGCACTCGAACTGATAAATTACCATAGAAGCGGTCAGCGTCGGTAACTTGTCTTTGTTGTAAATACGGATGAGTGGCTCCGTGGAAAAGGTACACCTAAGCTTGGCTGCTGGAAAAGTTGACTTGACATCTGTTGGAAGGCTTCTAGTTACACGCTCAGCAGCGGCGTCTCCCTTGAAGGGTAGTCGTATGATAAGTTCTTTTCTCTGCTGTCTGAACCTGCAACTGGTCGGGCTTATTTTGCATGTTCCTGAAAATGAGACGATCAGGGTATCCGTGTTCGCGCAGCAGATTCTGAATGAACGTCAACTCATTATCCAACTTGTCTTCAGAACAGATCCTGCGGGCCCTTGTGGTTAGACAGCGAATTAGGTTTCGCTTATATCTCAACGGAACGAAACTGTGAAATTTCGTTTACTGGCCACTCCAGGTTTTCTTCCTGTAGACCTGCCGTTGGATCCAGCTGTCTGCCTTTCTAGTTAACAGCACATCAACAAACGGCAACTGATCATTCAATTCCTTTTAGTAGGTAAACTGCAATGATGCGTGGGCCGGATTAAAGCGGTCAATAACAGCGTCAAGGTCAACAGACTGGTCGGCCACGACAAATAGTCGTCCATATAGCGGTGGTAATATTCAAAGGCCGTGATCTCCGCATGTAACTTGGTATTCCCTAATTTCGCCATGAAGACATCAGCTAACAACGGACCCAATGGCGATACCATAGCTACACCATCCTTTTGTCGGTGGTAAGTGCCATGGAATAGGAACTGTGCGTTCCAAGTGCAACGCAAAAGAAGGCTTTTCAAGTTACGCAACGGTATACATATACTTGCTTTTGTTTCTTCTATGTAGGAGCAAAGGTAATCGATCGTCTCGAAAAGTGGCACGTTGGTGAAAAATGATACAACATCCAAGGAAAACATTACTTTAGTACCGATGTTGCGATCTTTAATGCTTTCGATGAAATGAAAGGTCTCACGAAGGCTGTAGTGTGTAAGTGGCTGTCTTATTGGCTCTAGAATTTCCACAAGCCATTGGGCGACGGCATGGTAGGGTGAGATAACCATTGATAAGATCGGGCGAAGCGGGACATCTGTCTTATGAATTTTCGGTAACCCATAAAGCCTCGGGACATTTGTGCCACTCGGCTTCATGCTATCATAAATTGTATTTGATATATGTCCATTATTCCGAAGATCTTGCAAGCTTTTAATAATCTGGTTTTCAATCCTCTCTGTTTGGTCCTTTTCTCTAATCGGTCGGGAAACTTTCGATTCATCACTCAGAACTTTTTCGAGCTTGTTTATATAGTCTTCTTTGTCTAATAGAACGACTCCGGTATCCTTGTCCGGTTTACTCAGAACGATTTTATCATTGCGTCGTAAATCCTTCAGCGCGTCAAGATGCTTGCGTGTCAGTGAACCGTGAGTTTGGACATGGCACTTGTGATACTGGTTCACTAGAGAACACTTAAAGCGTTCCAGGTCTTCATTTGACGTAGCTACTAGCCCTTTTGTTTGGCCAAAAATGCTTTCAAACTGTAACTCATAGTGAAGCTGATTGTCTTTGTGTTTGGGGGAGCAAAACTTTGGGCCAAGTGATAGAACCTTCACTAAAGTGGATTACAATTTCATACTTGAAAAATTGTGCACGTACCTCTCAGGTCTATTAGGGAAAGTAGATTGTGGCTTATGCTGATTCAGTGTCTTTGTTAGTGCCAAACGCCTTTGTCGTACACGGTTTGCGGTGATCGACTGAACGTAATCCAGGAATGATTGTTTGACGTCCAACGCTATATGCGGAGATCATGGCTTTTGAATGTTACCACCGCTATATGGTCGACATATTTGTCGTGGCCGACCAGTCTGTTGACCTTGATGCTGTTATTGACCGTTTTAATCGGGCCCACGGATCATTGCAATTTACCTACGAAAAGGAATTGAGCGATCAGTTGCCGTTTCTTGATGTGCTGTTAACTAGAAGGGCAGACGGCTCGATCCAACGGCAGGTCTACAGGAAGAAAACCTGGAGTGGTCAGTATACGAACTTTCACAGTTTCGTCCCGTTGAGATACAAGCGAAACCTAATTCGCTGTCTAACCACAAGGGCCCACAGGATCTGTTCTGAAGACAAGTTGGATAATGAGTTGACGTTCATTTGGAATTTTGCTGCGCGAAAACTGATATCCTGATCGTCTCATTTTTAGGAACATGCAAAATAAGCCCGACCAGTTGCAGGTTCAGACAGCAGAGAAAAGAACTTATCATACGACTACCCTTCAAGGGAGACGCCGCTGCTGAGCGCGTAACTAGAAGCCTTTCAACAGATGTCAAGTCAACTTTCCCAGCAGCCAAGCTTAGGTGTACCTTTTCCACGGAGCCACTCATCCGTATTTACAACAAAGACAAGTTACCGACGCAGACCGCTTCTATGGTAATTTATCAATTCGAGTGCGCCTGTGGCGCTACTTACATCGGTCGAACGGCGCGGCAACTGTCGAAACGCATTAAGGAGCACCTACCACGCTGGTTGCGTCGAGGCGGTGCTGGGGCTATAACTAGCTCTGTTATGGCACATCTTGTTGATAGTGGGCATGAGGTTGACCCAGTCAGTGCCTTTCGAATACTATACAGGGTCCCTCTATTCCAGTCGAAAGGCCTGCGCCTCCGCACCCTTGCTACTGCCGAGGCAATCAGCATTCGGTTGTATCAACGGCTTTTGTGTGCACAAAAGAAGCTGATCGAAGCTGTTAAGCTACCTTGGCCAGCCAAAACGGATCCTTCTGAGAGCGACTGCAATTGTGCAACTGCACCTCTGTCCTAGTTTGCTGTTTGTTACTGGTTCATGCCTTTGGTCGACACGTGATCAATCTCATTTGAACTGATCGTTAGTCCACTTTTACGCCCATTGCTATTTCACTCATATGGTTGTATGAGTCGCAAGATCAAAGACAATTGTTTACCTTCGGTCTTTTGTTACAGATAATCCGAGATAAATTCACGAGGTCCGACAATGTATTATACGGAAATGCAACAAACACGAAAATGTTATCGAAATTAACTGCAATTGCCTTAGGTGACGTGTGCTAGTTTATGGAAGAGAGTACGGGTAGATATTCAACTGAGAAAGAAAACCAATAGGACAAAATTAAAAACCGACCACCTGAAATAAATAGACTTAGCATGCAAGCAAGCGGTTATTAAATCGAATGCAACGTACCTACAAACACTGCACCGGTTCTACCAACGTTCTCCGCAGGACCCGTCGTCGCTTCGGTAGTGGTCCCGAGTGGCCTCGCTCATGGCTCTCTAGGCCTGCGTGACTCAGGTACTCGCGACCGCATGCGCTACAGCACCATGCGCTCGATGTCGATGGAGAACAACCCATTGGTGCTTGGCACTTCCGCACTTGCCGCATCTTCCCTGCATGAACGAAGGCTTTCTCCGCACTTCGGCAACTGCCTTCGTGATCAGATCGCGCCATCCATGCCGATCAATCGCCTTCGATTCCCATGATCTGCAATCAAGATTAGAACGTGACTGACTCACTTTAATCATGTCCTGGTAACGTAACGTTGGTTTCCCCACATGCCGCCTCCCAATACTCTGCTGACCGTATAAGAGTTGTTTTGGTATCCGCGTCGAATCCATACGGCTCAGATGATCGATCCACCTTAGATGTCTCAGTAAAGGCATGCAGTCCACTACATACATCCCATTTCGTCGTAACACTTCCGTGTCAGCAACTCTGTCGTACCAACTGATGCGCAAAATTCGTCGCAAACACTGCTGCTGGAACCGCTCGACATATTTCTCATCCTGTCGGTACATCGACCACATTTCTCTGCCGTAGAGAAGAACGGAGAGCACCATGGATTTGGACACTATCAATTTCATGCCAATGGTAAGCTGATGGTTGTTCCACACTCGGTACTCTAGCTTCCCGAATGCCGTCGCTGCCTTCGACACGCGGATACGCAGCTCACTGTGTAGCTGCGTATCAGTCTACATCACACTCTCAAGGTAGCAGAAGCGTGAGGTGGTTTGCAACACTTCAGCACCAATGCTGATTCGCGGCAATATTGAAGATTGCACCTCCGGTGAAGGCTGAAAGAGACAGACAGTTTTGCTTGTGTTGATGGTGAGCCCGAATTTGGCCGCTGTCGAAGCCAGAGCACTAGTCATATGCTCCAACTCATCCGCACTGCGTGCAAACAACGCACAGTCGTCAGCAAACAGCAGCATACGGATAGTTGTCGCACAGACTAGAGTTCTCGCACCGAAACGACGGATGTTCAGCAACCCACCATCAATACGGTGCTCCACACGAACACTGTAAGCACAAGCGGCATCAAAAGCACAGGACAACATTGCATGAAGATAAACAGGGTAGGAGCTAAGACACAGCCTTGCTTCACACCAGAGACAACTGCAAAGTCATCCGACGTCTCTCCACTCAGCTGCACCCTCGCTCGCATATCACTGTGCAGACATTCAATTAAACTTACAAACTTACGCGGGCAACCAAACTTACCCAACACCAGCCACAATGCCTCGCGGTTCACCGTATCAAATGCCTTGGTGAAACCAACAAAATGCGAGCACAATGGCTGGTGTCGTTCTCTGCACTTCTCTTGCAACTGACGAGCCGCAAACACCATATCTATAGTGCTGCGACCCGAACGGAATCCACACTGCTCTTCCGCCACGTTAGGTTCCACAACCTGACTCACGAGGCGGTTGAGCAAGATTCGGGCAATCACCTTGCCCACACAACTCAACAAGTTGATGACAAGATAATTCGTGCAACATTGCTTGCTACCTTTGCCCTTGTACAGTGGTAGCACAACGGCATCCTTCAGCTCAGGAGGCACCTCCTTCTCAATCCATACGCGTTGCACCAAGTGGTGCAGCGCAGTCAACAACGCGGGTCCACCGTGTTTCAATACTTCAGGCGGGATCCCGTCGGCTCCGGCACGTTTGCCGTTTCGCAACTGAGCAAGTGCTCTCTGCGTTTCATCCAGTGTCGGCGTATCCGCCAGACTCGTCTTCATATCGTGCTTCTTCAGGTAGTTCAATGTAAGCCAGTCGATCTCCGAACGGTTGTTCAAGAGACAGTCAAAGTGTTTCCGCCAGATCTGCAGTCTGTGTGCAGGTAGCGCCTGAGCTACCATCGATCAGCGTCCTCAGCGGCTCCAACCTCTGTCCATACACTGCCTTCAAGGAGTCAAAGAATTCTTTGTGTTAGCGGCGTTCGGCGTAGCATCCCATCTGCTTCGCCTTCTCCGTCCACCATGCCTTGTTAATGCGACGGAGCTCTCGGGTCAGTCACCGTCGAAGTTTGCGGAACTGACTACTCTTCCCCAAGTCACTGGGGTCTGCGACATGTGCGGCAAATGCTGCATTCTTCTCCGACACCAACGCGCCAATCTTCGCATTGTTCTAGTGAAACCAATCAGGCCCCATACAGTTTGTGCGCCCGATGGCCTCCTCGGCAGCAGCTGTCACCTGGTCGCGAATGTGGTGCCACAGGTCGCCCACTGTGGCTATGCCTTCCACATCACACAGGCGTGCAGCCATCGCCTTCTCCAGCTCAGTACGTTTCGCCTAAGGGAGAGAATGTTAAATTTACGCCGATTCACCGCGGGTGAGCAATGCATAGATTTACGAAAATA
The DNA here is from genome assembly GCA_944474145.2 of Dicrocoelium dendriticum. Lineage (NCBI taxonomy): Eukaryota > Metazoa > Platyhelminthes > Trematoda > Plagiorchiida > Dicrocoeliidae > Dicrocoelium > Dicrocoelium dendriticum. Next base: position 154,873,926 of record OX104063.1, on the reverse strand, counting down.
TATGAACAGTTTGATCCTCACCAATTTGTGATCAGTGCCACACTCAGCTACACGCAGTGCACGTGTCATGCGAAAATCACGCATAACACGCTGACGTACGATGACATAGTCGAGGAGGTGAGCGTGACCACTCCTTGGGTACGTCCAAGTTGCTATATCACTCGCACTCAGTAAAAACCGAGTGTTCGTGATCGTCAGGTCGTGGGTGACACACAATGAGAGCAGCCTGTCACCGTTCGCATTCGCTGAACCAATGCCATGCGCACCGATAACATCTGTCCACACCAATGCATCACGCCCAACGCGCGCGTTGAAGTCATCCAGCAGAAATAGTCGATCGCTCCTCGGCGCAGACCGTATCACGGAGGATAGCTGAGTGTAGAATTGATCACGCGTGTCATCAGGATAACCCATGGTCGGACCTTATGTGCTTATAAAAGTGGCAAACTTACCTCTTCCGAGTCGTAGGCGAACAGTCATCAGTCGCGCGCTGATGCCCGTTTGTTCACCCACCAATAGGCCATGGAGGCGATCGGATATTGCAAATCCGACCCCATGTTCACGTGGTGCTGAGGCGGCGTTGCCCACCCAGTAGAATGTGTAGCCAGCACCTGTTTCATGTAACTTACCTTGCTCAACGAGCCGAGTTTCACTGAGCGCCGCAATATCGATGTGGTAGCGCGCCAGCTCCATTGCGACCAGTGCAGTGCGTCGCTCGGGGCGATCACTCGAGTTCCGGTCCAGTAGTGTGCGCACGTTCCAGCACGCGATGCTGAGTGCTTTGCGCGCAGGCATACGATTGCATTGGTGGGCAGTCGGACGCGAGGTGGTCGTTGTGCTTCGGAGGTTTGCTTGAGTGACTCCACCCGGAGCCTTTGGCTTAATAGGCTGACTCACAAGGCAGTGGTTTGTTTTGAGGTTTGCTTGCGAGACTCCGCCCGGAGCCTTTGGCTCAATAGCCTGACCCACAAGGCAGTGGGGAGCAGATCCAGCTCGTGAATGTGATTCTAGGGACAGGTTTTGATCTTCTTGACGCAGCCTTTGAGGTTCTGGAACAATTATCATATGTTTTGCGACCGTAGTAGGGTACGCACCTGCGACCACGGCCAGACGCAGGTGGGTTTTGGCGGGTTTGCACCAATTTGACCAGGGGCTGTCTGGCTTGAGGCGGGCAGTAGCAAACCATTGAACACCCGGAGGTGTCCTCCCACCGTCAGAGACAATGCGTGGCATTCGTGCTCTACGCCAATCGAGCTGTGAGCTTATAACCCGTAAACCTGTTGTCTCCCATGGCTAGGTTTTACGGGAAGAGGGCAATCGACCACTTCCTAACCTCTGAAGAGGATGGACTAGGATACTGGCAGGGCGCCCACACCTGACAGGAGAACGACTCGGGTCCTCAGCCAAAGGCTTCGATTAAATGAACACCCGAAAGGCAGCGGGTCTAGCATATGGTCTGTGCACTGACTCATGCGGATTGGTGTCCTGAATCTTAGCAGGGAGAAGGGCGAAACCCAACTCCCACCCAGCGGTCGCCACGAGGAGGTGCCCAGGACATGAGCAAATAGCGCAACAGTAGCCGCAGTGGGTAGACCATCTGTCAGGATCTAGCCACCACCAGCCTCAGCGGACCATTGGCTCTCCCGCCTATATATATATATATATATATATATATATATATATATATATATATATATATATATATATATATATATATATATATATATATATATATATATGGTGCTGCGCTTGTATGTCTTGAGGAAAGGTTTTTTTACCGGAGTCATAAGCAGCATGGAACTGGATTGCGGGACGATTTACATGCACTTGGAAATGCCAGGATGCATGTAGCTTAACAATTTGCGCTTGCATCGCAATTCCGTACCATCAGCTTACGGTTCTTTCCAAGTAGCGAACAAAGATGACATGTGCTGGCCAACGGTGTCTGAATAGACTGCTTTCTATAGGCCACATGTACGAAGGAAACTGTCCAACCGAAGATTATGGCACAACGGTGTGGGCTAAACAGAAACACACTATGTTTCAGTTATTAGTAAACCTTATGTGTGCTCAATCGTTTATATGTTCCAATGATTTGAGGTCACTGTTGGTACTTTAGCATAGTGTCGCATGTAACCACCATGGGCTGGTTCACGCTAGTGTTCAAACACTGTACCGTCACCGACGATACGTGTAGTGAAATGTAAATTGTAGCTTGTCTTGTATTCCGTACATTTTCAGGCAAATTGTAGTACATTCGGCCGTGGTAACCCCTAGTGTAGATGATTTATGTACATGGGATATACAAATAGCCGTTATGGAAGGTCGGTTTATGCAACAGCTCGCACGCGCACACTGATCTTATCCTCGAGAGAAAGCTCATTCTAAAGAGTGTCTTTTTGACGGGAAACAGAATAACCGGCATTAATTTTATGGCTTTTGTTTAATTTATGCTCATATATGTGTATATTCTTAGTGCAATTTACCGAATGACTTATTTCCAACTAATTATCTGTTTTGAGCAAATATAACTTTAAACATATTTCCCACTCAATTCTCGATATTTTTTTCTGCCGTACTATGTTCAATGCCAGTTGCCGATGGCAAATCGTTTGCTATTCACCCACACCGTTCCTACGTCTGCATTGGTTTCAGACTTTTGAACTTGTGAAGGAGAATTGTGCGAACCTTCTTGACCGTGATCCAGCGTCCATGATCCCCTACGCAGATGAAGTCTCTGCCACTGTGACCGACTCTTCAAGACCCGATTTAAGATCTTTACTGGAGACTCGGGAACAGCTCTCAATTCGTTATAAAGAAGTCACCGCTGAGTTGGAAAATCTCAAGCACATCATCACAGGAGCCATATGGGATCTCAATGACCTCATGGATCCCATGATCGTCGGACAGTGACGTCATTTCATCGCAATCTCCCGTTTGTTTTTCTGACTGAGTAGCGCAGTGATCTATGATGCCTTCTGTCACATGAATTTGTGTACGCCTATCAGCGACGTTTTTGAAAGATTTTCGCTTTTTATTCTATCATGTTTTCATTTTCACTGTGTTCATCGGTGTAAAATTTAATTAAGGCTCAGCTATATTAGTTTTTCATAATTCGAGCACTGATGTCCGACAGCTCCAGGCACCATGTGACCCACATTACCATGGCTGAGAGCGGTAATGATAGGTGTATAATGATAACGGCAGTAATCTAATAGGGTGGTGGTGGACAGATCAAATCGGGCAGATGCTCGTCGCAATGAAACAAGGTTCTGTCGTGGTGTGATATTGACGTTCCGGTGTACAGTCAAACAGCATCCGACTGTCTCTTTTTCATTTTACTGTCCGTCTGGTTACCAGTGACTGAACCATGACATCCGGATACCCACTTGTGCGCTGACCTCGCATCGACTTAGATTAGGTCTGGGTCCGACCTGCGGAACGTTATGTGAACACCGGATATAATTTGGCTACGGTATGAAGTATGCCAGTTACTTTACGTCGTTTCACTTAGGGCCGGATTATGGGTGATGTACTGTGTGCTTAGGACGTTATCTAAATAATTGTGCTTTTAGTTTCAATTTTAAGCTGTTTCTGTTCTTCACACATCCACTTAGGTCTTTCGTTCCATCTGCTTTTCTGGTACGTTATGAGTAGGGTCGGTGGAGTGTACCGCGATACCTTGTACAAGTTTCCTTTTACGGTGCTGGATTTGATCCCTGAATGGGCTCTCGACCAATACAATCACCGTAAGCATCTGTTTGAATTTAATGTGGAGCGAGGTACCCTACTTCTCACAAGGAAAGAGCTGTAGACTGAACCAGCGAATCGAATTGCTCTGGAGATGTTTGACACATTGTTGGATTATTTCGGACATAGGTCCACAGTGTATCCAAATCTGATATATTAACTCTCAGGTTATAACGAAGATACGACCGGAAAGCAATTGCAGACGCTTCTCCGGCCTGTTACGGAACGAGAAATAGCTACAACTGCCGACATGTCTTCTGTCACCGGCCACCATGCATCACTTCGTCCCATCTTTTGGGCTACACACATAATCTCCAGAAGTGTGCGTGGAGGAACAGCATCTCATCCAGAGAGTATCGAAAATTCACTGTTTCCATAATGTTCGCTTTTATCAGTCACAACCGGTATGGTAGCTTTATTGGGCTTTCCTATGACGCGTTGCTCGGACTATGTAGGAGAAATTCCACGGAATTATACTTTTCAGGGAGATATATAGAGGAAGTGGCTTTTATGCCATCTAATTGATCACCCAAGGCTCCCTTTTGACTCCAAACTACGTTGTTTAGTTTCTATTGTTATGGCCGTGATGTTGGAGCAAAGTAGTATAGGTCTAGGCTTGCTTCTATAGCCTACACGGAAGACCGTTTTCACCTTAGTTAGAAATCTAGGAATCCGCGTCCTGCCAGTACCCTACTAACCCGCAAGGACGATATTTGTAAATGAACCCTTACGGCAGTACAATGCCTCCACCGAACACAGAAAAAATCTTTTGCGAGATACGTGTTCGATGTTGGTAGCAGTAATGCACCGGATTATTTGGTACTCTGGATAGAAGTTTTCGTCACAATAAACACTACTAACAATAAAGCAGTGTCGACCTACCTTACGTTCGATTTGTTAAGGCCTATCGAATCATCGGGGGTAGGTGCGGCTAATAAACCTAAACCGAAAACGGCGCATAGGACCCGATAAACTTACGGTTGACATTTTGTCTATCCATACTCTTGAGTTTTTGGCATACATTGCAAAGCTAATGCTTTCCCTCGAATTGCCTTCACAGTATCTCTCGCTCGCGCATCTCCTTTGAGCCTAGAACCGCAAATCCTACACGCCCAGGGGAATACAGACTGATAGCTGTTGCTTCGGTTATCTTATGTATACTACACATGATGAGACGCCCACTCTAACTCTTTTCGACTTCGCTTTCTGAAGTGGGATTGAAAACTCCTATGCATTCCACAGTATACTCCCAGTACGTGGGGTCGTTTCTCGATGTCATAAATGGATTTAACACGGTTTCGCATGACAAGATTACGCTTGCGACCATTCGAACTGAGACGTCTCAACTGCTATTTCGTTGTTCCACTCGACTGTATACAAACTATGAGGAGTTGTTAATTGGCACAACGCCCAGGTGTTGCCGTCGTGAGAGACAAAGTGGGTTTTTGTCACAGTAATGGATGAAGTTCTCAGTTACACCCGATCAAACGAAGGATTCAGATTCAACAACAAGAACGAAAATGCGTTAGCCTATGTTGACGACTTAGTACTGTTTGCGAATGATGATTTCGACATATAGGACAAACTGCAACGTTTGTAATTTGGATCAGATTTGGCCCGCATGAAGCGAAATACAGCCAATTCCCGTGCTATGATAACTAAAATATGAGTTTCCAAGCATCTTGTTCTTCTCCGTAGGGCATATAAGCATACTAGTGTCGTGATCGATTTTCTGCTTATGCACATATGTTCCATCAGACATTTACAAACGATGCGATCGAACAACACTGTCGCCACTGATGTCCATTGCGCGCCATAGCCTCCAGCAGTTCTAACGAGTCGTGTGGTCCCCATCCCTTAAGGCGGACCTGTCCGACGGATGCTAAAATTGAGATTGCCTTCTTCATGCTCATTGCTTGTCCACCGCCTCACTTTCCAGGGAGCGCAAATAACCTTCGATAAAGAAGGCTGGCATGCGTAATACATGGCCGACCCAACGCATGCGGTGTCGGTGAATAACGTTTTGGAGGTCTGCGTTGTTTATTCCAAGTACTCGATCTCGGATTTCTGTGTTGCTTACGTGATGTTGCCACCACACACGTGCAATCCTACGCAGATAACGATTGTCGAAACTGACAATGGCTTCATGTCTTCCGAGCGAATAGGCCAGGTCTCACAGCCGTACAAGAGGACTCAATGGACATACGCAATATACATCCTACCGTTCAGTTTGATATTCACATCGCAACGACGACATAAGTGTCTCAGTCTGAAGAATGCAAGGTGGACCATTGCGATCCGTTGTGGTATCTCATCTCTAACACTGCTGCCAGCCGCGATGCAACTTCTTTGATAAGTAAGGCAGGGAACTTGTTCCAGAATGTCAGCAGCTATGGGGAGCGCCGGCACAGGCATTTGCTTATCATGGCGTAGTATTTTACATCTTCCTGGGGTGAAATACAGGCCTTACCTAGACGCCTCAATCGCTAAACAGTTCAAAGCGGTCTGCACGGCTTGTAGATCTTCTCCAAGCATAGCGATCTCATCGACGTAGTCCAAATCCGCGACCCTGTCGCCTGGGAGTAATTCATTATCGCAGTTTTGAATGCCTCCTAATGCTCGTTGGACGACATCTTCGATGACAAATGGAAAAAAATTAAGTATGGCATTCTTAGCGAACGCAGTTGGTCATATCAAAGTAAGCTTTTTGTATGCAGATGGCTATATTTTCGACACTTTACAGTATCGACTACGGATTGGCTAAAATTACATCACCAGAACTGCAAATTTGTATGAGTGTAAAATAAGATACTGTGTACAAGAGTCACTTGAATAAACGGCCAATAAAAGCGAGCAACTATTACACATTACCGGACAGAATAATCTAAATCCGCATTCTGTTGACAGGCCAGCGTTGCAAGGTAGATTTTCAATCGGAGCGATCCATCTTCAAGTGCGCAGTGGCCCGAGTTTTTTCTCAAAAAGCAGACGAGGGACAGTATTGGTGAGTTTCTAAATATTTCGCAAAGCTCATTGCTGAAATATTCCGATAAAACTAATGTATCCGTGGTGATATTGTAAAAACGATGTTCAGTACAAACTGCAACGCCCTGTTTCAAGACCCCGCCCTGGTGACAGCAAATGGAGAGCAAATCCTGCTCTAAATCCTAATTTTGTCCGGCGTGTGGCTGTAGAGTTCCTTCAGGATGGTTCTAAACTTGTCAGGCATACCTTTCCTTCGTAGACAGTTTCACAACACTGATCCATCTACTGTCAAATGCCGCTCGGATGTCCATGAACACGACAATTGTTGGCCGTTGGTGGACGTGACGGAGTTCAAGCAGTTGGCGGAGTGTGAACATTTGGTCGATTCAACCTCTGCTAGGACGAAAACCTGCTTGTTCCTTTTGGGGAACGTCCTCCTTAATCGCCGAAAATCTGTGGAGTTGGATAGACACGAAAATCTTGGACGCAACATAGATTAATGAAATTCCGCGGTAATTGGCGCACTCCTCACGGGAGCCTTTCTTGCGAGTCGGGACCGATTCCCGCTATGCATTGGGGACTTTCTCGTCAGTCTAAATCTTCGTGAACTGTGACAGGATTTCGCTAATAAGTGTATTCCCTCCATCTTTGAATACAACCTGGTGGTAGACTGTCAGAGCCAGGAGCGTTTTGAAGTTTCAGAGACTGGATTGCGCTCCCGATCTATGCTTCCGTAGAAGGATCTGTGGGGACAAGCCAAGCACCATCCGAGGGAGACGAAGATGTCACAGTGGGCTGTGCTTGGTAGTTTAATTGGAAAGCAAAATGCTGTGCCCTGCAACCCAAGCGTCTGTGTAAGTTGGTCATTTTCGTGCCATCTGATTCACAAATTGTCTGACTGCTAACATGTGAATTGCGACCAGTGGTCCTGATGAGGTAAAGTAAACTGCGGAATTTTGCAGCCGATACAGTGGCTTCCATATCAGCAGCTTGTTTTGATGACCAGGATTCACGGCCAGAGCGAAGGCTTGACGTCAGCTGTTGAGAGATGGACCGACGGAGTTCATTGTGCTCCGCACCGGCGGACACAGTCCGTCGGCGTTCTAGCAATTCCGAGGATCTTACCGAAATCTAGCTTTTCTCTGTATAGCAGGTGAGCCTGAAACTGGGCAAGTTGGCAGACAGCATGACTTTTTGCAAACTTGACCAATGTCGATCGATATCCAGAGAAGGGGAGAGAATAAGAATTTCACGAAGGTTCTACTTATACTGCGTTTTCACCGTTAGGTCCTCCAATTTGTAGGTGTTCAGTCGGGTTTGTTTGATCTTACGTGAGCCACCGAAAAGTATGTAGACCGTCGCATACACCGATGCACGATCGGTTTCAGCACACGTTGATCAAAATGATCTGTAATCGCGTACGCTACCGTGCCAGCTGCGACTTGTGACCAGCGCTGGGTGGACGGTGGAAGACGCCAGGTGGAATAGTGACGTCCACGCTGACGAAAGCTCGTACTGAAGAGGAAAAGTTGGTGGTCCGCACATAGACTGAGCAGTCTTTCTCCATTGTCAGAGCGAATATCATACCCATGCGGTCCCCCGAGGTGACGTTCGCGTGGTAGCAGCCGACCGATTCGTACGTTTAAGTCTCCTGCCATAATTATGATATCTGTTTTAGGAGCAGCTCTTGAAGCTGTTGATAGAACTGGTCCTTAACTGTGTTCGAGCTACAGTCAGTGGCGCGTAAGCGGAGATCACAATAAGAGCACGCTTGTCTGTTCAATGTGCTAACCTTTCAGTAACCACGGAGCCTCATAGCACAAAGGTAACTTGATTGGGATCCCATCAAGGAGGGCGGCCTCTAATCTGGCACTGAAGGCGATGCCAACACCAGCTTGCCCAGATGCGGCAGACTCGTTGTCATCATAAAGGTCAAGAGAAGCGGGTGTGTTGTTGGACTGGTAGACTATGTTAGAATTTTGGAGCCGCGTTCCACTCAGGCGGCAAACATAGAATGCAAAGGTCTCCAGTAAGCGTGCAAGTTTAGCTTGCTGTCCGATCTGTAGTAATGTGCGCATGTTAAATGTTGTCAGTTTGTACTGCATTCCCATTCGCAGTAGCGAAGATGGCAGACTTCGGGGCTGGCAGCTCCTTGTCGAGGACTGTGTAGTTGAGGTGACGAATTGTAAGAAATCAGAACAAATGTTAGCGAACAAGCTCGTTTGCAGTAGTTCCTCATCATCACCACAAATGAATGACATGAGCGTAAACATCAGCTAAGAGTACAGGTTCAAAACCCAGATGGTCTGAGTGACCAAGCTAGGTGATCGGTCCCACGGCGATCAAGTTTGTTTGTGTGTGTGTGGCGTTGTCCACACTATGTGTCCGTGTTACAGGGGACCAGGGTAGAGTTAGTGCCTGGACAAATTTCTTGTGTGCACATAGGTCAGGATCATGAAGCCTGATGGCTATCGCCTCGGCCGCTACCAGTAGACGACATCTAACCGCTCTTGTGTGGCGTCTGGATAAACGGTAGATGGGCTGGAACGCCTCATGCGCTCTGACTTGATGGCTCGGATCGATCAGATGTGTAGACACTGCGCTTGCCACTGATCTAGTCACGCCGCTAAACAGCCAAGCTGGACAGTGTTCCCTGGCTCTCTCGGCCAGTCTCCTGAGAGTTCTTCCGATATATCTTGCTCGACACGAGCAAGAGTAAGAGTATACACAGAATGAAGTACTAGACCTTGGAATTCTGTCCTTAAGTTGTTTATTCAGGGTCGGCACTGATTAGAAGCTTAGCCGTAGGCTTGCCGTATAGTACGTTTGGGCGATTGCGGCAGAAAGCCCTTTAGACGTTGATTCAGCTATCCCGTGTGTTGTACGGTAACGATAAGTAGATCGGTTTCTTTCCTACTGAATCCACTTTTGCATTCACTTCTCGTGCCTCCAAGTTTCTCCGAACGAACCTCTCAGGATAGCCATTTCTATCGAATAGGCTTCGTACAAAGTTTAGCTCGTCCGAAAGCATGTCCTCGCTACATATTCTTCTTGTTCGCTTGGTTAGGCACCGAATAAGTTTCCGCTTCTGGCTGAGCGGGACGAAGCTGGCAAAGTGAGTATATTGCCCATTCCACATTGTTTTCTATGGACACTGCGCTGGACTGCGTACCCAGATGCCACACAAGAGCGGTTAGATGTCGTCTACTGGTAGCGGCCGAGGCGATAGCCATCAGGCTTCATGATCCTGACCTATGTGCACACAAGAAATTTGTCCAGGCACTAACTCTACCCTGGTCCCCTGTAACACGGACACATAGTGTGGACAACGCCACACACACACACAAACAAACTTGATCGCCGTGGGACCGATCACCTAGCTTGGTCACTCAGACCATCTGGGTTTTGAACCTGTACTCTTAGCTGATGTTTACGTTCATGTCATTCATTTGTGGTGATGATGAGGAACCACTGCAAACGAGCTTGTTCGCTAACATTTGTTCTGATGTCTACTCCCGGGATATTTTATCAGTTGAATTGTAAGAGAACAACTTCATCGGCGAAGGTTGGGTTGTTCACCATTGAAGAATCATGTAACGATGGGTGTGAATGGTACGAAGGAAGGGTAGGTAATTCGGTGGCGTGTTTGTAAAGCTGGCATAGTAGCATGGCAGTGGGTCATCATGAGAGCGGGAGAGAGTGAAAGTAGTTGCTGGGTTTCACATTTCGTCAGTGTACTACTGCCCTCCGTGAATCAAAAATCAAAGTCTGGGCTTTGATCAGAAATCTACTATTCATATAACGCAAGCTCATTTTATATCTCGCGTCAATTAGAAGCACTCACAAATACAGAACACATCTCCTTGCTGTTGCATTCTCGGCCAACGTTCGAGTTTCGTTTATGTCGGGTTAAATCGATTACGTACTATCCTTCACTTCGCCTTTTGCGACGATCGACCATTTTTCAGCCTGTTGGCTCGAAATCGTTAAGCTCGATCGTTCAACAAACAAGCGGCATGATCACCACATCCTTCCTTTTTGTTCTTTAGAATGGTGTTGCAATATGTTCCGTATTGCTTCCCAGTGCGTGTGCGTTTACTATAGCAGGATAGCAGGACTCCTCTCTGGTTGTTGTTGTTTTTGTTGTTTTGATCCTCTATTTGCGGTGTCCACTCACGACGCGCTTATCTCAGTTTCATCCGATTCCGTCGAATGATGTTACCGCCAACCTTGACTTCATAGATCCTTTCTTCCTTCCGACGTTCGATCACTCCCTTCCGTCAGCTTCCTTCGGATCCCGGTACTGACTGCACCCATACCTCTTCTTCCGTAGCTAGTGGTGGGAGGCTTTCCGATGCGCGATCATAGTACTTCTTTTACCTTAGCATTCTATTCCGTAGTCGGTCGTGGAGAACTTCGGCCGGCGCTTTCTCGGGCTGCAGTAGTTTTCGCGGTCGGTATTAGCGTTCTTGTCCGACGACTGAATAGAAGCTGTGTGGGACTCGCTCCAATATCAGTAGATAGTGTGTTCTTTCGACCCAGTAGCATCATGTAGGGATCTTCCTGGGTCTCCTTGGCTTTCGTAAACACTTTCTTCGCTTCCTTCACTATGGTCTTACCATATGATTCGCTATGCTATGAGCTGGTTAACCGGTGACGAAAATCCACTTCTTGCTGAATGCACGAAACTCTGTACTATTGCATTTCGGCCCGTTGTCGGAAATCACCACCTCGGGTATTCCATGCCGAGCGAATTGGCACCGCAACTTGTTCACCTTAACCTGCGTACTCGTCGTCATAAGAGCATCGATCTCGGAATAGCCACTAAAGTAAGCTTCCACAATCAAGTAATTCCTTCCGTCTTGAGCAAAATGTCCAGTACAACGATCTGCCAAGGTCTGTCAGGGACGTCACGAAACATCATCGGTTTTTTGTCTGGCGTACATCGCGTTTCCTGCATGCCACACAATTGGTGGCATAGTCACGTATTTGGCTGGTCATTCCGAGCCAGAACGACAGTCCGCTAGCCCTTGCCACGCAGGTGTTGGTTCCTAAATGTGCACAGTGTATCAGCCCCAACATCGAATGTTGCTGTGCCTTTGGGACTACTATCCTGTTGCCTTTGAGTTCATCGCGAACGTGGAAGGATGAAGTCAGCTCCTTGGGCAGCTTTTTCTTGTCTTCGGGCCATCCGTTCCTTATCGTGTGCTTCAGTAGCCTGCACAACTCGTGCTTCTCCGTGCACGGTTGGCGCTGCTGCAAGCGTTCCTCAGCGACGACGATAAACCTTGTTGTATTGACAAAATCCGGGTCTTCTTCCTTTCCTGGCGTGTCTGACAACTTCGCTCTTGAGCGCGTGTCCGCAATCTGCATCTGGGATCCTGGCCGGTAGATAATCTCTAAGTCATACTTCTGCAGACTAATCAGCATCCTTTGCAGATGGCATGAAACAACATGGAGCGGCCAACTGGCAATCGATGCCAGGCGCTTTTGGTCGGTAAAGGCAGTGAATTTGCGGCTAAACGTATAGTCATTGAAGCGCTCCACGGCGTAAACCAATGCAAGCATTTCTAATTGCACGTAACGACGCTTGGCCTCTGTCAGCGTCCGGCCGCGAAAGCCGATAGGCTTACCGTTCTGCCTGAGTACGGCTCCGATACCATACTGACTGCTGTCAACGCTGGATCTCGAGTGGGTGTGTTGGAGCGGGGGCGCTCATGATCAACTCATTTATTTTCTGATATGGTCTCATGTTTCGCATCCCAATGCCGCTTCTCACCCTTATGCATCAGTTTCCGTATCGATGCCATTACATCGACTAATCTAGACAAGAAACGACTTAGGTAATTCACCATCCCATTCAGACTGTTAACGGCTTTTGCATCAGTAGGAGGAAGCATCTTTTTGATGGCCCTTACTTTCTCTGGGTCTGGTTTCAGTCCTTCGGAGCTTAGCACGTTTCCATTAAATACCACTTGCATCCTACGCAACTCGATCTTTTTTTTACCTTGATGTTCCTTGCAAAACAGAGCTGCGAAAATCGGTCGAGGTTCTGGTCTTGCTCCTTTCGCGTAGGGCCAAAAACCAAAACCTCGTCTGCTACACAGAACGTTCCTGGTAAACCGTCTAAAGCCTGTATCAGTCGTTTCTAGAATATCTCGCTAGATAGATTCAGTCCAAACGGTAGATGAAGCCAACGGAAACGCCCAAAAAGTGTCCCAAACGTGGTCAGCTAGCTTGACTCTTCGTCAAAACGCCGAAGAATGGTCGACTTTTGTGAATATTCTAGCACTGGATAGCACCAGAAGTACATCGTTTTGTGTCGGTAGCATATAATGCTCCCTCCTGAGCGCTGCGTCAAGTGGCTTTGTGTTACTACACCCTCGTAGTTCCCCAGATTTCTTAGTGACAATCGCCACTTAGCTAGTCCAATCGGTTGGCTCCTCAACTTTGGCTGTTACACCCAAACTGCCAAGACGCTGCAGCTCGTCTAAAAACTTCTCACTTAAGGCGATACACATCTTTCCTGGTTGGTGACACTATCGGCTTAGTGGATTCTACTAGAGATAAATGGGCACGCCCTTCGAATCTCTCCACAACTCCATCAAACACGCTCGGATACCTATCCACAATATCTTTGTTAGCTTCACACGAATGGACAAAGGTTTCATGGTCAAAAGAAACAAAACTGAGACTCTGAGTATAATCAATGTTCAAAATGGGCATAAGGACTCCTGGGACTATCAGGAAATCCAGTTGGTGTTTTATGCCGTTTGTCGGATTTATGACCTTCAACATGGCGGTACCTTTCGATCGCAGCTTTGAACCGTTCCGCATTCTGAGGCAATTCTGCGTTCTATCACATGTCACTCCGACACAGTGCTTCTTAGCTCGGGTGTTGACAGTATCCTCAGAGTCTATACCATTTTCCATTGAAGTTGGACATTCGGGCAAAACGTTTACGCCTGGGGGTCAACGGGGTTGCTCCTCCGGGGCAATCAAGTTGAGTCTTCGCTATGCGGAATAGAACCACTCACTGGCATGGTAGAGGCTGTTTCATTGATCAAGCGCCTGAGGTCCTATTTGCTGAAGGCGCTTGGCCAATGAAACAGCCCCTACCATGCCAGTGAGTGGTTCTATTCCGCATAGCGAAGACTCAACTTGATTACCCCGGAGGAGCAACCCCGTTGACCCCCAGGCGTAAATGTTTTGCCCGAATGTCCAACTTCAATGGAAAATGGTATAGTTGGAAGCGTAGCGGTCGTTCTCGAATCAGAAGCGTCTCGAACACACTTATGTTCTCCACGATTTTCCAATTCGTTTATCGAGAAATCCTGCATCTGTTCGTTGACGTTCCCGACCATTGAGCTGAGGTTGTCGGATCTGCAATAGCCAGCAAAGTGGTTTTTCTTGGAACACTTCGTGCATGTTCCTCTCCAAGCTGGGCAGCTCTTCTTTGATGTGGGCGACCGCAAAACTGACAACTTGAACCCTGTCCATCGGGTGTCTGTGGCAGACTATTGTTGGTTAGGGATACCGCATGCAGATCGGTATTTGCTTCCGCTCTCACATTCTCGAACTGCTGCACCGTCCTTGCTCCACTCAGGCAGATGTCCACAAATTGTTCCAAAGATAGGTTCCTTTGTCTCAGAAGGCGCCGAGTGAGCTCATCATTCGTAATGCCGATGACAGTGCGATCACGTATCAAGGACTCTCTCATACGCTTGCATAAGTCGTAGTTACGTGCCAACAGCTTCTGTTCTGTGATGTCAGTCTTGAGCAATTCGCCTGGAGATCGATTGCGACAAAAATTTGATATCTCTGGTATGTCTCATTTCCCTGTCCTTCGCAAAACGCCCCGAATCTTCTCAGCACTTCCGGAAGTTCGACTTCCTGACCTGCGTCGCTGAGCTTCATTGTCTCGAGCACCCTGCTGGCTTCATTACCCATAGTATACCTGAACATCACCAACTGGTAAGTCATCGGTTGAGTATCCAACTGGGTCAGTGTGACGAAACCCATCAAATACGCTTTCTATATTCTCCAGTTCTCTGGCAGCGTGCTTACAATCATCTGCAGAGCGATCGGTAGGGGGATCGATGGCTGTTCACCAACACGAGCAGGTTCCGGCGCGTTGACTTCTTCTCCATTGTCACCATGTCATGTGGCCCTTTGTGAATCAAAAACCAAAGTCTGGACCTCGATCAGAAATTTACTATTCACATAACACAAGCTCATTTTATATCTCGCGTACAGTAGAAGCACTCACAAATATAGAACACAGCTCCTTGCATTCTCGGCCAGCGTTCGAGTTTCGTTCATGTCGATCTAAATCGATTGCGTACTATTCTTCACTTCGCCTCTTGCAGCGATCGACCATTTATCAGCCTGTTAGCCCGAAATCGTTAAGCTCGATCGTTCGATAAACAAGCGGCATGCTCTTCGCAGTCAGTATGCGCAATATTACTCGGTTGCCTAGGGCGAGGTAGGGATTCTCCGATTATGGTTGATGTGCTTTGGTTTTATGTTAACTTGGAATGGCAGGCGTAAGGCGAAGATCACCTGAAGGTTTGGTTGCATATTTTCTGAGATAACAGTTACATCGTGAAACGACTTCGGCCGATCGACAGCTAGTTCATAACGCAGCGCCGAAACCGGCTTCCGCGTTGAGTGTAGATAAGCATCATGGATTGAATGGTTCAGCGGCTATACTACGGTGTTCTCGCTTCTCCGGTGATGCAACTATAGCCTATTTCCATTCTATTCTTAGAAGGATAAAGGAGGACTTGTGTTCCATCTTTTGTTGTTAAGATCCCTTCTCTAAAAGTAATAATTTTACTCGCTTGATGGGTTCCCCATGCTAGGAGTTCGGCCAGTTAGTCCACAGTGAATTCTCTGCGGCTGATCTTCGTAGCGCTAACCTGCATGTGAGAGTGGGCAAGGAAATGATCCACCCAAAAGCTGAAGTCACCGATGCTTGGCTTCCATCGTTGATGAGGTCGTAATACCGCCGCTCATTCTCTCCGGAGCTTCATGACAACGGAAATAATATATGCACCTTGAGCATGTATTTCTGCGGCAGTATGTAAAAGCTACACCGTTGAGGGTGGTGTTCTGTTTACAGTGGTCCGAACCTGTCATAATGTCACAAGAAGTTCAGTCATTAGAATTTGCAAGTGGGCCTACGAGTGCATTGAATCGTTGAGTCGAATGCTACACCAATGCAGTATGGCACAAAATACCCGGCACTTTCGCTCCAATCGAATTGTCAATCGGCTCGATCTGCTTGCGCATTCTCATTGAGCAAATTATTACTAGGGGTTCGGAACACTGTAAGTCCGATTTGTTTGCGTCCACTTATGACTAACGTAACAGTTGCTTTGGGGAACCGGTTGTAGTATGCATGGAATGCCAAGTCTGACATATTATGTTTATGCTTTCATTCAAGAAGTGTTGGTGGATGGTCGTGAAATTCATGAGGACCCGATCTTTCACTTAACCCCTTCGTTATGTCGGAACGCAAAGAAATGTTCAGGGAATCCACATCTTACTTGCGGCGCTTGAGCTTGCGTCCGCGGGATGTTTCTCACAGCACTTTTGCCTATTTGGAGCTCCCTATCATGTTATTGTGCTTATATGCAAGCATTTAAACGCTTGCCAATCTGTGCACTATCTTGCGGATGCCATATGAAGCGATGTATGGAAATCACTCTCCGAGAAGACATCCATTATTGATAAATCAGGGGATGGAGTGCAATTGTGCCTTTAGCGCAGGAGGTAGGACGATTGTCTCTTTGCTTGTGTTTAAAATTCACTTCTTTTTCATAACCTACCCATGTCCTTGATGACCCAGTGGTCGCGTTGGCGATTCGGAGAACGGGACTGATCATCGGGGGGTCTGAAAGAACACCTTCAACTCCATGTTTAGTACAGTCGCCTAAAAGCATGTGACAACCAGCATTAACAAGCAATCCAAGGTGACGAAGGAAATCGATACCGATACTTGTGAAGTGCACAGACTCAACCTAGAAAACCCACTGAAAATCTTGGTGGAGATTTAAGTCTAGGTTCATCATGCGCTGACCGTAGAAAGTTATCGGCGAACCGTCGGCCGCACACAGAGTGTACGTGGGCTTTGCATACCAGTCGCTTACGTTCGCAGGGATAGTGCTCACTTTCGCTCTCGTGTCGATGAGGAAAGCGACGCAAGAATGTCGATCCATAACGCAAAACAGGCGATCTGTTTTCTCACTGATTGACGCGTTGGTCATGCTACCCTGCGGACTGTTTCGTTTCCCTGAGTCGTGCCTAACGCAGGGTGCCAGGCAACGTCTAGTATTTCCGCCATTTTGACGGTGATACCAACACAAATCGTCGATGGGTTCGGTACTGTCAGACTGAGAACGTGTCGAGGAAATATTGCGTTTTGTGTCGAACGAGACGTAAGCGAAGGCACAGACGAGCTCCAATGAACGATAGCCAATGCATGGCCAGCGTGCCCTGCTTCGAAGCCTTCACTGCTGCTAGCCTACTGCGAAGTAGCGCCATTTTCTACTCTCGAGGACTTGACGATTTGCAGCAAGTGCGACACTCGTTTTTCATCACTGCGAGTTTCCTTGCTGAAGCTACTGGATGTCTTCTGCGAAAGACGTTCAAACGCAGCGTCTGATGTTGTGGCTAGTTATCTCATGGGCTTAGTTAGAAACATGAACAGTAGTATCGACAACGGCCCTGGTAGGCGTGCAAGCCAATGCTCCTTTAGCTTGTCTTCGTTCAAAAATAATAGCCTAAGAACGCGTTGAATTTCGAGGAGTAACGTCGGCTACTTGCAATCACCAAGCTTTATACCACTGATTTGTTCCAATCGAGCCCATGCACTGGGTTGTGGCTCCTTTGAAGTCGCCTGCTTCGTGGTTTTGTACTTTGCATCCTTTCAGTGAGCCAAATAGAATATCCTTGACCAGCGTCACCACCGATGAATCAAGGCATGGGATGAGTTGATCGTACATTGATCGGTCAGTCTAAATACCCTTGTTTTCGAGTTCCATCTCGAACCGAGCAAAACAAATATCTGGTTTATATTTCATGAACTCCGGAACAGCTAGATTTAGCATGCCTAAGATGTGAAAGGACTCATTTACTACCTACGAGTTTTACTTAGCGAAGATAAAAGAGACGATGAAATTGTTAAATCTAGTCAGGAAACAAATAAGTTCATCTATAAAATCGAGATAAAGGAGCGTACACAACAAAAATACAAACCAGCTAAAAATTTCAAATGCGCGCTTGCGTATCGGGGTCACCAATTTCTAGAACTAGTAAATACTAGTTTGGAGTGGAGGCGCGTAATCCCGCGCTGCTATCAGAAGTGAAGTTGAACACAGCGGACTATATTCAAATAGCAACAAAAAACGTGGACGGATGAATCGAGACAGGAGCGAACGTCAGCACTGGAACTCACAGAGCAGACGAGTGCTGTGCCGGATGTTGGCAAGCATGGCCGTAGGGTAAGGGGCAGTAAGCTGAGAACAAATGGTGCATGACTAATCAGAATAGATTTATACATTACAGGCACTCCCGTGGCCTTTGTAATTGCAGACATGCTGGTGTTTCAGAAGTCTAGCGGTGCTCCTTATGCAACGATGAGCAGAGAGATGAAAGTGTCTGAGATCTCTACATCGAAAAGGATCCGTTTCACTTTCCAAGGGGAGAACCACTCTCATTGCCGTTCTCCATAAGAAACTTTTTAGTGATCAGCTTATTGTTTTCGTGCATCACAGCTGTTGCACATTCATGAAGGAATTCTCAGCTCTTACAACAAATTAACTTACTTCCATGGTCGTGTGACAACCATTACCAGTGAAATTCCACAATAGGGGAATTAGCTAGCTATTTCAAGTTCATCGTCCTCAGCCGTTTAAGTGTTTGATGGTCTTATAACAGCGCTTTACACTTTGGGAAGGCGAAATGCATGCGAGAGCATGGAATCATTTGAGAGCGCTTCTTCAGGATTGACTACATCAGCTGATTGTTGTTAATCAGAAAGACAATGTCGTCTTTTGCTTTTGTCGCCCATGGAGTCTCATTTACCGCGCTTTTGTGTTTCGCAGTGAGACATTAACTAAGAACTAGATAATCAAATTTGATTAGATTTAGAAAGTTGGTGAGTGCTTGCGAGCGTCACTTGTCGTTGAAGGAGCATTTTGCACTTGACCTTGATATAAATAAATGAATGAATGGTATATTCCTCGGCGATGCGAAGCACAGTCCAACTAT
>OX104063.1:154491983-154854416 GCA_944474145.2 Dicrocoelium dendriticum | reverse complement strand
TCGTTGTCCATGAAGGTTTCGATGCTTTTGCCTTTGATTTGCTCAGTATTGGAAAACCTGGAGATTCCATCTGGATTCAATCACACGATGGCTCCCTTGTCTTCAATCTGCTTATTGGCTGCGTCTTTAACCCCACATTCAACTAAGACACGAGTAGCTGAACGTGTTGAGCTCTTTATCATGTGTCTGAACTTCCCCTCAGACACATGATAGTAGGCGGAGGTTGCAACATGCCAAACATCCAATGGCACAATCAGAGAGCACCTGCTCCATACTCGTCATTCCTGCGCATCATCATAGCAGATGAATGGTTTCAACACATCGTGGAACCTATTAGACTGTCCAATATCCTTGACCTCTAGCTTACACGCGGTCTCAATCACGTGTACGCTAGTTTAAGGATAGCACCTCAGGTAGCGACAACCAAGTGGTATAACGGTCGTTCATTCTAGCAAGCTTAAAGAGCACTACGACTAAACCAGCTCCCATGTCCAGACCAGGGCAACAGGTTGACTGGAGAAGTTTTTCAACACTTCGGCGGTCGATGACTTGGGCCTGATTCTTCCTGACCAGACATATCGGCGCTGCAATATACGAACTGTACTGCAATCTAGAATTCTGCATAGATGTACTTACACCGAAACCATCCCGAGGATTTACGAAACCTTCACTGGCTGTAGCTTCCACGCATGCAGCGGATGTTAAACTCCAGAAACTGCTAGCCAAATATCGAAAGAAACGTGAGTTCTTACTTCGTATACGTATCAATAATTTCCAGACAGAATGGAGGAATAGGCAGTCAGATGCTAGGCTAGCTGAAGAAAGCAGGGCACTCTCATACAA
The DNA here is from genome assembly GCA_944474145.2 of Dicrocoelium dendriticum. Lineage (NCBI taxonomy): Eukaryota > Metazoa > Platyhelminthes > Trematoda > Plagiorchiida > Dicrocoeliidae > Dicrocoelium > Dicrocoelium dendriticum. The sequence continues at coordinate 154,853,573 of OX104063.1, read as the reverse complement.
AACCAGCTCCAAAGCTCTTGTTTTATCTGATGCAAAACAGAAGCAGAAGAAAGTCAAAATTCATAGCATCGCTAACAATGTCGGGCGGCATAACAGTTACTGACCCAGAAATCCTGTGCGATTTCGTTAACAGGCACTGTGGTGACTCATTCACTGACGTCCAGGCGACACACCTTAGCGCAATACCTAGGCTAACCAACAACGAGCTATCCACTGTCGAGTTTGACATACGCTCGATCACTAGGACAGTCAAATCACACAACTTGACTTACCACCCTAGTCCCCATGGTCTGCCGCCTGCTCTTCTGAAACAAGGTTCTGATATTCCGCTCTTACTCCTTAACATATGCATGTTAGCTAAGGGTAACGACGTCTTTCCAGTAGCATGGAAGCATGCGATTCTTCTACGAAGTCACCAAATTGGCTGCCGGTTACACGTTGACAACTACCGCCCCATAAGTCCTACGCCGTTTACGTCAAAAGCAATGGAGTGGCTGGTTAAGGAAAGAATGCTTGACTTCCAGCTACCGCGAAACCGTATTACCAGGTCTCAATCTGGGTCCTTGTTGGCTAAGTCATGTTAGACCTGGCAGTATGAGTTCATGGACATGGTGACACTTAAAATTGACACTGGAGCTGCGCTTATTATAATCTTTCTCAACACGTGGAAAGCCTTCGACCGAGTCCCAAACTCTGGCCTTCTGACCAAACTTAGATCCTTTGGTATCTCTAACCAACTATTGCTTTGGTTCACATCGTACCTTGCTAATATCACACAGTCGGTTCGAATAGGATACAAGGCTTCGGAATCACGTGCAATAACCAGTGGCGTATTTCGGGGCAGGGTCTTAGGACCATTGCTGTTCCTGCTCTACATCAACAATGTATTTGACTCCTTTTCACACAGTAAAACATTTCTATTCACAAATGACAGCAACATACTCTTCACATTCGACCCACACGCCCAAAGGAACCCCCGTGTACAGAGAGACTTAAAGCGCTTGAAAATTGCTGCAGCCTTTCAAAAATAAATTTCTCACCTGCAAAATGCAAAGTTCTATCACACCGTTGCAGTGTGCCTCACGGCGCATTGTAACTACATGGCTCATCCCTTGCAGGGTGCGCTACAGCCAGGGACATTGGCATACATTACTCCAGTTCCATTAGTTTTGCCGAGCAGGTGAGCTATAGCTCTGCAAAATGATCAACCAGCGGTATGATCTGCGAATTGGTGCTACTTGTGGAATCACTGCTAGCTCTGTACAAGTCTTGCGCCCGACAAATTTTGAAGTAGTGTTCAATTATGTTCACCAATTCGCGCAAGAGTGACGGTATAGAAATTGGGCGGGTGCAAGGAAATTTTCCCAAAAGTCTCCTTGGTTCGTCCACGCTTAGGTATCGAGGCAGACGCAAACAGCTTAAACTGGAACCACTGTGGCTACACAGGCTCAAGAGCAAGGTCGTGTTTTCGTTTTAGATGATACAAAAGCCAGGGGTCCATAGTGAGTGGTTTTTCTACATGTAGACACTGATCGTTATCCCATACGAGCCAGACCGTTTTCCGTAACCCTGCCTAGTGCTAGATCCGGCATCCGCTCCAACTTCTTTCTTCATGAATACACCATCGCATGGAATCGACTGCCGATGCCCATCCGGACCGCCAAGACACCCCAGAGTTTCGACGTACCTTACGCAGATTTCTAAACGCAACCCAAATATATGAATCCCTAGGAATATGCATATCTGAAGATTAGCTGTGGGAGCATGGACCTGCTCGCCACCAAAGCATACCCCCACAAGCGTTCCTCAACGTTTGTGCCTACCAACTTATTGGATACCCAGTATCATTACTCTGTCTGACTTAATTGTTATCTTCTAATGATTCAAGTCTTCTGAATCCCATTGCGTGAGGCAGAGCACTTGCGTTGCTAGCATCCATTCTCATTTACAACAATTTTCATAGAGTCATTATATCTGTTTAACAGCAGTTAGTCGCCACAGACTCAAATCAAGTCTGCAGATATCCGGAGCTGGCTAGAAGGCACACTTTCCATACAACGTTTATTCGCTTCCCTGTTTGCATCACGGCTCAGCTGGTTTGTTGACCGGTTCTGTGCCACCGCAGGATCCACTAACAACTAAAGGCTTAGTCCGAATAATATTGCTGACCACTGCACTCTGTCCTAGCGCTCTTATCTGCCGTTCGCCTAACTTTCGTCAACTCTTCTTGGCAGCAGTTTGTCTTTGGTGGCTCCATGCACCTGTGCAAATCTGTAGCTCTGAAGGAGCCACCCTTTACCCTCCAACCTTCTTTCCCTCTAATATCTGTCTCTCTAATCTTCGCTCGCTTGTTGCCGTATTCATTGACACTGTAGATATCAACTAGTGACGAAACGTCTTGCTCATATGGCTTCACCAGCCACTGATACTAACTTTCCCAGAGCCATTATCGCAGTTTAGCAACAGCTAGTCGCCATAGGCCCCAGTCAATTCTGCGGATATGCGGAGCTCACTAGGCGTCACTCCTTCCCTACAACGTTTATTCTCTTAGATCGGTTGCATCTCCACACAGCTGGTGTGGTGACCTATTCTGTGCCACCGTAGGTTTTAATAGAAAAGGACGGCTTAATGCGAATGCAATGGCTAGCCACTGACTCCTCTCCTAGTGCCCTTTTCTGCCGTTCGCCTCACTATCGTCAACACTACTTTAGAGCAGTTTGTCGTTGTTGGCTCCGTGCATCTCCGTGCGAATCTGTAGCTTCCTAGAAGCCACCCTTTACCCTCCAACCTTCTTTCCCTCTAAGGTCTGCTCGCCAAACTTCGCTCGCTTGTTGCTTGTTGTGTCTCTATGAAACTGAGAATAAATTATTTATTTATTTATTTATTTATTCCTTGACACTGAAGGTATCCACTAGTGACGAAACGTCTTACTCATATGGCTTCACCAGCTACTGATACTACCTTTCCAAGAGCCATTATCTATGTTTAACAGCAGCTAGTCGCCATTGGCTCCGTTCATTTCTTCGGATATCTGGAGATCCGTATTCACCACACCCACTCTACAAACTTAATCTCTTGGACTGTTAGCATCACAGCTCAGCTGGTTTGTTGACCTATGCTGTGTCACCGTAGGATCAACTATTAACGAAAGGCCTCATCCGAATGCCATTGTTGGCCACAGATCTCTCTCCTACCGCCGAATTTGCCGTTTGCCTAAAAGTCTTCACCTCTTCTTGGCAGCAGTTACTCGTTGTTGGCTCCATTCAAATCTGCTGCTATCCGGAGCTCTTTAGGCTTTACTCCTTTCTTACCTCGTTCATTCCCTTGGACTGTTTGCAGGACAGCTCAGCTGGTTTAGTGACCTATTTTGTGCCACCGTAGGTTCCACTAGTAACCCAAGGCTTAATCCGAATGCCATTGCTGGCCAACCTACTTCTCCAACCTTCTTCCTTTAATGTCTCTCTTTAAGCGTTGCTCGCTTGTTGATTTATTCATTAACGCTGCAGGTAACCACTATTGCCCAATCGCCTTACCAATACGGCTTCACCAGCTGCTGCTTTTACCTTTTCTAGAGCCAGTAGTTCTGTTTAGCAGCAGCTAGCTTCCATAGGCTCCATCTAACCCTACGGATATCTGGAGATAGGTATTCACCACCCTTCTCTACAAACGTTACTGTCTTGGACAGTTTGCACCACAGCTCAGCTGGTTTACTGACCTATTCTGTTCCACCGTAAGATCCATTAGTGACTGAAGGCTTAATCTGAATACCATTGCGGACCAGTGACTTCTCTCCCAGCGCCCTTATCCGCCGTTCGCCTAAACTTCGTCAACTCACCTTGGCAGCAGTTTGTGTTTGGTGGCTCCATGCATCTGTGCAAATCTGTAGCTCTGAAGGAGCCACCCTTTACCCTCCAACCTTCTTTCCCTCTAATATCTGTCTCTCTAATCTTCGCTCGCTTGTTGCCGTATTCATTGACACTGTAGATATCAACTAGTGACGAAACGTCTTGCTCATATGGCTTCACCAGCCACTGATACTAACTTCCTATAGTCAGTATCTGTTTATCGGCCGTTACTCTTCATAGGTTCTATGCAACTCTGCGGATATCCAAAGCTTGCTATGAGGTGCTCCTTTCCTACAAGGTTGCTTCTTTTGCATTGCAACGAAGGTGGTTCTGTGAAGCTGTAGGCGTCTACATGTGACCGAATTTCTTAATCGAGTGGCTACAGTTGGCCCCTGGTGATCTGTTTACCAACCCTTTAATCTCGGTTGTCGCACCATCAACACCTTTAGCTACCGCGATTTGGTGTACTCTCCTGGCATCTCTGCGCATATTCGGGTCTTGCTAGGTGCCGCTCCTTATCTTTCCAACCGGTTTCTTTTAGACTGTTTGCATCACATGTTCCTGCTGGTTTGTTGACCTATTCTTTGATACTGTCGTTTTCATTAGTATCTTGAATATCTAATCCAACTAGCAATTTTGACCACTGAAACCAAGTTCATTAGCGCCAATTCTCCATCGTCTTATCTTCGACACTTACTCCTCCGTACATATCCCTTTAAGCCAAGCCGGATTTCATTATGCTGTGCTCCCTGTCTTCATGTACTTATGTACATAATAGCTACTATATGGTCTTAGATAATCCTCATCCAGTGGAGTATATTTAAATATCTCCACCTCGTCACCGTATCTTCTGGTTTTCGATTGCCACCAGTCGTGATTACATACCCACCTTCTGGTCTCCGGTTGAGTTCTAACGCCGGAAGCAAATACCACTTTGATTTCTTCCCGGAACCCTGCTCACCACCCTCATGAAATTAATTTATCCACTTGGCCATGCCTTCTACTGTGTAATCAAAAAACTTTTCAGCGTAATATCTGTTACAGATTGTACACCAGTTGTCCTAATAAATGTCTTAAAGTAGGATTTCCCCAATGCTTGGTACCATGACTGTCCTTGTTTGGTTTCTCTCCGGCTGTTCCTCTCTTACCCTTTTAGCAGGTCGTGACCATCTTCGAGCTCCAGGCTTGAACTGAGAAACTTCCTCCGTCTGAGATGGGACGAACTAACCAACAAGAACTTACCAGGACCATAGCTTCACTTCAAACCAACTACCTGCACCCACCACCTCAACCACCGATGTCCAGTGTGGGTATCTGGACAAGAATTCTTCACACCACAGAACATATACATGTTTAGAGAAGGTGAGACCCCATACACTGGAAAGTCTACTAACCTTCTAACTCAGACTTGCTCCTCAACTGACCTAAACGTCCACGTTGGACGCTGACTGTGCCGTTAAACTAACCAACAGAGGAATCACCGGAAGACGAATAACTACATGAACAAATGCTGCATCAGGAGCTTTGCCAGTTGTACATGCCCATTCATAGCAATCGGCGACAGTGTTCCAGGACTTGGTGGCTTTTCGTCTGGCAAGCGTTCCCCCATAAAAAGCCAGATATGTCCTTCTATCAACACTGTGACGTGGCGGAAGTGACTCGCCAATGAATAAAGTCACGGCCCACTGTTAAACACTGGAACACCAACTAGTCAATTTTTAATATTTTAGTGTCACGCGCAACAACGATACTCTCAGTCTTCATCTACTGTACCTACTCCATTTACCGTGCAAGTTCCTTAACTTTACGCACACGTGAACCGGTTTACTGGCACTCTACTTACGACTTTGCTCCTCAAGAGTGCTTCGACTGTTTCTGCAAATTGTACAACTTTTGGCCACAGCCAATTACTTGCGTGGTAACGTACTGTTGCGCCACATAATTACTTGCATATTTTGTTCCTACCTAAGGCGACGTGGCCCGATGAGTGCAAGAATAAAATATGAATTTTTAGTTAATTTCTTAAATGGGACCAGCAATTGAGCCTAGACAAGACAATACCCAGTAACGAAATACGCACCCATGTTACCCACTAACCAGCGGAAAAATAGGACGCAAGTGGCCTGAGATTAATTGAGCAACCAAACGGCCAACAAGAAGCATAGCCAGTTACAACTTGCCATGTAACTGGTCTGCGGCGGTGTTGCAGGACGTGCTAGGTTTTCGCCTAGCAAGCCTACTCTATAAAAATCCACAATGGCTGTTTAATCACACGGCGACGCGGCGGATGTGACTCGGAACCGAAGCAAGCCACAGCCCATGAATTCCCAAGGGCAAGCGTGCATGCTTCACATTTCACTATTTTTGAAGCTTTCGTTACACTAACCCATTACATCTGCATATACTTTCGTCTATTCTTTCCGCGATTTCTTTAAACAAGTTCAACGTTAACCTGTGCTTGGCGCACACACGAACGGAATAGATCCTCACACCTCCCTGGAGTTTGCTCTAGAGTTACCTTCTAATCTACCATCCGGAATCCGTGATTTATTATTGGCGGGTTTAAATAAATGGACGACATTTTATTTTCGACACAGCGACGTACGCCCTTTGAGCATCAGTCGCATAGTGCAATATTGTACGTGGTAGCATGAATAACAGAAACAAGCGCGGGAGTAGTGCAGGTGTAGTAGATAGTGTGGGCCCACTTGGTAAAAAGATTGAAAGAACTTTATCCTAGCAAGATGCAAGACGTAGAGAAAACCATTAGATCATTAAGGTGAAGCATGTCGGTGAGGAATTAGTCCGATGACGTTGTGTTCTCAGTGCGGGTCACCTGAGCAAGTCATGTGAAGATAGCCGAGAAAACCTCGTACAAATAGTGGCATGTCAGTGATCAACTATGTAGGCATAGTCGTACGAACAGATTTATGCACTGAAGTTGTACAATTGGTTGTCGGTCAACGCCAATGCTTGTTTGGGGAAGTGACCTTAGTGAGCGGCGAGTCAAATCCGTCACCTCGCAGTGTTGGGGAAGGGCTAATTTTTGTCATGGCGGAAAAGGGTTTCGCCACCGTTGTCCTTGGTAACATTTAAGTTTGTTTGAGTGGCTGTAGAGTATATTCTTACTTTTGGTGGTATTAAGGTGCGGGGAAGTAGAAAATAATGCAATATGGATTTGCTTCGTAAAAACGGTTATGATAAACTAAAGTGATGACTACAGGCGTAGTTGAAATTCACGGCATAATGGAAAGCTGCCAAGTGTTAACTAAAAGTGTAGTGAAAACGGCTGGTATATGGAGCAAATAAGTGTTAATACAATTGTTTCATGAATGTAAAGTTTATGCTTGCAGTAAGTTACCTGCTTGGATAAGGGGTATACATACCCCTTGTCTGATTCTTGTATTCTTTTATTTTAAAATCGCGATGAATGAAAGCAAAATTTACAAATAATATTTCTTACCAACTACCATTTTTTGTACGTACTTAAGCACAAAGCGATCTATACACTTCTCTTTCAAATCCAGTTATGAACGCATCACAATTTAGCCTGGTGTACCAGGACACAAAGTCCCTCCAGGCCGATTTTTCATGTCAAAAATTAGCCACTCTCCGCAGTGTTGTTAAACAGACAGTTGTGGCTTTTTGTGAGCAGAAGGCTTGCCAGAAGGATACCCAACACATCCTGGAGCACTGCTCACCGGTGGTCTCAGAGCGATTGTCCTCGCGAACATCTACAGTTATTTTTTGCCATTTTGTTTTCTATGGTCGTAAATGTCTTCTTCGGAGCCGAACGCAAGTGATTGAAGCTGTTGAAGCTGGACGACTCAGGTGCTTCTATTTATTTGATTGACTTTCCAGGTTCATTTAGTGTATCAGGATTGTAGTGCAGATGGTTTCCTTCTTCTCCGTTGGGTTCGTGGCCAGGGGAGCATCACGTGCGCGTCTTCAAAGGTGTTCGGTGCAGATAATGCCATCCTTTAGCATAGGGAAGAAAAGAAAACGGAGGGAGCAAACTGCCAAATAAATTAAACAGGACTATCTTAAAGCATAAATACATAATGTTTTGCAAAATACTGGGGAGTACAAGCAATGGAATGACGAAATAGGTTATAAAACATACCTGTTGTTTTGCATGCAAATGGAAGACTCGATGTTTGTTGCATGTGAGAGATCATTACTGTCCGAATTGGTCTAGCATAGTCAACCGTTGTCCTGTGTAAAACGTGGTGGTCGCACGCCTGGTCAACCGCTGAACGAGTTAAGGGAATCAGAAGAGCGTAGTGAGTAGTGAGATATGCGACTAAGATGTAGGGTAAGCAATCGATCTACAGTAGTAAAGCTTATCGGTTGAACAGGTATGAAAGCTAGTAAAGATGCCAGGCCGAGTTAGTGACCCATGAGGATGATAGCGTAAACGGTTCAGTAATCGGATGCTAGAGAAACATCCGGGTGCTGTTTGGAGACGAAGTGTCTGCAAACTTGCAACTAGAATATTAGGGACTATATACTACAGCTGTAGCGTGAATACGGTTGCAAAGCCAGCTCTGAAAAGGACCTGGAATAGCCGGAAAGATATCCAGCAACGCTAAAAGCTGCTAAGTTATCCACTGCTAGTTGGACTTCTACAACACCGCATACAAGACACACAGACAATAAGAAAAAGCCATAGTGAGACCCGGATTAATTGTGAGGTAGAAACTGCCCGCTGTCGTAGTACAAGGCACAGAATGATAAGCATTCAACTTTAAAAACAGAAGCGCGAACAGAAGGAATTCCATACAACGGCAGTAGCGAGACAATGATTACACAGCCAGTTCTGAAAAGGAACAGTAGTAACAGAATAATATGCGCAGCATAGCCAATAGCTAACTAGATAGTTCACTTTAAGGTGGACGTCTACGGTGGAAGCTTAACTTCAGATAGACGGCTAGGTAGTACGTTGCTGTCAGTCCGATTAATTAATAATCATGAGCGGCACGCTGTTTTAGGCTTAGGCGTAGACTAGTGGGTATAGGTTATTGAAGACTGGAGGAGAACCGATAGCACTACCTGCAGCAGCTATAGCGCGAAACCGATTGCGCAGCTAGTTCTAGAAGTTACCAGGGGTAATGGAATAAAGCAAGGTGCGTGCCGGTTTAGTTGGGGAGCATGAGCCTCGCTCTATCTAGCGGGAAAGCACGTACGAAGCAAAACCAGAAGCAATAATAGACGGGACTAAATAATACAGCTAGAGTGAGAGCGAGCTCTGGAACAGGCCTGGGCAGCGGAATAATTTGGATAGCAGCGTTGAAATATACTAAGCGCTACCCTCCAAGGGGCACTTCTTTAGTGAAGCTTATAACTTAAATAGACAGTAGAGTAGAGTAAGGATGCGTACCGGCAGGAGCCACCTACTATCTGATGGAGAGGCATATACGTATGGGCATACAAGTTTGAAAACTAAAGCGAGAAGAGACGCCAACACATACTACAGCTGTTGTGCGGAAAAGGTCTCAGAACCAGTTCTGCAAGGGACGTGGAATAGCAGAATGTTGTAGGCTGCATCGCCATAGGACTAAATGTTCCACTTCAGGTAGGCCACAACAGCAAGAACTATAAGTCAAACATCTGGCAGAGAAGTGTGGTTGTGGAAGCCGGATTATTTTGGACCAGGAGCCAGAAGATATAATAAGTTAAGGCATGGACTAATAGGCCACCATAGTTTAGTACTAGAGCGAACATGGAAGTACTTGCACCCCACCGGTTTAATGGGAAAACTGTTGCAGACGCAGCTTTAACCTGGACTATAGGTAACCGGACAAGATGCGCATCGGCACCAAAATATACCACTGTTTCATCCAAGGTAGTATTCTAAAGTGTAACATAATGTTCACGTAGATAGCAGGGAACAGGGTAGAGGGGTCGGATTGCTTTGAAACAAGAGACGCTAGAGGTGGCAATGTAGGACACTGACTAATTGCCGATCAATTTTAAAAATGTAGTGAGAATTGGGACTAGGTTCTACAGTTGTAAGCCGTTGCAACTCTACCTCCGAAAGTGTATAGGCGTGCCGGATTAAGCTAGCAACAAAGCCAACTGATACCAACTGTTCCACTTTAAAGTGGACTTCTACAGGGAAATATTCATGTCAACTATGCGGCAGAGAAAAGTATTGTTTCGCGCCGGGTTCGTGGTGAAGCAGGAATAGCTCGCTGTCTTAAGGTGAAATACATACTAATAGGCACTCAATTTTGAAAAGTAGAGTGCGAAAAGACAGGACTACATACTAAAGCGAGATCAAGAAAGCAGTTAAAGCGGCAGCTTTCTAGCGGACCTGGGTACGTAGCATTATATGGACTGCATCGACAAAAGGTACTAAGTGTTTCACTCCAAGGAGGGTAACAACAGTCAAACACACAAGTCAAGCAGACGACAGAGAACCGTCTGAATCAGAGCCGGATTAGGTTTTGAGCAGGAGCCGCTTACTATCGTAATATAAGTCACGAACAAATAGCAGTTCCTTGTTGAAAACGGGGAAGAGAAGAGACGGGAGTACATACTGCAGGTTAGCAAGGATACGGAGGCAATGCCATGGTTGAAAGGTACGTAAGCTGGCGCAGTGATAGGGACCGCAGCGCCAAACCACACCTGGTGCACCACTCCAACTTAAAGTTCTGCAGTGTAAAGCATAAGTCTAGCAAACGGCAGAAAGGATTAGTGGTGGTGAGAGCCGGCTGTTTTGTGATACATGGGCCAAAAGCTATTATAAGATGTGGATTGGCGCAGTAAGCTGGAGCCAGGATAGAAGGGATGGCATAGTACAGTTGTAGTAAATACACAGTTGCAGTCGCACTATAAACAGGACCAGCGCTAGCAGGATTAGATGGGAATAAGGGCCAAAAGATACTAAGTGTTCCAGTCCAAGGTGAGCTTTTACAGTGCACTATTCAAAGCAAATAGACGGTGGAGACGAGTAATTGTTCGTGCCGGGATAATTGTGGAGCAGGATTTGCTCGCTCGCCACATCTAAGGCACGGACTGATGGCCGTTTAATGCTAACTACAGGAGCGAAAAGATATGGGATTGACTACTACAGATGTAGTGAGAATGCAGTTGTAGAGGCAGCTCTGAAATGCATGTAGGGTAGTAGTATGATATGGGCTGCAGCGTCGAAACCTACAAATATGCCACTACAAGGTGGATTTCTACGGTGTAAATACAAGTAAAATAGATGGCAGCAAACAGGTAGGAGGGAGCCAGATTAACTGTAAATCGCAAAAACGGTTGCAGTCCCAGCTCTGAAAGGGACCAAGTGTAGCGGAGTAAGCTGAACAGCCAAAATCTGAGCGCCAAAAGCTACTAAGTGCACAAATTTAAGGTGGCTTTCTACCGTGAAACGGTAGCCTTTAATAGTGAAATTTGAAAGAGTCCTAGTCTAGGTGGCTCGTCAGGACGCATCAGTGCTATTAGAATTAAGCGGATAGAGATGAGAAGTGCAGACAACTAAATTCGCAATCCGGAAGCAGATAATAATAACGTAATATCATGGTAGCAACAAGCATGAAGAGAAAAGATGAAAGGTCAGCAGGTCGGATGTTTATGAGTTATACGGCAGCACAATGCAAAGAATTGTCTGATAAGTTGAAAGGGGAGTAAGGCACGGGCTAGGTTGTTCTTTGTGACCTGTCAGTCGTTCTGGGGTTAAAAGGACTGAGCTGGGAAGCAACACGCAGCGACATGCGGAAGCCGGAAGTTGATAATACAATGAAGGTAAGGCCGCAGTAAACTGAAGCAAAAGATGAAATAAGGAAGCGGTTGCCAATCCTAATGGTTGGGCGAACTGCGACATCAAGGTCCAAGTGAAGGCTAGTAAAGATGAAATGGGAAGGAGCTATATGCTCGGCAGTTCTACAAAGCGTAGCAGTCGATATAACGTTGAACAACTAAGGTTTGGAAGCAGCTAATGGAATTTAGCGTACGGAAGTAAATAACAATAAGCATGTAAGACCAAGGAGACCTTAAGCGTAAGACGGAGGGATCGAAACGACAGTTAGTGGGAGGAGTGTGAGTTATACGACGTTGCAAACCAAATGAAGCAGGTTAAGATGAAATGGGTTACAGGCTAGTTTGCTCTCCAGACGGAGCAGATAGACTTGTGTGTTATGTCGCCGGTAGGGTACAGCAAGCTTCAACGATCAGAATCCGGAAGTAGATGATACTTAGAATGTAAGGCATAAAGGACTCCTAGCATGAGTCGGATGAAGGAAAAGGATGGCGAGACAAATGTTTGTGAACGCTGCGGCATTATAAACCAAATGGAAGACTGAAATATGGAATGGTGGTTGGGCAGGAGCTAGAAGGCATGTTAAAGCTTAGCAGACATGTTAAAGTGAATCAGGTTTAGCTAAGAAGCAGCGGCGAAGGACAATCAAAATCCGAAATATGTTGCTAAGAATGTACTACCGAAATATCATAGGGCATGAGGTGAAGGGACGAAAAGGTTCGCAAGTCGGTTGGTTGGGTGATGTCCCGTCCTTGTCTTAATGAAAGTCTGTTAACATGAGATGCGGGTGGGCCACATGCCAGGTGATTTTTAAGGCATAGCGGTCATACTAATAGGTCAGAACTAGGGAGTATCATGCATCAAGGTTCAGAATCCGAGACTAGGTATTAATAAGGATGTAATGCTATGGAGGCTTCAAGCATAAAAGAAGGAGGATTGTGAGCGCTGTTGCATCACAATCCAAGTGGAAGCTTGTAGAGATAAAATGGAAATAAGCCACAGGATAGGTGGCTCCTCTAGGCCTAGTAGGCATACTATGGATATACAGACGTAGCTATGGAGTGACAGGTATAAGAAAGCTAGAACTACCTAATAATAAGAACGTAGGGCCAAAGCGACCTCCGGCCAAAAATAAAGGTTTGATTAGGTTTTCGAGTCGGGTGGTTGTATGAAATGCAGCAAAGCGATCCACATGAAAACCTGTAAAGATACAATGTGAAGTTAACCTAACAAGGACTGGGATGTTGTGCTGACGCTAGGGGTTTAGCTCAATATTGAAAGTTTGCGACATTGATCAGAAGAGAGGCCGAATAGAGTATACAATAGAGTAGGGTTAAACAGGAACGGATGAGGCACGAGAAGACAAAGTGGTCAGAAGCTGGTGTTGGTGAAGCAATGGTGACGTCGGTCAGGTAGACAGGGAGGTAAATACTACAGCTTACGGTGTAATAAAGTAGTGGTAGTAGAACGGAGCTACGTAGCACATGGAATAGACGAGAATGATGCTACGGACTTCAAAGCGCACCGTTTTAGAAGCAACAGTAAGTGAAATATGTGGGTCGGAGAGACGGAAGTCCTGAGGCGATTAGAAGAGTTGCAGTCTCCTTTAGGTGGGTATAGAAAGGACAAAAGAGCGGACGTGCAATTGTTAAAATAACTGGGACAACTGTGTTGGTAGTTTACAGTGGGGTAGGTGTCAGTTGGAGTCAAAGAATACCAAAGGTAACAGGATTACTCGCTAGGGGGTTTAGTTCCGTCTCCTATAGCTCGGCTTCCGGCACTTTGAGACTTAATCGTTCTAAAAATGTGATTGAGGCTAGGAATATTATGGCAGTTTTGAAGTGTGTATTGGTCGCAGCGGCTTGGATTTGCAGTAGTAACTGGTGCCATGTGTCCGCGAATCTATAAAAAGTAACACCATGGCATATGCCGCAACGAGCAGTCGGCAGACTAAATGAATAGGTTACGTTGTGCAAATGATATCAGGTATGCTTTGCCGCTCGGAATTGTCGCTTGAGGTTCATTTTCGGATTTTTTGTAACCTTTATAGAAAAGTAAGGTTTAGCTTTAAACATCGTAACCACAGCAGTTCCACTCCAAGTTATTTGCACCGAAGACGGTAGTTCAGCGTTTTCGAGCCTAGTAGAAGTTAGTTGAATGAACGCAATACGTCCACTAGTGCAATCCTGTCGCAGTTGCGTGAGTTCGTAAGGATTAAAGAGCAGTATACAAGAATAGGCCCAGCGCACGTTTTATGCAGTCAGCAGAGATTTCAAGGGCGCCATAGCGTTGCAGATATAGCCCATTGACTACCTAGCTTCAGCTACCTTATAAGTTACTTATTCCGCAAAGTTGAAGGAGCTACAGTAGTGCACCCCAGAGCAGGAACAGAGTAGCTGACGTTGAATGGAGCGCATCTTAGGTTGGGGAATTTTGGTGACAATGTGTAGCTCTAATAACAAATGTCGCTTTGTCCTGGAGAAAATTGGAGGTTCCATTTTGCACACTAATTTTCTAGCGACCAAAGACCATTTTGTATTTCAGACAACTTATGTCATCGTAGTCAAACAAAACTACGACTTCGATGCCGTCCGGGAATAGGTATGGCGTGCTCCAACGGGAGACTTGGAAAACCTCATGGGGGCTGAGAAACAGAGCATGGGGTCTAAGACACCTCATTGAAAGGCTTCACTAGTGACCGGTTTTCTGCCAGAAGTCTTGCAGCCCAGGCGCACAGATTGTGTTCGATTTGATAAGCACAATTTCAACCAGGAGCGCAGGCTCCCAATGATGCCAAAAGAGGTAACTTCGGTAAGTAGGTTAGGTGTTGAACTCGCCCGAACGCTTCCTTCAGGACAAAGAAGATGACCACCACGTTATGCCATAAATTTATCGCGTCTGTGACGTTGTTTAAAAGCAAAAGCATATATATCTGGTAGAATTTGGCAAGCAGAAACCCGTGTTAAGACCTAATGTGAGTTGACGCAACAGAAAGTCGAGTATTGCTTACTTTACCAGTCTCTTCCTCACTCGTGATGTGATGGATGAGTGGCTGGTAGAACGATAATCGTCCACCTCGAGACGAGATCCTTGTTTATGCCGTGGTAAAGCTACAGCCTGCTTCCGCGTATTGGCGATGGTATGGGTTGTCATGGAGCGTGTACCTAAGTTAAGGAAGAGAACCGGAATGTCGGAACCTAGAATCAGCACTACGGATGGAACATCATCGACACCGGGCATTGAGGCAATTTGCGGGTGCGAATAGCTCGCGTGACTGCGCGTAGGTTAAATTTGATGCTGTTCAGTCCATCGTTGGTGCGTTGGGGTGTTATGGAAGACGTCAACAAATCGGTGACAAAAAAGAGTCGCAGCAGTGCTTGTTGACATACGCACCATGTTTGGCGGGGTCGCTAGCGAGTTTGTCATTAGGGAGTGAGAAGGAAGCAATTTACGTAACTTTATTGTTTGCCATGCGCTTCACCAATTAGCTAAATGTGCTTTAACTTTGTTGTTAGTGCTGAGCGCGGCGTGTTCCGTAGAGGTGGCCGTCGTTGCTTGCATTAGGTGGAAATTCTTTACCTTGTTTTAGTTGAAGCGTGTCTTTCTCAGTTTGTTTGAGACCCTAGGTGTATCAGCAACACCCTTCGGTTTCGTTGGTTTTCTCATGATCTGCTTAGGAGCGACCACGTCAAGACGGAACATAATGTGCGTGTGCACCTCTTGGTTCACCATATATGTCTGTTACCAGAAACAGGGCAACCCAGTTAAGAGCTCGTAGAAGCATGGAGAAACTTTTCAGTCAACGCGTTAAAGAGGACGGAAAAGCCACTGGGGAAGAGGTTATAAGGATCAGTAGTGTGCAGGCTGAACGTCAGCTTCACTTCTTTATGATCACTAGCAAGAAGGTGGTCAAGCACAAAAGCTTGTACGCATTCGCTATCTTTCGTGAATATTAATTCAAGGATGTTACCTATCACCGTAGCTGCGGTAGCAAGTTGAGTCCAGTGGTATGCAATGATAAGGTCCATAAACATTATATTTGTGAGGTAAAGACTGGGTAGACCACTAAATATGCGGCAGGTTAAAGATACGGCCGATTATCTTAAGTTATGCAGTTAACCGCAACCTTTCGATGGAGTGCTTGACCAGTTTGGTTATTTCAGTTGTGGAGATATGTGGTCAGATGTAGGCGCAGCCAATGAGGAGGTCAAGGTGTTCACCCTTAGTCTGGATCATATATTGCCTTTGGGTCACAAAAGTTATGACGTGGAATGTGAATGCATGAAAGCCTTTGCTGACGTAGATGAAGCATTTCCCGCCTCGTCGCTTATTGCGTCTACTGCAGAATGAATTGTATCTAGGTATTTGGATGGGTGAGTCAGACGAACTGGCAGAGTGCGAAGCTGTGATTAGGGCCAGTTGTGTGTCAGATGTAGTAATGTGTAAGTCCAGGATGGGCTTCTGTTTAATAGATCTGGCATTGCTGAGAAGCCTAGTATGGATCCCCAGCTTACTAGAGCCATCGAGGTGGGAGGCAGCAGGGAGTGTTGAGGTACCCCTTGGTAGATAGTTATTGGTAGGAATTCTGAAATCATGTCAACTACCCAGCAGCAGCTCGAGAGTTCCAAAATGTTTTAAGGGGCTTGTTTGCATGCACGCGGCGTGCTGCATGCCGAATAGGTCCGTGGAAGGTTAGAGGAGGGGTTGATAGTAGTATGGGGCAGCATATACGAAGGGAGGAATGTGGAGCTAACTGTTGAGGTCTATGTGCCGAGCGAATTAGGCCGAAGGCGGCCTTGAAGTTGGCATTTAAAGGAACAGCCGGATTGCTTGGGATAAGTTGGTTAGCATCAGTTGCAACATGTCAAGGAAGCGCGGCAGGTGATAGAGAGTCGCTGCGTGACCCTCGGGCTTTTAAGGAGGAAGCCCGCACGTCGCTGCATTTCATAATGAGGGACCGTGGAAGGCCTCGGTGTGATTCGCAGCCCGATGCTGTATTGCTACTAGATTGTTGACCAATGTTTTAGAATCGGTGCGTGGGGAAACGCGGCATGCGCGAAATTCATCGCTTCGTTTTGTGCAGATGAGTTTTGTCCTGGTTGTCTTACCATTCCGTCAGCAATGTATCGAATTTCGCGCGTGTCTGAAGAGGCACGGCGGTGCCTGAGTCTCTGAGTAGGTAATTTTTACGTTGCGGCCGCTTAGTTCTGGCTGTCGCTGTACTTGACTACGGTTCCTAAGGAGGGACTAAAGACCAACTTGTGTTCGGATGATTTTGGTTGCCTGTATGCTTGCGCTTAATTCGGTGGACCTATCGCTTTGGGTTTTGCTAGGGTAGATTTGCAGATTGGCCTGTAGTGTAAAGAGGTATAAGAGCAGTCCAATTATCACTTGTTGTGCTAAGGGTTATGCAAAGTTACATCTTACAAGGTGGCTCATGAACCTCGGCTGACGCTGTACTACACTTTCGCCAAAAACAGATAATCTGGGGGCGGTTTAAATGGTAAACGCGGGGGTGTTATCTTGGCCGTTTTGTTGCGTTGGCGTAGTGAATCGTTGCTGTACCTATGTGGCTTTGAATGGAGCCGAGGAGACAATTATCAAACAAGCCGGGTTTGGGCATCTGGACTCAGGCACGGTGTCAGGGTCAAGCTCCACGAGGTCTTGTACGGTAATGGAAAACGGAGTATATGATGATAAGAAGCACATGCACCCTAGTCCAGTGTCCGCGTCATACATGTCAGACGCGCTGATAAGCCTTCTGCTGTATTCTCTGCTCTCCATTGTTGCATTCGAGATGGCCGTGAGTGTTGCCTGACCTTCGCCTGCTAGTACCTCTAGTGCAACAAGACCTAATTGACATCGGGACAAGTCCAAGTCAACCTTGGAAGCCGTTGCTGAGCTTACTGTGAGGTTGCGTTCAGGTGCATACTAGTTAATTACCTGCCTGATATAGGGGTCTTCTTGGTGATATTGTTGGTGATTGCATTGGCGAAGGTCGTGGCAGTGGTTACTGAGGACCATTCAGTAAGGTTTTTTCTGTGTGGCTGCTTGAGGATCTACAAGAGTAAACCTACGTTATATTTAGACCTAGCCAAAGGAATGATGGTGAACGTCTTGATGTTTATGGAATTGCGCAGATGCTGCTTATTTGGTGTTTGCCTGTTTGACTTGAGCACCTTTTGTCTTGGCGTCAGGTCCTGTTTAACCAGTATGTACAAGAGATTTGCTGGTTGTATTATAATGAACTTGTAAGCTAGAAAGCATTTGGCATGGTCTTGGAAGTTGAACTGAAGAACAAATAAGCAGTATCGGCCATTTTCGTTTTTCGGAGGCGGTTACATACGCAACAATCCGGGTACATTTTGCACACACTTAAGATGCTGCGTAGCAATTTCTCAAGTATTATGTTGTTAGGTGCATTAAATATTAGTACATTTTGTGCGCGGATGTCTTCTTCGTTGACTTTGTTTGCAAAAGGAGTGAGAAGTTCAGCTGTTGCGTTAAGGTCTTCCACTTTGTCAGCTTTATGTAGAGCCGAAAGCGGCGCAGCTGGCATAATGTTTACCAACAGTTGCTGGATTGCTTGCAGTTTCGGTTTCACCGAGTTTAGTTTATGCTCGATGTTTTGGACCTTAAGAAGCGCGTCTATGAGATAGACCTGTGGTGTTGCCCTACAGTCAAAAGTCAAGACAGACTGCTTATGCCCATACAAACGGGTCCCCAACTCACGACAGCTCAGTTATACTTTTACCTTTGCACCATGATACAGTTGCCAGTAGGAACATTTGAACAATTTTCTGCAGTCGCTGTTACAATGGATATACTTTGGTTGTATATTGGTACCTTGCTAACGGTGCCTGGCGGGGTCGAGAATACCCATATATTTATTTCCGATTAACGTGACTTCTGTCCTCAAAAACTCAGATTCTATGCGTGCTGTTGGGCATTAACCAGCTATACCAGCAGCCGAACCGAAGCTTTGAAGGTTACAAGCCTGTACCACCGTTGGTAAGACAGAGCATCTATGAATTCCACAGTGTAAATACCACTGAAGCCTAGCATCTCATTGTCAGAAACAACGTCACTCCAGCAAAGCACAAAATGCGACTCAGGCACCATTGTTGAACTGCTCTAGTTACCGGAAGTCGTGAAGGTAAATAGTATACAACTCACTGCGGAATTCAGCCCCCGACAGAATATCAATTTGCATTCCACCTATCTACGTGTCAAGGTTCGGCTTCTACTTATTCCTGAGCCGATAGTGTAGCTTTCCAAATGCAGCAGCAACTTTTGTTAAGCCGATGCGCTACCCACTCAATAGCTGGTGGTCTATCAATTGTACAAACTCCATGTAGCCAGAAAGGGAGGTATTTTGCATAACGTCATTGCTAACGTTGTTTTAAAGCAGACGTTATTGTTCAGTATACGCTGAAGGCATTGCAATACAAACTGCTTTGTTTGTGTTTCTGCTAAGCGCAAACTTTTACGCAGCCAAAGTGAGTATTGTATTCGTGTGCTGAAACTCATCCGCGTAGTGTGCAAACGACGCACAGTCCTCGGCCAACAGCAGCGTACGGATGATCGTCACACACAGTTTCGCGCCGCGATGCAACTGACGTTTCATAACTCACGAGTAATTCGGCGCTCATCAAGTAAACAGCATTCTCGAACAGCGGCAAA
The DNA here is from genome assembly GCA_944474145.2 of Dicrocoelium dendriticum. Lineage (NCBI taxonomy): Eukaryota > Metazoa > Platyhelminthes > Trematoda > Plagiorchiida > Dicrocoeliidae > Dicrocoelium > Dicrocoelium dendriticum. Next base: position 154,834,280 of record OX104063.1, on the reverse strand, counting down.
GGTGTAAGATATAATTGCATGAATGTCAATATTAAACAAGGCTGTAGGTAATAGACAAACATGCCACGTAGTAGTGATAAAATCCAAAACCCTTGAGGTTGGTCCAAGCAAATACAACCTCGTCGACATAGCACTGTGCAGAACTTTACCTGGACCCATAACTTTGCTCCTTCAACCAAACTTAAAACACCGGCAGCAATGCCTCAGGGTACACCGTGTCCAATGTAGAGACGAATTCCACAAAAAGAAAAGTAGCTGGTGTCGCTCAGGACAGTTAGCTAGCAACATGCGAGCAGGAAACACCATTTTTGGGTTGCTGCGGCTCGATGGGAAGCCGCAATTTCTCCATCGCGCGTGGCACCCAACCTAAGTGAATGCGCAGTTGAATAACTATAACAAGCTTTCACCTATTGCAGCAAGTTAATACCATGATGCTTCGTGGAGAAGGGCTCGCTTTCATCCTCCTCATAAGGTGGTAGCATAAGGTAAACTCTCAATTTCAAAAGCATAAAGTCCTTAATACACGCGCGTCGCGTCATTCGGTGCAACGAATGCATCAACACAGGACTGCGTTGACGTGACAATTATGGTGGTATCCTGTGGACATCGGCGCAGTTGCAGTTTAGCAGCCCAGCATGTGCTCCCTGCGTCTCACGCGTGTCGATGTGTCAGCCAGACGCTTTGTACTCTACTGCTGTTGCAGCACCGCTACGTTGGAAAGTAACCTCCCGCCCAGTTTTAAGAGACCGTCGCAGTGCTGCACGTATTTGCGCATCACACGTGCACCTTGGATTCGATCGACCTGCGTCCTCAACTTTTGCAAGTAGGGTGCATACATGACCTTCGAACAGTCAAAGTTTCTTTTGTTGAAGGCTTACAGCGTAGCAGCCAATCTACGTTGCTTTCCGCATCCGCCATGTATTCAGGACGCGACGCGGCTGTTGAGTCAGTCGCGGCTAAACTTCCGAAACCGGCTCTCCCCCACCGAGTTTAGAAAGTCTACTAAATCTTAGCAAATACTGCACTCCGTTACGGCACAAACGCCTAAATTAGCGTACCGTTGTCCACAACGCATTTGGGCCGCATAACGTTTGAGCGTCAGATAGTTGCATCGGCGATAGCTGTCACTTGGTTTTTGCTGCGGTGACACCGCGCGCCAACGGAAGCCGGAGAATGACATTAGCAGGGCGGGCGGTAATTGAAATTTTTAGTTCCATCATCTTCTCAGCCTCACCTTGAAAAATTATATTAAACCTATGCCACTTCAAGGCAGATGATCAATACATAGAATTACAAATTGTATGGGCACTTTGGTTCGCACAAAATTGTACTTAGTGAAGAACCCATCTTCACGCAATGGATATAAATGCATAATTTAAGCATTCAGGCTACCACGCGGTGCCGCAGCCAAGAAGGCGAGCCTGACCGCGTTCTTTCCTACAGTATGTGGATAGTTTCTGCAGTCAGGGACATGCAGTTACCATGTACGTTAAGTTTACGAAGAGAAAACATATCTGCAAACCAAGTTTGTCAGGAATATTTCGCTGAGACCTTTAGCGCTTAAAGGAACGGTCACTCTCTTCGATTCAACGATAAACCAACAGGCAAATAGGCTGAACTGAAATGATTTGAGGAACTAATGTTCGTCTTAAATGTCTTATTGGTAGATTGAGGGCGCATAAGCGGTCAACCATGTATTGGTTGCGAAAGCACGCTGCGTAGGGGAACCTTCGAGCTCTACTACATGAGTACAACGTTATGACACTACGTCGTGGTAATTTAGGCATGCTTGCACATATCCTTTGAAAGGCCTTAACTACCAGCTTACCTAAGAAAAATGTCGCGAGGTACTTTGGTAGCACATTGCTAGTTTTCAGAACATGGCTAACAACGAAAGCCCGATAGAAAACAATAATAATTAAAGCCCTTCAAAAGCGGGCGGTACCCTATATTTCCCTATGTCCGCGGATTCAAACAAAAGTACCTTCCCATAAGCCAACCGATCCGAGCCTGAAAAGCTGAGGATTTTTATACATGTTATGGTAAAGTTCATAAAAGATTACATTTAGCAAATGCGCGTTAAAAGGCCAACTGTATAGGACACAATGTGAAACGTCTGATTGGCTTTGCGACCGTAGACGTTTGCAGGGCCATATTCAAAGCAAGGCAAAGTAATATTTATGTAGCTATATATGCAAACTTCCTGCACTTTCCGATGTCGGCAATGAATGAGCGAAAAGTTATTAGCTGTGCTAAATGTGCAGCCTTGGCTAAAAGGATACAGGGTATAAGTGTTACGTTTCTAAACCATCCGTATAAAAGTGAAACAATAAAAGGTTCCAGGCAAACTGTCATTTAGGGTGGCAGGCTATACTTTCAAGCTGGGTCAAGACTATCCATCTTCTCGTGCTCAGTATCTTGAAGTTGTACAACCTTACAAGAAGGACCGCGGCGGTGTCCTTGAAAATATCTTAAAAGTCATGAAGTTTGAAATATTCAGGTAAAACTAATAGCTTCATAGCAATATTGTAAAAGCGAGGGTAAGTAACAAAGCGCGTCTTATTTTCATGCAATTATGTGAAGCAAACATTAGGCTGCTATAATAATTGCTTCCTGAGTATGCGATATAAAAGATAAGTTAGAGAATTGGGTGTTATGCTTCTGGCTAATGGCAGATATTCATGCATGCTCATTACTGATTCTATTCGTTAAAGCAAAAGTGTATTGCTTTACAGTTTCGTTCCAGCTTATTGCAATTTGGGCGTTTGGTTCTACCAGGGAACTCGAGAAAATCAAGGTACGTAGCTGCAATGAGTTGTAGACGTATTGAGAGGTAGAGTTGTGGGATAAGTCTAAGAAATCATTGTTATAATTTATCACGCAAGAAGAGCAACGCATACCACCACCAGTCCCTAGATATAACTCTGCACATCAGTACACGTGTGTGTCGAACTGGGTCACTCACATAGGAGCTAGGGCCTATAAGAAGGTTGGGTATACGTTACCATCCATCATTAGAGAAAGGTTACCTGGCACTTGATGATTTTATTATGTTTAAGTAAATTAGCTACAGGGCAACTAAAATAAGTGTACAATGGTTTTGCGCTTTTATACATTTTTATTATATTCATCTTTAAGTAAAGTTTATATGTTTCATGGATTCATTGTTCGCACATACTGATATATGCAACTTGGTTACTGGTACCTAAGACATTCATTAATTCTTCTACTTTATAATTATCAATTACTTAGACAATTCATTTTACTAGTTACCTTTTTGACTTATATATGTGTACCCAAGGACCCTGATCGCTAAAACCTTTGCAACATATGTGAGTATCCAATTCTCTGCGTGTAACCACCGTACACCGTTTCCTGCTGTAGCGAACAATTATTCTACCGCACGTAGCGGCCAAAATATGGAATTGCTGACGAAATAGATGCTGACGTCTTGTTATACAGCATCTTATTATCCCGAAAAACTAAGAAATGTGAGGATTCTTGATATTCCGCAATAATTGAGGTTGCTTGTACCCACCCTTATTCAGCTAACCTAAAATCGGCATGTATACCCCAAAGGTAGTCTGATGCTACCGTGCAGGTTTGTCAGCCTTTCGGACAGGGTCCTTATCCGGTGTGCACCGCAGTTTGTCTGGCCCTGGCGCTACTTTTGTTAAACGTGGAACTATACAAAAGGAATTGCGATGGCCAATGCGCAAGGATGACATTCAAACTACCAAACGTTAAAATGTTTATACCCTTGCAAACCTACAGGATGGCAAATGTAACCATACGTCCTGCTTGCACGTTATTATAAGTTAGGATGGAACCCCAAAGCACACGTTTGCGCAGCTTTGCCTACGAGCTCTAGTAGCTTGCCAGTATTCCTTCCTTTCGTGTTCGTAAAATCTTAGCTAGTTGCCACCATGCTAATGTGGCTTATATTAACTACGGGTGGCTCACACGTAATAATAAGTTACTCTCCCGCATCTGGTTTATATGATTTACCGTGATGTTTAGTGATCACTTACGACATAAATTGATCATACACTTTGTTGTTAAGTGGAAAGTTTGGTACACATATCTTACGTTTAAACGGCCACCGTTTTCTGATCTGCCGTGCGCACTCTAAAGGTCGCAAGTAGAAAAATTCCCCGTTTTCGTCTCATTCACGGAGCTTTTACGTCTTATTAAAGTCTAGGGCAATTTAACAAAGTACATATTATGAAAAGTCACTTTGAAATATTTAGTATCGTATGGTTGCTTAATTTTTACAAGCTGCCTGTAACATGGCAACTTAACTAAGCCTTTTTATTACAGCAAGCTAAATAAAAATAGAAGCAACTAGTGTCTTAGCAGGGAGCCATGACAAACTTATAACTAATTTGGATCTTGTAGAAAACTAAAGATAATTTTACCTGGGCCACCGTTGCTTAGTATTTGTTCATACTCTTGGACGGCACACACAGCATGTTGCCCCTTGCTAAGCGACATGTACTCTGTTATTGCAGAAACCAGACTCACATAAATTCCTCCTAGGCATTTATTTTCACACCAAGTGCAACTGTGTACTTCGCCAAATGCTGCTTAGCTACCGTTTGTTATTTTAAGGTCGGAACTTTACAGCTTTGCTGAGACTTATATGAATAAGCCGAATAAACTAAAGTGAACCCATGCTTGGTTACTGCAGCTGTGCTCAAAGTACCGGGACGAAATACTGAATCAAATGATACATTTCGTTCGGATGCTGTGCTGCTGTGTGGTCAGTGGTAACCGACACACTGAACTTTGTGGTTTCACGAAAAAACGTGAAAAGTTTGTTTATCGGAATGTGTTATGGACCTATGTATAGATGCGAATAGGATATGGATTAACAATTAAGATATGCTTAGCCAAAAATTGTGTGCCGCCTTTTGACGTTTGTTAGAGTACTAGGGAGAGTTCGTGAGTGCATTTCGCCGCTGCTAAGGCCGTGGACATCAGCACCGTTTTTCCTGTAAATGTTTGTGTTTTGCACCGCAGTTTATGCATCCAAAGGCGAAGGTAGGCGCAAACAAAGGGCAGTCTCACCGTGCTTTTACACCTGTTGTGTTTATGCCTGCTGCGTACTGAATACTGATTGGGTATGCGCTACCCGTTGGTGCAGCTTACAAAGTCGTACAGCATAGGCGTACACACTTCAGACGAAAGAGGGCAGCCGGCAAGTGGCAACCTTATGCGTCTTAATCATACATCGTTAATGAACGCTAGCTACAGTAATTGTGACCGCGCAGCTATGGTCTCTATTAGGCAGCGCGGCTATTGTATCTGTTTAATGTTTCTCCACATTGATTACAATCATAATTTCAAGCAGGGAAGCCGTCCCCCCATATTAATAAATAAATAAATATATATTTTATTCTTGACAAAGTGAGACACGCCTTTTGGGCATGATCAGCATATTGCATTATCGTACATGATAGCAGAATAGGCAGCACCAACAGTGGGAGTAGTACTTTAAGCGACAGTAGTGTGGGCCCATAGGGCCCGAAGGTTGTATGAAGTCTATGTACACAAAATGCGAGAGGTAGACATAGTAATCAGATAACTTATATGGTACATTAATGAGGTCCCGTAAGCAACCTAGGTCAGTGAGTGAAGTATGAGGAAACGGGTGTAATTTACTTAAGAATAGTGGCATGTAACTAATCAGATATGCAGGCGTGTTCGTGCAAGAGCAGATATATGCACAGAACTTGTAAATGTGGTGTCGGTCAACTTGCCAATGTGTTAGGGGCGGTGACTTTATTGAGTGGCATGTCACATCCGCCACGTCGCAGTGTTGTTAAACAGACATTTGTGGCTGTTTGTAGGGAAAACGCTTGCCAGACGAAGACCCACCACGTCCTGGAACACTGCCGGCTGGAGATATAACCTTGGAAAGATTGTATCTGACCGATTACCCTCGCGGATATTCACGGTCACGTAACGCCAATTTGTTTCCCATGGCTGTGTAGTCGCCTTCTGAGTCCAGTGCAGGTGGTTAGAGCTGTTGAAGTCGGATGACTCAGGTGACTTGTATTAAATTGATCAGTTATCTAGGTGCTTTAGTGCGTCATGATTATGAAGTGTGGGTTTTTTCTTTGTTCTTTATTGAATCCGTGCCCATGGGAGCGTCGCAAGTATGTCTTCAGCGGTGTTCCGTGCAGGTAATTTTATCCTGTATAACAAGGGTGAGAAGAAAAGCGGACCGAGCAAACTGCCAACAAATTGAACAGGACAAACTTATTGTATAAATATAAAATTTATGGTAAAGTTGTGCTGGCTGAAAGCAGTGGAGTGACCGTATATGTTGTACATCATATCCGTATCCGTAGTTTTGCGTTGTAGCAGGAGACATGATATTTGCTGTATGTGAGAGGAAGATGCTGGCTGAAGTGGCCTAGCGTACGCAAAAGTTGTCCTGTGTGAAAACCGTGAGTATCAGGTGTTGTTAACCGGTAAATAAGTTGAGGGAATAAGAAGAACATAGTGAGTGGCTTACTAAGCGCTTAAGATATAAGTTGAGCGATCTGTTGACAGAGCTAGAGCTTACTGTTCGAACACGTACGAGAGCCATTAAAGTTACTACGCCGGGTTTGAGACCACTAAAATAATAACACACAGAATGTTCAGCAATCGGATGCTAGACAGCTGGGTGAAGGGGTGAGACGGAGTGTCAAATTTGTGACGAGAATGGGATATACATACTACAACCGTAGCGACAGTGCGGTTGCAAAGCTAGCCCTAAAGGGACCTCGAATAGCAAGTAGGTCAAATATACGACAGGAAAGGGGGATACTGGGAGTCGGGTTAGTTATGTGGAAGGGACTGCTTGCTGACAGGCCTTCATGTTTGATAACAGGCGACAGAAGGGCTTGAATACTACGGGTTTAGTTAGAAAATGGTTGTAGGGCCAGCCCTGAAGGGGACCTAGAATATCAGTATTGTGAGCAGTAGCCGCAAAAGATACTACGTGTGCCACGCTGATGTGGACATCCACGGTGGAACGTTGAAGTCAAATAGACTGCTAGTTATGACTCACTAATTGGTGAGTTGCTGGCAACCTGATTAGTATGTATACAGGCGCGGCACGCTGCATTAGGCTCAGCATAGTCTGATAGATGTACAGTGTGGAATACAAGAAGGAAAACAGACAGCAATACTTGCGACAGCTGTAGAGAGAAAACGACAATGGTGCCGGCTCCGGAATTGACCAAGGGTAAGGAAATAATACGGACAGCACCGCCAATTGCCAAGGTTTCATTCAAAGATACAAATGACGAGAGCAGGTGCAGAGAAAGTATAAGATGGAGTATGCTAAACATAGGAGTGGATGAGCCCCAAAGAAGTTCAAGTGCTTAGCATCTGGCGCTGGTGGGATAAGAAAGCCATCGGTCCAATAGACGGGGATGTGAGAATTAAAATTGCATGGCAGCCGATGAGCTGAGGCCAGTGGTACCTATACCACCATTGAATAGTTGCGAGATGAACGAAGAGAGACGCCAAACAACTGAGGAAGCCGTTAGGGTGAGCTGAGATGAAGGATAGTGAAGCCGAGAGTAAAACTCGATCGGAGACCGGAAATTTGGATTTCGGTAGGCGTTACCAAGCATAAAGATAAGGATTCAGACAAGAAAGAGTAGCATAAGGTCGTAACTTATACCAAAGAGAACTTGCGTCGATAGCATTTGGCGCTCAAAATAAGAAAGGCCTTGGTTTAAGACTATAGGCATTTGGAGTTTGAGAGGACCGACTTGTCCAAATGTATTGGAATGAGAGGCAAAGAAGGAAAGATAACCAAAAGAGGTCTGGGATGTTACGCTGACGCTAGTAGTACCAATACCACCATTGATCTGTTGCGATATGGACCAAAAGAGAGGCCAAACGAGAGAGGGGATGTAATTTTGAGCTGAGAAGCATGAGAGTGGAGCCGAGAGGCAAAACACAACCAGGGACCTGAAATTGCTATTTGCATAGAAGGCCCAAGCATGCAGATAATGTATCAGACGGTGGCGAGCACATGAAGCAGTAAATTTTACCAATGGCAGCCGATCCTCAAAAGAAGAGAGGCCTGGGTTTGATGCCTATGGGCCTGAGAGGCCGGCCTAGTCGAGAAGGTGTACGAATGAGTACCACAGTAGCAAAGAGAAGCAAAGAGGCCTAGGATGTTGCGCTGACGCTAGTGCTACCTATACCGCCACTGAACCGATGTGCTATGGACCAAAAGAGAGGCCAACCAAGAGAGATAGCAGTCGGCTCTCAAGGTTCCGCGCAAAGAAGTTGTAGTTTCTAATGCGATCGTTTGGTAATAAAATTGAAATCGGAGTGCATCGTAAACGCTCAAATCGAATCGTGTCAACCATTTCTAACGTTATATTATAATGCGTAGCTTAGGTAAAAGACGTGCCAACTTCTCAGTGATACGTGTAGTATAGTTGCTATAACGTTGGTTAATGCAGGGCAGGATATGAGGTTAGCGTTGAGCTTTGCACACTTGGTTTTGGGGTATGTCGTTATCGATGTTGAAATGCAGTGCGCAGTAATGCTTGCAGAAGCCACGCACTAGATGAACTGCAGTGGCTTCATACTGTGGAACTGTAGATTGAAGAACCTTCTCGGCGTCAAAAATAATTAACCTTATACGCCTATATTCCAGATGAAAAACTGTGCGCTGCCCTACTGTTGTGCGCAACATGCGTGATAGGCTATTAGCGCCTGATCTAGCAAGGGGAGTGGTGTGAATAAGTGCATGTATTGACGCCATGCATTTACTGCTATGTACCCTTTTGCACACCGTGTTTTATGCTGGTTCCGTTGACTTCCGCGATGTAGACCTTCGTTGCAAAGATGTTTAATAACCGCCAAGGCCACCGGGCCTTGCTCAATCAGTGAACCAAGTATCAGCGTACACTAGGAGGGCAGTTAAATGCAGAAAATAACAAACAACTAACCGTCTGTGTAACGTAAAGGATATGCGACCTAAAGCGAACCTGGTCACCCTTCGCGTCCTCTTAGGTAACGCAGCGCTTGCTCTTCGCGTGTATGTTCGTTGTGTTTTTCCACATAGCGCATGGCGAACTAGAGTAAGCGTTTAAACTTGGTAGTTCGGAAGGCCTGAATACATCGAAGCCTTTTGGATTGGTGGTAGCTCTAGTATAGACGAGCACTAACAGCAGTAGTTTGTCTACACCCGTGTAAGCCAGTTTATGTCTAACGTAGACCTCGGTTTAGCCAGCATGTCGATCTACACACAGGACCGCTTGGGACGACGGCACACAAGTGAATATGTAAACGGTTTTCCAATAAAAGGCGGAAGCTGTACCGTATGAATATGCGCAGTACACATACAGGTTGGTTGTTGTTTGTAACTTATGATCATGTGTTCAGTCAGCATTGACACCTTACTATTGCGCTTTGCGCACGCCGTACATTTGTATAGCGGACATACAGGTGGGCTTCGTGCAATAGCCAATAGATATTTCCTAATCACAAGGTCCGAGCGTCGATGGTTCCACGCCGGCGTTCATTCTTCCATTGCCTCTACCTCTAAACTAAATTCCATAACAACGAACAGGAAGCTTAGGAAAACCAGGCAGCCCTTGGTTACGCAAGTTCAGCTATCCGGCGGATGGGAATGTGGTGGCGAGGAAGGCAAGCATCATCGGCATAAGTGACAAGCCACGAGAAGTGCAGAAGTTCTAAAGTAACGAGAACACAGGGGACGAAATTCGACAACGCGGCTTGAGGCACACAGGACAAGCTAAAAAGCGAGGAGGAACGACAATCGACTTCCGGTTCAGGCCGAGAAGAGCGTGCTCCAAAATGGCGGTAGCCTGTAGCAGTCTGGAGATTCCCCGGTCTGCCTGTGTAAAATTCTGACTAAAATTCTTTAATTGTACACCTAGGCAACCGGTGTGGTTTTTTGAACTTATTGCTGAGTTCGGATGCTCGATTTGCTCATCGCCATTTTTGCTTGGCGCTCGTTTCGGTTGCAATTTGCGACTGACCTCTATGCTGTGCGTGTTCTAATCCCCTAGTTAGAGCGTCCACGGTGTCGTTCATTTATATCTAGGTACCAGGGAATCTTTTACCGTACCAATAAAAGTATCCCTGCAACTCGATCTGTCTTTCGAATCGCTCTCTGGGCTCCCGGTACAGGTGATCCTCTAAATTCGTGGCCCCGTCTCCGAAACACTCTCAGCACCGGAAATTTCAAACTTTTCTCCGGTGAGCTCGTTCCATTTATTTTTTCATATTTTGCTGTTTATTTTTGCATACGATAGCCTATTTTTTGCATCATTTTTAAGCCATGGCTTCTGTAGAACCTAAGGTAGAGTCTCTGCTTAGCGTTGTATCTCTCTCAGTTCCTCCTTGTTGGGACATGGATCCTCTTTTGTGGTTCGCTCATCTTTAGACTGAGTTTTATAACCACAGAATCACTTTCGACTATGCGAAGTACTGCAAGCTCCTGTCCTATCACCACAAGGAGATATAAATGCAGGTTCGTGACGTCATCCTTTCTCAGACCGAAAACCGCTATTAGGCTCTCAAAGAGGCCACGATAAGGCGTGTCATGCCCTCAGAGAAAGTTCGCCTGCAGCAGCTTTTCAGGGATCTGCAGCTGGGCGATAAACTGCCCTCAACCCTGCTACGAGAGATGCAGCAACTCCTTGGTTCCTTAACCATGGACGAGACTTTACTACGCGAACTAGGTCTACAACGGCTACCTGAAAACACGCAAGCGATTCTCGCCACAGTGAGCTTCGTTTCGCTCACTCAACTAACAGAATTAGCGTATAGAGTTATTGAACGATCACAGCCACAAGCCGCCGCCAGCAAGATCAATGCCGTCGCGTCCCAGGACACTTCTATCACTGGCTTACAGTCAACCATAGAAGCCGTGCAAACACAAGTTTCGACACTTAGTCGCCAGGTCCAGCAGCTTGCTGTGGACCGTCGTCATCACGGCCGCTCAAAATCGCCCTGCATACGTTCCAAGTCTAGCAACAGGCAGTCTAACCGTTGGTACCATCAGCGCTTTGTACCGCAGCTCTTAAATGTGTCAAAACTTGCAACTTCGCCGAGAAGCAGGGAAACTTCTCGGCCGGTCCGTAACGGCGACGGACGTGACCGGCCAACAACAAAGTCGCCTCATCCGCGTTAGGGAGTTAACTTCCGGCACCGTGTTTCTAGTCGACACTGGTGCCGAAGTTAGCGTTATTCACAGTAGCCAAGATGAGTTCATCTCACCATCGCCGACCAAGCTGCGTGCCGCCAACGGCACACCAATCGCAACTTTCGGCGAAAAGCTGCTAACGCTGAAGTTAGGCGTCCGGCGAACCTTTCGCTGACCTTTCATAATCGCTGCCGTGCATTTCGCTATCATAGGCATAGACTTTCTTCAACGCTTCGACCTTATCGTCGTCGCTAAACGGAAGAAGCTTATCGACTCAAGGACACAGCTCAGTGATATCGGGACTAGCGCCAAAGTGGCTGCTGTCACTCTTATTCGTGTCCTGCCTCAAGCTTCACAACCTTTTATAGAAATTTTCAACAAGCACCCTAAACTCGTTCGCATCCTGAACGACTTGCCTCCTGTGACGTCAAACGTCATGCATCGCATCTGCACTAAGGGCCCACCTGGTTTGGCCCCTCCCTCACCGACTAGCCCCGGACAAGCTCAAAGATGCAAAGGCGGAATTCGAGCAAATGCTCGAACTGGGAATAATCCGCCCGTCCAAAAGTCTATGGGCACCACCATTACACTTGGTGCCAAAGAAATCCGGTGACTGGCGCCCCTGTGGTGACTACAGGGCACTTAACAAAGTTACCGTCCCGGATAAGTACCCTATTCCGCACATGCATGACTTGACCTCGGCTCTAGCTGGCAAGTCTATTTTTAGCATAATCGACCTAGTTCGCCCCTACCATCAGATACCTGTCGCGGCAGTCGACATTGCTAACACCGCAGTCATCACGCCATTCGGCCTTTTCGAGTACCTCAGAATGCCTTTCGGCCTCAGCAACGCTGCCAAAACTTTCAGCGTTTCATTCATGAGGTAACGCGAGGACCCGAAGGCGTTTATCCTTATCTAGATGACATTCCCATCGCGAGCTCTTCTGACGAAGAACATCTTCATCACCTCGACGCTCTCTTCCAACGCTTAATACAGCACGGGGTTAGGGTCAACCCCGATAAATGCAAGCTTGGCCAAAGTTTCATCGAATTTCTTGGCCACCGCATATCTGCCTCTGGTATTGAAGCTCTGCCAGACAAAATCCAGGCACTGAAGGACTATCCTGCTTTCAGTTTCTTCAAACAGTTACGCCGATATTTTGGCCTGGTCAACTATTATAGACGCTTTATACCTACCTGGCGAGCATTGTTCTACCAGTGACTGACTTGCTCCGCGGTAAACAACGGTCTTTTCATTGTACAGCCGACGCAAGGCTGTCTTTCGAGAAGCACAAAGACGCTATCTCAGACATAGCGCTTCTCGCACATCCAGACACATCTGCCCCGCTCTCTCTGACAACTGACGCATCCAACACTGCCGTCGGTGCAGTTCTTCAACAACTCATCGACCATCGATGGATACCTCTAGGTTTCTTCTAGAAACGCTTACAACCTGCCGAATCGCGTTATAGCACGTTCGGTAGGGAACTGTTAGCTATCTACCTAGGTATCAGCCACTTTCGTCACTAGCTCGAAGGTCGACATTTTATAGTCTTCACTGACCAAAAGCCATTGATCTACGCAATCAATGGCGCAAAGGACAAGTATTCTCCGCCAGAAACTAGACACCTAGACTACGTTTCTCAGTTTATGACAGACGTACGACAAGTCTCAGGTGCTGTCAATCCCGTCGCTAATGCGCTTTCACGCATGCAACAGATCAGCTTATCGCCTGTCACCAACTTTGATTTAGCCGCTATGGCTGTTGCCCAACAAGCTGATCCCGTCATAAGCAAGCTACGAGGTAACACTACTGAGACGATCACCACTGCTCGACTCAAGCCAGCATTCCGCGACAAGTCTGACTCTTCGGAGCAGCAAGCAGCTTCACACCCTGTGCTATCACAGCTTGCACCGCAACCTCAGACGAGTCAGTCCGGTCCAGCAGAACCGACAACCCCAACCGACATCACTCCTACTCGCCCTACTATCAATCGACGCGGTAGGAAGCTCAAACCCCCAGTTCGTTTTTCGGACTTCGTTCGCACTTACTATTTTACAAAGGACGTGCCTTTAAAATTTTCTGCTCTTACCAAACGTTTGTGAAAATCCGCACCAAAGATCAACATGTTTTGAAACCACCAAAAAAGAGCAAAACCTTTTGAAAACCCAAAAACAGTTTTGCACGTTTTTCGCTTTACACTTTCGTGTATTGCTATGCATTTACGCTGTTTTTTATTTTGCTTTCCATATACACCCCGCCGCTTGGTTGCACCTCGGTTTCACTTGTCGCTGGATCCCCGCACGTCATGGAAGTGGAACCACCTTACTGCTCAACCGCATTCGTGAACTTTACTAACTGTCTCCCCACAAACCGTTTTTTACCGTTTCCTCAACGTATGGAGGACACGGGTGGGAGCCCGTTTAGGTCCGATTGCATAGTTCTCCCCCAGCAGCTGCATCGGGCTTCACAACCTGGTCTCGCAGAAGGCTGGCCCGCGACGGACAGTCCTCACGTAGATCGAAGGAATACTTACACAATCCCTTCTGGGGAGGGCTACGTAGCAGTCTGTACATTCCCCGGTTGGCCTGTGTAAACTTCTAACTAAAATTATTTCATGGTACACCTAGGCAACCGGTGTGGTTTTTTGAACTTATTGCTGAGTTCGGATGCTTGACTTGCTCATCGCCATTTTTGCTTGGCGCTCGTTTCGGTTGCAACTCGCGACTGACCTCAATGCTGTGCATGCTCCATTCCCCTAGCTAGGGCGTCCACGGTGTCGTTCATTTATAGCTACGTACCAGGGAATCTTTTACCGTACCAATAAAAGTTTCCCTGCAACTCAATCTGTCTTTTCGAATCGCTCTCTGGGCTCCCGGTACAGGCGAACCCACCAAAAGCCCGGATTTTCGGAGTGATAAACGTTTAGGCGCGCTTCTATTGATGGCCACATGGATAGCCACACATCATTGATTGAACAAATCATTGGCATTAGAACGAATCCGGTCCGGTCAGAACAGAACGTGCGGTAGCGAAAATACGCTGGCAAGTCGGCGGACAGCGACTTCGCTGATCCGCTGAAGTCAGTGCATGGATGTGACAGCGAGCGAAATGACAATATCTGGTGCTCGGTGGCGGACAAATGTACTCCTTGCGCGCAAGCGTGCGCTAGCCTGAGAACCCGTGTCGCGTCTGTGCCTTTTGTTTTCCCTAAAGTAAGGTCATATATTTATGCAGGTCAGGGTGCTGCTATGTGCGTCTCATCACAATTGATTAGGTTCCAAAGAAAGCGGTTATATTGCGTCCGCGGAAAGACAGAGAAGTAAATGAAGCACAATACTGAGTATGTTGGCCAAGCAAGCAGACCTAAGGAAGCCTTGTGCCCATATCAACTATGCCAATTAAACACAAGGCAAAACTTGGCTTACTTCGTTTCAGACATTTATGCACAGCCACGGCCTGCGTGTTTAGGCAACTATGGAAGCGCCAACGACATAACTAGCTTCCATCTAATGACGACGACGATATGTGTTTCGTGTGCCATTTGTCTTATTGCGTAGCACCTTGCGGCCAAGTTGCTGACTGGATTATGGGTGCTAACTGCAGTCGTTGCCGCCACCACTTGGGCGTACCACACAATGCTGTGGAAGACTGCAGCTGCATTTTGTTTACATCAGTGCTTTGCTATAAACAAAAAGGCTGTTTATCCATGACATAGCAAGGCACACAGTGGTGATATGAGCAAATGGATCCAACGACTATAAATTCCTTGGGACGGTACTGACAATTAATTTAACAAATGTGCTAACGAAAATATCTCGTTATACAAATGGAGGTTGGTCAGCTAATCGTAACCTCAAAGTAAAATTAATAGGTTAAACGTCGTGTGGTTTAAGACATGCTTTTCTAAGCATGTTCTTAAGCTTGCAAGCGTTTATAGCTGAGTAGACACATTTCAGCAGTAAGGGTTAAACTTGTTAAACTTTTACTGTATCTGCTTGCAAAAATAGTCCGCGTGCATCGCTCAAATGTTACGATGAAAAGTGTTGGAAAATTGTTGGGAAAACTAGTGCTGTGTCAAACACTGCTCGTGTAGCTCAATGGCCTAGTGTTCATGGTGATAGCCGCCATGCACTATGCGCCGAATTCCACTCCCAGTTCGGCTATCACTACCTCATGAGTCTAAACAAAGGCGAACCCGTGGTTAGTAGAGTCAGGGGATGGGAGAGAGCGACACCGGAACCCGCCAGTGCTGGAAGTTGCCTTAATAAATATAAATAGACAAATACATAAAATTTATTGTCAAAAGTGCAGGGCGCGCTTGTGTAATTATAATTCTGACAACACAAATAGCTGAATTCGGTGGTCGTATAAAAATATAACAAGTCAAGCATTAACATACTATATATGTGTGTCTGTATACATGTAAGTGTAGCATAAATAAGCAGTGTGTGAACATGTAAGGTGCAAATAATTTCGTTAATTTCATTGCTATGGTTGTCATCAAATGTAGCGATTGAAGCAAGTCATGGCAATGTATGAGGCTCATAAAGTAGGGAACTTTCGGAATCTGGGGGGACAGGGAGGTTATTTGGTTGCGTGTCACATGCGCCAAGTCGCAGTTGTTTTAAAGTATTTTCGTGGATTTCATAGGAAGAACGCTCGCCAGACGGAACTCCAACACGTCCTGGAGCGCTGCTGCCTCGAACTAGTTGTTCCCCTGTATGACTGTGTTAACTACTCTAAAATATATTAACATTGTTGTTTTCGTATATATTAAAGAACGAGGCGGCTTTCTTGACAGTACGTTGTTCCCGTTTGTGTGAAACACAGACACCAAATCAGCGTTTGATGGCGCAACTCGATTGCGGACGATGCCCCGTCCACATACTCGGCGCACAACTACATCCGCCCCAGCTAAACCTATCTTGGTGCCCTATTTTTATCATAAGCTAGCTCTTCTGCTGTTCAATAAACATGTGCCTCAGCTTAATTTTGGCGTGTTCTACCCATTGCCTATTTTTGGCTGTCTAGTCTTGTACCGGAATAGAGCGCAGATAATTTCTCTATAAATGGTAGCCCCAAAATGCTTTCTTGCGCTTGTTACTATTGCTAGTTTTCATATCTGTTAACATGTTACGCCTGCTCTTCCATTTTTAGTTTTTAATATTTTTGTTCACTTTCAATGAATCCGTATTCCTTTTCACCAGAATGGTCATTCACCTGGAAGCGGATGAACAGGTTAGTGGTTTGCGTTTCTTTACCCTGCCGTTCCAAAGAACTAACCCTAAAACCTAATTCACTCAGTCGTACAGGAAACCTCGTGGTCTAGAAGCCGCCGCCGAACTATTCGGTGAAACGGAATTAACCAGAACCAAACAGCTGGTTCCACGCGAAAGTTCTACTGCTAGCTAACCATTCTAATGTATGGTGGCACCTGCGTAAGTGGTAATAGGATTTGTTGGAATGATCTAGTTGAGACACAGATGAGAACAGTGTGGCTTGGGGACCAAATATAATGGCATGGTGAAGGCTTGTCATCGATCAGACGTAAATGGTCAATGTTATCGGCAAGGTTATTACGTAAGCGCTAGTTGCAGTCGTTCACCAACGCAGCATGTTCCCTTCCAATTTTTAGCACATATGTGCTTGCATGTTTTGGTTAGTGGTACTACCGTTACCGTCCGGCTTGCCTCCTGAAGTGCGCGTAACTGCAGTAGTGCCAAGCAACTGCATTCCATATCCCACCGTTTGAGATTAGACAAATCTATCAATAGACGTCATATGTACAGGAACTCGTAGCATAAAAGAAGCCGCAGTTTTCTTTTATGATTTACTAGCAGGTTATTACCTTCGAAGTACATGTATTAATGCTAACGGAAATTAATGTTATCCACTACGATGAAGGTAAGCACCATCTTCTTTACATCCGTTTCTTATAAATAAATAAAGTGCGTGTTCGTACGTACACGTTGCCAATGACGCCGGTAAGCGCAAGAAGTTGCGTGAAGTTTGGCGCATCACCAGCACTTCAGAAGAGGCATTATACAACCCATCTTCCTTGTGCAGTGATGTCACCTAGTAGACCACGCGAACAGCCATCCTACGTACCAAACAATCTACACTCACAAGTGAGGCATGAGTATGTTAGCTGCTATTCTTCATTGCCAGGTTAAATTTGGATGCTTCTCACTGCGGTTTGTACTACATATTACAGGACCGAATAAATGCTAACACTTGGTTGCCCTACACAATCCAAAGTCGCTGGTAGGCTTCCATTTGAATTTAGGCTGTTCGACCAACCAACCAGTTATCGGGTACATTTGGATGAAAATGATTATTTACTGCGGTGCGCAATTAAGCAAACAAAGCTAAGGTAGCATGCGCTTCGAGCCCAAACAGCACTCTTGCGCATCGTTTCACGATGGACGCGAGAAACGAACCTCAGCGGTAATCCATTTGACAAACGGGGAACACGTGCTTGCATGGCGCCGACGTATAAAGATATGAATTTCTATGTAAGCCTTCACGGATTGCGTACCTGGACTGCATCAGCCAAAGGTGATGAGGTGCTAAATAGCACTTCAATATTTGCCATAATTATTAATAAAAAATAAATATTTGCCTTATTCCAAACAGGCATCATCAGAATAACACACAAGCCATGGTCGATAGTTCTAAAAAATTATAGCAATATAAGCTTTACCATACTGGATTTGTGTAGTTGTATATATGTATGTGTAGTATTAGTGGATACGATAAGTAAAATTTAAAGTGAGACTGCGTTGGTTTGTGTTTGCGTTTGCCATCCTATGTATGGAGCAAAACTACCCTTTCAACCGAAGCACATTCGTAAAGTGGGGATACTCAGGCAGCGGAAGAGACGGCGATTTTATTTAGCGGCAATTCACATACGCTGCTGTGCAGAGTTGTTAAACGGTACTTTGTTGTGTTGTATGGGGAGAACACTTCCTGGACGAAATTCCATCACGCCATGGCACACTGTCGCCGAACATTGCACGGGAACGGGATTAGCCCCAACCACCCAGCTGGCACCACTTGGAGATTTCTCGGCCAGCCAGCCAGGTAAGATGCACGAGGAGATCGACAAAATGATAATTCCGAGTAATTACGGCGAATGTCCCATTCTGTTAATAGCTAAGATTAATATACCTACGGGTGTATGCGCAGCTGAAACACTGACAATTCTAGCAAAAATATTGTTTTCACATGCACTGCTGCAACTTACATCACAACAGTAGTGGCCCACCTTTTCGTCGACCTAACATACCTTATGTTTTGCAGTCACCTCTCAAATTAACACCGGAAGGGCTTGCGTAAGCAACGCTGCCTTCAGGTATGTAGGTACGTTGATGTGCCATGGAATAAATTATATCGCTTTCAACGTAGACCTATGGTTGTTTAGCTATACATGAATGGCCGCCTCTGCTTCCAGGTGCAAATGTCAATGCAACCTCCATAATAGGCTCCTTGATGCTTGCGCCTGCCGAGAGACCACCGGTGGCTGGCAAAGCACCACATTCAGGTCTATCTACACAACGCATAACCAGTGCAAAATCGAAAGAAAAAGACCGAGTGGCATGTGGATGTGAGCAAAGTTTCATTCACGGAGACTTCCCACCCTCCTTCAACATGCCCAGTAGCAGTATTCTTATCCACCTACTTTGGGAAACTAGCCTGTATGACGTCTAAAAGGATTTTGCTGGGCGCTAGTCCGATTTAAACTTGATGCATTCAGCTAAGCTTTGAATGTAACCCAACCACGGACCAGTGCACACCACCCAGCAGCAAAGCTTAGAAATCTATTAGCGCCAATCCTCGTAATGGATCGTTGGACAGGCAGACGCCAAGGTAACACGCACACCGAGCGCATTTTCACCAGGTATCTTATTCATCAGCCTACATCTGTAGTACAAACGAGTAAAAACGCAAGCAAACGAACAGACCAACCGCAACGATGAGGTAACACACGGGCCACACTAACCATAGTAATAGCAAGCGATATTTATCTATTTAGCGTATTGAGCCAAGTACGCTTGTCAAACCTTGCGCTGATGGTGGTAACCTGTTCAACTGGCTTGATCAATATTGGATCCTGGACCCTTGCTTGAATGCTGGTGGCTTGGCTCCTTCACTTGCTATTGATAGTGCCACTGTTTTATGCACTAAAGTTCGATGTACTACTCCGCACCTGCGTTTTAGCTTCTGCAGCTGTCGTTTATGTATCACATGCAGCAGTTATTTCTCAGGCTCCTGAACACACCCAAGTGCTAAGTTTAAGCCAACGGCACCGACGAACAGTTGTTGCTTCCCTCCATTTGGAACCAACATCAGTTGGTGGTAAACTCGCTTTGTTAACACTATTAAATTAATAAGTAAAGGATCGATCACTTACATAGCGTGACATGCCGTTAAACGATGAGCATGGTATCACAATGTCGTCATACAAGTAGACTTACAGATAGGTCAGAATTTAACCAGTACCTAATGGATAAGTATATGTAGGTACTACGTATGTATGTACGTATATTTTGACTTGATGTGCTAACTTGTTACTATTACTGTGGGTTTGTTCTGCAAGTCGTCAATAAACTTGGAGATCAAATAAATGCTTTGAAGTAGCTGACTTTGCGAACTTGCTGGTATCATACGGTAAAGCAATGACGTAATTTAGTAGCGAGTCATATGCGCTACGACACAGCTTTGATAAGCAGACCTTTGTAGCTTTTTAAAGGAGAGCATTCGACTGGCTGTAGCCCACCACGTCTTGTAACGCTGCTGCCAAAATACTAGCTAGGGCGGGCTTAACACAAACCCCGTGATGACACTACGGTCCGCCGGCCCGATAAATTCAACTTTCTTGCGCACAGTTGGTCATGAAACAGACGGTTTTGCTTCGAATCGTGAACTGCGCAGAAGTGCCTGGGCCAACTCTGGCGCCGCAAAGAAGGGATGTATTCCACATCGTAAACATCACTACAGTACAGCATCTCTGTGTCCAAAACACGATCGCGCCAGCTCAAACGAAAATAAGACGCAGGCGCGATTATTAATTTTCTCTCTGAAGATAAATAGCGCACAACTCACGGCAGAATTCAGCAACCGACGAACTATCAACTTGCATTCCACCAGCTACTGGTCAATGTTCGGCTGCTAATTGTTCCTGAGCCGATAGTGCAGCTTTCCTAATGCAACGGCTTCTTTTGTTAAACGGATGCGCAGCTAGCTTAATTTCTAATAGTTGGTTAATTGTACAATCCCCAGGAAGCAACCTCTAGTGATAGGTTCCTTAACTCCCATGCGAACCTTGTTATGAAGCAGACATTATTGTTCAGGTTATGGTAAAGGCAGTAAAACATAAATCGCTTTGTTTATGTTTACGCTAAGCTCAACCTCTTGCGCTGAGGAAGCGAGAGCCGTAGTCGCGTGCGGTTTGCGATCCACGTAGTGTGCAAAAAATGCACAGCTTTTGGCCAACAGCAGAGTACGGATGGTCGCTTCGCACACTACGGGTCGCGCCGCGAGACGGCAGAAGTTCCTTAACCCAAGAATAAACCTTCCCCCCACAAGGACATTGCACTCACGAACAGCAGCAAGCTTATAACGCAACCGCATGAAGTAAGGTATTAAACAGGACTGTCGATATTTAACAGACATGCCTCATGGCAGTGCGGAAATCGAAACCACCTGTGGTCTGTCCACCCAAATGCATCCATGTCCGCATATCACTTTGCGGGTCTTCAACTAGCTCTACAAAATTTGCTTGCTCAACCAAACTTAACGAACACTTGCCACAATGCTTCACGGTAAACCGTGTCAAATGGGTTGGCGAATGCAACCGGGGGCAAATAAAATGGCAGGTACCAACCACAGCAGCTATCTAGCAACATACGAGCAGGAAACACCATTTCTATGTTGCTGCGGCCCGAAGGGAACCCGCACTTCCTCCATCATGTGTGGCACAAAACCTAAACGAACCCGCGCATGATAAAATACCATGACCTATACCTTCACTTATCGCTGCATGCTGCTACCGGGAAGCTTCGCGGCGGCTTGTTTGCTTTCACTGTCCTTCTACAGTTGTAAAATTAAGTTATATTTTAGGGCTAAAAGCATACGTACTTTGCAACGCACGCGTCGCACCGTTTGGAGAATGATCAACGCAGGACTGCGTTGATTTGACAATTATGGTGGTATCCTCTGGGCACCGGCGCAGTTGCAGTTTAGCAGCCCAGCAAGTGCTCCCTGCGTCTCATGCGTGTCGGTGTGTCAGCAAGACGCATTGTACTCTACTGCTGTTGCAGCACCGCTACGTTGGAAAGTAACCTCCCGCCCAGTTTTAAGAGACCGTCGCAGTGCTGCACGTATTTGCGCATCACACGTGCACCTTGGATTCGATCGACCTGCGTCCTCAACTTTTGCAAGTAGGGTGCATACATGACCTTCGAACAGTCAAAGTTTCTTTTGTTGAAGGCTTACAGCGTAGCAGCCAATCTACGTTGCTTTCCGCATCCGCCATGTATTCAGGACGCAACGCGGCTGTTGAGTCCGTCGCGGCCAAACTTCCGAAACCGGCTCTTCCTCACCGGGTTTAGAAAGTCTACTAAATCTTAGCAAATACTGCACTCCGTTACGGCACAAACGCCTAAATTAGCCTACCGTTGTCCACAACGCATTTGGGCCGCATAACTTTTGAGCGTCAGATAGTTACATCGGCGATAGCTGTCACTTGGTTTTTGATGCGGTGACACCGCGCGCCAACGGAAGCCGGAGAATGACATTAGCAGGGCGGGCGGTAATTGAAATTTTTAGTTCCATCATCTTCTCAGCCTCACCTTGAAAAATTATATTAAACCTATGCCACTTCAAGGCAGATGATCAATACATAGAATTACAAATTGTATGGGCACTTTGGTTCGCACAAAATTGTATTTAGTGAATAACCCAGCTGCTTGCTTTTATGTATGAAGCATACCGCAAGCATACAGGATGACGCATGGTGACACGGCGGAACCCGTGAGCATGTGCGCACATGTGTGCGACCAAGTAGCTGTTTTAACAAAGCTCTGTGAAAATAGTGTTCTCTCGTTTGACAGCGCGTGGGTGGCGCTTATTTGTCACAAGCGTCCTCCGCTTGTCTTGAAGAATAACATGCAGATGGATGGCTTTTGTCCATTCTGCCACAGCACGCCAATCGTAATGTGACAAGTTCCAGGAAAAACTAGTCAGTGGCTCCTAAGTATAGCCCCTGGCATTGAGGATAATTGTTATATAATAGATCCCCTTTTAGTAGGAATAACATGGAGTGCCTTTGCCCGCTAATGAATTGAGAACTCTAGTCCTTCCAATTCGCAGAACCAAGGTTGGCTGCCCTGGACTGACAGAAATTGCTCCCCATTTGCGATCCACTTAGGCCGACTGATGGTGCGAATCCGACCACATTTCATGTGGTATTGCAACGGCGTTTCACATCCGGTAGAAAATATAGCCAGCACTAACCGCATGCAATTTGTCTTGTGCAGTGAGTATGTGTTGTTGAGTGCAGTAACCTAGATTCGGTATAGCGCGTTCTGGCAAAAGTTGATAATGCGTATTTATTTGCGCCTTCGCGGTCGCCTGTCGATTGGGGTCAACAATTTTCGACACACGCTGAGGGGGTTTGCTCAGTGTCATAGGTTTGCTATGGCCGTAAACTTCACGCGTGGTCACCGGAACTGTACTAGGTTGAGTGTTGCCTAGAATGAGGATTAGACGGAATAGGTTAATGAAGGGTAGAAGGAATGCGTTAACGTTTTCGTTTGTCCACCCCGTTGCATGCAGTAGCTAACGAGACTTTTGCCTAGTGACCTAGCGCGACGGCCGGTGCAGAAGTGCTTTATCGATACTGACGCTTACATACTTTTGGTTTGAACGAGTAAACTGCCAGTTCGTCCGCACCCAAATATTGGAACGAATCTGGTCTTCAACCAAAGCCTTTGACAAACTGTACTGTTGTGAAGCAGCCTGCCGTACGCCAAGAAGCATAGAACCGACACCCGCGTCTTTGGGTGTCTATCTTGTCGGCTAGCGGGAGGATATAACCTATAGCCCACCAATCGTTTGCCTTGAGAAGGCGACAAGATTGTGAGCTTAGAGCATAATATTAGCGGCAACCTGTCAACGATTTGTAGCAATCCCGCCATCACAAATGCAAAAATAAATAAATATTTTACTCTCAAATTTATACAGACATGTCATACAAGGCATGGTCGTAATTTTGCCGGCACTGATTTGCAACGGGCACGTTGTGTTACTTACGATGGGAAGATAGCTATAAGCTTTAGATAAGGCAGAACTAAGAAAAGTAATTGTGCGAAACAACTTCGTCTGAGATGACCACAGTGCTTGTTCAGGCGTGTGGCGTAGATAAACATTAATAACGCAGAAGGTGAGGTGGTGGTGGAATGCAGCGATGGTAAGCATATCCTAGTGTGCGTATTATTCCTTGTGGTGTATCGCTAAGAAACTTTCCGGGGAGGCCTTTAGCAGTGCGTTTATTCAGTGGCATTATATCTGCGAAGTCGCAGAGTTGCTAGACATATATCTGCGGTTTCTTATGTGAAGAACGCTAGTCAGGCAAAAACACAAGAGGTGCTGGAAAACTACTGCTGACCCACTTAAAGGTAACGTATAAATGGTAATACATCTTACTAACGGACTTCGCGCTTTGCTATTTGCAGTCAAGTAGCGCCCGGAAAATTTTGTTGGATGCCGGTATCGGATAGTCAGGGAAGGTCATTAAGTGTTGATGTTGACCGAAGATGATGTAGAGTAAAGGCCAATCGCAAAACGAATTGCGGTGAGTAAACGTTGCAAGTAATGAAGAGTAGGTCTTTTCTAGCGTGGTATATTGCTGATTGCGTAGGCTTGATGGCCAGATAGCAACAATAGACTTGTGTGAAGGCGTTGTGGGCGGTTTAGTCCTGGTTCGAGCATCGGTTTGGTGCGGGATCCATAGAAAGTCCTTAGTTGCCTTTTAGATCTCAAACAAGACGATATAGAAGATTTAGAAGCGGTGCGTGGAAAACGGTCATGAAAATCAGCCATGTGACAAACTTGTATTTTGTATTTCATGACTTGGATAAAAGGAGGTAAATGTGCATCAGTAGCTACATTGAAAAGGTCGCTTGGTTAGGGCATAATAACCTTATGGATAGGGCACCGACATATGTAGACGTCAAAAGGGTAGCTGCGGAAAGTGGTCGGCAAATAGCGTTTAACGGTGGTGCAAGTAATATGTGGAATAAGAGATTAAAACGGCATCAAAGACATAGCGGTGCATAAATAGTAACGGATGTTAAGCTATCATATGCTAATGCGCTGCGTTACGCAAAATAAGAAGCATCATTAATGGGCCAGGTCAGTCAACATCGCTTCATTAGTAGCACAGAACGGGTGGGATGATGCTGAAGCATAAGGTGAAATTGGTTCATACGTCAGTATATATATATATAAAATAACAGAACATCTGGAAAGCGGAACCTAACGCAAAGCTACGTATCGTTCAATTAAGATACGAGCTAGCTAGAAATGAGCTAAGTAAGGTTAATGGAGGAAAAGACAGCGGCCCAGGAAATATAAGCATACATTTAGGATTTTGAAGAAGTCAAACAATGAGTCCAAAACGCAACGACGCGCAGATATTTAAGGCTAAAGTGTTAAGATAACACAGTTATGGTACAAATCCAGAAAAACCAAGATGAGCTGCACTTCGCAATAGCAAATGTCAAAGAGGTTGCAAGGAGAAATTGATAAAAGAAGATCTGAAAAGGAGAGGCTACCCTACATCTGTGCTCTGAAAAGTTGTTCCATTTTGCTATGCAGTACAGCAACCAAGTAGGTTACCTGATGAAAGGAAAACGGACTAATCAAATGCAAGCAAATGCTAAAGTCATTAAAGACGGCATGACACATGAGGCTGCAGCACAACGACCGGCAGAAAACTAACGGTCTCTACTGCCAAATGTATGTTGTTCGTCAAGCGCAAATGTCAGTGTTTGGCACATGCCTGCTTGCTTGCCATGTAACACTAAAAAGGATTCACCCATTGTAATTTTACACTGTACTGATAGCTTTCAGCAACGTCCCTATTTCTGCAATGTTTTACTTGGCCTGCAACCCCACAAAAAATAAATCCTCGAAGAACAACCGTTTACCTATTTTTATAGAGTGCGCAGTTTCGCGAAAGTAAGGAGCAAGTCTGCCATTTATCATTGCGCCTTTTTGCAAGCACCAAACTCAACAACACCGCACCATTAGCGAAACAAGTTAAGTTTAATGAAATACTTACACATGCGCGTCATGAAGTAGTTCGGGCGCCGCGAACAATGCGTAGTTGAGTGCAGCTAAACAAATATAGTAAATTGCTGACTAACTTAGCTGCGCTTCTGTTGCCAATGTAAGTTAATCAAATAACACTGGCTAGCTGACAACCCTAGCTATGGCATTATGACATGGTCACAATGGATTACATCATGTTTTGTTGCAATGCGGGAAATTGCTCATCTCATCAAACTCAGTTTTTCAATCTCGTTGCGCACATCTATCCTATGCAAGCAAATGCTCGGTTGCTTGCTACCGACCAGTAGATGGTAAGCTTATTTTTTGCTATCAACCGGGTCACCCTGAATGACCTAACCACATAGCCTTTCGAGGGAATCCACCTAAAGAGCAAGTACACCCGAAATAAGTAGCCATCAAGGTGGACGCGCTTGCGGGCATTTCCGCCTTATCCTTCTATAATCGATGACTTCGTTGCCCCTTGTGTCTAAATAACTAAATAGACATATTTCTACACTGGCTAGTGGCTGCACCATTAAGGGTTCAGATCAATTTTTACTTTAATCTTGTGCTCTTACCTTAAAGTAGGTAAAATAAGAGCATATGTTTCACTTTGACAATTACAAATGCACTGTCATTGTTTGATGCACAGCTGCTGTGGTCGCAGGCGCGTAGCTTGAAATTCTTTTGATTCCTTCTAGCAATATTGAGATCCTTGATTTCATTTTTATGAAGGTTGCAGAGAGCCGTAGTGGTGGCGGTTATCTTTACTTCGAAGTCAAACGATAGAATAACTAGTGCACTGCTTGCTATCGCATCGTCTCCCCTATGCATCTTGGGTATTGCAAATGACAATGCTTCGGAAGTAACAGCAATAATACCTTGCCACGACTAGTTGCAAAACCTAGTGGCGACAGCAGACGTGTCACGTGAAAGGAAAAATAACTAACTTAGTACATGGTATATGCTCAGTAGAACGAGACACACTTATGAAGGCGCGATCAAATGTGCATACAAGCATAGCTGTTTTGGAATGCTAAAAAATTTCGTTTTAATGAAATGTATGACCGCAAATATGCAGTCCATACGAGTGAACATTTTGTCAGCTAATAGTAAGACTAAGGAATATGATGGTACCAGGGTGCGTACATATCGGTCATGTCTGTTGTGTCAAGATACAAGGTGGGCGTACTTTTGCCATATAGTAATCCATGAGCACAGGAGCGCAAACAAGGTTTTGGTGCAATCAATGAATATTAAGGAATCAGAATGTTCTGTGCTCTATCAAAGCATCCTTCATAGTAAAAGCGATTACACATGTTGCATATAGAAGTATGAGAACTGCATCAGCGTGAAAGGTTCAGCTGTGACTATATTCAGTGGTGAGTCACATCCGCCAGGTTGCAGTGTTGTTAAGCGGACGTTTGTGGCTTTTTATAGAGCGAACGCTTGCCAGCCAAAAACCCACCACGTCCTGTAACACCGCAGTAGCTTCCGTTGAAGTGTAGTGTTAGCCACCTATGCATCGTACTGACTGATTTTGAACTATATTATTCGCAGTCGGTTGACAGCCAAACGTCTTCCTTGGCTGACCGATTGGCTTGGTAATGTACCAGCAGCAATAGTTGAAAACGGTCGATGATGCAAGGGTCGATGCGTCGAATGCTAAATGGTGCAGGTGTGAAAAACATTGGTAATAGTGGCTGGCGTTGGCTGGTACATACTTGGCAGTTCGAAAACCGTGTCCAGCTATCCACGCTGGACTTGTCATGGGGATGGTGAGTGCAGTTGCTCCTTGTGGCTGAATACGTCCATAACAGGCGAAAATGCCATTCCTTTGTCCAATGCGGAATGGTTACGAGTATCTTACTCCGCAAAATGGAATCGGAATTCCTTCAAATGTAAGTAAGTGTAAGTTTCGCTATCGGCAAGTGAAAACTCTATGAAAGTCCACCGAAAAAGCCACTTATACGAGCGCAAAGCTGTTCGTGAAATAACCTTGGAATAGCTCTAGGTAAATAGAGAATCAAATTGGTCTTCCGAAAATGTAAGACACCGAAACCAATTTGTTGAACGCCGGTGGGAATAAGCAAAGCTAACCGAGGCAGTGAAGGTTATCACACCAGCATTGTTTGTCTTCCGTTGTGGAACAGGCGATCCATGTAAATATATTATTCCAGGTGAGTAAAGTATGTCAATGTGAGTACGAGGCAAGCTGAACCCAGCTGTTTAGGCCCCATGAAATTGGCGTCTCCAGAATGGCGGAAAGAGCTCCATTTGGAACGATGAGTAGGTTCTTCCTATCCAGGAGAATAGATCAAGTGTTCATGCAAGCTGGCTGTTGAGAATGGGTTGGCCAGTCCCAGTGGATAACCCTTCTTCTTTTTGTCGATGTAATTGGAAATATCGGAAAATACACGGGCAGCGGACCTGAGGCATCCAAACAGAGATACAGCAAGGAATCAAGAAGCACTATCGAAAGACTGGTGGTGCGCAACGGTGCCTATAATACAATTAAACCTATGTACTTTTGCTCAGTACATATGATTTGCGAGGGCGTTCTTTACAGCAAGTCACTGGTGTGGCTCAGACTACGACTACTACATAGGAAGAAGGTTCTGCACGCGCAGGTTCAAGAGACCGGTATAACCTTGCGTTTTTATAAAATTGAGGGAATAATACGATCGTTAACGAGAAACAAATACTCCGATGCTGCTGACAGCAGTCCGCATGTGAGAGGCATTTTAGGTGAAACGTAGGCCAACTAGGATGTTTTCTAGCCTAAGCGGTGTTGCTAATAGATGGCGCAAGCACAGGTTCACATAAAACCTAAAATTTTAAGGAAGAGCAACATACGATGGTAGGTAGACGGTAGGTGTAATACAAATGCCGAAGCTGACGCGCTCATGCCCATATAGGGTGAAACATTCGTATAGTAGGAGAGACATGCTAGACTGGGATACACCAAGGTGGAAAGCCAAGTCAGCTGTCAGGGTGAGGTGGAATCAAGGAAAGATTACTCAGACGAGTAAGTAAAGGTACAGGATGTTGCGGCCTGCAAAAGTGAGAAAGGGCAACAATAAAGGTTAAGGGTTAAAGTAAGCCTCACTGCTGAGTAAGTGTATACCAGGGTTTTAAACTTCTACGCTCTGAGTGAGGTAGAGAAACAGCAAAGAAAATTGTTTGTATGTGAGACTAGGGCAGCAGGCGAACAGCGTACTATCTATTTTAAATGGGGAAGGATGGAAGGTATATATGGTTTGGCCATAAATCATTTATATTTGTAATAACTAGAGCATGTGTGGGAGGGTAGCTGGAAGGTGCAGTAAATCCGCCGATCGCTGTGACTTACGGTCTTGCTAGTCTCAGCGCACTAAAAGGTAGCGATAAGTAGCCGTACGGTTCCGCGCCAAGGCAGCAAGCAGAGGTTTATTGGTCAGGGTGAGGCGAAAATATGGGATTACTCAGGCAAGTAAGCGTAGTTACAGAATGGTAGCGCTTGCGAAGGCAGTCATAAAGAGCCATACGTTAGTTGAACTAAAGCAAAGGTATCGGTAAATTGGCCGTATATCAGGCATCTATGATTCGACATTCTTAGGGCGGTTTAGAAAAGGTGAGCTATGGCAAACAGTACGAACCAAAGGCGGCAGGCAAAGCACCAGCAATATAGGCGAGGTGAGATTTCGATAAATTGCTTAAATAAATCAGCGTTTTATTGGACTAGGATGAAGCAGAAACGGCAGTGATATACTGGAGGAGCTCCGTTCGTAAGCACAACTAAAGTGTTACATTCCCGCTTATAAAGCAAATGCAGAAGGACTCGGGGAAGGGATTTGAAACTTGTGTACTAGAGAAGGAAGGTTGTGATGAAGGAAGAAAAGAATTCAACTAGTGTAAAAGCGTGCAAATGGAGAAGAGCTTCGCAAACAAAGCGTTCCGCGAAATTTGACTGAAAGATGGCCTATCTCATAAGTTAGCTGCTTTTATGATGACAACGTGTACAATGCAGCTTTATAAGGTGTTTACCGAGCAACACAAAAATTCTACTTGTGGTTAGCTGCAGACAAGCCCAGTAGATCGAAAGCATCGAGCAGGGATGTTTCGGGGTTAGGCAAAAATGTCTGGCACTGACAAAAGAAATTTAGTTATCAGTTCATAGAGGTATAGGAACAGTCGGTTATTATAGTAGTTTGCTAACGTTTCGCCCTCGACACAAGGGCTTCGTCAGACCAGGTGCATCAGTGTGCAATTGGTGTGGGCTTTCATAGAAAACTGGAGCGATAACCGCGTTGCCCGAGACTTGAGTCATGATGCCATTACAGTAACACTTGGTGATGTCACCCCAGGTGGTACGATCACCGTGGGAATAGTCCAGGGGTTCCTTCGTGCATCAGGACAATGACGGATAAGCCCAGAGTGTGGAAAGTGGGAGTCGGTTTACACTTTCCAATCTGATCCAAGCACCGATGCTCGTCAAGCTGGCTGGCTTAGGACCGCCTGCCACGCATTAGGGATTTCTACCTCTTCTATTCTATTCTCGCAGTCGTCAGATTTGGCAATTTTCACCGCCTCGGCAGTCAACCGCTGAGTGGTTGATCGTACACCCCTCCCAATGACCTCTACGTTTTCGAGGTCTATCTGGTGACCCGTGTCTAATGCATACACAGCTGCGGCCGAGTCTCATATTTTTTCCTGGTATTCAGACTCGTTTCTTGGTCGTCTTGTACTGCGCCTTCTATGCTCCGAAAGTCGGGTGCGTGCTTTTCTCGCTGTTTGGCCTCTGTACACATGTGCACAATCCTTACAGTTAATTTTACAAACACAGTTACTCGTCCTATCCTTTGGGAATGAAGTTCTTCAGGTATACCAGCGCCGAACGTAACTTTCGACCTCGCTGAGAGATCACCCTTATATTTTCCTTGTTTAGTACTCTTCGAATAGCCTCCGAGGTGCCTTCCTTGTGGGAATTCCGACCGCTCCAATCCACTTGGTTGGGGCCTTGACTGCCTGTTTGTAAACCGTCGTGGGTAACAACTTTCTAACAGTTTGCTCCTTTCCCTTTACCGAGCAGCCTTTTTGCCCTCCACCATCGGGCATAAGGTTTGTGCCCTGTAGAACAGCGCTGAGGCTATCGCAGCGTAAACCTGTTTCGGATGACCCGACGTGTAGTGTAGTACGCCGCCAGTATCTGTTGGTCTGCGGTATATTGTCGTCTTTAAATTTCCCCCATTTCAATGAACCAGGCAGTCAAAAAATGGTATTGTGCAGCTAAAAGATTCCAACTCAATAGTAAACTATATTCTCACACTATTGGAGTTTAGGTGATTAAGCAACTGGTTTTCTTATGCCGTTTAACAAGTACCAAGGTATCGTCTACATAACGCCACCAATCTTGTGGCGAATTACTGCTCTATGTTAACGCCCGGTTATCAAAGCCTTGTATAAGCAGGTTCGCCAGTACAGATGATATTGGCGATCTCATGGCAAGACTTATTTCCTGACTGTAAAGGTTCGACGGAAAACGAAGTAAGACATGTTAAGACACACTGCCATATATCGATTACCTAGGGGAAATTTAAAGACGACAATATACCGCAGACCAACAGATACTGGCGGCGTACTACACTACACGTCGGGTCATCCGAAACAGGTTTACGCTGCGATAGCCTCAGCGCTGTTCTACAGGGCACAAACCTTATGCCCGATGGTGGAGGGCAAAAGGGCTGCTCGGTAAAGGGAAAGGAGCAAACTGTTAGAAAGTTGTTACCCACGACGGTTTACAAACAGGCAGTCAAGGCCCCAACCAAGTGGATTGGAGCGGTCGGAATTCCCACAAGGAAGGCACCTCGGAGGCTATTCGAAGAGTACTAAACAAGGAAAATATAAGGGTGATCTCTCAGCGAGGTCGAAAGTTACGTTCGGCGCTGGTATACCTGAAGAACTTCCTTCCCAAAGGATAGGACGAGTAACTGTGTTTGTAAAATTAAATGTAAGGACTGTGCACATGTGTACAGAGGCCAAACAGCGAGAAAAGCACGCACCCGACTTTCGGAGCATAGAAGGCGCAGTACAAGACGACCAAGAAACGAGTCTGAATACCAGGAAAAAATATGAGACTCGGCCGTAGCTGTGTATGCATTAGACACGGGTCACCAGATAGACCTCGAAAACGTAGAGGTCATTGGGAGGGGTATACGATCAACCACTCAGCGGTTGACTGCCGAGGCGGTGAAAATTGCCAAATCTGACGACTGCGAGAATAGAATAGAAGAGGTAGAAATCCCTAATGCGTGGCAGGCGGTCCTAAGCCAGCCAGCTTGACGAGCATCGGTGCTTGGATCAGATTGGAAAGTGTAAACCGACTCCCACTTTCCACACTCTGGGCTTATCCGTCATTGTCCTGATGCACGAAGGAACCCCTGGACTATTCCCACGGTGATCGTACCACCTGGGGTGACATCACCAAGTGTTACTGTAATGGCATCATGACTCAAGTCTCGGGCAACGCGGTTATCGCTCCAGTTTTCTATGAAAGCCCACACCAATTGCACACTGATGCACCTGGTCTGACGAAGCCCTTGTGTCGAGGGCGAAACGTTAGCAAACTACTATAATAACCGATTGTTTCCAAACCTCTCTGCACTCATGTCTACTCGATCCGTTTCAGGTGTCTTTCAAGAAATTGAAATTTATTGTTTTTTTGAAAATTAAGATATAATCATATTTTTACTAGCTTGAAGGTACCAGCGCCTCCAATACCTTGCATTGCGAACTAAAATGCGTGGTTGCCTATAAAGCACCACGGAGTGTGTCCTTTAATAATGCAACGACCTTGGCCTAATTTGCCAAAAATTTAAGTTGCTCTTTGCTTATTGCAGCGGTTCCACAGATAAAAAGGCTGAAGTATGTTCAAGTAGTCATTTCGCATCAAACACCTTAAGCATCCTTTAATTTATAGACTAAAGTTTGTTTACAAATCTTAGAACCCGTTACAGACGGGAAACAGTGGAAGGAACTCCTTATCAAATGGATAACAAAGTACTTTCTAGTACAGCAGCGACCACAGATGTTAACGTCAATATTACGGTGCGCAAGGCAAGTTCCATACAAAAAGTTGGTCCTGGTGTACCAGTGCAAAGCTAAAATGTGTTTACGGTATGCTGGCTTCAGTTGACTAGAATCCGAGGCAATCTTTGCAGACGCCGTCATCATTGAAGACGAGATCGACGCTTGCACAATCCCGATCGTTAATGCAACATCCACACCATTGACAGTGATGTGGGGTGTTCCTCAAGTCTGACAAATGTTGACGGTAAAATAGTCAGTAACTTTTTGCGAACCGACTAAAACCGAAAGAAGGCAACGACTCGGAATATGTCGCGTCGGCTGCCCCCTTGAGTAACGGCATTCAGCACGTGTTGCATTCAAGAGCAGATAACTGTGTAAATGATCTTTGTAGCTATGGACTTTGCATGAGCATGGAAAAGGTATATTATCCCAACTGGAGTTCCTCTGAGCAAAAGTGACTGGGGTACCTGCACCAAAGCATGTACAACTGACGTTGACTTGTTCTCACAGCAAAATATACCCTAGCGCCAGTTTCCTTAGCCAGCCCGGTAAGATGCAGTATGTTATTACCTTTAAACTATATGTCATGCTCTCTTGCATAAACTTCCTTTGTAGGATTGCGTTAAACGTAGGTTTATCTTTCTTAGCACGTTGCAAGTTAAGTGACCTGCTGTACCATATTTCAACCTTTTACCCTTTGGGGAACAATCTCCATATCGGTTAGTAACTCGAATTGCTTGTGTGTTACCTTTTGAGACATGGCAATGGACTGCCAAGTGTACGGAGGCTGCCTACATTCATGTTCACCGACGATATAAACTTTTGCTGCACGGTGGGCGACCCAGTTGGCTCCCTGGTGCTGCAACCTGCACTTGACAGACCCCTTGCTTTGTCGTTTCTTTGGCAAATGCAAATGAACTCCAGCAGGTGTTCAGGTTTGCGCATAGGATAAACTGATCCGACAACGCACTACATGCTTGGCGCTATTGAAGGCCCTTACTCAGCCCGACCAAAGGACTTAGAAAGCACTTTGTCTCAGGACTTTAAAGCCCGTAAGAACTAGAAGAAAGCGTCTCAGGATGATTCGCAGATCATTTTGGATCATAACGGAAGAAATATTTGTTAAACTGTTTACAGCCTTTGATAGAAAGCATCTTGAGTAGTGCATCCAGACTTGTCCTCCCCACCTGACATGTGAAAGAAGGGCGGTAGAGTAGGTCTTGAGAATCGGAACAGAAATGGTCCATTGGTTGCGGCAACCGTGGTTTCCTGACAGGTTGCTCAAGCTAGACGTTACGTTAAATGATCCTCTTCGTGGTGACCCGCTTTGCACTAAATGTACACTGACGGGGCGCATAAGTCTAGGCCTCAATTCGCTTTGTTATCCTGCACTATTATCTACTTTCTGCGGGCACCTAATGAAATGGCGCATACTCAGACCTTATCAGGTTCGGGATGACCCTTTTTTGTCACTTCGAGTGATAGATTCTTGGAACGCGCTAACTGAGGACATAGTCTTGTCACCCACGGCGACAGTGTATAAACCTCGTCTTGACGCATTTAACTTGCAGCTCCGAATCTTCCTCTTCTCCACTTAATTTAATTTCTGTTTGCTTTTTTGCTACCTACCATTTTATTCACTGTTAATAACTTGCTCCACAGTTTCCTTTTTCGTACCCTTCCGCTTTATGTCTAGTCTACAATTTTCTTTCCCTTTTCTTATTTCACTTGGTCTGTGGAGCGGGGACTGTTAGCATAAGGCTGGTGAGTTCCGATTGTTTGACCATGATTTGTTGCACACTCGCTGATTTCGCTCCCACAACTGACCGAACTTGCCAAGGCATTCTAACGTGAATGAATGATGCATAGCAGCTGAAACAACCGGGATAAATTTCTTGGGTTTCCGCCCTATTGGAACTTGATATAGCATCTAAAGCTACAGTCTTAGTGAGGTCACAAAAGAGCAGCTATATCAGGCAATACGAGCCAAAGGCGACAGGCCATTAACAAGAAATCTATGCGTCGTAGTATTTTGATAAATGGCACAGGCGGGTAAGCAACTGTTTAGCTTAAACTGGCTTTAAATATAATCGTGCGGAGCATAAGCAACCTAAGTTGATGGTGCTGTACGTATCGGTGGAGTTGTGATACATATATCGCTACATACCAATCGCCTGACTGTACTCAAAACTAGGCGAGAAAGCTCAGGCGAGACTAAACGAGTTGCCGGGTGACGGTGAGTTGGTGTACATGTAGAAGCATACGGAAGAAGTGCAGAAGGTAGTTGAAGGTTAGCCAAGTGATAATGGACGGGAAAAGACTAAAGGGGGAGAAAGGTAGCGTTTAGTGACAAGTTGATGCGGCTTCGTTTCGTTGTACAGCTACATAATGGTAGGTCGTTTTTTCCATAACTTTGTTGCAGATACACAAGGCCCTAATGGTTCGGTTATTTTGGGAACCCTGTGTAATCTCTTTATAGACGAGGCGGGTACCGTTACACTATCAGAAGCCCTGACAGCTGGCAACTTACTTTATAATCTGGCATATCTGTAGAGGAACAGTTATGACTCGTGCAACCGTGTGCTTTAGGTGGGGAAATTGTGTGCGGCATTTGACCTAATGGGTATCGGGTATCGCCCATTGTTTGAAAAAGGCAGCTTATACTTGTGTTAGAGACCTTGCCGTGTTTATACGCCTGAAAAGTCAAAGTAGCTGCAGCCCGATCTGGTTAAACCGGTCTTGGAAGTAAGTGTAGTAAGGCCTAGTAAGCGCTTAGCAAAAGGGCGCTGCAACTTTTCGAGCAAAACGATACTGAATTGCCATGCGTTAACAATGACTAACAAACCGTATTCAAGCATCGTTCGTGCACCTAAGTTGTAAAGAGTGCAGCGAGATCAGCTTAAGAGTATTACTTTAAAAATCTACCCAGTTATCGTCCAAGATTTAGCATAAATATAGCTCACTTGTTCAGTAAACTTTCGCAAGCTTGGGTAAGGCATGCAGAGGCCTTGAACGGCGCAGCAGCTTTCTAGACAAGTACCGATAATGATAAGCAAGGCAGTCAGTGCAAGGTACCTGCGGGTGGATACGCTGCACTTTGCTGGAGAAAATACAAGTTTCCATAACGCACACAAGGCTGTAAGTGCGCGGAGGTCACTTAAAATGAGGGTAAGGCTATTTTGCAGGTCGGTAGCATCGAATGAGAACCTCACCTTTACATCCTAAGTAAACAGGTATGGTGCGCTCTGACTGAAAACTCAAAAGGTGTCCTTTACATAGATCAAGCACAGCAAGGGACCAAGGTCGCTTTCCTGAAACACACTGCTACTTACAGCAGACCACTTCGAAGTGTTGCTACACAGTTGCATTGCCTGTGTTCGGTAGCCAAATGCGATTAAGGTGTGAGTAGTCCATTGTATGAGACCTGGTCAAATGCACTGTTTATGTCAGGAAAGGAAAGGACCAGGACCCGCCTCATGTCTATAGAGTGCAGTACGTGGTCCATTAAATCAAACTGGCAAGTTTCGCAGGACTTTTATGGCAGAAAACCGTGCTTAGACTTGTTAATGAGGTTACGCTGCAGTAGGAATGCAAGCATTTTCTCCTTAATTATTCTCTCCATGCTACTAAAAGCGCTGTGTGCGGCTGATAAGACGGTATTTCTTGATAGTTTGACGGTTACCTCGTTTGTGTTGTGAAATAACTTTTGCCTGCTTCCAAATGTCTGGGAAGACGCTGCTCTTCATAGACAATGTAAAAGCGTCAAGTAGGACTGAAATGTCCAAATCCCTAAGTTCCAGTAGCCAAACGGATACCCAGCTAGACCAGGGCAAGGTGATACCTCCAGTGGAAGATTTTCTCGCGTGCTTTTGCACATGTTAGGGTCTATATTGTGTAGCAGATCGTCCGTCACCTTCGGCTTGCTATGTGGTACTATGAAATTTACGGCATGAAGAAGTCCCAGAAGCGATTGTTAATGAAATAGCGTAGATCGACTGAATCGGTAGGTATCCTTTTGTCAGGGAGCATGAAAAACTTGCTTTCGTCGGTGAACTAATGAAAAGCTTTAGGCCCTTAGTAAAAGCAGAATCTAGTTAATGTTAACTAACAGTTAAGTTCCTTCTGCTGCGAACGAACGGCATGTGGATGTCAGCAAACACAAAGAAAGCAGACGTGGAACTGTAATGCACAAAAAATTTCCGGCTTTTCAGCGGACAAAAAGACAGTCTTCACAAGCAGCAGCTGCAGCGCAGTCGAAAATCAGAACGGCAGCGAAGTACCTAAGTAACTGGAGCTTTGAATGCGTTAAGTGCGATCATTGAGATTTTGATAGTGAAGCTAGGTTATAGCAGGCAAGTGGTAAAAGGTGATGCTAAAACAGACGTACTGGCGGTTTTAGTCAAAATATAAGATGCGGGTTAATGGCTATCATAGCTTAGTGGTAGCG
Source organism: Dicrocoelium dendriticum (assembly GCA_944474145.2). NCBI lineage: Eukaryota > Metazoa > Platyhelminthes > Trematoda > Plagiorchiida > Dicrocoeliidae > Dicrocoelium > Dicrocoelium dendriticum. The sequence goes on along the minus strand of OX104063.1, from coordinate 154,797,227 downwards.
AGCGTGATTCCCGCCCTGGCGGCCTGGGTTTGAACCCTAGTTGTGCTGGCTTTCGTACTCGCTCCGGTGGCACATATACTAGACTTGGTACTATACAGTGAAAATTGTAACGGTTCCTGAGCAAGGATGGCATATTAAAGTTAAGGTTTTAAAGTTGTTTTTATGTTTGAGCAGTCAGAGAAGGAGTTGTCTGCATTCGAAAACCACTTTTGCATCTTGATCTTGGTCAGAAGGGAAGCCAAGTTGAACTACCTTTCATCCTCTATAAAGATGTTTACTATACCATCGGTGCACAATAAACTTATACCACCGCCGTAATCTTTAAGTTGCCGTGCCTTTCAGACAATCGCACTATACGGGTCACTTGGACTGCACCCACCTACATACATTCAAGACCACTAGGTACGTTTTTCCCACATCTTTCCTTATACGGGCATATAGGAGTTGCCTTACTGTGGATAATTACACATTTAGCTGTATATTTAACCACTTGTTAATCCTTACCTATTGGTGCCATTGGCGCACTCAACGCTCTCGTAACAAACGGCTTCTAAATGGGCCGAAAATAGGCTTTTCTGTTTGATACCATAAGTTGTAGCCTGATACAAATGAGCCAGTGATGAACGAAAGTTAGATAACAAGTGACAGTTACTTCCAACTAAACTTGCGTACGTGTAAGTTCATAGCCTTTATTATAATGCTCCTCTATTGTTCAAGTTGAGGCATTTATAACACTTGTAGCACTTATCACAACGGTAAGGTGCTAACTATTTAAACTTGATTTTTATGGTTAGATAACTTTGTTTATAGATGTTCGTACAATGCGGTAAATACTTGCGCCTACTCTAGCGTAGTCATAGATTGTCGTTCTAATCTCCTTTCTGTGGTAAATAGCACCTTTTCCTAACATTAATTTAGCTCTTATCTCTGCCGTAGTGCATTATTTTTAGTTTAGGATAAACTTTTTATTCATTGTATCCTTACCGACTTTTCCACGGTTTAGCTAGCTTTGAACTTTCAGCTGATTCTGAGAACACCTACTACCTAAACGTTCCTCACCAGTTCGTTGGTCACGAGTTACCGCACGAGGTAAGCGCGGATATCAAAAGGTATTTTCGGTTAGTCTTTCGCCAATTCAAACAAACTGTCTAATGAGTGTTGCGATAAAAAGGTAATACGAAAGAACATATAGAAACAAGAATAACCACTACATAATCCCCCGTAGATGGTGTTTGGTAAGGGAACGTCCGATGAAGCGGTTTAAGCAACTAATTCAGCGAGCTTAGAGGGGAAAGTACCAAAATGGGCTGGATGTGTCGGTCTAGAAAACATAGATAGGTGTGTGCACAAAGATCCTGATGCAACTGCACCGGTCGTTTGCCAAACAGGGTTGTAGTGACCATGACATTTTACTCCATCAAACATCACATTCAGACTTGTACACATTTTGTTTTACTTTGCACCCGTCCAAAGCCTATATATACTGGACTGCAATTTTGAACCAGGACCGCCATCTTGCCCGCGCGTTGCCGGCTGTTGCGCTCCTACGTGGTGTTACTCATTGCTTCACCATTTTCTCCCATTGTCCTCAAGCTATATTCACATAGCTATTGTACATAGCTATTTTCTCAAGACAATCTTTATATCCCGCCGTCTTCTGTCTTACCGGACTACGGTTTTCTTGTGTAGCATTCGCCAAGGCGCTACATAATTGGTGACCCCGACGTGACCCCAACCGCATTCCGGTGAGTTCGTTCCATTTTTTGGTTTTTTCCACGCAAGCCATGACGTCAGTTTCTAAAAAGTGTGAAGATTCACAGTCGGTGCAAGCGGTATCTCTTGTAGTTCCACCATTTATTGAAAAAGATCCCGTTTTATGGTTCATGATTTTAGAAGCTGAATTTACTTCTAAGCATGTTACCAATGACTCTGCAAAGTTTAATCACTTGCTAACACGCCTGCCGACTGATATTACTTTAGCACTACGTGATCTTATCATTACATCTTGTCCTCCTGACCGCTATAATTCTCTCAAGAACGCGGTAATAAAGCGTGTTACTCCCTCATTGAAGTCCCGCCTGCATAAACTTTTTACTGGTCTACAGCTAGGTTCTAATAAGCCATCCGCGCTATTGCTAGAGATGCGTGGTCTTCTTCAAGGATTGCATATGGATGAGTCGCTGCTTCGAGAGTTATGGCTTCAGCGTTTGCCTGAAAACGTACAAGCTATGCTATCGCTTGCGAAATCGCAGCCTTTGTCAGAAGTTGCAGATATTGCTGATGACATGATGGAGCGCTTCACCGGACCACCGTGTCCGTCACCTAGTTCTCTTCGCTCACCTGACGTAGGTTTTACTGTTGACCCTTCGGTCCAAACCATCGACACCGCTACTCCACCTTCGACTGGTGAGCTCTTAGCAGAGATAGCCGCGCTACGGCAAGAAGTTCAAAACTTAAAGTTACATCGGCGCCCACGGGATTCTCCATCCCGTTCCCCTAGCCCATCTCGAAGACGAACACGACCCCCAATTTGCCGTTATCACGCACGTTTTGGAAGTTCCGCTAGAAATTGTATAAAACCATGCTCATTTCCCGTAACAAGAAAAAGGACAGTCCGACACGTAGTGGCGAGGAACGCCGTCGGCCGAAGTCGTCCAAATCGCCTCTTCAATATCGTTCATAGGAACACTGGGATCATGTTCCTGGTTGATACCGGGGCGGAAGTTAGCGTGATCCCACCGGTTCTAGGCGACGCGACTAAGCCACAGACAACCAACTTGCGTGCCGCTAACGGCACCGCTATCTGAGTTTTCGGTCAACGCTCCCTTACCATTGACCTCGGACTACGACGTCCCTTTCGATGGATTTTCACCATCGCTGCTGTTCCGTTTGCTATATTGGGTATCGACTTCCTCCAACACTTCGATCTTCTCGTCGATGCGCGTCATCGCAAACTCGTTGACCAAAAGACCCAGCTTTTCACATGTGGAGTTCGCACACCTTGTGTTTCTGTCACTCCCATTTACATTCATCCTGAAGCTGATAAGGAATTTTTAGATCGGTTCAGACAGCTTTCGCAGCTCGTTTGCTCAGCTGACGCTACTCTTCCGGTCGCATCTAGCGTTACGCACCATATGCGAACCCGTGGCCCACCGGTTTCTGCTCGGCCACGACGTCTCGCCCCGGATAAGCTAAAAGCCGATAAGGCGGAATTCGAGCACACGCTCGAAATTGGTATCATCCGTCGTTTTCGTCCTTTTCTAGAGGGCAGAAGCTTTACCGTCTTTACTAAAAACAAACCTTTAGTTTATGCCCTCGACTCGTCATCGACCTTAACGCAATCTACAGGGCCACCTGTAACGACGCCCAGCTCTTCAGCTCCACCACAATCCCAGTCAACAGGTTCGCCTCAAACTAATACCAGTCACGGGAGAAGAGTTCGTAAACCTGTTCGTTTCTCCGATTTGTCGAATTCATCCACACTTCGTGAATCATTTTCATTTTCTCTCGTTGTTGGTATTATGCTTTTCCGTAAATATCTGAATCTGTCTCCCCGAGTTTTTTTCCTCCCATCTATCAGGTAAAGTCATGAGGCTGGCACGATGGGTCCGTCCGTTCAATGGTTGGCTTTTTCTCAATTGTTTGGTCGTATGGATGCTTTGGTCTACCCCCAACGCTTTGTCGTCTCGCCCGCCCACGTTGGCCTTTGGATCGTTGTCTGCTTGGCTCAATTTGGCTCGCCTTGGTCGTTTGTCTGGCACGCCTTCCTGGCTTTGGCTGCTCGTGTGCCTGGCTCGTTGTTTTTAGCCCCCCCACGACTCGCCAGTACGAACAGGATTTCAGCTTCGTTGTGGCAGTGGATTGGAATGCGGTGGGGGAAGTGACCTCTCCCAAGCGCACCGTCTTTCAGCAGCGGTGAAAGGTCCTACCGGTCCTTTTTCTGGATTATCCAGTTTTTTTGTAGTCCGGTGTGCCCGCTGGGACGGCCCACCGATGATGCATTCCAATCCACAAGAAGAATAAATAATCTAAATACTAACCTACTCCAATGGTTCTGCCTTCTTACATCTGCAAGCCAGCAACGATCGAAGTCCTCGTCCCTCGGCCTTCTAGGGGAGGCCTGTGTAGTGACCATGACATTTTACCCCATCAAACATCACATTCAGACTTGTACACATTTTGTTTTACTTTGCACCCGTCCAAAGCCTATATATACTGGACTGCAATTTTGAGCCAGGACCGCCATCTTGCCCGCGCGTTGCCGGCTGTTGCGCTCCTACGTGGTGTTACTCATTGCTTCACCATTTTCTCCCATTGTCCTCAAGCTATATTCACATAGCTATTGTACATAGCTATTTTCTCAAGACAATCTTTATATCCCGCCGTCTTCTGTCTTACCGGACTACGGTTTTCTTGTGTAGCATTCGCCAGGGCGCTACAGGGTCACCAAGCCGGAGTCCGCAACGTTAACTGTCTGAAAGTTTAACAACTGGCTCAACCTAGGCAGGTGTAATGTGGGCGGTACTCACGTATTCCTTCAATCCTTTTTTCTTCAGGTTAATGTACTTGGGCTTTCGTACCAAGACTGATAGGTACACCGTAGAACGTGCTAATGTCTTTCGAACTGCATATATGCATATAAAAACAAACGGACGAGTGCAGCAAGCTGAAGAGATTAGTTGTTTGCGAGCATCGCCTCGAAAAGTAGTATGTGGAATGGCTCGAAAGTGGTGCATAAAGCGTTCAGCTTAAGAAAAATGAATCAACCGTCCAGTGATTCAGGGATCCAAAATCTTCTCATCTGGTAGTCTGAGAGTCAGGTCAAAAACAATTTGTGTAGGACAGCATAAACTATTCACTTCGACGGTATTACGAATATAATAAACAACATCTAGAAGGCGCTCGGGCCAAGGAGCGTAATGGGAACTGGCGCGGGGACGGCCGTTGACTGCCGATGAAGACGTTCGACAAGGCCCTTCGTAGCGGGATGCTAACAACCCAGCACAACCTCACAATTGACCTCAAATCCGTTTCAACAAGCTACCTCTAGAAAATCGTTCAAAAATTATGCGGTTGTTCTCAAGAGCCCTGCGAGAACCTTCGCTTTTTGGAGTAAATGTACTCCCTAGACGTTCCGAAATCCTCCGGAAATCGGCTGAAAATCCTCCGGCACTCGTTCGGAAATGCTTTGATAAGGGTTTTGAAACTTGCGGGAAACCATTCATAAATGCTCCGGAACTCGATGGAAACTCGCAAAAAATCGTAAGGAAAGGTTCAGCAAATCCTTAGGAAGTCCTACGCAAATAGTGAGCAACGGAACAATTGAAACTGGACGCGCCGTCGGTGGGCGTTATGGATCCGTCGGCTGCCGCCGGCCGCATTCACAATCACCTGTTCGCGCAATGCATATTCAGCCCACGTGGCACTCTAAAATTTATGCTTACCCTACACCCGATGGTTCCACGAAACGTGCTCAGCCGCGCTCAATCTAACATCAGGAAGTTCCTAGCACGCTTGCTGAGGGCATACAAGCATATTTTTAACCGGCTATATGCTATCTACGCGAAAGTAAGAAAATCCTACAGTGGTACACAAGGTGCAAACAAGGTGAAATTGGCCTTGAACAAAGGGCGCGCAGCAAAAGAAATGCTTACATTAATCACACACAGTGAATTGTTAACAACACTACGAAGCAGCAAATTTATGTAGAAAATGATTACAATCATAATAGTTTTCCGGGATACTTATATTCCATGTTTCTGTGTAATTTCACCGTTACCACTGCATGAGTTGGAATTATGAGTAGACCGTATACATCACTGCATACTCCATCCGGACTACTGAGGCTTCTGTCGGATGTTCATTGTGTGACTTTTGGCTCTACTGTGTGCAGTCAGGTACTTTAGCTTTCATGCCATCCGAAGCGGTTACACAGACGGAGCCAAAACGTTTAACCAGCACAGTTGTAGTTGTGCTGTACAGATAAAAAATTGCAGCTTACGGTGAATAACTGTATTACTAGTGGTCTTTCGGCAAGCGAAGGCACTGTGCGCTCCGAAAGAATTCATGCATGCGGCGACACCATAAGATATTAACGCGGACATCACGCTCCTGGCGGCTTCCTTAACATTGTCCTCATAAAGGGTTTGAGGTACTACACTTAATCAAATTATACTTATATTGTTATAAGGTTAACAGGTTATCTGTTTTGCTTTTCTCCAGGAGCAGCCGCAAGTACCTGTAGTTTAGGGAGGAAGAAAATTGGTACGGGAACACCTGACCTGTAGTTTTCATCTAGTTGCCGTAAAGCTTCCGTCAATCATTCTATCCGAACAATGGCTGGCTAGCCGAACAACCTCCCCGTGGTGCCAGCTGGGTGGTTCGGGTAAATCCCGTTCCAGCAAATCGTTCGGCGGCCGTGTTCCAGGATGTGGTGGGAGTTCGCGTGGCAAGAGTTCTCCCTATAAAAAACCACAGATATCCGTTTAACAACACTGTGACTTGGCGGATGTGACTCGCCACCAAATAAAGTCACTGCCCCTTCCCTTTTCCTGAGGATCATTCACACATCACTATCGTCATCCGCTTCAAAGCGTTCCATTGACTCCCCCCTTTGGTGGCGAGCACAATGAACAAAAACAAACCTTGAGTCACATTTACCTACTCACACAACATGGCCCTCTCCAAATACACAGTTAAAAAGACTTTTACATTTCAACACACACATAAATTCCTATGCTATTGTCAAAATGTACTAATTGGTGCAATCACCGATCATACCTGTCTGTGTTGCCAGGATCACGCCCTTGATGGTGTGCTTCGCAATGACGAGAATAAACTATTTATTTATTTATTTATTCTGGCGAGCGTTTGAACAGGCTGTCCTAGCGACGGTTCATTGCTACACAAGATGATCCATGTAATTATGTGACATTTCAACATTACATAGCACGCACAGGATGACGTTTTATGTCTGGCATTTCAGCATCCTGACTATGTTTAATTTCGCGTACTTGCAGCTAGGAGACAGCCTTACTATGGTATTTGCTTACCAAGAGTTTGTTCCTGCATTGGTCTATCTGCGGGTGGTGAAGGGCTAGCTGTCCCTGAAAATGACGGCGGTGCGTAATGAGGTTAAGACAGAACGTACCTGTACATAGAAGGTTATTCTCAGATTAGGTATATAGGTTACTGGCTTGGTGCTAGGCCCCCGTACCTCTGCTATATTGCTTCAAGATGACACCGGGAGTTAATGCAATGGACGCAGATTCTGACACCAGCTCCAACCATAATGGAGGTGGAGCGCGGTCGGTGGTTTCTGCTGGCCTATTATTTTTGCTGTCTGCCTGCCGTCTAGTTCCCTCAGCATTTAGCCTTGCCAGTTTCCATTTGTATTGTTTTATAGGACGGCAAATAACTGGCTTCCTACTTATGACGCTTCGAATCGTTACTAAAGTGTTGCTAGTCTCAGTATCAAACTGAGCATATCCCGCCTGCATACACTCGTACTATTTATAGGGCGTAATCAAAATCATCTTCCTAATGAATTGTATCAAAAGCTTACCGCCAAACATGAAGACTATCACATAGTAAAGGTGGTCCCCTGGGGCAGGTGACCGCTGGGTTTCTACCGCCTCATTGTACATATAAGGTGGACTTTTTAAGGCAAGCCACTAGGACCAATTTGTCGAAGCCGCGTGCCATTAATGACAGTAATATCGGTGCGTTGTTCCAACTTCTCGCGCAACATGTAGTGGAATTTAGACATATTCCTAGAAATACAAACAAGTCAAGGCAAAAATTTACTATTCCATTAGGCAGAAAGAGCAATAACTCCTAGATACGTGTTCGCATTCCTTAAAAACAGTCCACATTAATAATGACCATAATAAGTATAATGTTTTTCAATGAAAACGGAATTTGGGATTACATTAACAAACGAATTTTTGCCTCGTAAAGTATGTAACAGGATATTAATAACTATTCGGCATCTTACCTTGAAACACCGTCCCTTGCGGATAACCTGTTCCTTCGCAAACCTAATCACAAGTTGGCCTAACTGAAGGCAACATATACGCTATTACATGATGATCGCAGTCCGCGTCTATGGAAGTCGTACAAATTCGCCAATGCGGGGCAGAGTATGTAACCAATACCAACGTCCATCTTGTAGACTGGTTGAAGCACATAAGACTTGTTACCAACAACGAGTACGTTAATGGGTAAACAATGTGAGTAAATTCTACCATGCAGGGTAACTGTACGCTCACGGATACGAATCACAAATGTAATGCTGAGAGAAGAGTATTCCTCAGAATGGATGTCAATGGGCTGCGCAGCCATTTCCGTACCTCTGCTTACGTGTTGAGCCATTAGATTGCCAGTCTTGTGCATCATACGCTTTAGTACATGTATGTGTGACAAGTACGGAAAAGCGAAGAGGTTATCCGACGATCCGTGTTGCTTAATATCCTGCACTAAATACGCTAGGGAATAAGGCACAAGTAACAATCTATTTACTGAAGCTCTAGGTGGTACGTTGCTCCATACCCATTCGCGTACTAACACCTTAACCTGTCAGTTATGGGCAAACACACGTTATCAATCGGTGCTACAGAGGCAGGTAGTAGCGATACAGAGTCCAAATAAACAAGAAGCGCATTATACGCACTTTAACTAAACAATAAACTATTGTCCATTTCAGATGCAGGTAATAGAGGAGCGGAAATTGTGACAGCCTCGACAAAATCCTGTGACCAATGTAAGACTAACCTAGAGCGCAACTACAACTGCCACAATCCTTTACAAAATTCCGTAGTTGGTACAACATAGGAACAAGTGCGATATGAGTTTCGTGCACTCATAACACTTAAAACAATGCACCTGTAAATAAAACACCGAAGCACATCAAAAGTAATATGACCTGGACCGGGATGTTATATTCGGAAAAAACGTATCTAAGCCAAGCTTGCTACAGGGTCTCAACTTTTCTTGCAAGGCGTAGTCCGGGTGTAGCGTCTAGCGTAGCTGAAACACAGTTCATTACGAGAAAATAATCTTTGAGCCACCGCAGTGAACACCAACGAAAGGTATCACGATACCAATGAGACGACCAGATGTGCAAGCGCGTCTATTGTAGGAACCAGCGACGCACACAGCTAAGTAAAGAAGGGGAACGGAGTACAGCTTAATTAAAAATTACTGTCTGTGGTTTGTGCCACAACATTACTTCTCACGAGTTTCGGCCTTCACATTCATCACGTTTACTTTTGTCTTGTCTGTGAATAATAGAACCAAGGAAAGAATACAGCACAATGTAAGTTTTAAAGTCACTCCTTACGGCTAATTGCCGCTACAATACTCCTCCTTCGTCAAACAAAGAACTGTCCTCGGTGCCAAACTCATCGGTGGCTTGTCCTCCCACAGGTGGTACTTCTACTTTTTGTTCAAGTACTGGGACCTCGAAGGGGGGTAGTAAGGGTGAGATAAGAAAGTTTATTGTGGTGATAAGAGAGATTGCAACTGATTGTAATGAACGGTTACTACAGCCGCGTTGGGCTTTGCAGGGTCACAGATTTTAAACACCTTGCTGGATCGCTGGTACACAAAGACGTATGTTTCTCCCAAAGTTGATGAAATTTCGCTTGCCTGCCTTGTGAAGGTCTGAGTCTGTTTAACAGGACATAATCACCGATATCACCTATCGGTCCCATGGCGCCTCGACCGTATCAGGTCTTTTGATATTGTGACAAGAGGATCTCCTGAAGAGCTGTTGGAAAGAGCGTCAAAAATGTTGCCTGGGCTTCCGGACTTATTCAACATGGTTTTCTGTTTCTGCTAGCATCATCAAAAGCGTAACATCCACTGGTAAGCATATCTCGTTACTCAGTTGCAAGTAAGCCGGGGAAACCGTGGAATTGTACAGCGACGATTGAATGGATAAGAGAAAGTTTGTGAAGCGGTCCATCCAATCACTAGCAAACGCGCGTTCAACAACTGCGAGCAACATACCCTTAGGCGTCCTATGCTTTCTTTCGACCAGTCCATTACCTTCAGGGTAGTAGGGATCCTTCTCGTTCTTACTACACCGGATAACCTGCAGCTAGCATTCAACAAAGAAGTTTAAAACGGGTTCCTTTGTTTGCGTGTAGAAAATAAAGCGCTGGGTGACGGCAGATCAATTCGTTTACAACAACTGAGGCATCTGAGCGAGCATCCTGCTGTTCTAACGGTATGGCTTTACACCATTTAGTAAAGTTATCGTCCATGAATAATACTTAACGATTCTCCTTTTTCTTAGGCGGCAAGGGGCACATAATGTCAATAGCTACATCGCAATTCTGACTTTGACTGCTAATTGGCACAATGGAGGTTTGGAAGCCTTGTTGCACACTTTATTGTGCTGCCAACTGTCACACTGCTGACAGAAAACGGTGACGTCTTCTGGTCGGAGCGGCCACCAAAAGCGGTGGCGGCTGGCAGCCTGCGTCTTGAGCTGACCCCATGTCTGGTCTCCACATGTACGCATGCAACAAACTCCTGCACCTACGATCGCAGAAGTACAAGACTGGGACGGCCGTCCTGACCATAACGCACAAGGAGCACATCGTCACCAACTATTAAATAGGACCAAAGATTCCATAGACTCCTGACCGCTGCTGAGTGCCTAGCCATTTCCTGTCCAGTTAGTTCTAGTGCTCCGGTGCAATGCGTACTGTAAATTGTGGAATTGGCTAGATCGGTAGCTTGCAACGTACCCAGTGGCCTGCTTCTTTGCTAGAGAGTAACGCGGCGACCTGCTCTTCACCTTCTGGTCTTCGTGATAACTTGTCGACATTATCAGCTCGCCTACCCGAACGGTGCTTGTATGCGAATTGGTATACTTGTAGTCGTTAATACCAACGCGCCATCTGTATACGTGGGTCACGGAAAGTCTGCGGCCATTAGTCATTGGTGGTCTTTGCGCACTACAAATGGTCGTCCTAACAAAATGGGCAACAGTGATCCATGAAGTTGACCCTGGCTGGCATTTCGCGGCACGTGGCAGAATATTGCTGTTCCCGCTTAGCTAGCTTACGACTAGCGTAGGCAAGCACGTTTTCTATTTCTTCTTCGCACTGCGACAATATCGCGCCTGTGGCTCTTTCAATGCATCGGTGTCGACAATGATAGGTTCGGCAATTTCTGAGATAGCCGGCAACGCAAGCATACGTTGCCATGCCAAAGCATCCTTCAGGATTTCTAACGTCTTTCCACACCTATTTGTGAACACAAATGATACGCAGTGCGTAGTCAGACGACGTAAATGCGCTGTATTGTGCAGTCATGGCTTTTAACAGTGTAACCCTCTTTTTTATCCAGACCATGAGTTTGCGAGCTTAGCGCTGCATGTGACTCTCTAACTTTCTATGACACCAGAGAAGTATCATAGCTGTTACGTTCTGAGCGGCTTGAGTATAGTAGACATCAGCTTGATCCGCTCTATCGGAGTCTGACCTAATACATCGACTATTGCTTGACCTCTAGGCTTTCAACTCCTTAGACTGCAGCGGAATTCCAGTATTTCTCTGCACTATGGAGAGAAAATTTTGCGCACTTTGGATTTTAACGAATGCGACCTCCCTTCTTCGGTGTGTGGTTTTCCTTCCGTCACTGACTACGCTGTGCTAGAACGCCTTATACCAAGTATACGCATAGCTTACGCCATACAAGGGAGTGTAAGTTTTACATGCCACGAGTCAGGTTTTATCTGTCCCGACGTTATTCACCAACGCCCAGTGTCTGCCACCCTCATAAACTGCGAGCAAGTAGTCTTCCGATCACGGTGCAATACCGTCAATCGCGTCGCCACACTTCGTCGCAAACAGTGCATTTTTGCTTGGCCTACTACTTTGGTCCATTGGTGCTGTGGAGACTAGTCGTAGTATGCGGAAGGATAAAACTACCAGAGACTTCGTCACAAAGCCCTTCATTTTTGTTTCTTCCTTTCACAAGTCATCATGTGACTGTTGTGTTTCGTTAATGTGTCTTACATTGTAAAGCTCTGTGTACAAACGTCGACGTTGGAGCCGGCTAAGTTTTATGCAAGTTATTTACACAGACTAGAAAATCTGTAGCCACCAGTGCCAAACGGCTAGAACCCTGGATTTTTGACGTTGCTGCTTCATTGTAAGCTTCTTTTTATCTGCGCCTGCATTGACTGCTCCACTTAATTCAGCACAGCCCAGGACCAACACGGTAGGAGCGACTTTCCAAAAGTTGAGGTACCGAGGACAGTGCCTTCGCAGAAAAGTGTAATGTACCGCAATTAAACGTGAACGGCATAACTTGACTTTATCGTTACGCTTATGGAGTGTTTCTTTTAACCTTTATGTATCGATAGTGCAAACGAAGATTGAATATCGAATTATTGATACCAAGTAAAACTTTATAGGGCTTGTTACCCGTTTGTTCATATTAACAACTGTGACCATGGACTGTCTCCTGGCCAAAATTGTTTTCTGCTCCCGCTTGCTCCTACTGCTTTCCGCTCATCGGAGCGTCGCCTTCTCTTAACTGTGCCGTTGTATCCGAAGCGCTAATGCGTGTACTAACTCACTCTAGTTACTGTTTATATGTTCGCTGTGTGCATCATTTTAGCTCGTCTAATGCACCGGTGTCTTGAAGCTACTTTGCCAGGAACTTTGCAATATTTGATTTGTTTTTCTCAAGTTAAAAACCCTGTACAAACTGATTGTGATGACGAGTTAGTGAAATGAAAACTACTTAATAGTATCCACTACAGAGCTATTGTTATATCGATGGGGTCCCGCCGTAATTTTACAAGTCTGGCAAGAGTTTATCATCGGTTGTTTTTACTAAGCGCCCTGTGCTCAGCTGTTATGCGGTCCACGTTTGTCGAGTTTCAGTAACTGGTCAGGAGGTTTTCCATGCAAATAAAAGACACAAGTCTGGTCATTTTGTACGTCGGGCGCATTTTCTTGATTCTGTCATAGACTCTGCGTATGGTAGCCTCAAGGAAAGGCTGCATCCTGCTTACCTTGATGTACTTTGAGACAAGAGAGTCTAAGCATTTTCTGAAGTTTCTACATGGCGCACAAGTCTCTATATCTATATGGACGCTAAGAAGTAGCTGTAGCGATTTTACCTTTCTCTCCTCCGAATGGTACTTTGTTAATACGATTGTCATTATTTATCGTACAGTTTAATTTAACTGACCAACAACTGACAAAACCATTTCGAGTTTCGATTTGTTTTCCGGTTTTGCTACGCTCGCTGTAGGTTAGCACTTGTTGCTGATCGTCGGTCTGCTTGCGCCGTTCATCGATTAAGGGCTATACCACCTCTAATGCTGCAGCCAAATAACATTTGCTCTCTGCCGGGTGGAATGAATACCTGACGGTCTACCGAGGCTTATGCTTATTAAAGGACAGATCCAGCATCCATGCTATATAGTCTGGGAGTTCTTTTATGTAGTTAAGCGCGTTTAATTTGACCTTACCACTACATATGTGGTGACCACGTTTCCTTCTTTTGTAAGCTCAGAACTCGTTTTCTTTTTGTCTTTGCGATGTTGGACAACGTTTCCCACACTAGGTTTCAGCAAACTTTGGTGGTCACTCCTTGTCTGCCTCTGGTTTTGTTACTCCGTATGTGTGGTTTTTACAATTAGAATCCCATTTTCGCATAAGCTGCATTACTTTGCAGTCAGTAATGTTTAGATTTATCACTGCACAGCATCAAAAATGCAACATTAGCCTCAGCCTGGGACAAGTAAACGCATATAAGTACACATGTACATACACAGAGCTGCAGTATAATACTGGTTAACTTACGAGATCCTTGTACAGTCAAGAAACATAAGCGTTTCTATTATGGTGATCATGTCTTTGCAGCCTTGCCTTGCCCAGCCACAAAGAAAACTTTTATTTATTTGGGTTGTCGTGCTGTTTAGAAGTACCGTAGCACAATTGCCACGTAATCAGTACAAAATATAAACATCATTTGCTTTTGGGAAATAAAAATTATCATAGATAAGTTTGCGTAAACTTAAGAGGATAAGTTATTGCGTAACTTACAAGAAAATCTATGTGCCAAGGTTGTTCGTTGTATTGCGTAACAAGCAACTTGATGAATGACCATTACAACTATTTTCTTACATCTTAGATATTTACAAGAAATGTAAGAAATAGTTGACAAATTTTCAAAAATATGGAATATAACACATCAAGATTGCTGCTTCTTTGCGGAAAGAAGAGTTGTTATTGTACCGCATGTTTGCAGTGGTGGAGTAAATGACCGTCACTAAATTACTCTATTATTGATTACGCCTTTTAGGGAATGGCGCTTAGTTGTTCTGATAACGTGCTAAATATCTCTCGCAAACTGCTCGTTTGGTATCATAGTGTTTTAAAATTTGTCGCGTAATAGGACGGCCGGTGCTTATTAGGCAAAAAGAGTGCGAAATATTTGGTCCAAGATACAGGTTTCACAGTATATAGTATGTTCGGCGTATGTTTCCTCAATGCTGGTTACCATCGTCCTGGGAGTCTTTAGTTCGCTGCATACCGACCAACTTTTAGCGCACCGTACGGAGTAGTAACAACGTTCGGGTTCCTCTTCAAATTTGGATGATGGTCTTGGTAGGATATTTTGTTAACAATGAAAATACTTTGCTGCACGAGATGTAACTTTTCCAATTACCAAAATTTTCATCCTCAGGTTTTAGTTGTTTGATGATTGGCGTTTTTAACCATGGAGTACATTCACTGCCTACGAGGGTACAGGCTGGTGAATCTTGTAGGATAAACAAGACAAACGCGTTTAAATGGATACTGTAAGGAACAAGAGGGTTGCGCAGACATTGTTCATTGTCATAACTGGTTGCGTCTAGCGCTGATAATGAGGGAAATCCTGAAACTGCTTCTGACTCATTGCTAGCATTGATCACTCCAGCCGTACCCTGCATCGATGCTTTTCATGTATTTGCTATTTTGGGTCAAGGTTGGATCAAGCTAACGGTGCAAACCCATTGCTCTGTAACAAACTTGCAAACAGACATTATGAAGCCACCGAACACTATGTTTTACCGCATATAAGTAACTTTGTTATGCAAAAGTCGGGACCCTTGCGCCTGCCCCCCAGCTTGTAAAAGCTTACATAGATCGTCTTGATAGTCTGGCACGGCTAGCCGCCGAGACACTATTTCAAACATGGCAGACAAAGTTAGCTGTAAATTGACAGCTAATGAACTAAAGCGCGTTTAGCGCAAAATCAGCTGATCACAGGTCTGTCTTCAACATGCTTTGTCCCTCAAAACAACAGACCAGGTGCGTGAACCATAACACTGAGCTCTTATGTTGCTGATACGCATCACAAACCAAAGCCAAAAAGAACCAAGGCAAAGATTCCAATGCTCTCAAATAACATACGTGGCATTGGAACGTTGAGTACCATCGTGTTTAAGGTTCCCGATGACATTTCATTAGGGATCGTCAGTCAAGCGATCAATAAAGTTGTAAAACCTCCGACCTTGACCTGGATGCATTGCCTAGATATTTTGACATGCTATGCTTTGAGGTTTTTACACCGTATACACTGTAAAACAGTGTTCCTGGAACAAGTATTATGAACCTGTGCTGTTCCGTAATGGCTAAGAAAAGTGAAATGAAAGATAAAGCCGACCGAGCCAAAATCTGGGGGCAAACTTAGGAATATCCATTCGAATACCGCAGTTTCCATCGCTCACTGCTCTGCCTGCTGCAACGCAAATGCGGTTAAGGCAACCAAACGGTCTGATGCACAAGAAAACTTGAATAACCTGCGCCCCAGCAGTGTAATTTCCATAGACCTCCTGAAAGATGCACTTAACAAAATCCGTGCACCTTCAAATAAAACAGCTGCACTTAAAAGGAAATGGCCGTTACCAAACCAGATTTAGCGAATCTTATGCCACTGGCCCAACTCGCAGACATAAGGAAAAATGGCAACGCTGAGGAGCTCAAAGCTTTCGGTGCCCTTCTTACAACTAACGCTAAAGAGATAAACGAGCGCGCCAGTCGTGCCCGAAACGTGATCCTCAACGTTCCTGACGAAATTCCTTTGGATAAATTTACCAGCTTACTTACATCCACACGTAACATCCCGCTCGATAAGTGCGTGAGTAAACGGCTCCAAAAAGCAAAGGCCAGTCGTAACTGCCGTATTCTTAACGCCTTCAGAACTCAAGAACTGGCTACACACTTCACAACAAGTAGATTTACCTTACGAGCGAACGCAAACGTTGGGACTATTCTTATCAAGCCTGATCTAACGCCGCTGCAAAGATCTTTCCTATCGGACACCATTTTTTATTATTACCAAAGCAAGGCAGCCGCCACCTGGTTCATCACCGATTGCCAACGCTACCGTTTGCTCAGCGACAAGCACTAACGTGGATCTGGCCCTAACCCCAGCTTCACGCATCCACGACAGCGTTACATACCGACACAAGTCCCCCAGCCCTAATAGATAAAAAGTCAGCCAAGGTTCCGGGTACGTCACAGCTAACGATATCAGAAGCTGGGACAATGAGCACTTTATTGCAAAACGCTTCCGACATGAGTGACACAGTTTTCGAACCGATCAATGTTGACTTCCTGCTGATCAACTCGCTTCCCTCCCACTTGTGCAAAGCCGAAACCGCCCTCGCAACACAAGAGACTCCGAACCAAGGTCAACGGCCGAAACACGACACGCTTCGTATTAGGATACACCCCGATGATGCACCACATTAACAATGATAATCGTACCCAAGCAACTTCCTCTTGGCATAAGCGGATAAATGATAAGCACCGATCAATGTCTGTACTAATGGATCGCGTAAGGCGGAACTCATTCCGGTCACAAACGTCGCCCTTTATGCAGGTTTTGACCGAACTCGCCCAATCACTGCGCAAGCCGTACCTACGCGAGGCGCCCAACAGTGCTATCAAGCCCCAGAACTATAACAAACGCCGCGGTTTTCACAAACTGAGGACGTTCTATCAGTCACGCATCAAAATGGAACCATGAGCAGCCGGCGCAGCTTAAAAGCAATGATTCCCCTAATAAATAACATGGCTAGCTACCCGCCTCGTACGCTTTCTCCCAGCCGGCACTACCAAATCCGCTATCTCCTCCAAACCTCAAGTGCACAACGCCGATACCACTCCTCACATCCTCTCGAAACGCAGGGGAACAAACAAACCTCTCAAGGTCGACGCCCTTCTGATAATCTCTGCCGCCCCAGCAAGACTACCCGGCCCTACCCTGACTATACGCTCTCCTGAAAGAAACATTTATCCGGAAGTCAAGCAAAACAACCGGGCTGCGCCCTTCACGGCCCCGTTTTATAGGATGCAGCTAGACACCACTCGCCAAGTCCATTCTACTAAGAGTTCTCGCCAGCCCTCTATTACCTTCAATAACTTATATGCCTGATGCAACTAACCCCGCACTGTTGGTCTCAGCCCTCCGGACAGGTTCTACAGTTAACAATACTACCAAAGCCTCATTAGCTGCCGAGTACCATCAGCTACCTACGCAACCACTTCCTGATCACCTTCCTATAACACCTCTCCACATTTTCTTACCACCATGTTCCCTGCGCCAGTCACCGTCATCCCCATTATCTTATCCCTTGCGTGAACCATGCAGCATCTGCTTATCAAACGGACCTATGGCACATAAACTGCAACTTGTTGGTCCATTATCCTACTCTATATCCCAGTGGTTCCCATCACAAAACGTGCACCCCTCAAATGCCTCTGACGACTTACTACGTATCCTGACTAAACCACACTTTGTAACGGACGTGACAACCATCGGGGTGGCAGCTGCCTTTCCTATATCCGGGACGACTTTGGGGCACCCGACTTCGAACTACTATTTATAGGTAAGCCTGAAGACTCCATCTGAATCCAAGCGACAGGGGGTCAACTTGCCCACCCTATCGGTTGCATATATGACCCTCCACACACAACTAGCGAAAACATTAAAGCACTCATTAAGCATATCACTGAAAGCCCCCTCATGCCTCCAAGTCACAAGATAGTGGGTGGCGATTTTAATATGCCACTTACCCCCTGGAACCACCAGGTTGCCCCACGCTGATACAGTAGGTTCATTGACACCGTCCACGCTAATAACCGGACCCAACAATTTGGCGATCACGCCAAGTTTTCTAACTCCCTAGACTTACTTTTTGCGCTATGTGTCACTTATGCCGTCGCTGGTATACTAGACAACCTGCATGGCTGCGATCACAAGGTGGTGAAACTCATATTTACAATTTCTACTCTACACTGCGCCACTTCTTGTTCTGTCAAACAGTTTCGAATGTTCAACCCCATTAACTAGGACAGCTTTGCGACATTAGTGCGCTATGCGCATTGGGACTACTTGATTGTAGCCACTGATGTAGACGCAGTCGCATACGACCCATATCTAAAGTTCTTCAGCTGCCTAGAGGTGATCCCCCACTCATTTACAGAAGCGGAGTAAAGATGGTAGCGAAATCAGCCAAGGCCAGCGGTGTACTTAGGAAGACCAAAAATGCACAATCGATGCGTCAAAACTAATGTATTCCACGTCCTTGTTCGCAGGAACGAAATCCCAACCAACTGGTAAACTGCGCAGGAAACAGCCAAGATTGCTGAAGAAGATGCTGCTCCTAAATCTAACAGAAAACCGTCACTCACTCAACTAACAGACAAAGAAGCGATCAAAAACCTACGCCTGTTGCCGCACTAGGACTTTGACATATCCGTTATTAACGGGCCATCAAAAATATGTGAGACCCTTAACGGATAATTTTGCAATGCTTTCACCGACGCTAGCGAAACCTCACCAGCCATGCCATCTAAGCGCACCAATGACTAACTTGACACTATTAACTTTGGCCCAGGTTCTATCACTTGAGTAATCAACTCAATCAAATGGTCATCACATCCTGTTCCCCTTGGTTTCCCCTTTATTTTGCTGCTAATCAGTGGCCAGGATATTCCACTTCTACTTCTCAACTTATTCATGCTTTCCATGACAAGCGGGATCTCCAGCCAAATGGAAACGTGCCATCGTCATCTCCAAACACAAAAATGGCAGTCAGCAAAACATGGTGAACTACCGCCCCATCGGCCACCCGACTATTGCTTCAAGGATAATGGAAGGAATAATCAAAGAAACCATGCTCAACTTCCTGCCTACTAGTAACCCCGTCAATCTACCACAACATGGATTTCTGTCGTCTAAATCCTGTCAGACCTGCCCATTTGAGTTCCTCAACCACGTAACTCCACAGATTGACAACAAGCAAACCCTGGCCATCATCTTCCTACACGAGACAAAGGCGTTTGACAGAGTACCCTTTGCAGACCGCTTGATAAAGCTTGAATCCTACGGTATCTCCGGCAAACTGCACATGTGGTTCTCATCATAACTTACATCTCGCTCACAGTCAGTAATGGTTGGCGACTTTATGTCACCTCCAAAGGCATTCAAAGGTGGCGTGATTCAAGGAAGCGTTTTAGGCCCCCTACTATTCCTGCTATACATAAAAGACGTATTTCAGGTTTTTAAACATGGGACACCCTACCTCTTTGCCAACGACATCAACAATGTCTTCTCATTTCATCCGTCAAACTTCCACACTGCCCTCTCCCATATACAGTACGACTTAAGAGACCTAGCTGCATGGTGCGACACCTGGAAGTTGGCATTCACAACAACAAACTGCAATGGCCGTACATACAGATACACCCTGCCACCCACCACGTTAGTGCTACAGGGCACGCAATTAGGAAACTGCCTAACAATGCGGAACTTAGGCTTTCACTACTCTTGTTCGCTGAACTTCGCGGAACAAGTAATTTATTCCGCAGCAAAAGCGCGCTCTTTCATCGGATACATCCTCAAAACTATGACAACACAAGAAACTAGAACTGCGCTCTACAAAATAAGTGTCCGGCCTCTGCTAGAGTACTGTCCTATAGTATCCTGCAGCCTAAGAAAATGCGCCAGAATAGCCCTCGAA
Organism: Dicrocoelium dendriticum; assembly: GCA_944474145.2. Taxonomy (NCBI): domain Eukaryota; kingdom Metazoa; phylum Platyhelminthes; class Trematoda; order Plagiorchiida; family Dicrocoeliidae; genus Dicrocoelium; species Dicrocoelium dendriticum. The sequence continues at coordinate 154,777,177 of OX104063.1, read as the reverse complement.
AAGATTCAGCGTACCTTCACAAAACGCCTTCTGGAACGCTCAAGTCTCAGCTGCCCTGAGCGGTGCAACACACTTAAGCTCAACCCTTTATGGCTGTGCCGACTGAAAACTAATCTCGTTTTACTATATTCGCATATTAACAACCCCAATGGGAGCCCACTAACCCCTGTATCAGACTCATGCAACCCTTGGTTCCCCTTGGTGATAGACCCCAATCCATTATCCTACCAAGAAGGCGAAGTAGTACCCGCTCCAACTACTACCCCTATAGACGCTGTTAACAAGTTTGCGTTTGTAATTATGCCGCTGCATTCTTAAGGTTTGATATTTTTGGCAATGTGCGCGTAGACGCTTGATTTTCATGGGTCGGATTAGGTTAGCCGTTGACCTACGGATAAGGGAGTTTAGTTTGGGGGCGAGTTGCGACGGTCAATTTACTGTGTCGCACGCAGAGCTTCTTGACTTTGTTTAGGGTGAACTCTTGCCAGACTAAAGCCCATCATTTTCTGGAACATTGCCCCCAAGGTATTTGCTGGAAAGGGTTAACCGCGTACCACACAGCTCGCATCAGAAGAAGGTCGTTTTGCTAGCCAGTAATACTTTGGGTACCACTCACGCCTCACTTACAAACCGGTAGGTAGTTTTGCAAATTTAGTCAAGAAACGGACTTTCCTAGAATAAACTTAGCTAACCGTGCAAATGGTTTGTTAATATTGACCTTATTTGCAAGGTGCAACAAAGCAAGCGTTGGATGGATAACTGGCGTCCATAGAGGGTTGGCTTTCATAAACAGAACATGCAGTACACGTGCTCATGGACAAAACTTTATATTTGTTGAAGTTTGGATGTAGTTTGGCATAAGATGGAAACGTCGAAAGCCGGTCGAGCAGAACCTGAAAGATACATTCCAAATGTAAAGCTTGGACTAAACCTTCAAGTATGTAACTTAAGGCATATTCTTGCTAACTTGGTTATTTGGGCAACTTTAGGCTTTGCGAGTCAGCCACTTATTCACGTCTGACCTGTATCCTGCCACCTGTCATGTCCCAGATGTTTAGTGCTTCCGCTTCGGAGTGTGCCCTTCTCAATGAGACTCTTCAGACCGCGATCACATCATTTTCCCCAATAGTTTACACCGGGACGGATGGTTCACTCATTTACGTTTTCACACGTTGGGTTCTTTATTTTTACCAATTTATGCCCTTCATCTTAAAACCTTTACTTGTTTGCTCAGTCACCAACAACAAGGCACGGCTTAGATTGTCGACGTACCTAGTTCGGCGTTTCTCTCTTGCAGCGACATAGCTTTTAACCCGCAGGACCGCGTTCTTCAGTTTGACCACACCAAAAGCACTTTGCCTATCCCTATCCAACATCCGTTTATTAATCATATTATTTTGCTTATCGCGTGCCATTCAATATGGCACCTTAGCGTCTGAAGTGCTTCAAGCCATTGGCTGTTCTTCGACAGCAGTTGTATCTGCTTTGGATGGTCTCTTATCCAATAATTCACCTTTCATCCTTACTTGACAGAAGTTTCTTTTCCTCCTTTACACCATGGCTGATGTTTCATTCGCACACTCTCACTACATTGATCCATTTAGTGGACAGTTTGTGCCTCCAATGCTAGCGGTTCCTAGCCACCAAGCAGATCTAAGATTACTAGCTTTTGTTTTGTAGGGTCTCATTCGAAGTGAAGCCTTAGGCACAATGATTGGTTTTTATTTTACTACTCTCAACCTGGCCGACCTTTTACTCATCACTCACAAATGTAGGCATTCCTTTTCTCTGCTCATCAAAATTGACCTTTATTACCTTCATGCTCCCAGTTATTACTTCCTTAGGTTGGACTCCATTTGCTATATACTTATATAAGCCAATAACATTTCAGACTCTCTTGCCACATAGCGGGTCCGGCAGCTTAACGCGACTGCTTCCGTTAGTTTTCATTGCCTATAAGCTATGATCGACAGCTTTTGTTTTAATCCCGTTACCGGCATTAATATTGCATATGTAAGTTACTTACGTGCATAAGTTACTTATTTGGTCAGAACTTTGGCTCTACAAGCCAGCACTTTATCTATTTCTGATCTGTACCTTGCCAAATGGCAAGGCTTAACCCTATGACGCACCCGCTTCCGTAGGCATCCTTTCCAAAGAGATTTCTCTTATATGTGGTTAAGTGCATTTTTCTTTCACTCGTACACACCGTCGTCGATGCTTCAATAGTTTTAACACTGTTCTTATTTGGTTCGTTAGCTGGATTTCCTTTAATCTTACATTTAAGTATCTAGGTCATGCCTGACCTGTCTCTTGTCATCCAGCATGTCATAGAACGTCTGTGTATCTGCTTCAAACTTTTATTTTGCATGGACACCTATTTTATCAATATTGAATGGCTTCCATTGATTGCCTTCACCCATGGTCCGTTGACCATCACTATATGGCTCTCATCAACAGAAGCTGGTTCGCCCCATCTAATCTTGACGAGTGATTTTGCTACAGTTATCGTCTCTTTTTGCAACGCCGCGCAGGCAACAGCGGAGTTGGGTGCGCTATATATATAAAAGGGGTTGTCCCGGCCGTTCGTTTTCAGGCTCAAAACTTTACTGCAGTGGCAGACAGAGTTTGCGTTTCTTCCGAGTGTCATGGGTTACCGGTTGCTTAGCTGTTTCAATAGGGCGCCCAATAATCCATTTACTTATTCCATCTTGCTTTAGGAGGTATTCGAGCTCATCTTACCCACTCGTGTAAATCTAAAATGGTCGCCTGAGAGTTAAAAGTGCCAGCTTTCAGCTGGCTTACATTAACCGCACAGCAAGGTATGCAGTCCTACCTACCTGTAAAAGCGCAGGTGCATGGCTTCAGCATGTTTCTTTACCGACTAAAAGAAAACGTATTCCGGATGTGGTTCCCACGTTGGATATGAAAGCAGTAGTGGCCGTTAAGTCCTTTGGAAACCATCGCAAGGTAGTTCTATGCTTGATACTTTCTTGAGCGCAAATCTACACGTTTTTGTTAACCACATTCAGATGGTGCTTAGTCTCGCGTAACACGCTATAAATGATGCTGCCTTTTTAAGGCTGTTGTGCGCGACAACTTGGAATGAATTCTTTCTTACTGACGCCATCGAGGCATCCACCAAAATGTTCTGCACTGAGCTGTTATCTCTCTTTGCCTTAACAACTCCTGTAGCATGCTCAAATGATACGTATGTTGAGCGCAGATTTTACGGTCAAACACTCGAGAAAATACAAAGGCTGCGGACACTCTACTTTGTTGCACTACCTTTAACTTATGTAGTGAGAACGAATGCGTTGGCCTTAGAGCGATCAAACTAAACGGGCTATGACAAACCCATTATGAGCACAGCGCTCTATGGCACTAGAGCAAATGTCAGGCGCTAAGCGGTTTACTACATCGTATAACCTCGATGAAATCTCTCAAAGCATGTAAAATAAGAACTAAATACCACGTTACTAGCAGTGGCCTATGCGTAATTTGTGAACAGTTTAACAGCCCCTTTATCTGGAGACTGAACCTGTGACTTAAGAAGCGTTAGACATGACTAACTAATCACTGAACATTGTACATTTTGACATTAAATGTATGTGCAAATACTATCAACAACCTAGAGAAATACCGGCCAATTTAAGAAAAAATGCTGGCAAGATATTCCCTTCCTTCTGAAAATTTTCTTTAATGCATGTTGTCTGGTGAGTACCCTAAAGCATGAAGACACTCTATTATTTTAACACCACGCCACAAAGGTGGGTGGAATCAACTTGTTTGTACTTTTTGCCTGATCCACGACACCTGGAGTATATTTCGTTTATTGGGAAACTTAGTGCGAAAGGAAATTTTAAATTATCTTTACAGGGCAGAGTCGCCCATAATTCTCAGCTAGACAGGATAGTGTGCAACATAGCAATTAGATTTTTGAGCATATCATTGAAGTCAGGTATTCTAACGAGACGGTAGTAATATTATGACTTGCTCTGCAATAGATATTTGGTTCAGTTACTCATCGGCGTTTAATGAATAGCTTTAGCGTTAATGTAAAACGAGAGTACCTGCTAACTTACCTCTGCTCCTACCTTAATAGAGGAGGAGTTAACTTAACTACAACAAACGTTACACATGGGCTTGTTTAAGTCAGCGTACTAGGTTTGCTCTGTTTCCTAATGTAGCTAAACAACCTATGTGAAGAGTTGATACACGGTCGACCCTATATTTTTGCAAATAATGTAAAACTCATCTATAGCTTTCAACCAAATGACCTATTGCTTGAACTAGAAAAAGCCACGAATATCTATCAGCTTTGGAGCCTTGCTGTCAGAAGTGGCAGGTGTTGTTCTCCGCAGTTAATTTTAGCTTCCTTGCTTATAAACGCATTATATAGCACTTGACCTTAACTACTAATAAAGCCGTTATCAAAACCAACACATCAGTGAAGGAGCTAGAGTGGCTTTATTGCAATAGTTAAAAGTTGCCGAACAACGATGTTTTATTGTAGCTGAAACAAGACAGCTTGTAATGTATGCCGTCACCTTTGCACTACTGAAGCAAGATAAAAACTTCAAAGAATGTGCATTTCTACCCAAATAGCATATTACACCTTCATATGTAGCTGCTTAAGAAACTCTGACCGGATCCTACTTTGTAAACCCCCGAGGCACATGACTAAGAGGCACCTTAATTGGAAACAAGTGCATGACTTATAAAGAGCGATGCATCCGTCTCATATTCCAATCTATTTGGTTGTGACGCATTAACTTACCTTTCGCCGTTTTAAAAACTGGTTTACTAAAAGGTATATAGTACATTCTTACCATTTCAGGTAACCACTACGTCAAATTTAAACTTACCTAATAAGGCTAACACGAGTATAACCTTGAAGGCCGAGAAAAGAATGCGCACACGTCCCTCTTATTTTATATGATTGGATTAAATTACCTACGAGCCTTATGGAGTGTGCGCATCCAGTAGGATTCAACTAAGATGTATGCAACTTCCTTAACGTTCCAAAAGTTAAGCCCAGGCTGCATATCTGTAACACTGCTGAAAACTTATTCAAATCAGGACTGGACAGCATCTAACTCAAATTTTATCCTTCAATTATCCAAACTGTAAAGGTGCACTTATCACAAGGGCTTTACACTACCTATCTCAACGGTACCGTATAAACCCAACAAAGAAAACATTGACATTTTACTTAAATTTTGCCCAGGGTCTGCATCTAAGCTTTGGATCAAAACGCAATCAATATATTCATAAGTATTAAAATAGATGTAACCAAAACTTTGTCAAAACTATTAAGGTGCTAACTTATATGCGGACAAAAATGTTTACACCTTCTTCAGTTTGTGGAAAACTAATTCGTTGGTGCATGAAACCCGTTCAAAGGAGGATGGAAATGGAACCCTAAAAGTTTATTATGAGAAAAATGAAACTATTTGACAGTAAACTATTTTGAGGATTGTACACCTTTATAATTACTTTGGTGCGCTATATATAGAAAAAATCAAGTTGCTAAAGAATTTGCAAAATTACCGGATATTATGTGTTCCGTTATTGCACTGAATATCGAGAACATGATGCATTGCACTAATGTTCCTCCGTTCTTTTTTCATTTTTAATTGGCCATCCACGAGTTAAGTTTTGTTTACAGCAAAGGAGAGAATAACTTGCATTTACCGCTAAATGGGTGCATCTGATATCGGAACAAAATAAGAAATTCCAATAGAATCGGAGACTGGTAGCTCAGGTTGTTCGAATATCTGTTGAACTGGTCGCTGAGCTTGGCAATTTTGTTGCAAACGGTTCGTCACCAATCGAGGTGACATCATCAGTGCGTAGTTGAGTGGCGTGCAATAGCGTAGAGTAGCGTAGAGGAGCCTCGGTGAGGCACTGATGATGTCAACTCGATTGGTGAAGAAACGTTTGCAACAAAATTGCCGAGCTCAGAGAACAGTTCAATAGACACAATAATTTCTAATTACAACTTTCACAAGAAAAAAGAAATATGTCGTGCATTATGGACGTTGGCATTGCAAGCAACCCAGTGGGTGCTGATGATTTGTGTCCATGTAGTATCGGACCGGTACCCTTAACAGGATACTCGCCTAGCGGCGGATTATTTTTGCTAGCCTTGCTAGGCCCAATGCAGGTGTTGGTTGAAGTAAAAGAACGCAAAACATATCAAGGTGTACAAGTTAACTAGGTTAATGTTTCTGCAGTAAAAGGCCTAATTGCAGAAACGTTGTTAGTTATTGAGTTAGACCATATAAAGATTCCAAGTCACATGGCGCCACAATGGAAACTATCATCGTAATAGATTATTCCAAGGGATTCCGTCTGTTGCTGTAGACTTATTATCAAACTGAGAAGCTTTCGGCCGATGTAAAGCAATTACAATATGCCAATGCTGCTAATTTTTGATAGCATACGGCTGTGAAACGGAAACTGTACGAACGCAAAATATGGAGGCAGTTGGCTGAGAAGTATTCATATGAGTACATGCAGTATCGCCGTGTTTACCTTGCGCAAAGCAACGTATGTGGAAAACGGTCAGTCGCTTTTCGTAGTGTATAATATATGGTGAAATTACAAAATGCTGGTTTGCAAGGCACTTTTCAAAGTAATAATTTGAACAAGGTGGGTTAAAGTTTATTTTATTGTCATGATTTCCATGCTTGCAAGCCATTGCGTCAACGGAGTTAACGGAGGCGGAGGGAAGAAAGGTTATTTTCTCTATGCCAGTTTTCAAAAGAGATAGAAAACAACGTAAGATATTTGTTCTTTGTGTCAGCTGTACTAGGTGCTGGTGCGGAGCGCCACTGCGAGGTAAGTTTGGCGGACGCGGCGCACCAATTGAACTATGGCAGCTATATATCGTGGCACTGTATGACGTTGGATGTAACCGGTATTGGGTACCCAGTTTTTGCCTTGCTAACGAATGAAACATCTCCCAGTTACCGGCAAGCTGTACAAGCAGTGTAAGCAAAGCCACTTTGCACGGAAGCCCTGCCTACCCTTGAGATGGATAAATGTATGGCAGAGATGCTTACGAGGACCTGGACTTATCCGAATGCGGCGGTGTAGTTTCGTTGCTTTCATGTGCTAGCGGATATGTCCCGCCGGGTTATTAGGCTTGCGAACAAGGGTGCAGTGGACGGGAACATGCTGCGGCACTTCATACGTAAGTGTCATACACACAGGTACTAAGGGCGGTTATGGCGAAGAGCACTGTGTAATACACTTAGCTGCAGCGAACGTGGCCGCCATATATATCGTCTTGGACGGCTCGTAGATTGCGTTAGATGGATTTATTCGGTTGAGACACAAACAACCGTGTTGAAAACGAGAGAAGCATTTGATGAAGCAACTCAAGGCGTAGTCCTACCTCCAGAGTATTTATCCGTGGGTGTTGGTTCTCGCGGACGTTGATAAAGAAGCGGGTGCAAAGGGCTGGGAGGTATAACGGCTCCTCGTATTTACCACCGCTTGCCTTGTGCATTGCGGCACTCTTTCTAGTGAGTCTCTTGCAATTTGTTTGCCAGCAATTTATGTAGCTGTGACTGAGCCTACATATCTCAGCAATCAATATAGTCGGTACTCATAGTGGCTCATTGCACGCGTGGTAAGGAAACCCCTTGCTATCTTGTGACCGAGGACTGCAGTGCTCGTAAGTTTCATCAACAATGATATATGCCTTGTGCTCATAGGTATCACGTAACCGCCAGGTTAGTTACCGGTAAGGTGACGCTGTTATATTATTGCCGATGGAACGTGATTACAAAAGTGGTGGTGGACAGTGCTCCGGAGACTTCGTTCTGGGTGATGTAAGCTTTCATGGGACGGCCCATGTGCTTGAAGTGAGACCGGTGGGCTGGGCTACGTCATTGCTTCAGGCAGAGGTGCTTTCCGAATTGGAAACCTACATTTGCGGCTTCGACTCCGCATGGTTTCAGGGTACGTTGGAACTTCTGGAACAGCTAGCGAATGTGTAGTGGTGCATAGTATGTGAAGCTTTAATGTACCATTTGAGGGTGCGCTGATTCGGTGCGGCTAGTAAAGGATGGGGAATATCAACGACTGCTTGCCATGGCGGATCACGTTGAAATAAGTGTCCTTCCTGTGGGTTGACCTTGTCCACTACCAGTGCTGCATCTCAGACTAACGTCAATGGAATAGCCAATAAGAAAGGGGTTCAACCAGGAGGGATGCAGGACGTGAGAGGCACGTGGTCCGTTTGTTCTTGGAAGGGAAACCTATTATATTAACTAATACGGAGTTACCGCCGGCAACTTCCTTTGCACATAGATAGACATTTCGTCCCCTGTGCACCAATACTTCGGTATCTTACCGCCCTTGCGTTACCAAGAGAGGGGTTCCAATCCCTTCGTCAAACCACCGGCAATAGACGTTTGTTCTGTGTGTCTGCTGTAGGCTGGTGTGACTTCACACCATGGGGTTGTGCAATAGATTAGCTGTTATGGTTGTGGAGCTTGGTTCCACCTTTCGTGATATGGTATACAGAGGAAGATGGCTGCATTTGTTTTCGCTGCGACGAATCAGTGAACTTGCTGAACATGGACTCCGCGTTTCAACTAAACTTCAATCAAAGGTAAGTATGTAACTACGTAACCGTGTAATGTTTTCACTCGTAGGACGTTATACTACACCTCGTCACGTTTGGTAGTGGAAATCCGGCGTCCTACCAAGAGCGCACTGTCAATGTTTCTTAGTAGTCGCTTGCTAGCGAGGTCCTTATTTACAAGTATCGCATGCCACGCACTATTAAGCAGTTTAATAGTATATCCCATTTCTACGGGGCCGTAAATGTCTCAGGCTTTTCTGTGGTACCTGAGCACGAAGATTTAAGTGCCACTTTGTTACTGCTGTCCTTGTAGTACATAACGAAGGTTTTTCTACAAAGCTCTGCAGGAGCAGTAACAAAAAGCGGAGAAGCAATGCAATGGCACAAGCACGCTGGACGTAACGGTAAGCAGGTGTTTCTCATTATCCGTGCGTTATCGCACGTCGGTATGTATGTTCTACGCCTGTGTACATAACGGGCCACTATTTATTACTTTCCTTTACCAGCAGCATACCGACAATTTAATCGTTTTGCGCTAAAGTTTAGCTGCGACCTGACAAACAGCGGTTGTTTTTTAAGCAGTGATGGTGCGCCGATGCTTTCGTAGCCGCACTACATTACAGTTGCGTAAGACGCGGAAGTGCTACGGGATGTCGTACTATAATTGGGCATCGATGTACCGAAGTAGGTGCACCAGCCACCGGTCATGGATACTCTGTGTCAATTGTACATTAACCTCCAGCTGGTGGTATGCAATCAGACCAGCCTTTGGAACTCTGGCGTGATTCGGCTTATGTTATCAAGGAGTCACAGTAACCGTTTTCCACGTTTAGCAAATTAAAAGTTCTCCTGTCTCTCTGTAAGCTAAAACTTGCAATATGCACTGCCTAGACAACATTTTCCTCTTTGTGCTAAAATAGAATTGCTTCCTTGGAGTATGGTGTTGGCCTGCATGATGAAAGCAGTAGCGTCCGGTTGTTGAACAATATTTGGTCTAAATGTCTGTTGCTGGAGATCCTGGACGTCAGCTAACCTGTATTAATGTGGTATTAACATCCTGCCTACCTGTAAGCACAATCTAACCGGATTGAAGTGAAGGAAATAATGTGTCAGGCTTATGCCATAGCGGGGTTTGGAATCCACGTCACCATCAGCATTTGCGTGCTTCCTGAGTATATCCCTTTTACTCCGTCATAATGTAAGCAAACATCTACACGGACTATCATCTGGGTTCCTGTACAAGGGCAGTATATTGCACCTGCACTACATGTTCTCCTCGTCCTTTACCCTCCCATGCTTGTAAGCCGCAATTTGGGCAACCAGGAAGGTGTTAATACTGGACAAGGATTTTGTTAAGTCTGTCCTGTAACGCAACATTTTCTGACGTTGCATCACCTTACCCGGGAGGACTACATGTGCGGGACACGCTGGAAATCCGGTAGCGGCAGCGCTTTTAACAAAGTGGTTGTTTTCTTCTTTGTGCGCAAGTGTGCAGCACCGAACTTTGCATAGTGAATAGGTCAATTTGCGTTTCTCTAATTCAACGCCTAGAACCAACTGGGCGGTGTCAATAGCAGTTTGGTGATACTGGAACAGCCCTTCATTTGACGGTGCGGTGTGGGAGTTTACAGGTTTATGTACTGCACTATATGATTAATGGTCATTCTGACAAGGTTCTCCAGCAATGTAGGCAAATTCATGGTCACACAATTTGGTGGATTATTGTCGACTGCAGTCGCGGCACAGTAGTGTATAGTTGGAACCAAGAGAAACGGTTTGCGGTGGTGGACACTTAGCCGTAAGACAATGATCTGACGAACGACTTACATCACCTGATTTGCAATCCAGATATTGGAGTTCAGTGGCATTCAAGAACTTCAGTTTTGCGTACGCGAAGGCGGACTAGTACGCACATAGAGAAATTGCGCCAATAACGTAAAACGATACACAGCGCCCGAAGGCATAGGCTGGCCAGTTGAGCCATCGGTAGATAGTAGTTAACCGTAAGGCAGCAGGAATCTTTGCACGTAAGCAGAAATATTCCTGAGGCCGGTTTGGCTGCAGTTGTGAGGTGATCATTGATCCTACGGAGACGTCGTGCTTGTGCTCTGTTGCATTTAAGCACAGCTTCCGGTGAGCTTCAATACAATCGCTATGGCTAGACAAGATCAAGTTTGCGATTGGTGGATAATGAAGCATCTTAAGGCCATTATTAGGCACTATTGCGGCATAGCCTCACCCTCTGACTTTCATCATCAATATAGTGAACGGCAGTCGTGTGCACTGCGGTCCGGAAATGTGTTATTATACTTAACGCATGTTTCATGAAAGTACCGTGGCTGCAGTAGCAATCGTCGTCTTCTTGGTTATGAGGTATGCTGAACTGGGAAGAGCAGGCAGTGATACAAGCACGCAGTGGAAACGGTGTTTTGTAACGTCCAAGTAACTTTCGGGCGCTTGCCGCTTCTTCGTTAGGCAGTACAATTTACTTTCGCCGATATGTTGTGTACTGAATATATAGGCCATTGAACTACGTATGTCGCAATGCGGCAGTACAGTAGTCCGGTTCCTCCCCTACCTAACTTCCGTAGATAAACTAGCCACTTACCCGACAAGCTTTTAGAGGTGTTCATGTTATACCAGTATCTCAACACATTATACCTATAAATAAATATCCGTGCGAGACCTACTGCGGATTCCTAGTCACCTGCGTGTCAGAGCGAATGTATTTGTGTGCTTTTGGTAAACATATGTTAAAACACGAGCGTTGCAGCCAATCTACTGCTTACCCGGACGCCACACAAAAGCGGTTAGATGTCGTCTACTGGCAGTGGCTATGGCAATAGCCATCAGCCTTCATGACCGGGAGCCATGTGTGCACAAACCATTTGCCAAGGCCCCAACTCTACCCTGGTCCCCTGTAACACAAATACAGCGTGGCCAACCTCACACACACAAACACACTCTTGATCGCCGAAGAACCAGTCATCTATTTAGGCCACTCAGACCATCTGGGTTTTAAACGCGTAACCTTAGCTGATGTTTAAAGGTCATGTCATTCATGGGCGGGTTATTGGCCTGATGAAGAACCACTGGAAAAACAAGTTTGTTGGCTTGAAAAGCATATTTCAGCTTGATGTAAAGTCAATGTTCCAGACCTTTATCGCGCAGGTACTGGGTAACAACTCGTTTCCATTGCTCAGATACTTGCCCCTCAATAACAAGAGACAGCGGCCCGGCAGCTAATTTCTCCAGTGGCGTTCCGTACGTGGTAACAAGTACGTGTTCCAACCGCGTATAATAAACTTGCAATTAGTTTTATTTTGGTGGTTTGTAAAAAGCAACTTGAGCAACCCACTTACACTAGTGTGCTACCGCCTAGCCTTGCAAGCCCACAACCCTGCAAGTGGTATCCGTGTTGTGTGGGCAATTTCACTGCACGCTTATAACTAAATAAATAAACCATTACTTCTTGACGTTGCGCGAAAAGTCTTTAAAGACACAATCACGGTACTACAAACGCGTACCAACAGTAATGGTAAAGATTTGTTGCGATTTAAGCAATACATGCTGGAGTTAGCTGAGTATAGTTTAGTATTTATGTAGGTGCTTGTGTGAGTAAGCGTGACGTCTGAATTTGTTAGTACCTCTTAGAACAGTTGAGTTTGTTCGGTCAAAGCACTAATACAGGATGGGATCAGACTAAATCTTTGAAGTGGTTGACGTCCGCAAATCTTGTGAGATACACCGGTGTAACAAAACAGTGACGTTAATTAGTGCTAAATTATGTCCGCCACGTCACAGTATTGTTAAGTAGATATTCGTGGCCTTTTATACAGAGAACGTCTGACAGGCGGAAACCCAAAACGTCACGGAGCACCGCTGTTTAACTATTAGATGGACCAAGCTTACCCGAACCAGCCAGCCCGCACCATATGGAGATTGTTTGGCCAGCACGCATATTGACACCGGTAGGTCGCCGTGACAGTTGAGTAGGCTTCACCGTTGCTTTACAGTAGCACTCGCACACCGCATGTCCGTCAGCGCTTTGCTATGCCTATTTCAGTGTACCGAGAAGCGGCGTTTACTTGTGTGTTTCAGCGTCCCCTAGCAAGTGCTGTGGTTAAAAACCAATGTTAAGCGCGTCAGTTAGTAAACTATGCTTCATTTGCAGCAAATAGGGTGCCAAGTGCATGGACGCCATTCATTCCAAACGGAGGTCTTAAAAATGTGACCGCTCTTATTGTCTTTACACTTTCCATAATTTTTATCTCCATTTCCTTAACCAGTACGCAACCTGTTAGCTACGCAAGAGCTTATTCTAGCTACAACGCTGATTATCATTAGACAGCAACCTATTTATTACAACTAAGGTACTTCAGCTAATGACGAAAAGCCATGCGCAGCATCCTGAGCAAGGTATCTGCGAATTGCAGGAATGCCCCTCAGCGGGCCGCCCTAAAGTAACAGTGTGCTTGCTGGGTCATTTAACGTGGAATAGAATGGTACAACTCAATTTCGACAACACCATGGAACGCGAAAGGCCAACGCCACATTTATTCAATACCCTTCGGAAGGGGCATAGTTGAACTTTATTGACGCCTGGGTACCGCTACGTACAAAAACACAAGGGGCCTAAGTGACACATTTTGCGACACTAAGCATAGCACTGCGATAAGTAAGGAGATATCTTATCATGAAACTTTCTGTCTGTGAAGGATATGGCGCTACTGTGCCAGGGGGACTGCAGCAGACAACAACTTTGAAGACGGCACTAAGAGAACGGATCAAATAAGGAGCAAGTTTGGGTTACGCACGTGGTACACTGACTCAGTTTTAGGGAGTCGCATCGAAGCTTACCCAATAAGGGTTCGTGAAGCGTACGTGGCGTTAACAATATTGGGGTATCCAATGGAAGAGGTGTTAAACTCTAAATTATCGCTGGTTCCGCGCAGCCACATTTCACTGAAGTGCGTACAACTGTGCATTAGCATTGCAAGGGGCTGAGAAAAATAGAAGGCCCGGGCTTGACTTCCCGTTTGTAAGGCTGTTTGAGTTGCTTAATTGCTTCCGCGGATAATTGAACAGACTTCCGAACCCGCTAGTAGCGGAAATGACGGTGAAGTACGAACAATACTGCTCCGACGATAGAACTCCCATGGTGGTCAAATGTAAATTGTCGAATGAATTGAGTTTCAGATAGCAATACAACACGTTGTTGACGAGAGAGGTGCAGTACCGCCGCATTCCGAAAGGCTATATGTGATGGAAAAATTGAGATCGGGATAAATATCGGTGTTCATACAGCCGCAGCCGCTGCCAAGGATACTGGTAAAGGAAACGTTGAAATTGGAACAAGATCCATTAATTAACGTGGGTAAATTACAGAGCAATATGCCCCGAGGGAAGATCAACTTCCTCATGAAAGAATTGCACAATGCTGCCCTAGTTGCATCTGTAATTTGGAATAAACCCATGGGATTTGGGGCGAAATTGTTTCACAGGGTTAACTAACTCGGCTACAGCATTCGAAATACCGTGTGAATGTCACTCCTGCTCAGCCGTATGTGGTGATCACTGCACTAGGGCTTTAAGCCCCCGCCACCGATTGCTGGTGTCTAAACAGACTATCGTTTGAGGTTAGAGCACGGCGTAGTTTTGCCATGCACTTGCATATGCCGCCCTGTTTGCTAGTCCCCTTCGCCACCATCGCCAGCAAACGGAAGGGCGCACCACGTGCTAACAGGTAAGTGTGCAAATTGCACGCACCTATTTTTCAGAGCAGATAGTAGCCGTGCCCCGCAGATATGAATGCCTTGGCCTTACCCCACATCAACCGCCTGCCGCATACGAAGTAAAGAGAAAGCCTCTGATGTGGACCAACAAGTGCCACTACTGCATATCCTTTGATTGCAGGTAAGGTAGTAGACTTACCAACTTCTCCGTCATGTTGCTCTGTCGCCTCGTCTCTTACACTGACATCGTTCACTGCAGTGAGGCTAAGCGCCTTGCGGGTAGTAGGTTTGGATTTAACGTGGTTTTCCGCAATAAACAGGTTTGTTATTTGTCACGTCCTCGGGAACGCCCCCACGACCGCGTTAACGCCCACCCTCCGTCCCGTAGCTCAAGGTTTTCACTGTGCAAGCAGGAGCTGGTCACTCGGCGACCGGCGGGGGCTGGAGCACATTACCGTAACTGCAGTGGAATAGTCGCTAAATGTCCACCGCATAACGTACTGGTTAGTCCCTATAGGAAATGTGTGGACCTGGTGTCATAAGCTTTTCAGGATTTCCGGGCGCCACAACTGCTACATACATACGGATGCCGTTTCACTAAACAGCTTATAAGTTCCAACACATTACTTGTAAGGTCATCGAGTAAGTATCTCAACTCGGGAAACCGCAAGCAAATTGGGAAATAAAGTGTCAGATTTAGTACCGAGGACCTTTATCTTTCCCTCCTCTACAGCGACTCATATCTGTGAACGCAGTCACAATTGCATCGTAACCACCTTTATCCGTACACAGTTACCTTGCCCTACCACCCAAACCGTGCTTAGTGACCATCTTACCATGGCCGGTAAGCGCAAATGGTTCCGGTTCTTGTTCACTTTCCATCATCCTCTTTCCGTTGCACTTATCCGTCATTACGTTTTTCAAACTTGCATCCAGTGCGAGCACATGCTTGACCAGTTTTCAGTATTCCCTCTATGCGGGATCTGAAGGTTACCAACGCTCCTTACTTTGGCGAGAATATTCGCTTGCACTTTGGACGTACTATTGGCACCAGCTTGCTCAACTTTGTTACCCTGGATAAAACATTCCACACTTCAATTAACTTTAAAGTTCCTGCGTAACGGTTTCAATTTAAACCTACAGCCTTGCCTCTTCCATGACTATGGACACTGCGCGGTTAACAAGTGCGCACCCGGTAAGATTGGTTTAGGTATCCTACAGTTGCATATGACTCGCTGGACACAAACGGCAGTCCCCACCAACTGCGTGCCTGCACGCCCGCCTGTGGCCTCCAAATGCGATGTCGACGTAACGCCAACATAACCCGCAACTGCATCAATTATCCAGAGTATTACGCTACTTAGTCCGCATAGTACGTAGAATGTACCGTTTGCGTCTGTCTTGTGGTGCAAACGAGATAAAGCAACCATATGAGGATGAGCATTTTCGCGTTTCTACTCTGTAGGTTGGACGCAATTCGCACGTTTCCCACATTGAAGACTATATTTCGCAGTGGTCGAAACCACCCTCCATATGGTATCATCTTTTACCCGTTGACGCAGTTTGACTCACGTATATACCTGCAGACAAGCTGCACTTTCGCTAGCAAATTTTCACTCCAGGTGCCTCGTAATGGTTTGTTTCTCTAGTGGAATTTGTTTGTTCGCAATAACTGCGGTGGTTATCGCAACCAGAAAATTCGTTCACCTCAAATAGCCGCATGAAGTTGCATTCTCGATGGCACACAGGCATTATCTAACCCACTACGCAAGCTTAGCATCCACCTGTATTCGCGAACGTACCACATTACCTTGCATTAAGTGCTGCCGCCTTGAATTCCAAGCCAGTATGCAATAAATGTAAAGCAATTGAGGTGGTATTGTTAAAGGGCTTAACAGGACCTAGCAAAGCCACAACGACCGATAAACTGCAGAAGGTACGCCTGCAACAGCTTTTCAGAAATCCGCAGCTGGGTGGCATACAGTCATCGACCCTGCTACGAGAAATGCAGCAAATCTTTCGTTCCTGAACCATGGACGCGCCTTTACTTTGTAAACTATGGCTACAGGGGCTACCAAAAAACATAAGCCATTCATGTTATCGTAAGCTCCGTTTTGCACACTCAACAGCCAGGTTTAGCGAATCGAGCCTTTAAACGCTCACTGCTTCATGCCGACGCCAGCCGTATAAGGGCCTTCGCGTCCTAGAGAAATCATAGTACTGGCCTACAGTCAACTATCAAAGCCCTGCCAATATACGTTGCGACGTTTAGTCGCCAGGCCCAAAACTTTAATATGAACCGTCATCGTCATAGCCGAGCGAAAGCACTTTTCAAATGTTTCAAGTCCATAAACATGCAAGCTAGTTGTTAATAAAATTGACGCCTTGGTACCGCAGCCTGCAAGAGTATTTAGCCTTGCAACTGTGCCGAGAAGCAGGGAAACTTCTCGGCCGGCACGTAACGGCGACGGATGCGACTGGCCAACACCAAAGTCGTTTCATCCGCGTTAGGGAGTCACATTCCGGAACCGCGTTCCTAGTCGGCACTGGAGCCGAAATTAGCATTAAACCCCGTACCTCAGATGAGGTCGTCTCACTAAAGCCGACCAAGCTGCCTGCTGCCAATGGAAAACCAAGCGCAACTTTCGGTGACAGGTTGCTAACACTCAATTTAAGCCTCCGGCGCAACTTTCTCTGGCCTTTCATAGTAGCAGCCGTGCCGTTGGCCATCATAGGCAAAGACTTCCTTCAACGCTTTGGCTATAAGGTTGATGCTATAATGAAGAAGATTATCGACTTTAGGACACAGCCCAGTGTTATGGAGACGAGCGCCAACATCGCTGCAATCACTCCCTTTCGTGACCTACCTTAAACTTTACAGCCATATACAGAACTGTGAAACATGCACCCTGAACTCTGGCGCAGGCCAAACGACTTGCTTTCGGTGCCGTCAAACTTCATGCATCACGTTTTCACTAAGGGTTTACCCGTTTTGGCCTGTCCACGCAGACTGGTTCGGACAAGCGCAAAGCCTCTAGGGCAAAAGTCGTGCAACTGCTCAAACATGGAATAATCCGCGCGTCCAAATGGCCATGAACATCCCCATTACACAGATTCCGAAAAAAGCCGGTGACTGGAGCCACTGTGGTGACTACAAGGCACGTAACAAAGTTACGCACCCGGTCAAACACCCCGTTTCACACATACGCAATTAACCTCAGCTCTAGCTGCTAAGCCTATCTTTAGCAAGGTTGACCTATTTCGCGCCTACCATCAGATATCTGTGGCGCCAGACGACATTGTAAAAACAGCATTCATCACACCATTCGGCCTATTTGAGTACCACAGATTGTGTTTTGACCTCAGCAACGCTGCTCAAACGTTTCAGCGTTTCATTCATAAGGTAGCGTGATGACATTCACATCACAAGCTCTTCGAACGATGAACACATTCATCACCGAGGAGCTCACTTCCAACACTTGACGCAACGTGGGGTTACCGTCAACCCGGATACATGAGAGCTTGTCCACAACACTCTTAACTTGCTTGGTCACTAAATATCCGCCCCTGGTATTGAAACTCTGCCAGACAAAATTCAGGCACTGAAGGACTCTCCTGCTCCTGGTACCTTCAAACAGCTAAGCCCATTCCTTGGCCTGGTCAACTATTATCGACGTTATACTCCTAACTGCGCGAACATTGTTCAAGCAACGACTGCTCTGCTTTGCGGTAAACAACGCTGTTTTCATATTCCAGTCGATGCTATACGGTCTCTTGATAAAGTCAAGGAAGCTATCTCCAAAATACCGCTTTTCTCCCCACAATGACAATTGACGCATCAGACACTGCAGTGGGTAAAATATTTTAACAACTCATCGACCACAGATGGATATCTCTAGGTTGCTTCTTGATAGGATTGCAATCGGATGAATAGAGTTACAGCACCATCGGTAGGGAACCTTTAGGTATCTACATAAGTATCAAACATTTCCGTCACTATCACGAATGTCGATATTTTACAGTTTTCACTAACCACAAACCTTTGAACTACGCAATCAATGGCGCAATAGACAAGTATTTTACGAGGGAAACTAGACAATTGGAAAACCTATCTCCGTTTTTGCTAGACGTATGACAAGTCTCAGGTGCGCTCGTTTCCGTCGCATGGCACCAACTTGGACCCAGCCGCCATGGTTGCGGCCCAGCGAGCTGCTCCCGACATAGCGAGGCTACCACGCAACATCAATTTGAAAATAAGCGAAGTTCCACTAACTTCAGCTGAGGAGACCATTCTTTGTGACGCCGCATAAACTTCTCCCATGCCTGTAGTTTCTACTTCGATGCATCGACTAGAGTTTAACGTTTTACACAACCCGTCTCATCCTGGCATACTGCTTTGCAGAAGATGGTATACGTAAACTTTGTATTCCCCAACGTGCATCGCAATGTCCGAGTTTGTGCAAGCACATTTTTAGTGTCAGTGCGCCAAGTTTTACAGACACAACAACATCCCACTTGGCGCCTTTCCCCTCCCGACTCTCATTTTGCACAAGTCTATCGCCACCTTGTAGGACCTTTGCCCCCATGCAAATGCTACGAATACCTCCTCACCTGTGTCGAGCTTTTCACCAGTTGGCCAGATGCCATTCCGATAGCGCACTGCTCATTTGAGACAGTTGCACATGCCTTCCTAGGACGCCGGGTAGCTCCGTTTGGTTGCCCAACCGTAGTCATCACCAAAAATGGATCACACTTTGACGGATCCTTCGGCAATCTCCTCGTTCTTGGTTGCTAACAAAAACGAACCGCCACAAATCACCCCTCAGCTAGTGGGATGGTAGAAAATTTTTTACCGGCAACGCAAACCATCATGCAATGCCCAATCTAGCACAGCCTGGCACGAAGCACTTCCGGAATACGAAACATGATTAAGGCGGATTTGCCAGCCAATCCAACTTTGCTAGTCTATGGATGCACACAACGCTTACCTGGTGAAGTCCTCTCGCCAAAAAGTGCAAGAAGCTTTCGACTATGGCAACTGCGCAGCTTGCCTATCTTCTCAAATGGGACCGCCTCAGCCTGTGCCACCCAGAGCACAGCTTTTGCGTACTAACCCAAACGAATGGCTTTTTACTCGCACGCACTTGTTCGTTTGCACTGACAGCGTACGCCGGCCCTGACCAACTCCTTATTTTTGCTAGTACCGTGTTATACGCAGCGGCGACAAGACGTTCATCATTGAATACGATGGTAAGACTGAGGCGATTAACGTCGATCGACGCAAGACAGCATTCCTAGACAAGTCTGACTATTTAGTGCAACAAGCTCTTTGATGACCTGTACCGTCATAGCTAGCGTCGCAATACTAGACCAGTCAGTTCGGTCTAGCGGAACTTACAACCTCAGCCGACAGCACTCCTACTTGCTATAGTATCAATCGAAGCGGTAGGAAGCTCAAACCACCAGTTCGCTTTTCGGACTATGTTAGCACTTGCTATTTTACGCAGAACATGCCTAAACTTTTCTAGCTCGTACCAAAGGTTTTCCAAAATCCATAAAAAGACCAAAACTTTGAAACTACGAAAAAGAGCAGAACTTTTGAAAACCCAAAAGCTACTCTGCATGTATTTTTCACTTTGCACTCTTTTGTGAATTGCTAGGCATTTACGCTGCTTTTTCATTTTCCTTTCCATGTACACCGTCGGTTGGTTGCAGCTTGGTTCCACTTTTCGCCGGATCCCCGCTCGTCAATTAGGCGTGGAAAGAATTTCCTGCTTAACCACCTACGTGAGCTTTACAAACGCTCCCCCACACAGTTTTTCACCGTTTCGACACGGGAAACAAGACAAGGGTGGGAGTCTGCTAGGGTCCGATTGTATGGTCCTCCATCAGCAGCTGAATCCAGTTTCACAACCTGGGCTCGCAGATAGCTGGCCCGCGACGATCAGTCCTTACGCAGATCCAAGAACTGCTTACTCAGTCTTTTCTGGCGGAGGGCTATGTAGCAGCCTGGAGATTCCCCGGTCTGGCTGTATAAAATACTAACTAAAATTATTTTATTGTGCACTAGCGACCGGTGTAGTTTGTTGCACTGCTCGCTGAGTTCACATGCTTGACGCGCGCGGCGACCTTTTTGCTTGGCTCTCGTTTCTGTTGTAACGCGCGATTTCCCTGTGTGCTGTGCATCCTCCGTTACCCTAGCTAGAGCGTCAACCGTGTCATATTTTACTGCTAGGTACCAGGGAAACTTTTACTGCACCATTAAATGTTTCCCTTCAACCCGAGCTGCCTTTTCGAATTACTCTTCTGGCTTCCGCTACGAGCTACTAGCTAAATTCTCTATGTCTGCAACAGGCACAATAACGATAGTATATGGTTCTTGCGGGCATAAAAGGACAGGTATATACGTAAATATGTTGCCAAGTTGGTTGTATGCTACATTTGATCCATTATGCTGGAACGTAGACTATCCCAGTACCATGTAATGGGATAGCAATTAAACAGTCTGCAAGCAACAGCCGCAGTCTGCGTTGCACGAGTTTTTTACTTACCTAGCATGTGTGCCTTTTTCTCATCATACAACTGTGTATTTGAACTTTCACCTATGTCATTTTCTTATTTCCCTACGTCCGATGCCTTTCATAATCGATTATTCCTATTGATAGTAGATGAAAACAAGCAAAATCACGACCGCTAGCAGTCCACCCGGTCGGTCAATAAAGTGAGGATATATAACTTTGCTAGCAGGCACACATTGCGACAGCAGATACAGCAGTGCATTAAAAACTAGGACCATTTCGGTTTCCAATATTTCATCAGGTAATAACACACATTGTGTAATCGCATTTCGCCTCAAACATTGACCGAGTAATGTCTTCAGCACGCGCGTTTAATCCTGTCAGGAATCATCAGCATTGCGCATTCAATCGGACCCTTGGTAGGGCTCGAACCCGCAACTCGACTGTTGCCAGTCCAAGTTGACCACATACCCTTAACTTAAAGATGGCGTGCTTCCATCCAGCATTGCCGGTCGTACTGGATTACCTGTGTCCACCATCATTATGCCTTGGTACGCTGTCATTTCTCCATGAACTTTACCGGGAGGTGCACCAGGGGTCCCCTCCGATTGGTAACTAAAACATTTTCTCCCCTAGCTCAGGCAAGCCTATCAAGCCGCACTGCATAGCGAACTTTTGCGGTCTCGTTTTTGTGACACTGACCTTCAGCGGCATAGCATTTCCGCCGCCATGCAAGATGCCGGAGCACCTGGTTGTGGCACTTTTAACGGTCACGGCACCAGTCACTATATCCAAGAGGTCGGTGGACCTGTTGGAATCTAGAAGAAACCTGCAAGCTGGCTATGAGCACAAAGTGACCAGTCGGCCTATTAGGCGGGAAGTAAAACATAGCGTACGTGCTGACAAGGAAGCCTGGTTCACCGCTGGGCCCAAAGAATGTAGCAGGATGGAGCAGTAGGCAATTACGTCAAGCTCTTCTAGCTGAACCGCAACACTGGGCCTTACCCAGCGTCCGCAGTCACACTGAGGCCACAGCTTTTCATAGACAGGTGCCCTAAATGCATACACTCTGTTTTCAGCCCACTTAACCTACTCACCACGTCTTCCCCACGTCGCCCTGTTGTGTAGCAGCCTCCGACGACATCGCAACCAGCCGTAACGTCTGTCATCATGATGACAGGTAAGTGTGTTTCCTTCATTCACTTACCTAACAACAGCAACTGTAACAATTCCCGGATCCGTTGAATGCCGCTGCCGGACCCAGCGTCCTCGGTAACACTGCTGCCTGCGCTTTAAACAGGCAAGCGATTTCAGTGTATGTACTCTGATTTCATAGCACTTGTCACTTATGTGATCGCTGTGTGGTATGAGTTTCCTTGGCTTCTTGATAGTAAGTATCTATTGCACGTGATTTTCCGAAGTCTAACTGGTTGCCATTATCCATGTCTGCTTGAACGACCTCACGACCCTTCTCAGGTCCATTATCTGTTCTATAGCCTTGCGTTTCCCCTCTGCAAGCACCATCTATACACCCGACGGCTTTCAACGGTTGGAGCACTGGGACATAGGTGCATTACGTGGATCCGTAAGCATCCACCGAACAACGTAGGGACAGTCCACTTGAATACTGTGTGCGAGTGCTGTCGTAACCTATCGCTTGATTTTCCGACAGCGCAGCAGCTACAATCCCGCTTTTCCGCTTCACTAACAAACATTTTAGCTACGACTTATCATTCATAGCGCCATGCATTGGTCTTTACTAAACACAGTTGTAAAGCAAAAACTGAACAGGAGATAACCGATGCATTAACCGGTAAGTTACCTTCACCTACGCTGCAGTGACTCAATACTGCAAACGGAGACCAAACTTCATTTTTATTGACATCCAGCATTGCGTATTAACCTTGAGCAACGATACAAGAGGTGTGCAGTGCATTCTCACAGCAGCCGGTAAGCACGTTGTTTAGCGCTAACATTTTTGTTTGCAGTCTGCGGACGCTGGTGTGGTTTATCTCATCCGCCTGTCCGCAAACCACAGCATTACTGTGGTTCCGATGTGACAGCTATGGTCACTATGCTATTTCCAAAATCAACTTCTAGACAAGGTGGGTGACAATGCAGACCAAAAATTTATCAATGGTGCAATTTGTACCTTCGACGGGTCAGTCGCCCGTATGCACCCTCATCTCCAGTTGATGGGTGGCACCGCAATTAAAAATTAGCAAACGTTTACCACCGACCTACGTTATCTTTTATTTCCTGGTAATTTTATCTAAGACATTGATGACGTGAACCATACACTCCACTATCGTGAGGTGCACTACATCGCTTCCATGTGGTTGAGTAAGTTAACCCCGCGTTACATCTATGTGTATTGCTTTCATGTGTGTCTACGGAATAAATTTCCATTTACCATTCCTTAGTGTTCGCACGTTGTAGGTCAAGAGCGCCTCACGCGCTCCCCATGATGACGTGAATATTCGGAATCGGTACAGACGTCAGCGCACCATTTGTGTCTCTTTTTCGTTACCATTTCCATATTAGCACGATTACTCAGCATAATGCATTCAACGCAGTTGCATGCAATGACGGAAACAAAGTGAAAGCCATGTGACTCCCAGTTATATCAGCAGCGTTGACAAAGCCCATTACTTACGTTCTTTTTGTCCCAATGCCTAAGGTTACCACTGTTTCTTCCCTCCTGGCAAAAATAATGCCCTCTAAGCGACCTATATGGGCGTGCAGATGCATTCACTTTTCATTCGTTAGCAGTGCTTACTATGCCGCCGCTGCTGGGCCATTATGGTATTAGTACCCGCCCGTATTTAAAGATAATCGTTCCAACGACGGCGATTATGCTGGGTACGATAACGACACCAATGCTCTGCGACCAATATAGCACTACTAATAAGAAGCCCTCAAGAAATGCGCAGCAAGTATATGAGTCTTCCATAGAGCCCATATGGCTGCAAATATCATGGAACCCAATTAGCATAAGTGAAGGCCGTTCATGTAGCATCCTGGCGCCGATAACATAACTGTCGCTGTAGGTCATAATTAGGCTTCTCTGTAGAACATACCTAGGCTTACTAACCGCCGTTCCTTTACCGCAGTGAAGTCAAAAATATCTACCTGCATAATGATCTTTATGACACCGCTGCTATAGAACAAATGATACTTTCCATGCATCGCTCGTGCAACCAATCGCGGCCAACACTGGATGGCGGTTCAGTGAACAAACAAAGGCCACCCGTGAGGCCATCATACGGGCTTACTCCGTACCCGTCACGTTTGCAGGAACATAAACCTACCTATAGTCTTGCGTATATATGTGGGCTACTTGTAGGATAACATCGCAAAACGTTTATTGATCTTTTCCTTCTTCCTTTTGCCATCCTATTATTCCCTATGCTTCCTATAACTTCGCATATACTGGGTGTGATAAATTTTCCTTAGTATTCATCATAAAACGGTATTAACTTATTAATGAAATGCGTCACCTACTTACTTTACTCCTGACACCTTGATATGCACCATTACAGATACCGGTTAACCTCCATGAAAACTGACAGCCACGTACTTAATTATTTACTCATTTACGTACGGATAAGGTCAATTCTATCTCTGTAATGATAAGAATGTATACGTTGGTCCACTGACGTCCAGTTGCGGGGATTTGCATTAGGTAATCACAGTGGGGACTAATAACGTGCCGTCCCCTTAAATGGCATAGAACTGATGATCAGTGTTACCGTAACACGCATACAAATGTATTTCTACATAAGGATATAAGCATAGTTAGATTGGAGGAGCAATAACATTTCTAATCACGCTGAAGTTGCAAAATTAGGAATGCATATATTTGTAATTAAATATATGCATTCCCTTTCAGACAGCGTTCTGTAAACATAAATGTACGCCTTATTAACATATATCCACATATATATGGGATTGAGGTTAATAATGCGTACAGTTATGTATACATAATGCAGTCTGAAAATGAATGCATATAATTAATTACAATATATGCATTCTAATTTTGCAACTTATATATATGTATATATATATATATATATTGGTTTCATCAACCATTTATGTACCCTATGAAAGCTCATTCCGCCGTTATGAGCATTTATCCACCACGTATTGACTAGGGACCGACATGCATCTTCACTTCTCCTTCACTTTAGCTCACTTAACTAACCGCTCCTCAGGCATTCGTATATGCAACTGACGCTTTCGCGTTACTTTTCCTTTATAAATACGCATTCCGTAGCAAGTCCCATATGTAAATAGGTATGCGCACATCGCATGGTTATTTGCCTATTCGCGCCACATCCGTTTACCCCGTTATTTACATATTATTCTCACAGTCATTTCCGTTCTTTTCCATCTATTTCTCGAAGTACGCCAAACATTTTGCCCAGTCGTTTCTCAAAAAAGAAATCACATAGGAGCATGTGAGGTAAGCAAAGTATTCATTTTCACTTCAATTTAAGTGTTTCACTCTTTAGATACTGCCTTAAAATGGCTATTCTGCATTTTCTGACTAGCTGAGTGCACTATTTACTTATCCAATAACATAGGTCCAATTTAGACCCATTTATGAAATTTGAAACTTCGGGCACCTGGTTCATTGGTTCATTGGTTCATTGGTTAGTAGAGAGCAGAAGGAAGTTCCTTTGTCAGCTCCGTCACTTCCCGGACATTGCGAGGGTTGCTGGGATCATTGCGGAACAAGGTTCAGCAGAAGATCGCTATGGTTGTATTGTGGGCAGCAGAATCCCTGCGCACTCAGAGAGTGGGTATCCAACCGTCGTTTGAAACATTCCTCAGTCTCCGCATCGACGACAGCTTCTGGCAAGCTGTTCCAGTCATTCACTACCCGGGTGGATAGGGCCAGATCGGACCGTACACGGAGTCGCCGCGGTTTGAAAAGTTTCCACCGGTGGCCTCGAGTTGCACAACTTGTGTTTAGACAAAAGAACGATTGCAGCTCACTCCCCAGCTCACCTCGTAGAATACGCCGGGTGAATATCATATCTCCGCGGCGACGACGATAATCCAAAGAGAACAGGTTCAACCGTTGTAGCCGAAGGAGGTAGGATAAGTCCCGAAGCTCTGGAACGGATTTGGATCCACGCCGTTGAACCTTCTCGATCATGTCACGTTCGGACTTAGTGAGCGGGTACGCAGCAGGCAATCCGTACTCGAGAACTGGGCGTACATGAGAAGCAAACAGTAATCTGAAGAGTGCTGGGGTCAGGCGTGAAAAGGCTCTCCGTATAGCGTGAAGTATTCTGTATGCGGATGCGACCCTCCTCCGGGTGTCCTCCATTGATTTGAGATCAGGAGACACAATCACCCCAAGGTCCCTCTCTTGGTTGACATTTCTGAGCAGGAAACCCCCGATATGGTAAGCCCCAAAAGGCTCAGGAGCACCGATTGGAAGGATAGCGCATTTGTCATGGTTAATGGGCAACTGCCACTTTAGTGACCAATCGTGGAGCTGATCGAGTGTCGCTTGAAGTATGTCTGCGTCTTCCAGACTGGAAACCTCAATCCACAGCTTCAGATCATCCGCGTAGATTAAGCAGTCGGTCTGCAGTTCGGATGGCAGGTCGTTGATGAAGATATTGAAGAGTTCGGGGCCGAGTACAGAACCCTGGGGGACCCCACTAGTCATGAGAATTTGCTCAGAAAGCGCTTCGTTAACTTTGACCTGCATGAAGCGACCTTGCAGGAAATCGGAGACCCATGAAAGAAAATTGCCAGTGACGCCGATTCCCCGGAGTTTGAAGAGGAGCCGCTCATGTGGGACCTTGTCAAAAGCCTTACTGAAATCGACAAACACAGCATCCAGACGCTTACCGGCATCTAAGGATCTTGCCCATTTTTCCCTAGCTACCAGCAAATTTGTAGCACATGAACGCGCCCTTCGGAAGCCATGTTGGGCATGAGATAGGAACTCCAACTCATCGAGATGTAGGCGAAGGGCCCGTTTCAGAATCCGTTCCATAACTTTGCACAAAATCGAAGTCAAACATATGGGACGATAGCTGGCTGGATTCTGTCGGTCCCCTCCTTTGTAAATGGGTTTAACCGTTCCCATCTTCCAAGCAGTAGGAAGCCGCCCGACCTCAAGGGAACGACGGAAAATTTGACATACAGGAGCGGCAATGTGTCCGGCCACGGTCTTAAGGAACAATGGGTGTAAACCATCGGGACCCGGCGAGGAATACGGGTCTAGGTCAAGTAGAAGTTTCATTACATCGTCAGTGGAAACATTCACGTGCTCCAGCAGGAAAGGAGGAGTGGGTGCAACGCTATCTGGGAGTGGGGTTTCGGTAGAGTAGACTGAGGAATATTGCTGGGCCAAAAGGCTAGCTTTCTCACCGTCTTCGTAGACTAGGTCCAAATGCTCACAGGGAGACAAGGCGGGGACACCACTTCCAGCTTTAGTGCTTCGTTTGAGGTATGAGAAGAGCGCCTTGGAGTTTGTACTAGAAAGTGCAGCTAATGACAGTTCGTACTTTTGGCGTTTCTCTCGTTTTTTTATGTTACAAGCATTCCTGACCGTTTTGTAGTGACAGTAGTCAAGCTCAACTCGCGTAATTCTGAAACGATCCCACAGTTTTCGCCTTTTTTTCATCATTGATCTCAATTCGCGGTCGATCCATGGAGGGCCTTTGGAGAAGGGTCTTCTTTTGGAGAAGGGGATGACCTGTTCAATGAGTAACGTCAGCTTGGAGTACAAGTGATGCCACGCTTCGTCAACATTGAGGTGTTCAGGGATACTCCAATCGACAATGCTTGCCGCCGTTTTCAAACGAGTTGTGTCGGCACGCCAGAAATTCCGACGGTCGGCACGTTGACTGTGAACAGCGAGGCGACGTGACCACTGGAATGAGACAGTACAGTGATCACTGCTGCCAATGGGCTGTAGAACTGAAAGGTTCGTGATGTCTGATTGTGTTGGGGAGAGTACGAGATCCAAGATATGCGGCGTCTGATCTGGAGGAATACGAGTTGGTGTAGTGACGTGTTGGAGCAAATTACAATGAAGAATGGTCTCCAGTAAGTTAGCTTCGAAGGATTCTGTAGGTCGGTCACAAAGAAACAGGTTCCAGTCAACAGAAGGAGCGTTGAAATCCCCAACGATAAGACAATCCTTTCGTGCACCATGCTTCCTGATCGAGTCCATCAACCGGGCTCCGGATCCTGAAGGCGCTCTGTAGACAACACCAAATGAGAGAGAACTCCGACCATCATGAACACGACACCAGAGTGCATCAAACTCATCGTCTTTGTCACTGATCGCTTCAACTACGTGCACTTTAATATCAGTCTTCCAATAGACTATTACACCACCGCCGGGCCTCCCTCCTTGTCGATCGGATCGGGAGAGGTGATAACCAGGGATAGACACCTCTGAATCCGTGATGTCGGTGAATAGCCAGGTTTCAGTGAAGGCCATTAAGTCCGGGCAGGTCTCTGAGGCAATCAACTGAATCTCATCCAATTTATTCCTCAGACTGCGCACATTGGCGGTTAATACAAATAGTCCACTTGTGTGTTTTATTGTCCCGGGATGAGAAGAATGGGTCTCCAACGGGCTCTCAGGGTCTTCCGAACCACGCAAAAATCCACAATATGAAGGTCAGTTTCACCATTTCCTCGGCGTGTTCGTAGCTCCTCAACAGCCTTTTTCATTTTTATCCGATCCTCTGGAGAAAGATCACGTAGTACGTAATATGGCTCACCTTTGAGACGCGAGGTCCGTCGCAGAATACGTCGGCATTCCTCTTCCGTCTGACACACGACTTTGAGGGGACGAAATTTGGTTGGGTCCTCTTGCTTCCTGCCGAGCCGGAATGCAGAAACGATGTTAATCCCCTGTTCCCCTTCATCAAATAACAAAGAGATCAAACGCTCGAGAAGAATTTGGTCATCCAGAATTCTTTCCGCTGGGGTGGCTTTGTTCGATTCGGCTGCGTTCATAATGATGAGGCAACGGTCCCGAGAAGGTGGAGTGCGCTCAGGCATCTGCGGTCTGCGAGAGGACGGATTTTCTTTGATCACTTTCTCTAGCTCAGAAAGTCTATTGAGAACTAGCTTCATTCGCGACTGAGAAGCTGAGAGCTTAGAATTTGGTTTATCCCCGGATTTGGGATTAAACTTAACAGCATTGGTGGCTGGGCTTTGGCTGATAAAGGTCGGGGGCACATTTCCCTTCACTATGGAAGGGTTATCCCCGGTGTTGGATTTCGCCTTGGGCTTAGATACCAGCTTTCGTGGGGGCGTGCTTTCAGCTGGGCATAGACTGGTTGATGTTGGAGCGGTGGCGCTCGCCACGGCAGCATACGTTGCGGGCTTATTCCTCGGTCGACAAATCATCTTACTGGACGGTAATGACTCGGCCGACGTAGCAGAAAGGGTGCGGGTTCGATTTGGTTTGGGTGTAGCAGATCCAGATGCAGGTAGGGAAATGGATGATGGGGGTAACTCATCTTCCGTATTGTCCACGGCCAAGGTGACAGGGCTGCATATACTCAAAGGACGATGGTTAGCCAGAAGACGTTTGTCATTCACTATTACTCGACATGAGTCACAATGTGAGCTCATGACCTCAGAGGCAGTGCGCTGGAGACATTCATATAAAGCGTCATCGATGTTACAGCACGAAGTGTGCAGCCACCCTTCACACAGAGCGCACTGAACAGCTTTTGAGCGGGAAGTGACGCGTTTGCTACAACTTAGGCACTTGGATGACATTGCGGTTCGCCGTATTGATACAGAAATCTGAAAAGTGGGAGCGAAAACCTCGACGGGGGTCGTTATCCGCAGTCAAGGTTACGGTAAACTGTAGTACTATAAAAGCTACAGGACCCCGATTCCTTTACACATCCGCTACTGGTTTATTTATAATGTATACAAATTATTTAAATACATATCAGAATCCTACCCTACCATTATACTCTCGGCTGTGCCGGTTGATCTTGGCCCGCAAACCCGTTCCCGCCAGATGTGAGAGTCCTGGTCCCTGTAATAGTACACTTGCATTCATATCCTTTAATGTTTACTTGACCTTGACGGCTAACGAAACTAAGTTTGCATAGCTGAAGTAACGTGTCGAACGTTTGCTTTACCGTACGTCATATCCGCTTTAAAATTATTTTGTTTCATCAAGGTTTGTACGCGTACTTCTGCATACTGATGCCCAAAGTTGGTCACTTTCGTGTCTCGACCTTTCGAAAAATCTACCAAATACTTGTTTATTTAAATTCTACTTATGAATCCTTTAGTTTACACAACCTTATATCACGCTATGAGGCACCCTATTTGTCTGGTTTTCTTGTTGCTAACAGGTTCGTCCTAGATCACGACCGCATCTATTATTCCCTCATTTCAGAATCAGCAATAGCTGACGTACCTATTCACACTGCAAATTGTAGAGCTGGACACATCTACCTTAGAGGGTCTAGGTTGTAGCGATGCAAGTTCGCACCTACAATAACTTGCTGTAGCTCTTCTCCTCTAACCATGGCCGAAATTGCTTTCCAATCGTTCAACTATGCAGGTTTTCTTTCCTCTTATTTTCACACGACGTTTTATTCTTATTTGCCTGCTTCTTTCTACATCCTTATGTTTGACCGAACTTACTGTGGGAGTAACAAATACCAACTAATATCAGACCTGTTTGTTGCCACTTGGAGAGTCCGTAACATTAATGTATCAGATACGGCTGGCATATATCGCACAGATTTTTCATTTTAGCCACAACCGACAGGAGTTTTCCTTCCACCTGCCATCCATGACCGATGTTTTATTTATATCTTTCGTACTATTTTATCTTAATGACCTGTACCTTACCAACTGGCCGGTCTTAGATATTTGACCGTGTGCATCAGAAGGACTATTACTCATTTATTCATCTGTCAGCACTATTTGAGGCAATTGCTTTTATTCATTCACGCCATGAATATTACCTTATTCTTTCCATCCCTGCACTTATTAGATCCATTTATTTGACAGCTGTTGGGCCTCCCGTGTGTGAAACTCAGCGCCGGATACTGGTCCCTGGTCACCTAGTAGGTAAGCTTTCCGACGCAACTGCTGCAAATGGTGTTGTTCGCGATGAGAACCTTTCATACACAAGGGCTGGATATTATTATCCTTCACGTAACACAGTTGACGGCACTCCAGTCTCCTGGCTAACCTGGCCTTTCTTTCCGCCTTACTCCACGATCTTTTCACGTTCCTTTAATACGTTTACGTTTACCCATATACTACTCAGACCTGACCAACCTTTCTAACAATTTGAATACCACTGAATAGGTATTTACTGAGATCTGCCTTATCTTTCGCAGTCTGACGCCCATATTACCACGGGCGCTGTTGCTCCGCCGACGATTCCCCAGGGCGGAATAGTATCTGGCTTTTTGTCGCCGTCACACCGATCTATTTTCTCCGCCATTTATCACATCCACTACACCTACCAATAGTCTTCCTTCGTTAAAATGTAACCACTGGGCATGACGTACGCTGGTTTTCTCTGGCTAGCCACAAAAAGCATTCCTCACCTGATGACCAAATCCTTTATATTAAGGTACTTCACAAAACCGCTTAGGCGCTCATTTTCCTAGCCTTTCCAGTCCTCTCCCTTATTCTTTTGCCAAATAACTGGTTGCGACTCTCTGACATTATTCCGGCCTGAACTACTTTCAGCATCCAAACAGATTTAAGACCACTGATGCTTCGGCTTCTACGCATTTTGTCGCCTAGATTCATCCCTAGTTCACAACCAGTGGCTTCTCTCTTTACGGGCGCCTCTTTCGCTTCCTTTGTTACTTTATTAGCCCCCTTTGGTTGTTACGTTGGTTTCGGTCCGCTTATTGGTTATGCTTGTAGAACGCTTTCCATGTATTATCCGTCACTGCTGGCACCCCCGCACGTTGGTACGTTTTGCTCCGAAACCTTCCTCTCATCCCCTCTAATGTGCACTAGATAATTACATCTCAAAGTTTTCTTTATACTGCAATAAGTATTGTGCAATAAAATTACCTTTGACGATGGCACGGCTAAACATAAGAGGACTTTATGCATGCCTGACTTATCCTACGCTGCTGATAGGTCTATGAATATTGAGGCTTCAAATGTGTTTACCCCTCCTTCGTACCTATGGTGTTACTTCACCTTTCCTCAAGGGATCACCATATCCGTCACTGTCATTGTTCTCAGTCCGTTACTTACACTATACATTTTCTTTCAACACGTAAATGGTAGTGTGCCGCTTCTGTTTGTTCGCATTTCAGACCCATCTTCGGTTTGCATACGCGTTCAGAAACACTGACGCTACATCCAATAGTACTCGACCACTTGAAAGCTTCGTTATACCATAATGTTTGTTCTTTTCTATTTATCCTAATTTTTCTTGTTGTACTTTCCTGCATACTATGTTCCACGCAATTACCAGGTGCCTTTCTTACGTTCATTTATCTTAAGATTTTGTCATAGCACTATCCAAATCTAACTTCTATCAGATAAGCCGGCGCTTCTACCTAAGTTAAACACATTGGTGCATTTACCTTCCGGCGGTACATTTTGATAAGCATTTTATCTCCTACTCGTACTAATTCCGTTTTATTCACCCTTCATAGCCAACTAGCTAATTACACCGAAGGGTCGTCCTATTTGTGAAGCTATTTATATCAAAACTTCTTTATTACTGTTTACTAGAAATAAGTACAAATCTCTTCTTTTGAAAGTTCTGATGTCATCCCTTCTCTTCTCTATTTCCATGAGCGCACCAGTTATCAAGACCGTAATTAAACAAAAATTGCTAACGGAGCTGGAATAATTATAGTAGAGAGACGGCTACTACAGCGTTGGTGCAGTACTCGCGCTCAAGTAGTTTATAAACTTAACTCCATTGTTACGCATGCAAGAGCATGCGGTCAGTGTACAATAAGTTCGGCCCAATCGAGGGCACGGCTGTTAGGCAAGGATAGGACTATACCTTTATTTATTTATTTATCATTTACGTATGTTTCTCGGTTAGTCGCTAAAGAGTAGTATTTATACTTGAAATATTGCCTGCTCCATTTCTTGCCAATGCTTTTACTTTACTAGGGTCCCAAAGAGGCGGGAGAGCCTATGGTGCGCTGAGGCTGGTTGCGGCTAGATCCTGACAGATGCTCCACCCACTGCCGCTAGAGTTGCGCCATTGTCTCCCGTCCCGGACGCAACCTCGTGGCGACCGCTGGGTGGGAGTGGGGTTTCGCCTTTCTCCCTGCTATTATCTAGAACACCAACCACATTAAGTCAGTGAACGGACCATGTGCTAGACCCGCTGACCATCGGGAGTACAATTAATCGAAGGCTTGTTTGAGGACCCGAGTCGTTCTCCTGTCAGGATTGGGCGCCCTGCCAGTATCCTAGTCCATTCTCCTCGGAGGTTAGGAAGTGGTCGGTAGCCCACTTCCCGTAAAACCTAGCCACGGGAGACAACAGGTCTACGGGTTATAAGCTCATAGCTCTATTGGCGTAGAGCACGAGCGCCACGCACTGTCTCTGACGGTGGGAGGGCACCACCGGATGTCCACTGGTTTACTACTGCCTGCCTCAAGCCAGGCAGCTCCTGGCCAAATTGCTGCAAACCCTCCAAAACCCATCTGCGTCTGGCCTTGGTAGCTGGTGCGTAGCCTACAAAGGTCGCTAAACATATATGCATCGTTCCAGTACCTCCAAGGCTCGGTGTGTTGGCCGCCAAGCAGATTCCAATCTGTCTCGCAATTACAACCTCCAGCTGGATCTGCTCCACACTGCCTTGTGGGTCAGGCTATTGAGCCAAAGGCTCTGGGTGGAGTCCCGCAATCAACCAACCGAAGCAAAGCGACCACCTCGAGTGCGATTTCCCTACCGATGCGATCGTATGCCTGCGCGCAAGGCATTCAGCAGCGGGTGCTAGAAAGTGCGGACACCACTGGACCGGAACTCCAGTGAGCGCAGCGAGTGCCGCACTGCACTAGGCGCGATGGCGCTGGCGCGTTACCACATGGATATTGCGGCTTTCAGTGAAATTCGACTCGCATGGCGAGGTAAGTTGCATGAAGCAGGTGGTGGCTACACATTTACTGGATGGACAGCGCCGCCTCAGCACCACGTAATCATGGGGTCGGGTTTTCCATATCCGATCGCCTCCATGGCCAGCTAGTAGGTGAACCAACAGGCATCAGCGCGCGACTGACGACTGTTCGCGGTAAGTTGGCCACTTTTATAAACACGTACGGTCCGACCACGTGTTATCCGGATGACCCGCGTGCTCAATTCTACACTCAGCTATCCTCCGTGATACGGTCTGTGCCGAGGAGCGACCGACTATTTCTGCTGGGGGATTACAACGCGCGCTTTGGGCATGACGCAACGGCGTGGGCAGACGTTATCAGTTCGCATGGCACCGGTTCAGCGAATGCGCACGGGACAGGCTGCTCTCACTATGTGCCACTCACGGTCTGACGATCACGAACACTCGGTTTGCACTGAGTGCGAGTGATATAAAAACTTGGACGCACCCACGGTGTTGTCACGCTTACCTGCTCGACTATGTCATCATACTTCAGCGGGGTATGGGTGAAGTGCGCATGACACGTGTACTGCGTGGCGCTGAGTGTGGCACTGAGCACAAATTGGTGCAGACCAAACTGTACATATATTTTCCTGAATCTATGTATTGCACACCTGCAATTAATCGCAGGCTTAAAGCTACCATTCTCCACCTTGGTACTGGAGCGCAACGTACTGAGCAGGAGAAGGCCATGGCTGCATGCCTGTGTGGTGTGGACTGCATAGCCGCAGTTGGCGACATGTGGCGCCACCATCGCGACCAGGTGACAGCTGCTGTCGAGGAGACCACCGGGCGCGCAAAATCGAAACGGCCTGGTTGGTTTGATGACAACAATGCAACGATTGGCTCATTGGTGTCTGGAAAGAATACAGCATTTGCTGCACGTGTGGCAGACCCCAGTGACTTGGGGAAGGATTGTCATTTTCTCAAACTTCGACAGCGACTGCCCAGAGCTCTCCTTCGCATATAATGTGCATGGTGGACGGAAAAGGCGAAGCAGATGAAATGCTACGCCAAACGTCGCCCACGCAAGGAATTCTTTGACTACTTGAAGGCGTTGTATGGACCGAGATTGAAGTCCCTGAGGACGCTGATCGATGGTAGTTCAGGCGCTACCTGCACACAGACTGCAGGTATAATGCAGCTCTGGCGGAAAGGCTTCGACTGTCTCTTGAACAACCGTCCAGAAATTGACTGGCCTAGTTTGAACGGCCACAAACAACACAATGTGAAGACGAGTCTAGCGGGCACGCCGACACCGGAGTAGTCGCAGAGGGTTCATTCTCAGCTGCGAACCGGCAAGCGTGGTGGGAATGACGGGATCCCGCCTGAAGTATTGAAACACGGCGGACCCGCGTTGACGACTGCGCTGCACCACTTGCTGCAACGCGAATGGATTGAGGAGGAGGTGCCTGCTGAGCTGAAGTATGCACGTGTGCCACCACTGTACAAGGGCAAGGGCAGCAAGCAATGTTGCTTGGATTATCGTGGAATCAACTTGCTGAGTTGCGTGGGCAAGGTAATTGCCCGAATCCTGCTCAACCGCCTTGTCAGTCAGTTTGTGGAACCTAACGTGGCGGAAGAGCAACGCGGATTCCGTTCTGGTCGCAGCACTATAATTATAGTGTTTGCGGCTCGTCATTTGCAGGAGAAGTGCAAAGACGACACCAGCCGTTGTACCCGCTTTTCGTTGATTCCACCAAGACATTTGATACGGTGAGCCGCGAGGCATTGCGGCTGGTGTTGGATAAGTTTGATTGCCCGGGTATGCTTGTACGCTTAATAGAATGTCTGCACAGTGGTATGCGAGCGTGGGTGCAGCGGAGTGGGGAGACCCCGGATGACTTTGCAGTCGTATCTGGTGTGAAGCAAGGCTGTGTCTTAGATCTTGCCCTGTTTAATATGTATTTTCATGCCAATATGTTTCGTGCTTTTGAATCGGCTTGTGCTTACGGTGTTTGTGCGGAGCACCGTATTGGTGGGGGTTTGTTGAACATCCGTCGTTTCAGTGCGAGAAATCTAGTCTGTGAGACAAATATCCGCATGTGGTTGGTTGCTGACGACCGTGCGTTGTTTACACACAGCGGGGATGCGTTGCGGCACATGACTGATGCGTTGGCCTCGACAGCAGCAACATTCGGGCTCATCAACAACAAGCAAATTTGTCATTCTATTTCAGCCTTCACCGGAGATGCAACCTTCAATATTGCCGCGAATCAGCCTTGGTGCTGTAGTATTGGAAACTACCAACCGCTTCTGCTACCTTGGGAGTGTGATGTCGACTGATCAGCAGCTACACAGTGAGTTGCGTATCCGCGTCCCGAAGGCAGCGGCGGCATTCGGAAAGCTAGAGTACCGAGTGTGGAACAACCATCAGCTTACCATTGGAACGAAGCTGATAGCGTACAAATCCATGGTGTAGTCCGTGCTTCTATATGGCAGTAAAACGTGGACGACCTACCGGTGGGATGTGCGATATCTCGAGCGTTTCCATCAGCAGTGTAGGCGACGAATTTTGCGCATCGGTTGGGACGACAGTTGCTGACACGGAAGTGTAGCGACAAAGTGGGATGTATGCAGCTGACTGCATACTTTTACTGAGACACCTCAGTTAGCTCGGTCATGTGAGCCATTCGGATTCAGCGCCGATACCGAAACAACGCTTATATAATCAGCTGAGTATTGAGAAGCGTTACGTGGGGAAACCAAAGTTACTTTACCAGGACATGATCAAAGTAAGCCTCTCACGTTCTAATCTTGATTGCAGGTCATGGGCACCGAAGCCGATTGATCGGCGTGTATGGCGTGATCTAAGCACGGAGGCAGTTGCCGAAGTGCGGGAGAAAGACCTCATACGTGCAGAGAAGCAGCGGCAAGTGTAGAAGCGGTAAGCACTGAGGGATTGTACTTCATCGACATAGAGTGCATGGTGTTGTAGCACATGCAGTCGCGCGTGTCTGAGTCAGGCAGGCCTAGTGAGCCATGAGCGAAGCCACACCGGACCGTTACCGAAGCGACGACGGGTCTTGCGGAGAACGTTGGCAGAACCGGCGCAGTGTTTTAGGTATGCTGCATTCGATTTACTAACCGCGTTCTTGCATGCTAAGTCTAATTATTTCAGGTT
Source organism: Dicrocoelium dendriticum (assembly GCA_944474145.2). NCBI lineage: Eukaryota > Metazoa > Platyhelminthes > Trematoda > Plagiorchiida > Dicrocoeliidae > Dicrocoelium > Dicrocoelium dendriticum. The sequence continues at coordinate 154,740,072 of OX104063.1, read as the reverse complement.
TTAAGTTTTCATTTTTGTCCTAATGCATTTCTTTCTCAAATGAATGCCTATCTATGCTCTCTTATATAAACTTGCACACGTCGCTTAAGCCAGTTGTAGTTAATTTCGCTAACCTTTTTGTTTGTGGCATTTCCGTAAACAAACGTTGCGACCCCGTGAACTTATCTGGGATTCCTTTGGAGACAACTTATTTCATATGCTCAATAATTTAAGATTTATGTCACCGTTTCCTTTTGCAGTATTCGATTTATTTTATTTGTTATATTTCACACAAGTTATTGGCTGTTGCTTGATATCACCGGTGTGGCTGCGCTTGATGTGCATTTTGACAAGGTGCCTACCTGTCTAGCACCCACTAGCTGGTTCATACTGACTCTAGGAGACAGTTGGCCATTGTGGAAGGGACGGGGTGCATGGTCCTTTTGGCCGTGTTAGGATCAAAGCGTGGTTCCAAGTACCCAGTGTGGAGTGGACTACGGTCCAGCCACCGCCTTGTGTGTGCGCATGATTCCCAAACACAGCGTGTTTGTAGTTGCCTGTGAAGGAGTGTGGACCGGCTCCGTTGCTGAAACGTGGCTCCCATCCACATGCCTCCCGGGCTTATTCCTTCGGGTTTACACTGGATATTGGGTGTGTGGTTTGTGCTGTGGGTGGTGCAGTGCAAGCCACCCATGGTCCCTCTATAGACGCAGGCTTCCTGTGGCTGGCCACAGTGATGGTCAAATCTGAAACCGGTTGTCGCCAACCATACATATATATAAATATAAATATTTATATACGGGTGGCTCTGTAGATTGCGTTAATGTTGATGCTGGAACAAACTGTTGTTCATCGCTGAATGCTGGCTTGACGCGATCTATCGAAACAGTATCCCTTTGACCCCCACGGTCAATAACCAAAGTTATTGAAGTTCGTTTAATAACACGGTATGAATCTGTTTGCGGTGCGGAGAGAGGCTGTCTCACTTGGTCGACACGTAAGAGTACGTGAGAACATGTAGGAAGATCTTTCGGAACGTGCACTGGCCTGCTTTGTTCCCTGGGTCTCGCGGGGTGCAGCTGACGCATGTGGTGCGTCAGACGAGCTATGTAGCTCTTGTGGTTCCATGCCCTCTCCGGGGTTGAAGCGACTAATTGTCCATAGAGACACAATGTGCAGCCATAAATGACTTCGGTCGGGGCAGCGTTAATGTCGGTTTTGACAGTATTCCGTAAGGCAAGTAAAACGGTTTAAAGCGCTTCGTACCAGTCTGTGTTATCGCGTGCGCATAGCTGGAGATGAAAACGCTCAACCATGCCGTTGGCGGCAGGGTGGAATGTAGTCGTTTAGACGCGACGGCAGCCGAGGGTCTGAAGAAGGTGAGCAACTGTGCCAGCAAAGTGCGAACCTCGACCAGTTGTCACAACGGCGGGACAACCAAAGTATGAGACCCATCGCTCTAGAAAAGCGCGAGTGACAATGGCTGATGAGGAATCTGGCATTGAGTTGGCATCAGGCCTTCTTGTAAAACGGTCTATACAAGTCAGCAAGTAAACGCATCCTTTAGATGGAGGCAGTGGCCCAACAAGGTCAACATGAAAACTGTGAAAACGAGCGTCAGGAAGTGGTAATGAACCCAGTAGACTTTTCGTGTGTCGATGAACCTTCGACTGTTGGCAACTAAGGCACGTACAAGCCCACTTTCTAACGTCCCGGTTGGCGTTGCGCCACACGAAGCGTTGTGTGACGAGCCTAACTGTGGCACGAATGCCTGGGTACGATAAACTGTGAAAAATGTTAGACACAGTGCGTCGGAAAGCTTGAGGAAACACTGGTCGTGGTGAATTTTGCAAAACGCCGAAGAGTATGGTTTTATCCGAAGTAGGCAGTGGAACTGGTCGTATGTGTAAGGAGCTAGGGTTACGAAGCTGATCCAGCTCCGGGTCGGTCTGTTGAGCAGCAGTCATTGCCGCTAGATCGACACCTTCAGGGGACGTGGTAGAGCTGACTCGAGAAAAAGCATCAGCGCCGGGGTTCTACACACCTGAGACGTGCCGTATGTCCGAAGTAAACTGAGACATATTCCAGGTGGCGTATCTCGCTCGGAGAGTATCTGTCGGATGACGAGTCGAGGGCGTAAACTAAAGGTTCGTGGTCAGTGAAGACGGTAAAGCTTCTGTCCTCTAGAAAGAGACGAAAATGACGGATGGCGAGGTTAACTGCCAGAAGTTCTTTTCCGAAGGTGCTGTAACTTGGCTTCGCTGGCTGCAACCGTTTCTAAAAGAAACCCAAAGGTTGCCATGTATTGTCGACAGCCTGCTGAAGAACAGCACCAACGGCCTCGTCTGAGGCATCAGAGACGAGAGAAATTGGAGCAGATGGTACTGGATGTGCTAAGAGTGCAGCATTAGCGATTGCGTCTTTAAGGTTTGAGAAGGCTAATCGCGCGGACTTGTTAAAAACAAACGAACGTTGAGTGCCCCGAAGCAAGTCAGTCAAGGGCTGCATTACCCCAGCACAACACGGCATAAAGCGTCTATAGTCGTTGCCAAACACAAGGAAACGTCTAAGCTGTTTAAACGACGTAGATTTAGGGAAATCATTGATGTCGATTACCTTTTGAGGCAATGGTTCAATACCTGTAGCTGAAATGCGGTGACCTAGGAACTCGATCGACGAGTTTCCTAGTTCACACTTGCTAGGGTTCAAGGTAACGCCTCGATCAGATAGGCGTTGGAATAGAATACGCAGAAGCTCTAAGTGGTGCGACTTAGAGGCGCTAGCTACTAGGATGTCATCTACGTAATGATATGCGAAGTCCAGACCACGAGTAACGTCATAGTTGAACCGCTGGAATGTTTGAGCAGCGTTCCTTAACCCGAATGGCATTCTAAGGAACTCGAATAAACCAAAGGGTGTTGTAACTACAGTTTTGGGGATATCGCAGTCCTCTACAGGAATATGGTGATATGCTGGCATTAGGTCTATCTTACCAAACACTGACGTACAACCGAGACTACATGTATGGTCTTGGATGTGCGGTATAGGATACCTATCTGCAACTGTGCACTTGTTTATCGCCCGGTGGTGTCCGCAGGGCCGCCAGTCGCCGCATTCCTTGGGCACCATGTGGAGAAGCGAGGCCCACTGGCTTTCGGAAAGACTGATGATACCAAGTTCGAGCATGTGCTCGAATTCCGCCTTGGCGGCTTTTAGCTTATCAGGGGCGAGACGTCGTGGCCCTGCAAAAACCGGTGGGCTACGGGTTCGTATATGGTGCGTAACGCTAGATGGGTCCGGGTGCTGAGTGGACCAGCTGAGGGAACTGTCTGAACAGATCTAAAAATTCCTTATCAGCTTCGGGCTGAATGTAAATGGGAGTGACAGAAACACAAGATGTGCGAACTTCACATGTGAAAAGCTGGGTCCCTTTGTCAACGAGTTTGCGAGGACGCGTATCAAAGAGAAAATCGAAGTGTTGAAGGAAGTCGGTACCCATTATAGCAAACGGAACAGCAGCGATGATGAAAATCCATCGAAAGGGACGTCGTAGTCTGAGGTCAATGGTAAGGGAGCGTTGACCGAAAACTCGGATAGCAGTGCCGTTAGCAACACGCAAGTTGGTTGTCTGTGGCTTAAGCACGTCGCCTGGAACCGATGGGATCACGCCAACTTCCGCCCCGGTATCAACCAGAACAGGATCCCGGTGTTCCTATGAACGATATTGAAGAGGCGACTTGGACGACTTCGGCCGACGACATTCGTCGCCACTACGTGTCGACCTGTCCTTTTCCCGTTACGGGAAATTAGCACGGTTTTACACAATTTCTAGTGGACCTTCTAAAAGTGCTTGATAACGGCAAATTGCGCGTCGTGTTAGTCTTCGAGATGGGCTAGGGGAACGGGATGGAGAATTCCGTTAGTTCCGGTGTAACTTTAAGCTTTGAACCTCTTGCCGTAGTGCGGCTATCTCTGCTAAGAGCTCGCCAGTCGAAGGTGGAGTTGCGGTATCGATGGTTTGGAACGAAGAGTCAGCAGAAAAATCCACGTCAGGTGAGCGAAAAGAACCAGTTGACGGGCACGGCGGTCCGGTGAAACGATCCATCATGTCATCAGCAATATCTGCAATTTCTGACAAAGGCTGCGCTTTCGCAAGCAATAGCATAGCTTGTACGTTTTCAAGCAAACGCTGAAGCCATAACTCGCGAAGCAGCGACTCGTCCATATGCGATCCTAGATGAAGAACACGCAGCTCTAGCAATAGCGCGGATGGCTTGCTAGAACCTAGCTGTAGACCAGTAAAAGGTTTATGCAGGCGGGACTTCTATGAGGGAGTAGCACGCTTTATTACAGCGTTCTTGAGGAAACTATAACGGTCAGGAGAACGAGAGGTAATAATAAGATCACGTAGTGCTATAGTAATATTAGTTGACAGGCTTGTTAGCGAGTCATTAAACATTGCAGTCACCAGTAGCAAGCATAGAAGTGAATTCAGCTTCTAAAATCATGAACAATAAAATGGGATCCTTTTTAATAAAGGGTGGAACTACGGGAGATACCGCTTGAACAGACTGTGAAACTTCACACATTTTAGAAACTGAGATCATGGCTTGCGTGGAAAAACCAAAGAAATGGAACGAACTCACCGGAATGCGATTGGAGATCACGTCGCGGTCACCAATTATGTAGCGCCTTGACGAATGCTACACAAGAAATCCGTATCACAGTAAGACAGAAGACGGCAGGATGGAAAGAATGTCTTGAGAAACTAGCACTGTATAATAGCTATGTAAATATAGCCTGAGGGCAGAGGGAGAAAGTAGTGAAGCAGTGAGTTACACCACGACGGAGCGCAACAGCCGGTAACACGCGGTCAAGATGGCGGACCAAGTTCAAAACTGCATTCCGGTATATATAGGCTATGGAGGAGTGCAAAGTAAAACAAAATGTGTATAAGTCTAGATAGTGATGCTTGATGGAGTAAAATGTCATTGTCACTACAGACAAGACATTATCGTGTAATAATTCCATGCGCTTGCCTGATAAAAGAACGAAAAGGATTACTACTTCGTAAATGCTAGGGCGTTGGTTACTACAGTTAGATAACTTCACGGTGGTGCGTCGTCGGACGTTCGGTTGATATTTGTGCATACTTCATCAGTTGGTTTGCTAGCGATTGTGAGTTATTCCTTGGACTCTAAAACATGGTGGCGTTATTATATTTTTCTCTTATAAGGCCGGCCAGTGCACTGGATTCAGTAACTTCACAAGCTTGATTCCACTTTCAGAGGAGAATTTCTGCGCAGTCAGTGGTCCCGATTTAGGGCACGCACATGAACGAGGAAAGATAGCGGTGAGAGCCTAAGGGATGAGCGAAGGTTAAAAATGATTTTCCACGACAGGAAATAAAAGGAATAATTATTGTACGGAAGGTAAATTTAACAGGGCTGCGTAAAACTAACAAACTAAAAAACCTTTTTAATTTTTCCTATTAATACAGGAAACCACACACTACAACGCAGAGCTAGCATGGAAAATGGTAAAACCAGCTTTTAGCCTAGTTAAATACATAACGGAAATGAAAAGCGCTGGGCTTGTTAAACTTTGAGCACTTAATATGATAAAAGACAAATAATTGAACAATTCGCAGTCGTTTGCAAGTTATTTGGCGACTGCATGTATGGCGCCATTATTTTCTCAGGCTAAAATTAGCTTGGCATTATCGCTACCAAGTACTGCGTAAAAGAGGAAGATATGGTACGCGGATTGGATTATAAATGAAGGGTGTATTTTATAAGGTAAAAGATGGTTCAAGATTACCAGTACTTTTAAGTGTAACGTGGAGGGCCAGAAAAGCGGATCTGCTAAGCGTACGCGATAACAAATAGAAAAATGTGCGGGGAAATTGCGCTAAAGCTCTAAAATCAATGCTATAACGTTACTGTTACTCGAGAAGTTTTGCCCTGGCTTAAAGAGCCTTAGCTTGAAAAGCTACAGCTTGATGATGCCCGTGGATACTAAGTGTTACAAGACAGTTTAAAGTTAGAAATACAAATTTTGTTATCTCTGTTTGATAACGATTATGGCTACGGAAGTATAGAGCATAGGCCTGTATGCATTACTCAGTGCAGTTTGTGATTCAATCAGCCCACATCAGTCTAACAGTGGTGCATAGTTACAAGATAGATAATGCGAGATTTCGGCGTACGTACCATTTTTATAACTAAAAATAGGTGGATTTCTACTAGCTGCATGTTGCGCCCGTAAGCGATCCGCTCGCTACGTACATCAAGTCTAGGCACTTGCATGGGAGTGAGAACAGTAGCTGTGTATGTTCGCTTTTGGCAAGTAGGAAGGCATAGGCTCTTTCGTGTAAAACTGTTGGTGTAGTACGCTCTTACCTTGAATTGCTTCCGGATCCTTCAGACGATCTTTGCGCTCCTTAAAGTTGTTTGCCGTGAAAGTTGCGCAGAGCAGTACTTGTGCAATTTTTCTTTGGAAACAGGATCCGGTGCACCACAGATTCACCATAAAGCCTTTGGACTACTTCGGCGCGCTCAGTCGCCACATATGTTGGTACGCACATGGAAGAACCAAGAGCGGCGGGATTATAAGGAACAAAAGGTGGTTAAACCAAGTTCTAAATGTTGCAAAGCAAAATAAAACGGCATTTGTTAAGTGACCTACTAAGTCGGCATCCTTTACTAGAAAAAGCAAATTAACAAAATAAAACCAAAGTATTTTGCGTTGAATTTGATCACTGCCGCCAAAATTTAAACTGATTCAGTTGGAAAACAAAACTATAAATTTCTATGGCTAGGATATTGCAAAATATGGTACAAAAGCAACCTGCCAAGAACCCGTTTTCTCCGTGGACTACGTTAAAAGTAAAAGCAATGCAATACGTGAAATAGTTCACGAAGTATTCGCAACTTATAACGGTCTACGAATAACACCAAAACGTTTTCGTTAAGGATGGCTTTCTGTTTTGCTACCAGATGCAAGAAAAAAGTAAAGAAAAGATAAAACGGGGCGAAGCGGTATAAGTTCTAAATAGGCATACCTAACTAGAATTGCTATATACATCCCGAAATTCCCCGCAACAAATAAGTACAACATAAGTAGCCAAAAGGCACACTTGGCAGGGCGTACAAAATAAATATAAGAAAATAAACGATAACTTTTCGCGAAAACACTAGGAATCCAGTAAGGAATGTCATATATGCAAGGGACTTCAGGACATCGTACAGTTAGCCCCTGGTCAGAGTGTTACACCCAACCGAAATCAGAACAACAGTATTGCTAATGAAAGTTTAGTAGAAGCAATGGCAATAGTACATCGGCAGTCCGCACTGTTTAGTTTTACGTAGTTCCCATGTTTTAGCTAAACACACGTTTTGAACCAATCAATAAACATCGCTGGTTAGTCGGGAGATGGACACTCACGCACTAGCGCGCACAATGCAGCTCCACCGGCTAGATAGTGTAGCATGACCTTGACGCGCTCAACGTTTGTATCACTTCGCCCACCTTTAGTTGGAGTTATTCAGCTTGAAAACGATCGACCGGAAGGCGTCGGCGCTCAGAGCGTCGCAATTTTGACAGCTACTGGTTCGGCGTCATGCACGTGCATGTCGTTCGATGCTTGAGCTGGCTGCTCTTTCTCGGCAACTGTTTCTGTGTCAGACAATCTCGGTGGCGCACGATATAAGTGGCGTCAAACTATCCCGCCATCCTCAGTCTCTGCTTCTAGTATCTGTCCGTTAGTTGTTTTAAGGACGGCTGGCCCCCACCCCAAGCCTGTAGGTAAGCGGATGTAAGTGGGATCTGAATCTGTCACATGCTTGTCTCTGCTACAAGTACAAAAACGCTCTTACACCCGTTATTGTTTTCAGAAACTTGTAGCTCAATAGATCCATGAAATAAATCCAAACATGTACGCACTCGACGACCAAACATTAACTCTGCGGGGCTTCTGCCTGTGGTCTGGTTTGACATGTTAAGATAGGCAATCAAGGAACGATCTAAACGCACATGCAGCGGAGCATTTGGTTGATTTATTAGCTGCTTCTTCACTCTTTGTACGGCTCTCTCCGCCAACCCATTAGAAGAAGGACGATAGGGTGCAGTTTTTATGTGTTTAGTGCCGTTCGAGTTGGGAAGGTAGGAAATTCAACCCTGGCGAATGTTGGTCCATCGTCAGATACTAATGTCTCGGGAAGGCCAAATATTGCGAAAGTTGTGCGTAGTTTCGTCATAGTACCAGCTGAATTTGCTGAAACAAGGATATAGGCATCAATCCATTTAGAATTAGCATCGATAATTAGCAAAACCATCCGACCTTCTTGGGGACCAAAATAGTCTACGTGGACTTGTTTCTAGGGTGTTTCTGACCACTTCCAAGACTGCATTGGCGCATGAGGAGCGGCGTTTCGGGCCTCCTGGAATGGTCGGCAACTTACAACCTTCACCAAAGTATCAGGGTCTAATTCAGGCCACCACACATAAAATCGAGCTAACGACTTCGTCTTTGCGATACCTGGATGCGCATCATGTAGTTCGTCAAGGATACATGACCGAAATTTCTTTGGGACCATAACTCTTGCGCCCCACAGCAGGCATCCGTTCTGGAGGCTAAGTTCAGACATCCTGTTACGAAAAGGCAAGAGTTCTTTAGGGGTGTTGTCCGGCCACCAAACTTGGACAAAGCGTTTGACAAACGATAGAACAGTCTCTGTCAGTTTCCTGACGTATGTCTGTACATATGACTGGAGAATATTTAAAATGCTGGACCAGGTTTACGACCACTTGTGGGATAAATCCTTTCGATGGTGTCTCTAGTAAGGAAAGCCGGCTAAGAACATCAGCGGTGGTATTCTGTTTGCCTGGAAAGTAATGAATTTCGTATGTTTACGCAGGAAGAATAAGCGACCAACGTACCATTCTAGGTGAAGCCATTTATTGAATACCTTTCTCGTGACCAAAGAGGAAAACAAGAGGTTTATGATCCGTATGGATGACGATAGGTCGCCCGAGTAAATATTGGTGAAATCAAGTGGTGCCGAATATGACAGCGGCTGCCTCTCGATCAAGTTGAGAGTAGTTCCGTTCTGCTGGTGTCAGGGTTCTTGGAGCATAAGCAACGGGATATTGAGAGCCATTCGGTAATTTTTGCATTAAACCAGCTCCAAGAGCGTAAGGGGAGGTGTCACAAAAAAGAACAACAGGCTTCTGCGGATCATATTGCACAAGCATTCCTGTAGGTGCTAAGAGCTTCTTGACCGCTCTGAATACATTTTCATGTGTATTGTTCCAATTCCAGCTTTGGTTTTCACGTAGCAGTTTATGAAGCGGATGCAGATGAGTTGCTGCCAATGGTATAAAAATGGAAAACTGAGTAACAAGGCCGAGGAACGACCGCACTTCATGAACATTTTTGTGTGCTGGCGCCTCAAGTAGCGCATTTGTCTTTTCTTCCAGGGGCACACTCCTTCACGTGACAACCGATAGCCAAGATACTGTACACAGGGAACAAGGAACTTACACTTTTCTCTTCTTAGAACCAAAACGGCATCCGATAGTCGCTTCAGGACGATGTCCAATGTATGTAAGTGCTCGGCGGTAGTTCGTCCAGTAAGTAAAACGTCATCCATGTACGCACAAATGTTTGATATATCTTTCAAGTGTGAGTCAATAATACATTGAAAAATAGCTGGAGCCCAGCATATTCCAAAAGGCATGCGTATATAGCGGAATAATCTGAGATAAATATTAATGGTGGTGTACGTGCGTGCTTCCTCATCGAGTTCAATTTGTTGGTAGTCATGACTAAGATCTAGTTTTGCAAATAGAGTACTACAGGAAAGGGAAGCGTAAATGTCTTCAAGCTTTGGTAGCAGATATCGGTCTAATTCTAACGCTTGGTTTTATCGTAACCTTGTAATCCCCAAAGATTCTTATCTTACCGTTGCTCTTCAATACCGGCGCAATGGGGGCTGCCCAGTCTGAATACTGGACGGGTTCAACTGTACCTTCCAACTGGAGTCGGCGCAGTTCACTTTCGACCTTATCACGGAGGGCATAGGAAACACTGCGAGCTTTCCAGAACCGCGGTTTTGTATGTGGTTTCAATCCCAGATGTACACTATAATTATTTAAGAGTCCTGATCTCGACTGATCAAACGAGACTGCATGCTTCCGCGAAATCTCGGATAACTGCGGATTGTCTTTCGTCAGGTTGACGTTCGACATTATGCCAGGAAGGCGCTTAATTCCATCTCGACCCAGGATGTTCGGACTTGGTCCTCCAGAAACGTACACACACACACATAACTCGTGGAATTACGGTAAGAAAGGCGTGCATTGAAGGTACCAAGCACATTTACCATCTGTCCCGTGTAAGATCGCAAATATATGTTCGGTGGACACAGATTTGGAGGTTGGGATAAGGTGTCTGGTCGGATCAAAGTGACTGCAGAACCGGTATCAATTTCAAACTCCACCGGTGGTTCGTTCACTTAGACGGATACGACAAACGGTTTTTCTGCTGTAATGGTGAGATTAAAAACGGTTGTGGTGTTAATCCAATTCTGATGCATTTCATCGGTAATGCAGTTTGTAGCCTTAGGTAGCTCCTGGACGAGTGATTTCCGCTTGAAGAGACACACTATCTGAATATGAGCTATTTTTCCACAAAATCTGCATAATGAATGAATGTGCGGACAGTCAGTCGGGGACAAGTGATTATCCCCGCAACCGTAACAACGGAATTCCTTGTGCTGTACGGGGCGAGTTAAGGCATGTCCACGGTTCGTTTGGTAGACCACGTTTACGTCAGGTGAGATTGATTGATTTGAAGGGGGAAATGTGGCTAGTTCCTGGACGGGGTTGGCACGCTGTCGGACTATATCACATGCTTTTTCCCACGTTAGTAGCGTCTCATCTTCCGAGAGCAGACGTTCCCGTGTCTTCTCATCGAAAACACCTACGATTAATGCCTGTAACAGCATGGCTTCTTCGAACTGGGCTGGTAGGATCTGATCATAGGCGCAGTCAGGGAGAGCAGTAAGGAGACGAGAGATAAAAAATTATTTACAGTCTTATTTGGCTGTTGTCGCATGGTGCTGAGTTTATACCGAGCAGTAAAGACATGGGGCTTTTCCCACCATATTCGGTCCAGCGAATGGAACACAGGTTTTAGGTCTCGCTTCGTATGTAATTGTAAACTGTCGAGATGTCGCTGTCCCTCGGTGCCGAGATGGTGGCGTAGTAATTTAATGTTCGCTGTGTCACCAATCGTGCAATTTTCGCCAAGGAGCAAAAGCAAATCAACTTAGTTAAATAAATAAATAAATAGTTTATTCTCGTCACTGCGAGGCACACCCTCAAGGGCATGATCATGGTATTACAGACACGTATGATCGGCAATTGCACAAATTAGTACATTTTGACCAATAGCATAAGAATGTATGCGTGTATTGAGATTTAAACCTATGTTTAACAGTGTATGTGGAAGGGGACATGTTGTGTGAGTAGGTAAATGTGACTAAGTGTGCTTCTGTTTGTTGTGTTCGCCAGTAAAGGGGGAGTCAATGGAACGCTTTGAATCAGATGACGTTTGTGATGTGTGACTGATCCTCCGGAAAAGGGAAGTTAGAAAATATAGTTTTCCACTGCAATCATTGCTGCGCGGTAGGCTTCTCAGTAGAAGGATTCCAAAAGGGTTGTGGTGCCGTCATTGAATTTGCCATCAGTAATCAGAATAACCTCCGTCGCCAAATTGTTACACTCAACCGAAATCAGCACAACAGCATTGCACATGGAAGTTTAGTAGAAGCATTGGCAATAGTACTTCGGCAGTCCACACTGGTACAAGATCAATTGTTTTGTTTTACACAGTTCACATAATTTAGCTAAGCACTCGCTTTTGAACCATTCAGTAAGTATCGCTGGTTAGTCGGGAGATGGACATGCACGCACTAGCGCACACAATGCAACTCCACAGGCTAGGTAGTGTAGCATGACCTTGACGCGCTCAACGACTGTATCACAGAGGTCCTCGATTTACAATTTAAAGTGAATACTAAACGACCGATACCACTAGGATGATAGTTTCGTACTGTTTGGCCACTGTTTTTGCGCAGTATATATCGGGACCGCATGAGTTAAATAAATAAATGAATAAATATACATTCTCGCCTACGCGAGGCATGCTCATATATGTATGATCAGGTGGATGCAACTGTACAGACATTTTATGGCAAGTGTACCAGCGACAGTAGCAATTTTGTCCATACCATCATGGTTGGAACTGTACAATGGTGGAGATGCGAAACAACAATTGAGCTGTCATGAAATCGGGACCCGTGGGGTAGTGCATAATCGGTCTGCCTTATATTACAGTCAAAGCTCAGCTAATAATAGATCAAGAATCCTGAATGTCCCCACGGAAGATAATTGAAGCGCACCATCGAGTATGACAATATACTGAGCTCGTGCGTATGTCAAGCCAAGCACAAAGGGGATATCGTACAAGGTAAAGAGATGACAGTATATGCGTAAAATCGTACAGCGTAGGGACGACAGTATATGCAGACGTAGGGGTTCCAGTGTAACGAGCGTGTCTAAAATGGTGGCGCTAGTTGGCCTGCCGGTGTGAGGTTATTGGCTGTGACTTTAACCGGTAGGGAGAAATATTAGCTACGTTGCAGTGTTGTTGAACGAAAGTTTGTAGCTTGTTATAAAGAGCACGATTGCCAGGTGGAAACCCACCACGTCCTGAAACACTGCCGCCGACCCATTGAATAGCAAATGGTAATTGTCTATGCTTCCTGTTGAGGTTTATTCGCTGGGTTATTCGCAGTCAGGTTGCATCCCGATTTCCCTTTGGGCGTTGCGTTAGGCGAGTGCGTATTGCTTTCCTGGGTCCTGTCTTGGTTCGAACAAATAGCGGTGCCCGATTGATAGGCCACGAATTAAACACTTTTTGAATATGATGTATTGCCCATTTGCAGAACTACATGAAGTCTTGGAGATATATACGTTTAGCTAGGCTGAAGTCCTGGAAGATGGGCTATGGTTTTGAAAAACGGTTTGGTGATCCTCCCGGAGTAAGTTAGAAAATTGGTTGCAAATGTTGACAACTACGGTCAGAGCGGAGTGTAGAGCTCAGGATGACCAATTGTTCTGGCCTTGTATCGGCCGGACAAGGTGGCTTCCGAAGGTAAAAGCAGTGCTCTAGGCAAGGGGTATTTGAAAAGTTAGTGTTAGGCTAATTGAACCCAATTGTTCAAGCTTTGTGAAAATTGTATCCTTGCAAGTTGCCGAATGCTTTGTCCGGTTAGTGAGTTGTAGCAACGGCTGATAACCTTCCATGCCAAGCCAGATAAGGGCGCTTCTTGCCTCGTAATATAGTATGGTCGTAACCATGGACAATTGCTTGAGCAATTACCGACCTTTCTGCGAAAAGCTTGCGCAAGAAAACAACGAACAGACAGCTCCACTAATAGACGAAATAAATGCATCCGCAACGCAGTCGATCAATTTCAACAATGATAGCAATAATGTACCCTATATCATGTACTGGTTATTGAAATATCGAGTATATACATATATCATAAATGACGAAATACAACGAGAGGCGAGCAGTTTACAAATCAGTAGCGAATAAAAGGTTGTTCTAACTTAGGAATGAGGACGAAACAAGAAGGGGTTGAGGGGTCCTAAAGCACATATGCCCAATCTGTGGGAACCAGAGATGGAAGGATGAGATGTGCGGATAATAAAAAGAATATCACCCAGAAGTAGCGAATGGGCCGCGTTGCCTCCTAAATTCGTACGAGTATATGAAGTCATGGAGAAAAACACAGGTAAGTTAGTTTCAAATGAAGAAGGAATGCAAGAGACAGCAATGGAAGAAAACAACGGGTTAGTTAAGAGCGTACTGTTGAGGGGCAGTGAAAAAGCCAACGACGTTCTTCATGTGATGTTTCATCCTTGTTAATAAAAAATAAAGATAAATATTGCCCGGCGTTAAAATTGAGGCAAGGTAGAAGCGTTGCGCCGAAATAGGTATTTAGCATGCCGAGCAAAGCAATAAGAATGAGGGACATAGAATGTTTGGACTAGGGATCCCTAGTCATTTACTTCCCAGATGTCTGGATGCAATCATAAAGTAGGAGCCTGGTCAGACTAGGCCAGTTTGGAGCCAGACCCAAAGAGATATCCGCCAAATAAAAAATGGTATGCATACAGACAGCACGAAAGGAAACGAGTAGGGTCCGTAAGGAAAAGGATGCATTGCGAAGCAGTGAAAATGTCTACAAGTATCTCGAGATGTTGTGAAAAGACCTTTGGTTGTACCGTTTATTCATCGGCGGGCCTCAGTAGTCGGAAAGCAGGAGACCATTGTGACGAGACTAACATGTCGGCTCATGAAAAAAGTTGCATTATTAATGTCGGAATGATAGCGAAGTGTGTCAGCAGAAATGGACCTATTAAGGATAAAAGGAGTGTACAATATATAGCATCTATCACTACCAACAATGCTCTCGAGGTTGGAGTTACATTGTGTTGCGTCGGCAGAGCGGTTATTTAGGTTTTAGAGGCCCGGTAGGTCAGAAAATAGGAAACCGTTCAGACTAAACCGAGTAAGTCGGCAAGGTAAGCTAGGCCGCGAAATTAAGGTGAAAGTAACAGTAATGAATGTCATGAAAGAAGAAGAAGTGCCAAACCATAGTGGCTATATTAAACGCCAGTTAGCAGGCCCAGTGAATATCTCAGGCTAAGGAACAGATTATGTTGCTAATGCAGAGCCCAGATCGTTTATGTCTCGGATGTCCTGAAAAAGTCAACAAGTAGGAGTCAGCTCAAACGAGGAATGATTTGCGCCAGGCTCAAATATTTATTCGCCGAGTTGATAAAGGAATGAAAACAGAGAGCGCGAAGAGAAAAGAATAGGGTCGGGAAGAATACGAATATGTAGGGGAATTGGCTAATCCTATAAAGTTCCCGAAGCGCTGAGGGCAGCCACTTGGATCTGTCGATGATTCATCGGTACAACCTCAGTAGTTGAAAAATATAATGCCCTGCAGAAGAGACCTTGTTTTCGACTCAAAGAGCGAAAGCCATATTTTTAAGGTCTGAATACTAATGAGGCGCATCGGCAGGAAGACATGTTAAGGAGGGAAGGGTGCCTAATATAAGGATGAATCGTGACCAGCACTGCACGAAAGGTGAGGGTACCAGGGCATTGCGTCGACAGGGACTAGGTTGTTTAGCTTTCAGAAGTCCGTAACAAAGAGACGGTTCAAACAACACCAGCTAGGTCAGAAAGAGAAAGTTAGACCGCAAAATTAAAGGCGGCAGCAAAGTAATGAGTGTCCTAAGGAAACGGCAGGTTGGGCAAAGTGGCTATATGAGAAGGCAGTTAGCATGCCAGGCAGTGGTCTCGGGATAACGGAAACAGGGTATTTGTACTGCAAACGTTAACGCTTTGGATGTCTGGAAGTAGTCTGAAAGCAGTAGACTGGTCAGCCGTCGCTAGAATAGAGCAAGGCCCAAAGCGTTATCTGTCCAATAGTAAAAAGAATGCAACCAAAATGTGCGCAAAGGAAAAGGCTCTATTGATGAGAAGTGGAAAAGACAACGATATTCTCGAGATGATGTGAACAGACCGCTGGGTTGGTCAGTCCCTGTTTATTAGGGTCACGGTATTCTGCTTGTTGGAGATCCTTGAAACGAGACTAGGATGACTGCTCGTAGAACAAAAGCCGCTTCATTAATGTTGGATTGCTAGCAATGAGCTTCAGCAGAAATGGACCTGTTAAGGATGAAAGGCGTGTATAATAAAAAGCATGAATCACTACCAGCAATGCGCTTGAGGTGAAAGTTCCATACTGTTGCGTCAGCAGAGCGTAGATTATTTAGGTCGCAAAAGTCCGATAGGTCAGAAAACAGGAATCCGTTCAACCTAGACCGAGTAAGGCGACAAAATAAGCTGGGTTGCGAAATTAAGGTGGTAGTAGCAGTAATGCGTGTCATATGGAAAAAAGCAATACATAACGACAGCGGCTATATGAAACGCCAGCTAGCATGCCGAGCGATGTTCTCGGGTTAAGGAAAAGAGTAGTTGCACTGCAGAGCCTACATCGTTTATAGCACGGATGCCCGGAAACAGTCAGGAAGTGGGAGACTATTCAGATGAGGCGAGAGTAGAGCCAGTCTACCAGTACAATACAGGAGATGTTTAGGAGCATGTGCTACTTTTGACCTGAATATTGCGTACGCTTTTTAGATAACCGACGCAGATTTTATCTCTTAGAGCTAGTTTTCAATATTTATAAGGCCAGGTCTCCAACATCAATCAGCTAGAGGAGCCGGACATTTTTAATAAAGCAAAGAGGATCAGAAACTAGCAAAATTTAGCAAACTGCTTCGTGACCTGAAATTTACTTGTGTCTGCCTTGTTGGGGCACTACCAGCTCTACCTTTGGGGTTGAGCTTGCTGGTAAATGAGCGAGTTTTATTCCTCATGTGTACATGCCAACTAATGTGCAGCATTTTGCTTATTTCTATCTATTACTCTCCACTTGTAAGTTCTGAAGCAAGTGCCAGCGGTTTTCTTGCAGGTGGCAGTGTTAACTAGTACCATGGCGTCGCGAACGTTAGTTCCTTGTTGTTCTACCTAGCGAGAGCTGTTCCAGCACCCTGAGTAGAGAGTGATAATGCAAATCCAGGGTAAGTAAGTACCAAAAATGTGGGAGCTGGTTGTTTACCCACAGTTACGCATACCGCATGGAAAGCTTTGGAGCCAGGTAGAAGCTAAATAACACATGAGCGGCCGTGATTAGGCCACTTGGTGTTCCATTTTCTAGATGCCCAGCCAGCCAGTGTGACAGCGGCCTCGCTGTCCCTGGTTGGCTTGCATGTCAGGGAAACGGAATCTGAAAATGTGCATGTTTTACTAACAAAGCGGTTAAAGACGAGGTTCTGGTTTTTATTATGCCTGTCTACTAGTTTTACCAATGGTGCTAGACACATGTATAACAGAAGAAGCTAAGTATATGGAGCCGAGAGGCTAAGCGGAGAGCAAAGTAACTGCTTTTTGGGCCTATAAGATTTATGCAAGCTTTTAAATGAGAAAATGGAAGGTCTGTACATATTATTTTACAGTATGCATACCGATTGTAGTTGGAAACGACGAAGCAGCGAGTACTCAGGATAGAGTAAAACACAGTAATTAAGGCCAAATAGCAATTTACATCTACGAATGTACAAAGAGGTACATCTAAAGCTGGTACGTTGACGATGTTTTGGACCATTCTAATGCTCAAAGTAGATGCTTTAACAGCAACAATAGATGTTACCACCTTCTACCAGCCTTAGGTCTGGTAGTACGGCCGGTGGCCGTGTGGTCATTGCTTTGAATATTCAACCATATGGTCACCGGTTCGAACCTGCGTTGGGGTGGGCGTCCTCGCGGTATATCCAGAACGCGCGCGACTAATGTTGGTCGCGCGGCAGCGAAACGCCGTTACGGCGTACAGCTGACACATTATTATTAGTTCTGGTAGGCTGCCTGTACTAGACCTACCAAAAAGCTCATAAGCCTGCTACTTTTCCAAGGACCCAATGATCTAAGAATTTGGAAAATGATAAAAGGTAAACCTAATGTCTAGGGAATGAAGGTGTAGTTAAGATACAGGCATTGAACTAGGCCTGCTCGGATGGAATTTTTATTGCCCTACAATATCCTATTTGATGAATGCCGACGGATTTGTGAGCTTGCTAGTCAGTAGACTAGGTTGCACCGTTTGTTGAATAGGTTAAAACTTGACAACGTGGACATTGAAAAAGTAAAACCGGAAAGATGCAGGTACCGGTTGGTCCATGCGGCTTTTGGACCAAGGGTTTCCTGAGGGAACCGAAGCAACCCAAGAAATCTCATTAATCGCTAAATACCTTTTGCATTCAGCATTCTAACCTCAGCTCCTCTAAGGTGTGTGCTACGGATCCGATTGCGACCTAGGGGTGTTATGATGGCAGTAGTGCATCCACATGCCTCCAGGTCTTATTCCTTCGGGTTTACACTGGATATGTGGTATGTGGTTGGAGCTGTGGGTGGTGCAGCGCAAGCCATCCATGGTCCCTCTGTAGGCGCAGGCATCCTGTGGCTGGCCACAGTGACAGGCAAATCCGAAACCGGATGTCGCCAACCAGTGCATAGATAAGAACAAGTGGCTATTGATGGATACTATTCATGATGGTTAAGCTACCGCTTTACCCTTACAGGATGCTTTTGTGGTGGCGTCTATGCTGCATATAGTGCAGCCTTAAGGCGAAATTGTTCGTAGGAGAACGCAAGCATGTCAAAAGGAGGTTGTTGAAGGCCATAGAAAACCCGTACTCGGATTGCCATTATTAACCCCTAGCAAATGAGTGCGACCGACACCGCTAAATTCTCTTAGGTGTTAAGACTGTAACGACAATGTATGTGGAGTTGTAAGCTCAAGGTGATTAGGGGTCCTGCATTGCCGCGTGGACGTCCTCAAGCTACCCAGGGCCAGTTGCGAAGAATTGGTCTTGCGAATCGTAGATATTAAAGTTGGGTTGTATATCGTCACGTCACAAAAATCCTTGTATTTCCTTCTTAAATTCCTGCAAGCTTGTAAGTTTTCATAGTTTGGAAGGCAAGCTGTTCCATATGTTTACTTACGCACCGTTGAGAAACGAGATCGCCGTTACGTTCGTGCCACTATCGGGGTAACCTAATGGCTTGTGCTTCGAAGTTTAGGTTTACTTGCGCTTCTTAGTTTAAGACAATGGTTATTACTCTGCAGCAGTTATGAAAAAGCTTGTTTAAGAAGCACGGGTTAAGGGTAACGCTCCTTCGCTAAAAGGCTGAATTTTAAGGTGCGCGTGCATTTGTCCATAACTCAGCGTTTGCGGTGATAGCACCACAGACCTAGGGCTATCAAGGGACACAGGCCGCTGCTATGTCTTAATGAATAGGCGAAGGAGTAGCAGGAAACTGGGCGATTTACTACGAAGCGTACCACACAACGCAGCTTGTATGTGTAATGCAACAACGACTATGGACAAGAGCTAGAATTTTCAAAAGCGATGGAGAATTGTGCCCTTCGTGTTATGGCACAATATGGTGAAATTCTTCGAAGTTTCTGAGGCTAAGCACTGCGCTTAACCGGTTTTGGCGTAAGTGTTTCCAGTGTAGACCAAACCGCCGTTATGGGATATTGCTTCGACAAGCGACCTGCTATCACGCTAGCGATTTATCTGACCGGAACAGTAATAGTACGTTAGATAAGGTGAATGAATGATAATATAATGCAGGAGCAGTAACTTATATACAAAAGCAAGGGGCGGCTGTCCACCTACCATGATGTCTGGTAAATTGGGCGCCGGAGTCTTGTAAAAGATTAGGTTTTGATAGCTGGCCAAGCTGAGGTGAAGTGGTAGCAAAATCTTTCCGGCGATTCAGCTAGTTAAGGTTACGGGCTACTACGTCGCGTAGCTACAGACCATATGAGTGTTACCCGGTACGAGAAGCGAAAACGGTCCAAGCACATCCAGTCCCTGTATTGTAACTCTCCGCTGACTTCAACCGATTGAAAAGGCTGTCTGGGCGCAGTCGACTGCGATCTAGTTGGACAATTTCGACAGCCAGAATGTATGCTACCACGTTCCACTTCATGCTTAACCGAAAGACTAGTCTCCGTATAAGTCAAAAATTTTCCCATTTCATGTGTACATGAGCATGTACCATTTTAATTGTTACGTTTACTTTGAACTGGCTGAATAAAAGACAGCTTTCTCCTGGTTGTTGTCACCAGCAAATGACCCTACGCCTTGTACAGCCGCTCCCAACTGTTGTCGACTCCTTACGCCGCTGTCGATCTTGTAACCTGCCTGGTTCTTATTTGTATTTGACTGCATGATGATTGTACTCGTCCGTACTTCCTTTGTATATCGGGTGCGTTGCTACATTCCGCGGTGACTGCACAAACTAGTACCGTTGTGTCTAATATGTAGTCTAACAACGGCCGCGACAGCTTATTAGGTAGCTCGCTTTTCGTGACGTCTACGTGTCTGATGGTGAATGAAACTTCTTGAGGCTGATATTCCTTCGCGTAAGGCGCCCTCGCAATATTTTCATTGTCCTAAAATGTGAAAACTGCCGGTGGACAGGAATAAGTGAGTACTGATACGCAAAGAGGTATGTCCATCTCTATAGTAAGGCACATGTGATGTAGGGACTTCCTTCTTCCTCCAGGGCGATTCTGCTTGGCACCATCAACACTATACTAATCCATCCAAGGTTTGGGAAAGCACTGAAGCGCTTTTACTCTTCCTAGCGTCGGCCACTGTTGTATATCTATTTAGAACTAGGTGCCCATAAGCGCCTTAAGGATTTTGCCCCGCATGCTTTTATGTGATTAAAACCCACTTCTGTTTCGGTTATCCACGTGAGCGGCTGGTCGGTGTGCAGCAGCCTCTTTTACGGGTTAATGCTTTCGGCAAACTGAGAGAGACAGTTTATCTGTGTGACATTACACCGACGAAGGCAGGAAGCTGCAGCTTACAGTTCTACATCGGCGACTGTTTGCTAGACTTCAGCTTCTCCGGCGGTGGCCGGACTCCACCCTTCCTTACAATTTGACTCGAAAACACAATATAGATTTGGGCTTTTTATGGTTTCAGGCCTAATAACTTGCAAGTGACTTCCTACAGTAGTTGTAAGATGGCCGCGTGTCTGCTGCTGTGCTTGCCTTCTGTTCAGGAGTATGAAACGTTATCAATCCCTTCACCATCACAAAGGAGCTATTACAGGTTCATGAGTAGCAGACCGCTGAACGTGGCCATGGCATCGCAGAGTCCAACATGACATCCTCAAATCTTAGCACAGTGGTCCGTTAACAACATACGCTGTTTTGTGATGACATTCTTCCCTAAAGGAAAGGAGCCGATATATTGACCGTAGGTTGGTATTCGAGCTTCACCACTTATTACGAAGATTGGAAAAATTGCCTTCATCAGTTGTATGGTGTACACATGCTTTGCCAACACGTTGTACAGTGCCCTTAAAGCAAGGCAACAGCTGTAAGTACTTGCCGCTTCTTTAGTTAACAGCCCTAGTGCGAAACAAGAAATGTCAGCAACCATGATACTAGCTTTGGCCTCCCTAACCGCAACCACTTTCTGGAAATGTCGTAAGTGTTAGTGGTATTCATCTGAATATTGGCGTTCATGGTCCAACTGCAACTATCAGTATCAGGCGTTCCACCAAGTTACAGAACTCATATTTGTTAGTCGGATCCTTGACTAGTTGCGCATACCTCCTAGCTTGGGGTTTATTGCATGACTTGAGCAATAATGCAGAATAGTTAGGCACAGGTTTAGCGTCTTCTACCAGCATAAGGGCTAATTTTCATGCTACTAAGGAATATCACATTTCTCACATCAAGTCCAGCGCCCAGTAGCAGGAGGATATCCTTGCCGCTTAGCGCGTTCGTTATCACATCTACAACGAACATCGCATGTCTGATACATAACCCGCCAAAATCAAATTGCAGTGGTTGTACACCTGTAACATTTAGCTAGTGGCCTCTGACTGGCTGCATCGAAATTGACGATTGGGCTGCGGGTACCTTGTCATATCTTTTTGCTTAACGACCCGCCAGTGCATCTACCACCGCCCTGAACGACACCACATAAATCGTGAGCTCTGGAGCTGGCACATTCCAAATACCTGGTACGAACAAGGTAAAACTTAAGAAGACTTCCATCTGTACAGCCTCAGGATAGCATGCTTATGCGGATGCGCGAAAAACAACGGCGGCCGTCATCGGTTCCGTATTGGTTGCGTTATGCTTCCTTCCACGAAAATACACTTTGTATCACCCATGTCATTTTATCGATATTGCGTCACAGTTCAGCCGGATGAATTATTCACATGGTCCTGGGCTTTATCAAGCCTTAAGTCGCAGTCACGTGCTTCTGGGCCACGGTCCATTTAAGTATGGCTCTCGGCTTTAATGGTTCCTGGTGGTGCTTGCGTAGGCTCGGACTGAATAGTCCATTTAGCATCTGTTCCTTTGTACCCAGATCTGAAGCAGGTAGCCCGACGGTTTACTTTCCATCCAACTGTTGGAATAATTTCTGAAAGTTTTCCACTTCGCCAACCTTGCTGACTTAAAGGTATGAAGTGTCAACGGTCGACCAATTACTTTCTGGTGCCGCACTTGCCGTATTGCCTGAACCTCGCTGGAAGGCAACCCCAGGTTTTACCTTCGCGTTGGTAGGTCTACCGCAATCGCTAATTCGGTTACTGACGTTTCCACGGCCTGTGAAAGCTGGCACCCCCTTGCATTTCTGCAGTCCACAATGGCCTTGAAGCCATCAAGGCTAGACTTTGTCTTCGTCCGCTGATTGAGGTTGACAAGATAACCTTACCCCGCGTTGTTACGGCACTAAGCTAGAGACAAAGAAGTTGTGGGGAATCAGTTGTGATTGTGAACACACAACGGGTTTACATGATAGCCAGCAAGCGCACAAGTTGCTGTGTATGCGTAAGCACAGCGCACCTGGAATCGACAACATTCACCCTAAGTCCCTTGCGGTAATGGCAGAAAGTTTAGCAGAGCCTCTGGCACGATTCTTCCAACGCTGCTTCGATCAGATATATGTACCCGAGATGTGGAAATGTGGGATCATAACCCCAATTCACAAGGGCGGTAGCCGTGCTGATCCAGCCAACTACCGTCCTGTAACCCTTCTCCCGGTCCTGTCAAAAGTTATGGAAGCTATTGTTGCTGACGTATTAACAGCCTATCTAGAAGAGTCTGCTTTCCTTGCACATGAGCAGCACGGTTTTCGACGGAATCGATCGTGCACCACCAATCTGCTGCCAGCAAGATCGAGTTGGACCAGGAGTGGACGTGGTCTACCCAGATTTCTCAAAGGCCTTCGATCGACTAGACCATGGAATCCTGATCTGCAAACTTCAGAGTTTCGGCATTAGTGTTCCGCTCCTAGGATGGATCATAAGCTTTCTTCTCCACCGGAGCTTAGAGGTAAAAGTGCGTGGGTCCCTGTCCCACCCAATCCAAGTCGAATGTCGTGTACCACAAGGATGGGTACTGGGGCCACGATTGTTTTTGATGTATATTGACGACATAGCGGCTCTCATTCTTTCCAACTGCCTACTCTATGCCGACGACATCAAGGTCTGGTGAGCGATCAATACACCAGACGACTCCGTACTACTTCAAGAGGATCTGGATAAGG
This sequence comes from Dicrocoelium dendriticum, assembly GCA_944474145.2. Lineage (NCBI taxonomy): Eukaryota > Metazoa > Platyhelminthes > Trematoda > Plagiorchiida > Dicrocoeliidae > Dicrocoelium > Dicrocoelium dendriticum. The sequence goes on along the minus strand of OX104063.1, from coordinate 154,716,789 downwards.
TGTATGCGTGGTCAGTTCAGAACCAACTCCCGCTCAACACAGAAAAGTGCAGAGTATTACACTTACGTCACCAATCAGCATTTTTCTATAAACTGGGTGACCATGTGCTTCACACAACTGCTGAGGAAAAGGATTTAGGAGTCTTGATTCAGTCCGACCTTGGTTGTTCAGCCCAGGCAAAGAAAGCATCGAACGCGAGCATTCAAAATTTGGGCCTTCTCCGGCGCACATTTGGACACTTTGATCCATCCGTTTTTCACCAAATTCTAGGTGCATACATACGACCATACGTGGAGTATGCAATACAAGTCTGGCAGCCGTGGCTGAGGAAAGACCTCTCTGATTTAGGGAAACCTCAACGACGCGCAACGAAGAACGTGAAAGGTTTGGGCCAGTTACGCTACGAAGACAGACTGAGATTGCTCGGGATATTTAGTGGTCAATATCGACGACTGTGGGGAGATTTGATTTTGGCTTGTCAGATTCTGACAGACCCAAATCATACCTGCCGCCATTTGCTGGAGCTCAGTAACAACAACAATCTGAGAGGCCATCATCTGAAGATGGCAGCGCAGTGCAGCCGTTTGGAATGTCGACGGAATTTCTTTTCTGTGCGTGTTTGCCAAGCCTGGAATGCTCTCCCAGAATCTGTAGTCAGTGCACCTAACCTGATCGAGTTCAAAAATCGAGTTGATGGTGCACTCACTTCATTTCACTACCTCCCATAGTACAGTCTAATTTTGAGAGATCCAAAATCCATACTTTAAAAATAATTTTCCCCCACGCAACTTGCAACAGTGGATTTATATTTATATTTTGACGCATCAAACACAAACACTTTGCCCCATGCGAATTTCAAGGGGCGGTGACTCTTTTAACCAAATACTCCGTACCTCATGATCCCTTCCGGAGTTATAGTGGATTATTATTTTGAAACTTCAAACTCGGTGAGTCCACAAGCTTGTAGTGACTCGTTGTTAAACGATTTTACTGAATTGGTTTCCATTGAATTTTTCACACCTCTATGATTTTCGCACGGATCACCCTACGGGATTTGTCAAGCTTTAGCTTTTATACCCGCATAAATCCATTGTTCCATTGTAAGCTTAAAGGATATTCCAGCACACACGGCACAACACATCGTCTTTTGTTGTTGTCACTAGTATGCCGCTAGTTAGTCCAAACCGAGAAGCCTGTGTTGGGCTATTTGCCCTAGCATCTTCCTCTCTGCCGCTAGTCCTATTCTGACCCAAAGGGATTTGTTCTAATGCCTGTGACTTGCATAATAATTAACAAAATCTTTATTTGTGCATGTCTCGGGGTACACAATAGCACACACGATTAAAAGGTTACACAAAATGTGCAGGAAAAGTAAAACGTAAAAATTTAACGTTTGTTGGTGGTACGCAACATAGTTAGTAATGTCTTGAGAATAAGGGTCCAAACAAATTTAACGACGTTATATACAAAGGTAGACGGCCTACGAATAAGAATTAGTGGTAAGTGATGTATGGTGACTTGCAAACGTAATACAGAGCGGTGCCTTTATTCATTGGCTAGTCAACTCCGCCACTTCATAGTGTCGTGAAGCAGATATTGGAGGCATTTTATGGAGAAAATGCTTGCTATACGAAACCCACCAGTCAATGGAAAATCGTTGTCAATAGTAATCACCATCAACTGTTAACAACAAGGCTGCCTTCTGATGGGTTTATCGCGAATGTATGTGCAACCACATTGTAGCCGCTATCACGTCGCTTGACAGTGTATTTTAGTTAGGATACACATTTGAGGCTGTGGCGAACGATATTGGTAGGAGAGGGAATGTACATAAGGCGTTACGCTGATTCGTAAGAATTTGAAAATAATGGTATGTATAGTCTATTTGCGTGTCCAAGTCAAGGCGAATGATCAAAGTGTCAGGTGGATTGCAGGCATGTCCTCCGTAGGACTCATCCTCTCTTAATCAATAAATAAATGTTTTCTTCTCAATTGCACCGAAGCACACCAAGTCAGGCATGAGCAAAATTTACAAGCAGTTTTGTTGCGCAACAGCTCCGGCACAACGCATGTAATTGGCTGTGGCCAGATGTTGTACAATTTGCAGAAACAGTCGAGGCACTAATGAGGAGCAAGCCCACCAGTGGGGTGTCGATAAAATGGTGTCATGTGTGTGTAGAGTAAATGGAGAGAGCACAGTAGGTGGGGGTCAGCATGTGCAGACTAAAAATATCTTTGACGCACTTGTCCGTAAAATATTGGGACATGACTCTAGTCGCTATTCCAGAGTGTAACCGTGGGCGGTGACTTTATACAGTGGCGAGTCACATCCACCACTTCATGGTGTTCATCAACGGACAAGAAAAATGGGACCGAGAAATTCTGCCAACTATGCTGACTAACACGATTTAAATGTATTACAGGTGCCGCAGGGTGTTCATGATGGGCATAATAGTGATAAAGACAGAACCTAGTTACATAAAGGGTTTAATGTTTGCGCTTATATCCATTAAGAATTAGGCATCTGCTAACAGTTCGGATGGTCATACGGACAATAAAGATGAGCTGGGTACGAGTCCAGCATCTACACTGAAGTTAGGACGGCTAACCACTTGCTGGTTATCCTGTCCCTTCGCTAATCAACGCCAGTGGAGTAAACAAGTATATATATCTAGAGTTGTCGATTATTAAAGAGGACCAATAAGCATAACTTACGTAGACGACCAGGCGTACAGAAATACAGCGCAGCGCCTCACTGTTTCAGGAAGATAGTAGTCGAACCTGAGCCTTAGAGAACGGAAAGCAAAGCAGATAGCTATGCACGAGTTGCAGGATCGGCGTATGTGGATGAAGTGAGTACGGTATTGATAGAGACGAACCTGAGGTCGCATGGTAGAATGGGAGAGAGACAAGGATTTTCTAGCGCAATCTTTGAACAAAGGAAAAGTTGGCTTTTTTAGAGAGCTAAGGAAAATAGTCCAGAGCAGCAATGTCCGGTAGGTTAAAACAGTCAAGGAGCAAGTGAGTGATATCACGAAGATGCTAAGGTTATAGGTGGCGTGCTTGACTTCATGATCGTCACTTGCTACGGCCTCAAAGCAGAGGCTGGTTAGCAGAATAAAAAGCCCTTTTAAAAGTTTTGGGTACAAATTCGTTATATTAGAGCATTGCAACGGACTGGAAGCGACCAGAGTTACCTAGGATCAGGATAGATGCATGGATGAACATGAAGAGGTAGACGGGCCAAATTGGACCCCGGGTTGTAAAACTGATGCGTCTGCGTCACTTAAAACGTTGAAGCCATAAGTCTTGGTGGGGTCGCGGCAAGTCATACGAGTCAGCTATGATGAAGCAATGAAGATGTAGGTACTCCAGCCAGCTACCGCCAGCGAACCAGAAGCAGCAACCTTCAGGATTACGAACGCGCTTGGCTTGAATGAGGGGTAGTTACTAGCGTATTGTGTTGATTTCAAGAGTGAATTGCATCGAAAGATAATTGTTCACTAAAGTCTCGAAAGCCAGGTTGCTGGTTTTTAGAATTAGGAGCCAGACGAGATTAATGGTTTAGAACGCAGTGGGGGTATTTGGTCGTAGTAGAGTAATGCAGGCGTGGACGGAAAGCAGTCAGTGAGCTGCGTATAGAGTAAAATGCAGCTTTTAATAGGGAAAGTGAAGAGCATAAATATGCGAGGTTGTAGTAGGCATGTACTTTAGTCACTTGTGGTTGGGTGGCCGTGCTTCTACTTTGTAGCATGGCCATGCACATGCGTCAAAGGCGGAGAACTACGAAGGTCTAGTTACTCCAAAGAAGTTGAGTCAGCGACTGGTCGGCAATGACAATCGTAAATGGCGAGACTAACTTCGTGCTTCTGATGTCTGTAGGAAGAGCAGCGGACCTGTAGATCCGGGGCACAACGATCACAAATTCCTGATGGCGGTCTACTGAAATTAGCATCTAGACGTGGGTAAATCTTTAGAACGCAGAAAGTGTAGTTGGTCATGGACGAGTAATGCAGAAGCGCGCAGCTGGCGGCCAGATGCAGCGATGTATAGAAGAACTTCCTTTTCCTCGTGGTTCTTCCTGAAGACACAAGCAAAGGCCTATCTCTCCGGAAACTCGGGCCCTCAAGCTCTACGTTGCTTGCTGCTCTTGGCATGAGCCTGATATCTTCTGTCGCTTGGAGCATTTTCAGGCTTTTTGGTAGACATCGAACGGCTTTGTTTTCCTACGTCCCAGATGTTCTAGCTGGTTTCGGGCTTCCCTGGCTGCTGCGGCTTGTTGGTTACCTTTGTGAGCTTCCCACCGGGACACTGCAACAAGCTTCATACAATGCTGGTAGCTGACTGCCTTAACACGTTAGTTCAGTTTTCCTCAGTCCGGCTTTTATTTCATCTCGACAATGATATCACACGTCATGCTTTCTCTTTTCTCCAGTTTTTATTGCTTTTAGCTGTTATAATTTAAAATATCTTTTAGGACTAATTTTTAAGCTGTGTAAAGCTAGTATTGCAATATGTACCATTTTGTATTTCGTTAAGGCAGAGAGAAGACAGAGGTTGCGATATGCCAACATTTCGATTGTTCTCCTCAGTCGCAAACCCAATACGATCAGAAACATACGAGGGATTACATACATGGGAAAAAGGCACCACCAATCATAATGTCACAGTCAAGACCATGGCAACCGAATGGATTGCCGCAAGAGTTTCTGTGCACATAGTACAGGTTGATAAGCCTTAATTAACAACGCCTCACTAGTTGCTAGCGTTATCGGGTTTTGTTACGTAATAACACTTTGAACGCTGTCTCGGGGTTTACGTGATGACGGGTTGTCAAAAGGTGCTTGGTGATAGACGATGCTGGGCTCCGAGTGATTCTCAGATTCGTCCCATTTTGTTGCGGAATCACTGTGATTCAGGTGTTTCGAGGCCATTGGCCCCATGCATATGCGATGATCCACTGCTTGTTAGTAGCCATCCCGTATCTCAATAACCTTTACTCTTTTATAATATCTGCATTCAGTCCCTCCGCTGCTCTGCCACCAATTGATCCTTAAGACTCTCTGGCAGCAACCTATTTATTTTCGCTTATTATGCCCCCCTCTCGGATTACACTAACTACGTGCTGTTCATGCACCTGACAATCACTACCAACATTCTAACTCTCTTTGCTCTATCCCCACGCAACTATCGACTCATATCAAACGGCTACTCGTACTTTGCTTACTGGTGCAACGCTCTTGTCTCTACGCAGGCGATAGCAATCCACCTATACGGCTAATGATTCTATAGGATACTCAAATACATTTTCAGCATAATTATTGTTGCACAGTGTACATGCTTTTGTCTCAAGCCCAAATGTTATAACACAAGACATTAACAATATTCAACTCCATGCCTATTCTTGCGGTCTTCTCTTGGTTGTCCCTCATTTTCCCTTTTCTCTGAGGTCCGGGACTTCTTGGAGATCTGGGATTGGACTGAGGAACAGTTTTGGCCCAAAACGGACGTTGCAACCAACAAGGACTTACATGGCGCATAACAGAACTCCGAAAGGACCGACCTAAAATCACCATAACCTTTGTCCAGTATGGAGAACTGGACATATCCTCATACTCCCATACATTGTAATCTGAAAACTCTGGACAGCGGAAAAATTGAACTTTTTGCTCACCTGGACATACAACAAGAATAAAAATCGCGATGTCCCTCTCCTCCACCGACCTGAAAAATCATGGCGACCCAGAGCAAAATACCCGTCCATCTAACAGAGGAAATTAGAAGCCATTGCTCCGCGAAAAACCGAAGGTGAAACCAGTCGTCAAGCGGCTTTGCCAATTCAACATTAATGTTCAAAATGCTTTACGGCAGTGTTGCAGGACGTAGTGTGTTTTCGCCTGGCAAGCGTTCTCCCTATAAACAGCCACAAATGTCTGTTTAACAACACTGCGACGTCGCGGATGTGACTCGCCACTGAATAAAGTCACAGCCCACAACTACATACTGGCAAGTCGACTAGACTCACATATCAACTCTTCCCGACACCGTTTCAACTACACACGATTGAACCCGGGGTATCATCGTGATACACAACAGTTTTTAAACCTTGATCCTGCCTAAGTTGGTGCGTCTCTATGAAACTGAGAATAAACTAGCTACTTATTTATTTTATCATGGACATACAACCACTTTTCTACTGTTACTGTCACAGTTGCCATAAAATGTTTGTACAGTTGTACATATCTGATCATGCCTCCATGGGCGTGCCTCGCATAGTCATGAATAAAGGATTTATTTATTTATTTAATTGTTGAGTGGGATTTGAAGGTATTGTTCGCTTTGCTTGTTGGGTAAATTACGGACCGGTTTCTTTAATGTAATATACTATGCTTTGTTAACTTGCGCAATGTTTCCAGGTAGGTTTGAGTAGGATTGCATTTTGAACTATAATTGTGGTGGTGGCAATCCGGGAACCCAATGGTTCATGACTTAAAGAGTGAGAGTAAATTGTCAGAAACGTACGGAACTTTCCCTGACAGTTTTTAGCACTGATTAGAGAAACTGACATATTGAAATCAGCAGAAGGGATGGCTTTTTATATAACACCTGGTTTTCCCTAAGTGGGTGGCGGTTTCTACTAAGGTAAAACGAAACTACTCCATATGAACGGCTGAAGTGGATTCCTAGAACTGTTAGTAATCACTGGTTACGGGTTGTTGGACAAGCGATCGCTTATTTAGCTTCACACCATCATATCGGAACCCCGTGACATTTTCAACCAAAGCTGCACGCTTGCGTCTACTTTATTCGAGGCAGTCACTCATCCTGACGGCTTATGGAACAATAAGACGGCCTGAAACGAAAACAGCAGCGTGAATCCTTAGGCCATGTGTATGCGGCTGGTTGTTTGGCAGCGATTATGCGTCTTAACTGTCAGCATGCAGTAGTAAAATGATTTTGCTACTTTGTGTTCATCGGCTACCATGTACTTGCAAGTTTCGACGACTTTTGCTGTTTATGGTACCCTATGCTTACTGGATGCATTGTCGTTTGTGGTATACCAAAGCTACGTAGATTTATCTAAAGTTATTGGTAATTACACATTACATTTGCACATTGTAGGCGTCGGTTTCTCCAAGTTTTAGCTGCTGTATTAAATAAATAATAATTTATATACATCTATTCTCGCTAGGCTCGACGCCCACCACAGTAGGCTTGAGCACATGCTTACGGCACTAAAGCGGTGTCGGCTCAAGTACGTGTACACTTAGTGCAAATGTAAACCGTTTACATGCTCCGTAGAATAATTTGAAAATGAGTAGGTTGCAGATGCAATGTTGGTCGTACGCCAGAGATCGGCTGGGTTAGGGGTAATGGCAGAAATGCCTGTTTCATGAAATAATGAACACCTTGAGAACCTTGCTTTAAGAAACGGTGGAATGGTATGAATGAGACTGAAAGTATGATCGTTGTAAATGTTGGCTGAGGGTCAGTATTCTAGCCCTTTGCCTAATCTTCTTCCTAGACGGTCGTTGTGGCGTGAACCACACGGAAGACCAAACGTAAAAGGACACCTGTAAATCGTGTACCCCAACAAATTATTATTAGCTCCAGAGTAGTATAAAGCTGGACAAATCTGAGTGCCATCAGTATTCTGTTAGTGCTTCTTGATGTATTTTTGTCTGCCCGTTTGGCTGCCGCTTGTTTGTTTCCAGTTTTTCCGCAGTTTCTGCAGTTAAAAGGCGGTTCATTCTCTGGAACTAGCTGATCCAATTAGCAATTCCAGCCTACTTAACCCATTGAACCTTTCTCCTGGATCTGAAGAAATGTTCAGCATGGTAAAAAAGTTCACTTATTTTTGCAAACAGAAATATTTCTCACCGTTCTTTCAAGGCGCCACCTATCAGGGTTCTAAGCAAATGTGCGTAGCTCACCTTGCTTTCAAAGTACCATAATGTATGCCACCAAAATGGCCTATTTACATGGATCAGTTGTTTCATAAGTAATGGCATGTGCTTCTCTCGTGACTTGCTCACCCTGTCTGGGACAGCTGCTACTTCTGACCAGTGTTCAAACAATGGAGCTCGATTTTGTTCACTTCTGCAACCAACCGCTACTACTCAATTTAATAGAGCTATTACGATAGCGTATCATGGCTGACCTCGGTGCAACGTTGGAAAAATGGCTTCGGCTCTTTTCAATTCTTTAAGAACAGTTGCATGGTTAATTTAGCTGCAGCATTTCCGAGGGTATCTCATTTAGTTGTACCAGCCCATTGCGAAAGTTAAACCACCTGAGAGCTTACAACTAATGGCAATCGGATCACTTTTGGTGTAAAAGTAGCTCGTTTTTCGGCATAAGTTCGGCCTCAACAGTTTTAAAATTCAGCCCATGGTTTTGAATATTTATTGGAATTTGTATAGATAACGCGCTAGAGTGCGTTGTAGCAGTTTTGCTTGAAATGGAATAATACGGACATTTGGGTCATCTTCCCTACCCAATTTCATGACAATTCCACAGAATATAGCTAGACACGGAGACTGCAATCATGGAAAGTTATACCACAACAGAAGCCAATCAACGTTACTTAGAATAGTCTACTTAGCTCCGCAATGCCTCACTTGTCGCCGTGGATCGTTTTCTCTACTTCCAGCCTCATCGACGATTGGCGGGTCCTTTCTAAGCCATGCGGTCAACTTAGGCAGAAATTTGCGCCTCATTCGACTGCAAATAACCGGATAAAATGTGGGTTTGTAAGATAGAATACTGTAAAAAAGGGTTTATAACAGTTAAGAAAGCACAGACTTAACCTGTCCCATACATTGGCACAAGGAGAAATTGAGATTCATATATTACATAAGTAGACGAGGTAAATTACGCATAAGCAAAACGATCAAGTAATTGTGGCTACAGGGATGGCTGTGGTAGGGAGATATTCCAGGTCAAAGCAAATAAAAGGTTTTGTTGTTTTATATGCATAATCGGTAAAAGCAGGTTACTCACCCATCGGCACCAATGTAAGTGCGTCACTGTAGGTCTTAACTACGAAATTACTAGATAGCCAGCATAATACAAGTGCAGCTGCTTAAGTAAATACGTATGGAGCGATCAAACATATATTCATACGGTTTCGAAAAAAGATAATGTGGGGCAAAACAACTGCGCTCTTGGCTCATTTTCATGCCGTTACCTCAGAGGTTGATGTCCGGCGTGAGTATCATTAGGTACTCGTATACGTGAGCGGGGTTGCTCACATCTTGTAGACCAGTGTAAGGTCTCCACGCAACCGTTCGTATCGTCCGCTGAACATACCGAGTGCTTTCATTCGTTGCTCGTACGGGTGATTGTGCAATCTCGACAAATTTTGCTGCGCCATGTTGTGGTTTCGAGCGCCACAATGTCACGCTTTAGGCAAGGTGGCCAAGCGAGGATGGCGTTTTCAACGTTTGTACGCAACTAGGCATTGAGCATTAGAGAGAAGGTACGGGGAATCCAAATGCCATATGCTGTGCTTGTAAGCATAATTGTTCGCGTCTTCACTGATGTGCTTCGTTTTATCGTGATTATGCCACGTATTTAGTTATTTACGAATGTCAATATTTCCTGAATCGGGCGGTTTGCTCAGTCGCTTGTTCTTGTTGTTTTGGTGGTGCATGAGCTTGCAGTGTTATTTACTTATGCTTAACGTTTCGCGCTGGACTTGTGTAAAGGAGACGTTTGGTGTTGTTAAAGTCGATACGGATAGAAACCTTAGCTTTCAGTTATTTGTGTTTCCATGCAGATGTGTGCCGTGGACAAAATTTGCTTGTTAGGCACCGTTGGGTAATACCATTCCATTCAGTCAAACAGGCCATCCATCAGGGCTTGCAGAACTTGCTTGTCGGAGGCTATAGTACTTAGAGGAGGAAGAGAGACAAGCCGAAGAAAACCACAAAGAACAGATTTGGAGCCAAGCAATCTTAAAGTTATTAACGTTGGGCGCATCATGCTTTGCGAAACTCTGCAGTACAAGGAACACAGTAAGGCTTGCCGAAGCTGGTGCTGTAATGCAGCGCGTATGAGTTAAAGTGGAGAAAGAGAAGGTGCAAATGCTACCTGGGAAATGCGGGTGGTCGTAAAATAATATGACTTTGCGGAAAGAATAGAAAGTGGATTACATGGTTAAAACACTTTGGGCGCTTAAGCAGTAAAAAAGCATCAGAAAAAGCGAGACCGCACCACTGGGTGACATGAAATTATTAAGTCTATCTAGCCTGTTTGGAAAAGTGCGTTAAAATAGGTGTATAGTGGGACAGTAACGGAAGGGCATGGCGCTACCATAAAGTAACTGAAGAAATAACCGTAAAATAGGGTCAAAATATATAAGACTAAATTGCTGCTTTACTTAGTGGGGTACGTAGTTATAGCATGTGAGGGCTAGTTCATACTGAGTGATAAAGAAGCATGAGCTGGGTCCGGCAGCCGGTATATACCAAATATATGTAGATTGTGACGAGTAGCTATGCATGAGAATATGTGATGCTAAAGCTCTGCCATGCGCAGCGAATTAGGTAATATTAGTATGATAGGAGGTAACGTCTAGAAGAGGTTAATAAGTAAAGAACCAGCTCCGGAATCAGGATACGGTGTGTAACAACGTTACATCGAGCAGGTAGCGAGTCAGTGGTAAGTAGACATCAGGATATGTAAAGTTAAAGCACGGCAGCGTGCCCGCAGAGCAAAACGTCTACGGAGGTGCCAGGATCCGGTATTCACTGAGGTTACAGAGACTAGCGGACAGTTAGTGTTACTGAAGCTTTAAAATAGGTGCAGCCAAAACGCCGCGCTGCGCAGACCTAAGTGAAGGTAGGAAGTAAAGCCTAAAGCAGAATACGTATTGAAAAAGCCGGGCGTGTCATCTGAAGGCAGTATGTAACTACGCGACTATGCTGTAAGTGAGTAGTAATTAAGCAACGGGATTTGTGGCGCAAAAGCGCTGCTACGCGCAGAGCATGACGTCATGCTAGGAGATAATCTACAAAACATCAGAATCATTGAAAGAGCGGAAGATGGAACCGGAAGCCAATTAATTCAAAGGATATAGCGATTATTTTTGTCTTAAATTATTAAGCTATTTCGGTACGTTTAAGTTGACCTTTAATGCACGCACCATCTCATTTGGCGGAGGGTGTATAGCGCACTGAAATCTGCATTCCTTCGCCGCATCAAATTGCTGGTGGCTAACACTTTCCTCCACAGATTCTGTTCTTGACTAAAGTGTTGGTTGCTTTGCTTGAGGCACAGCAAATTTTTTCTCTCCCTTGTTTTAAAGGATAAGATTACCTGCACGAAACACCGCTGAGTACATATCTGCGACGCACCCATGCACACGGAATTAACACAGAACAAAGAACTAACCCGCACTCCGCAATCCTGAGAAAATCATGGAACCCAGAAAAGTAATCAAATCAATACAAATCACCTGCGTCATCCGACTTTAACAGCTACAACCACTTGCGTTTGATTCCGAAGGAAACTACACAGCCATGGGAAACAAATTGGCGAAACTTGACTGCAAATATCCACGAGGGTAATCGGTCAGATACAAACTTGTCAATGTCATATCACCCGTCGGCATTGTTCCAGGACGTGGTGGGTCTTCGTCTGGCAAGCGTTTTTCATACAAAACTTTCTGCTTCACAAAACTGTGACGTGGCGGATGCGACTCGCCACTCGATAAATTTACCGCCCGTAACACACATTAGCAATTTGCCCGATATCACATTTACAAATTCTGTGCATATATCTGCCCTCGCACGAACACGCTTGCGTATTTGATCAGTAACATGCCCCTATTCATTAATACGTTTTCAGCCTTTTCCTCATGCTTCACGCACCTGACCCACACTGTGTACACAACCTCACCGGACTAGCTCCTCATCAACCTACTCCCCATCAGTGACCTGATTCTTCTCTCTCCATCTCGCATTCTGTGAACCTAGACTTCGTACAACGTTTGGGCCCTATGCGCTTACACTACTGCCTCCAACTGTATTACTCCCGCTGTTGATGCTGCTAATCCTGCTAGCATGTACAAAATTGCAATCTGCTGATAATGCCCAGAAGGCGTGCCCCACTTTGTTGAGAAGAAAATATTTATTTATTGATTTGCAAGGTAAATAAAAATCGTTAAATCATAAGTATCGGATGTTGCACAACCCTTATCCCCGTTAGTAAGAAAAGAGCCAAGGAACACAAGTACCGAGACTCGATTCTGTAGCACTGCAGTCGCTCAAAAGGTAAGACGGCATTGGCGCACTCACGCCAGCTCCCTAGATGATGCATGAAGGCGATGTTGAGAAGTGCGAAACTATTGAGCAGGTTTATTCTGAGCCCCTTGGCTTCGTTATGAACTATAGCCGGAAACGTTAGCCTCTGCAAACCTGAAGCACATATCCGTTTAGCATAACCGGCGCAGTACTTTGATCCATCCATGCCGGTAGTACGCAGACCTAAAGACCCTACGGCGCAATGGCATAAGGACATGACCTGCGTTCTGGTAGACCAGCATGCCCATACACTTGTACGTGATGCATAGTTGCCGCCTGTCTCTTTAGCTTTCAGGAATAAACCAGAGTAAATTTCAACTGACATCGCCGTGTGCAATGCTAAAGATTCCTTTCTTATGAGAAATATATAACTCCTACTAAAGCAGCTAATGGAGGCAAGATGTACATCTAAATTTCTTACTAACAGACGCGTAAGTTTTATAGACCAACTTCTTCTTTACACAAAATGTCACTTCTGGAGTAGAGCCTTTATAGTCTGACTAATGGCCTGTGAGTTTGGCGTTTGTTCTAAGCAAAGTTTGCGCAAGCTACTTTTGATGCGCTTTAGCCCGAATTCCCGGCCTTTGGTTCGCTCGGTCCACTGCAAAACGGCTGTTACCAGGGTTCATCCGGTGGGTAAATTGGAGGAGGGTAGGTGCATGCTAGTTGAGATTTGCGGATCAGAGACAAACTGTGGATACTCTCTGTATTTACTTCAATCGGGAAATTTATACGGTCCCGCACACCCGCTCGTCATCATTGCTACAGCCATAGGGAATATCTAAAGATATGCGTGTGTTAATCCACATACTTGGAAAGTGGAGAGTAATTGGCCGAGTGGATTTAATACTGGCAGTTTGGCACCCATACGCAGTCATGCTTTGCTGAGATATGTGCTTGGTCTACTAGGGTTCTGTGTGTTTTTAAACCACTTACACGTATACTTAAGTGAAGCACACTATTCCTGTCTCTTAAATTTACGGTGCCGCTGACCTAATCGCATGGTCACTAGGATGCACAACGGGCTCTTCCTAGACCTTTAGACCGGTATACTCAATAACACATTACTTATAGTTACGGTACTTTTCCCGTACTATTCCTACGGTTTAGTGAATCTATCACACATTACCTGCCTAGAGAAAAAGGCTACCTCCGATTTCATTGCTGGTTGACATGAGTGCTATTCTGTTATCCAAGTTTCAGTTTAATGAATTCTGGGAAAACGCCGCGGGCAAGTGATTCAGTGTGCTGTGTAAAGCAATATATAGTTTATTCTCGATTCACCCGAGGCACACCAAATCCAGGCATGAGCCAAAGTCCCAGACATATTTCGGAACAGCCACTATTCTGTGCGGCTAAATATCTACGACCAACTAGGTAGAAGTTGCAGGAACAGTAGAAATACGCTTGAGGAATAAAATCGTCAGTGAGAGGAAGCTAGTGTTATTCGTGTAGGTGCAGAGTATAAAATAAACGCACAGTGCGTAAAGGGATGAAAGTATGGAAGGACAGAGCTTATCATGTTTTGTACGTATCGAGTAATAGTTAACCATAACTCTATTCGACTTGCTAGTGTTTAACCATGGGCAGTGACTTTATTCAATGGCGTGTCACAGTCGCAGAGCATTCGGTATAATTACACCTGAACGGTTTAGGTTGCGTCCAGCCTAATTTGGAATGTACCTAGAGTAGTGCATTCGGGCTTGTCCAAAATGCTTATTCGTAAAAAATGTCGGTAGCGCAGGTCCGTATGGTTGGCAGCGAAATGCTTTAGGGACTACAATGTCTGTCATCAGATACAATGATTGTATAAAATATTTTAATCCTATCGCAAACGAAATCTAAGTGACGCTTCGAGTTTAGCGCATACTGACCAGTAAAACGGGTATTGCTTGGGGTCTGCATTTTATGATATAGCTACTACCATGTAGCAGGCTAGCCAAACAACCAGCTAGATGCTAGCATGGTGGTGCCGAATTGTTCCGTTCCAGCAAATAGTTAGGCTGTAGTGTTCCAGAAAGTGCAGGGTTTTGCCTAACAAGCGTTCACCTTACAAAAAGCCACAAATATTTGCTTAACAACATTTTGACTTGGGGAAGGGACTCGCTAGCAAATAAACTCACTGTCCTTGCGTATTCGGCAAGCCTCTCAAGTCTACCTGCATCAAAATTTCTTCAATCACTGAAGAGGCCGACTGAACGCTTTCAAAAAATAGCAACCCATGTGCAAACACAAGCAGCACAACTACCTTCATACCTACGTATATGGATCCACATAACTGGAAATCTTGGTATACTAGCTGCACATTGCTTGACTAATTGTTGTACTATTACCGTGCTGTGCCTTTAATGACGTGCTTTGCATTGCCGAGGAAAAGATAATGTATATAAATCGTCGTCAACTAATGGACTAGCATTATGCACTATCCCGTAGATTTTGGACCATATTTCAGATATTAAGTGGAGCATTTGCTTTGTAGATTGCGTAGATTATGTGCGTAGTATCAGCTCAAATATTACAGAATTTTGTGCATGGGCTTACTGCTCTCAATGTGCCGTTAAAATCCACATTTCACATCCTAAATTTTACGCCCAAAAAGTTTTCGTTATTATTGCGTCTATGCTTCCACATACTTCAGCTTTCGTAATCCGGTATTTTTATAATTGACCACTTGTGGCTGCTGCAGCAGAAAATGCTAGAGCAAATCATTCGGTTAATAATTCTTTTATTATGCACGCGTTCGTGTTCGTTTTGCTTGCGCTCAAGATTGCCCATTTGATCACAGATAAATACCTTGGCCCAACTACGCACCCACATAGGAAAATACGCCAGTAATTTCTTACTGTTCCAGTTGCAATTGATCTTTAAAATGTTGTTAAATAATCGTAAATGTAAACATGTATACTTTCCAATATGTAGGTGCACTACTGGCAAGCATACAGAGGCAGCTTATCCGGTAGATTTTTTTCACGAAGAATCCTTAAGACGTCGAACTAGTAGACTGGAGGTCATGGGTCCTAACAAGCACTTACTGAAACGCTATACAACCAATCGGTAAGGGGTAAAACAACCTGAAAAATTTGGTTGACCAACATAAGCGGCCTTCAATTGTAGCAACTGCTCTAAATAATGATCTGTCTGACATAGTAAACGCATTACGTCACATTATTTCCAAATGCATTGCTTTCCCATAGGCGAACAAAACTATTCTTAATCCTTGGTTGCCTACAGTGATGGGTAGTTGCGTTTTGTCGTCCATCCCAGTGCTTGTAGCTGCTTTTACCAAGCGCATTGTTTGCTTACCTGAGTAGCCGGCTACAGTCATCCTCGGTTATAAGTAAAAAAGCGGAAGTGCATAGCTTATACAGTGGTTCTTTATAATGGTAACCGATAGCTGCAGTTCAAACGCAAAGTGCCTCAAAAACAGATGGATTATGTTTACCATTTACTGTGATTGTCCACGAAAAGTATTTTTTCCTACACAGTTTTGCCCACTGTACTTCAGGATGGCAAAGAATTTGGTGCGGTATTATAAACCCTGGTCAGTGTCCACCACGGTTGAAAATATTGGAACATCTGCTAAAAGTTCTGGTTGCTTGCACTTAGTGGATTGACGTTTGTTATATATATCTACCACTTCTAAGCAGCTGCGTAGCTCAGGAAATACATACATCAAAAATACAAGTATTCCTCGTATAAGTCGAAATGACAAACGTTTGTGTTCCAGTATCTCAAGTTCCTTTTGCAACTGAAGCGAAGAGAAATTTCCTAAAATATTTACCATTAAGCTCGAAAGGCCAAACCGCGTATATACGTGCGGTCCGCGCCCTTGGCACCTGCTTGAGCCGCCGGCACGGTAGCACCCTAATGTGCAACTTCCACTCGGCTGGTTGGAATGGCTGCCTTACTTGATTTTATGACAACCAGTGTTAATCGCCCAGCACCAATCTTGGAATCGACTTCTTACTAACATATAGCAATTTAGGACAGAATAAACAGCTACTAGTGGATTCTGTTGAAGGTCCTAAAATCTGGAGCATCCTTCTCGAACAACGAAAACATGATCGTTTGTAGAACTGCACCTATAACTCGTTCAAAGCTTTATTCTGCTTGACGCAACGTCGCCCCAAACGCGTTCCGTTAGAAGAGGTTAGTGCATAAATGCAGTCAATAAGAATGCTTATAGGTAGGGGCATACATCTACCGCACTAACAGTGGAATAAGCCTGGTGGGTCACAGGACAGCGGGCAATCTATTATAACATTGTTCTGCTACGAATTCCCGCTTAACTGTAAAGCATATGAACAGTTTTATGCTGCAGGTGGCGTCTAAGCACGTCAGCAAACCACAGAAAACAGATGACGGGGCTTATTAAGTGATTATTCCGCAGGCGCAACTCTAGTTAGTGAACATCACGCATACCGTGTGGCAAGTGGCTAACGTCACACGAGCAGGAAATACAGGAAAAGTGGTACGCAGGCAACTTTGCTAAGGAGGGTGCGCAAACGTATGCCTTGGTGTTTTATCCTAATTTAATATTAGGTGCAAGAATGATGTTAAAGTACGGAAAGGCCTTCCCGTAGAGATGCAAGCGTATAACGTTTTATGGTTTTAAATTTTTAGGCCATCTTTTCCCAGTGGCCATTGCAACTTTCAAATATATGTACCGTTAGGACCAGTACAAAATGCTCTGTTTCCAGGATTCTAACTACGGCAGCACATTTGACAGTTCGCCACGCCATCCTCTAATCTATATTGTGACCAGCCTTGTCGTAATTCTTAGCTGAAAAGATATCCGTCAAGGCAAATTTGCAACAAGCAAATTTCCTCACAATATTCAATACGTTTATATGTTAACAAAGCTGCTTAACACGACTCCAATACATTTCTCTGGTTTCTGCTTCATTTGATCGCTACAGGCGGTAGAAGAATTTCCACTACCATGGTTAACCGGTTGCTTTAACTCCTACTTTTTTATTAACCATGCCAAACGGAAAACCTTCCTCGTCCTTGAAACCAGCTAAAGCCGATATATAGCAGCCTAGGGATTTCCGCGGATCACCTGAGTATGTGACGTACTATACTAAATAGACGTACCTATGTATTTTACGCTTACAGATTGTTTGCGGAGTGCTGCGATGCATGTTGCATTCGTTTGTCTGCTCTAACACACACGCGATACACACGCCAGGCGCCACTGTTGGATTAATACGCGGCTCCATCGCGCGGTTTCGTAAACACTTCCCAAGCTAGCCGCGTCCTTCACTGTCGCGATTTTAGCTATTACATGAGAACGGCGGGTATCACAATGCGCTTTCCTCTTGTTACGTTGATGCCATTTCTTTTCAAGCACTGAGAATGATTTTTCCTAGTTGCCGATCGAGAATACTTCAAGGCCCTTAGCGCAGCTGACCAATCTCGCCGCATTGGTGACACCAACAGTAATCGTCCCTACACTGGTGACATCGACCAGAGAATCGTTTGTCAATAATCAATTTATTCGTCGTGCTGATGAGGCCTATCCGTATCATTTTGCACTACGCTGGGAGTCCGAAATGGATTTACCGCCTTTTCTAATGCGTGCGTTCCAATTTTTCCTTGTCCATTTTCTGACAGCGTTCCTCCATTTGTATTAGACCATTATTGTTTTCTGAACCATGGGCTCGGTCATTACGTACAGTGTGGACGAGTAGACTGTTCCTGCAGACACTGTGATAGCTCCTACATTTATGGAGAGAGGCATTGCTTTATGGTTTAGGATCTTGGAAGGATCATTTACAAATAAACGTGTCACACGCGACCAAGACAAGTTCATCAACCCGTTATCTGGCCTGCTCATGGATATCTCCCTCTAACACACAGGCCTGCTTGTAACGGCGTCAAAACTCTCTGAAAGTAACCGTAATAAAATGATTAACCCATTCGGAGTGGTCTCGTCAGCATCGACTGACCTCCGGTTTCTAGTTAGGAAGCAGGAAACCGTCAACACTCTTTCTAGTGCTGCGACGTCTCCTCAGGGGTTTAAGTACGCACGAGGCTTTGCTTCAGTGACTGTGGTTGCAACGTTTACCTGAGCACGTGCAGGCTGTCTTATTGCATGCGAAATCTGAGCCGTAGCCAGAAATGGCCAAAGTCCCAGGTAGTGTACTAGAGCGTTACACTAAACTACTATTTGCTTCAGCCAGCATCATCACGCCAGATGACGCGCCTCACCAGGTAAAGACAGTCAATCAATTTATGGACATTGGGTGCAACAAGCCTTCGTCACACACCCTGAGGGAAGAAATAGCCTCACTAAAACGTGGTTCGATGTTTGAGCCTTAACTAACAGCAGTGTGGGGCTACACCTAGTTCGGATACTCGCGCTGGTAGTACCACAGCTTGCTCTATATGCCGTTACCATGCCCGTTTCGGTAGCGCTGCTAGAAACGGGATAAAACCTCGCACCTTTACATCGACCATGAAGAATTAAGCTGGACGAAGCAGCAACCGGCGAGATAATGCTTCCAGTCTGATAAAAACCAAAGACAACCATCAATTGATGCCCACCCAACTGTGGCTTACAACAAGCCAAGAGACAAATACTGGCGACTGACCGATATTCAAAACACTGCAAGTAGTCTATTCACGATAGCCGATGAAATGGCAGGGATCCTGTTCCAAGTCGACACCGGGGAGGAAGTGTGCATGATCCTACCGGGCCAAAATGAACTGACTAAAGGGCACGCAAAAAACCTAGCTGCCACCAACGGAACCTAATAGCGAAATTTGACTAGCGTTCCTTCACCATCAACCATGGCCTTAAGCGTAAAATATTTTGGTTATTTTATAGTACCTGCTGTACCCTTCGCCACCCTTGAACTCGCATTCCTACCGTATTTTGATCTAAGGATCGATAATCGTCAACGAAAGATAATTGAAAACCAAACACGTCTTTTCATTTGCGGACTCGAGACGTCAACCGAAACTGTCACTCACATATATTCCCATCCACAAGTAGACAAATATATCATAGAATTGTTTGCGCTGTTCCCGCAGCAGGTTTGCCATCCTAACGCCATTACCTTTGAAGCAATGTACGTAACACACCACATGTTGACCGTTGGTCTACCAGTCTTCGCTCGACCACGACGTCTTGCCCCTGCTAATTTGAAGGCGGTCAAAGCGAAATTCGTGCATATGCTTGAACTTGGCATTATCCGCCTATCCAAAAGCCAGTAGGCCTCACAACTTCACATAGTGGCGAATCTGACAGGCGACCGTGGCACTTATTAGTCACTGAACAAATGAACCTGCCCTAAAAATAACCGTAGTTCGCACTTTCAGCAACTTACTAGCAGCTAAATGTCGTGTTTAGTAAAGTTACGATAGGTTCATCCTTCGACAGATACCATCCCAGCGTGATCCGTCCTCTAGACGGTTTCACAGTTCACATCCGACATACGGCACGTCGTAAGTGCGCAAGCCTTAGCTGCAGACGTCTTTCTCCGAAGCAGTTCGTCCAAACCTGGTCACAGGATAAATATAACAGCACTGACCGCATATCAGGCTGATGCGTAGGTTGTTCGGCTTTGCAAGCTCGGTACTCTACCTATTCGACTGGTTATACTACCTGCCTATATAACGTCTTTTGCAAAGCGAATAACTTCATGTATGCGTCGCTGCACATCTACCCACACACGTGCCCAGAGAAAGAAAACCCTTGTGTCGCTAGAGCCACAACCTTATAGGCACAAATCCGCCCAAGCTGACGGCATCAAGCTAGCAGTGGCTCCGCCCTATGAAAGACAATTCCGAATCCTCCAGCAGAACGATAAGATATATGTCATCGATCGCCACGAGAAGCATAAATCCGTACCTATTATGCGGTACAAAGTTGCCCTTATCTATCACGACAAGGCCCATATAAAGAGGCTTCGCCTACGCCAACAATGCTTAGTCCTTGCTGTTCAACGACGTCTGCTGCGAGTTTTTAATCATTGTCTATTGCACCAAAAACGACATCAGGCCGACAAAACATTGCTTTCGTCGTTTTGTCAATACAGTGGATTATTTTGCTTGGACCCCCTTTACGATTTCGGAAAACCATAGCGTGGCAAAAGGTTGTGAAACCATCAAAAAATAACACGGTTTGAAAACCCGAAGAAATCCCATAATGTTATTTTAGCCAACGATTATTATTGGCAAGCGGTATTGCCACAACCGCTTATAGTTTGCCTTCCATGTGCGCCTAGTAACTCGGTCGCAAGTTTAATTGAAGCCGGACACCTTAACTTGTGTAATGAAGATTTCCAGTAGCATTGCTATACTCTATGAATTGCATTTGCACACCTCTTTCGCATTTCGACACCATTAGCGGGTAGACGGTTGGATGCCAGCTAGGATCTGATCGCCTGTTTCACCCCAGCAGTGGCATTAAGTTTTATCATCTGGTATCGAAGAACGCTGTATCGCGACGGATAGTCTTGTCGCAGGTCGAAGGACTGTTCACACGGTGCCTTATAGGAAGGGCTGTGTAACCATCTGGTAATACCCCCGGGTTGCTTGAGTATGTTGTGCAAAATACTAAACAAAAATACCCACTTATTGTACACGTAGACGCTGTTTAGAGAATGCTGCTTTGCAAGATTCATTTGTTTGTCTAACCCAACCCAAACTCGACACACATTCTCGCCGCCACATTTGAATTAAACACGCGGCTCTATCACACCTTTCCACACATCCCTCCCAAGCAAGCCTCGTTGAGGGAGGTCGCATTTTAGCTAATATACGGGAACGGAAAATACCACAATTCACGTTCGTCCCGTTACCTTTGTGCCTTTGCGTTTCAATATCTGGGAATGGCTGTCGCTAATAGACCGTCTCGAATACTTCAAGACTGTTTGCGGGTGCCGGCCAGTCTCGCTACAAATATTTGGGGAGAGTTGAAGCATTCGGGTCGGAGAACTCGGGATTCCGGTACGGCAGTACAATATAGCCATTCGGTAAGCAGCAAGGAATACAATAATGCCAAATGATGTAAAGGTCATGTGTCAAGGCATCAAAACAAATGTTGGTAGTGAGAAGCTGTTGCGTTTTGTAAGTAAGTTTAGGTAGATGCTACCAAATACAACAGGAATATTGAAAACACAACAGCAATATTTTGCTTGATGTATTTTGTGCTATACAAAAACAATGCGTACAACTGCAGTTGTACGAAATCTAAACCAATCTGGACGGTGTAAAGTAACTACCCCGCTACCGTTTCCTTTGATTGTTTTAATTATGGTTTGCTCATATTAGCCCGTTGTTTTAGCTTGTGCGTTCCTTTCTGTTTAACTGGGCACCTTGGTTGTTTATGTTCTCAGGTTCGTCGTACGCACGGGCTGGTGGCTTGATGCACCCTGTAAAGTCCAAAAGGAACTTTGATGTATCCCCAAACTGGATTGCTTACCTGAGGACGCGGTATCTCTTTTCCCTGATTATCTTGCACATTTACACTGCTTTTCTGTGTTTTACAAGCGGTTAACATATCGCATATTTATTTCTTACACTCCATCACTGACACATCCTTGACGTTTCAAGGCCATTTTTATTATTATGTTACTGTGACACTGCCCAAATACTCGATCCGCCCCACGCTGGACAGTTTCTGCCCACTTGCATTACGATTGCGAAACCTATTCGTAAGTCATGTACTGTATTTATTATGCCTTATAGAACCACGGTTACAGGATAATTCGTTTTCTTCTTCTGCCCAGACCGTGCGTTAAGTCCAGGTTTATCTGTTCGTAGGTTTTAGTTTAGTTTTCGTACGACGTACTTAGTTTAGGCTTAGTGACGTTGGTACACACCCTACGTACTGTTCCCGTTGTTCGTCTTTTGCAAGTCGGAGTAGTAGCGTCATGTGTTTGCTTCGGAAAGTTTGTACTCATCCGTTGAAGCATTTTCAGCTCGGATCTTTCGTCTTCGACCGAAAACCTTTATACCCAATTTGTTTCATTTTGGCCTTGCGGGCAGGATAAGGGGATACTGTACTGTGCTTGCTTACCAGATGACAACTTTGTAAGCTAGTTCCTTCATATATTCGCTTATCTGTCTGGTGCACCCTACAAATGCGATGGGCCTTACCTATTCAGCTAACTGTGGTTGAAGGTGATCGGCCGGTTGCATTGCAGGTGGGTACCCGCTGACGCACCGGCAGAAGAAAGCTGGGCTATACTTTGCAGCTTATATCTCAGGAAGAATCCCACTGCTTTTCTGGCTCTATGAGGACAATTGCTGCAAATCGGCTTCGCTGCGAAAGCTGCATGGCACGTGATTCTAAGTTTAATGCCCTTCCTTTGTCAAAATATGTGACCGCTATCATTATTGTCGCCGCTGTGAGAGATTGTGCTACCTCAACTCTTGCATACTAGACTTCACAGCCAAAATTGTGAGAGCGCCAGTATTTCAAGGCCTCACGATCTATCCTAACTCCATTGCTGCTTTACTCCACTAAGCGGGAAGAGCTCACTGACCTTCATCCCTGCGCACTTGCTCTTGCACAACCCTTGCTTATGCTGAGCGACAACCCTTGGCTTCACGAGCTGGCCTAGCTTGCGCCGTACAGAAGAAAGTAAACACAGCATGCGACTGCTCCGTTTCTCTTGATCCCATAGCCCTTGCGCTTGCAAAATTAACACTCATACCAAGTGCAAGGCAAGCGCATCCTTTGACCATTTTGGAATAAGCTTCTACCTATTCTTTCGCTTTGATGTAAATGCGTGTTCAGTGACCTCGTTGCTTGCGCGCACCCTTGCCACCAGAACCTGCGGTTTAGACCAGACGAGTGGAACAGCTATTAACTAGCTTTCAAACCACTCTAAGGTATCCTACTTTCTTCTTAGGTTATCAGAAACGTGCGAGTAGAAGATTGGTGTCCGTGGGTTGGAAAGGATTATCCAGATATCCACGGGGCGGTGACTTTATATTGTGGCAAGCCACGACCGCCACGTCACAGTGTTGTTAAGCAGACATTTGTGATTTTTTATAGGGAGGACGATTACCTGGCAAAAACCCACCACCTCCTGGACCACTGCCGCCGAACTATTAGCTGGAACGGGTTAAACCCGAACCACCCAGCTGGCACCACGAGAGGGTTTTTCGGCTAGCCGGCCATTTAGGTGCTACTTAAGGGCGAGTACGGCGCCATCACTGCAGGATACGTCTTTCAACGGTATTCATCCCAGCTCCATTAGCCATTTTCGGCAAAGTACGAGTAACGATAACTGGTATGCTCCTGGAAAGAGAAGAAAATGCGTTGGCGTATTAAAAGTCAAAAAGAGATTTGTAACGATTTCTAGTACAAATGCATGAAAGCAATTATGGTAACTCTTCTAAAAGCAGGCGGCACTGCCTCGTACGTAGATGGATATCATAAACGTAGAATATTACACATATACCCCATTAACGGATGACCCCGAGACCAAACCCAAATGGTTTTAATCGCAGCCAAAAACAAAGGCCATAATTGTAGCGTAGATATTTCTAAAAGATAAATGCTGGCTGGTTTAGTTAAAATTCTGCTGAATCGCTGTACGTGATATAAAACAAATGTAACGAGGTACTTGCAGTATTTTCTGAGTTCTGGAGTGACGGCCAATACCATAGCCTAAAATCTTACTACTAATTCCGTATACATTTTCATGCATAAACGGTGAAAACAAAAATTATAAGAAGTGGTTCATTGCGATAAGCTCTCAATAGGTCCGCGTACCAAGAAAGGTACAATCTAGCTTCATAGTACCAGTCCATACGGTGTACAACGCAGTGGCCGCAAAATACACATTACAAGTGCACATAATAAAACGTTGACCTGCATGCTAAAAATATACATGGAAACGTTTGTAATGCACTATAGCATGTCTTTTATGCACCAAATTGCGTGACTCTTTGTAATTAAACCATGGTCAAAATGCCTCCGTGTCTCGTGTTCATAGGCTATTTGGTGGAAGAATCCGCTGTATGAGTAAACTAACCAAAATTATTTAACTGTAAACATTTGTGAATGTTGTCCCTAGACTACCTGGATACGTCAGGACAGCTCAGTATCCATTGGACTCGAATGAGCCTATAAACCCTATCGGTTTAATAGACAAATGCCACATGATTTATCAATTGTAGCTCATTTTGTGAATCCAATATACATAGACCCTGATTGCCAATTAGCTACATACGTCTATCCTCAAAATAAAAAGGAGCGTCCGAAACGAAAACTACTTGCTTCTATACGTGTAATTCGCTAAAGCTTGCATGGGTAGCGCCTCAGAACTTCGTTTTCTATGGTCATGGTTTTCCAAAGTTGAGGCTCTACGGTTAACTGTTTGCTATTTATGACCTTCCTGGCAACAAATTTGGAGGTTTGGTATGTGACATTGATGCAAGACGCGGCTTTTATGTCCCCCATGCTGCCACGTTGGTGCATGTTCTTGTGGGAAATATTCTAGTTCGTCAGACGGCATATATGGATAATACTATAAGTCAGAAATAGCAAAGGACGCAGGATATGGGAGTCGGTTTTCTACGCACTACTACGCATGACGCAGGGTGGGCAAGGGAGCCAGTTAAACGATACATATTGCACAGTGGACCGAGGTAAGACAAGATCTGATTTGAAGTGGCTGGAGTTTCAGTTAGCTTGTGTGAAAAAGGTCTCTCGCACGTGGCTAGCTTTCGTGCCAATGTCGGAGAACATGAACTGTTGAATGTTAGGTTGGCATGAATGGCAATCAAAAATGGACCTGCTTTATCATGCCGCCAATATAACGGTGCTTCCAATAGTGGTTGGCGAATATACATGAGCTATGTACAAGATATGTACAAGAGATAGGGGGCCAAGAGACGACAAAGTCGTGCGCAAAAGGTCTGGTTAAAGAGACCGTGCCTCAACTGACGCTACGCATATTATTACAATTAACTCATAAACTTCATTTCAAACAAGTTTTCTCCATTCTCCATAGTGACATAGTTTGGGGCTATGTATGCTTCCAATAAAGGAGCCAGCGGAATGCTAGGATCCACTGCGAGGAGAAGGGCTATAGAGGGGCTTCCCTATATTGTTAAACAGCGTCTATGTAGGCAAATAATTGTGGGATTAAGGTTAGAGTTGCGTTGAATACTACCCATGGGTTCAGTTGTACTCTGATAAGAGCAGATGTGAGATGGACTGTACGGACGGTCAGCACATTTGTGCACCCACTGGACTCTTAGTTGAGGGAATATCGCAAAATAAGTTTACCATCTTTGGTTCACTTACGCGGGGCCGCAAGCAACCTATTTAAAAGGTGGTAATAGTTACGAAGATGCAGGTAAGGAACTACCGGCGGTTATGGTGCAGGCTTGTAATCTGTCAACTCAGTGGGGGTTGCCATTGCGCTCAGTAACCTTTATGGGAAAATCAAATGTCAGGCAATAAAGTGTGAGGCATAAATAGGTCGAACCAAGATCTATGTCTTTTGAAATACCGTGGCCGACAAGGCGTTGTCGCTTTAGGGAAGAATAAAAGAACGAAAAGCGAAAATGAATGGAGGTGTAACTGAAGGGGCTTTTCAAATAGGGCAAGAGTGGATAAGGAACTAATGGTCGTGGCTCGCCCTGCTTCTTGTGGGAGATGTACGACCTTCCACTTTAAAATTGACTTCTGCTTACCTCTCAGGGGTCACGGTTTATCCTAGTTGAAAACCAGGCATCGATGATACAGACCTTGAGTGTGCGGAAGCATTACAGTCGTAGGTTACGATTGCTGCGCAATACTCCTTAGAGCAAAATAAAGATGGGTTAAAGAAGTGATGGCCGGTTATTAAACCGCGGTCAACGGAAAGGTCACATTCACCGCACATGCGGAGTTGCCACTCTTTTCAATAGTGATATGTCAAGTATCGCCCATTTGGGCCGTAGTTGGTGGCAAGCGAGTTAGACAGCCGTAGAAGTGAAGATAGTAATTGTGCATAATAGGCTCTCTTTGCAGCTGCACTTACCACTGCCACCTGATTACGTAGGACCCGAGAGACTGAATTCGAGCTGGAAATGTATCAAGCAAGAATGACCGTGGGGGAAGTAAGTCATATACTCGGATTCGCGGCCGTAGCGTCTAGTCTCAGCTAGCAATTGATGCAGGTGGGAACGCAGAGGAGGAAGGCCAGATATTAAGCTAAGGATAAGACAAACGTCCCACACCAGTGCATTGGTTGCTTTAGCTGGATAACGCACGAGCTTAAAACGGGATACACACAGCTTGTTCCTGCTCAGCCGGCCCGGTCACAGCGATGCGAGTGTCCGACTCACAGCCGTTAACGTGCCGTTCTGAGTTGTCCTGGCACAGAAACTTTTGCACCTCCAGTTTGAATACCTGCGGGTTCTGGATTCCTAGCAGCCTTGTTGGTAATTTGTTTCAAATATTTATACATGCAACTAAGAAGAAACGGTAGCGTAGTTTTCCCTCGCTCTCAGCGGAACCATAATACTACTGATGTTTCTGAGGTTAGGTTCTGTTCTATCTCCCTTATTTAGGCTGGATAAGTCTATGCAAAAGTTGTGGGTTAACGTATGCAGAACGCAGAATTAAAGGGCAATACGTTGCAGCCACAGATTTTGGACTGTGGGCTGACCATGCCACTAGCTGTAAATAAACGGCTGGTATTTTGGGCAAGCACCATAGTGAACCGCCGTAGGGCTGTTTCAAGTAAAATGCGGTCCGACTTATGCATGCTGTTACAAAGGAAAGCACCGTACTCCAAGATTGGCCGAACATAACTACGGTAAAGTTCTAGACGCGCTTTGACGTTGTTTATGTAACGGCGTATGTAGAACGTTAATTGTTGAGCCTTTTGCGACTTGAATGTGCACATGCTCGAAAAAGTGCGTACACATGGAGTAGCGCAGGCCCAGGTCTTTTGCTGATGTATGAAGCTGAATCGGAATGCCGTCACTCGTGAGCGCCCCATCAGGTTGTAATCATTCGTACGTCATGGCACTCCACTTTTAAGCGGAGAAAGTCATTTGACATTTCTGCCGTCATGTCTCTAGGGTCCCTAGTTCTTGTCGCATTCTGTCCAGTGCGGATGTGCTTGTACCTGGTGGGAAGATGTCAACAATTTTGATACCATCAACGCATGGAAAAGAGGGACCCTACTGTACGCTTTTGCAGATATCATTAAGTAAATAAGTGATAGAGCTGCATCCAAAACGTTTCCTTCTGTGGCTTCACTCGAGACAGTGGTTTGGAAAGCTTTGGCATGTGCTATTTTTACTGGCTGCATGCTTTTGGTTATGTTTGATCCCAACTACCCCAACAGAGGACTCCCTACGCCTTAAGCGTTGACCTAGTGTATGGTTTATGTGGAACTCTATGGAATGTTTTATGCATATCGTGGTAGAGTGTGAGTACTGCTTGATCTGAGTCCAGCGCTTTGGTGCACGTGTTAAGGAAATCCAGCTGGCAGGTCGCGCAGAATCGAGCATTCAGAAAGCCATGATGTAACTTGTACACGTGGTTTCCTTGTATACACTAACTCCCTGCGAGTTCTTTAAACTATCCCGAGAGGCCAGACGTATGGTTTGACATGCGGTAATTAACAACCTTGCGCAAAGAGCGAACTTTGTGAAGGGGCATGACTATAGAATTCTTCCATGAAGGAAGACATTTTCGCTACTGTACGGAGATCGTAAAGAGCTTCATGTGGTATATAGGAATGTCCTCACCTTCGTCCATAACTAGACTTGACGGAAAGACATCTAGACCAAGGTTTAAAGATGGCTTAATAGTCGAAACCGCAGGGCGGATACCTTTGGTGTCAAAATGTACCGTGCCAAGTGAATGGCTAGTGGTCACTTGCAGCCCAACCCTTACTGACCCCGTTTCTAAACCCTGAAACTCCTTAAACTAGGAGTGAAATGCTGTACCTTGGATCATTGGAGCATTAGAATTTTAATTATAGGCCGTTCGTATGTGGGATACCTTTATCCATTGGGAAGAGGTGCGCGAACGCCGAAGCCAGCTGCGTTGCTTGGCTTTATTAACACTATTTATGTCTGCACGTTGTTGACCAGTACGCTTTTGCGAAGGTCCAGCTAGCAATGCAATAATGCGTTGATTATCCCGCACGGCATGGGCAGTTTTACGTCCTACGGTGGGAGCGCTGTAGTTGACGCCTCCTAGTGAGCAACTTGTTGGGCTCGTGCTGCACTCTGAGCTTCTTGTTAACCTGGAAAAGAGCCATACATTCCAGACAAAATAATCAGCCTATAAAAGATTACAGCAGATTGTTGTACGGAATCGGCTAAAAATGCATTCATGCCAATTTCTCGATCTAATAAATAGGGCAAATAGATAGCCCAAATTATAGAATTCGCCTGCCGGGGAAGCTGGATTGCATCTGGTCGAGAAGGATTAGGGACGGGACACTTTTCGTAAGACGAGCAGCCTACTACTCTATGATGACTTCCATGGAAAGCGCATTATTGACAAAGTTACCCAAGCTGAATGGCTGTTTAATGAACAGACAGTCGCACGAAGCCCGGCCTCCAGGGAAGAAACGACGCCCGACGTGTGCAACGTATAATAATAATGAATGCATTTGAAACCAATGGCATCATCGGTTGAAAGAATTTTCAAAACCAAGCTTTTGATGTGGATGGTATCTTGCCTGTTCGATGAAGGCGCTCAGGGTATCAAGACTGTTGCTGCTTTTCGTCTAGGTAGAAAGCAGGATGATTCATCCAAGACTGTTCCGCGTAAGGTCGTCTGTCAGGAGGAGGATGAACGTCGCCTCATCCTCCGGCGTAAACCGTAGCATAAAGGAGAATCCACTTTTTCCTGCCATCCCTTTCTCCGGAAGATAGCGTCAGAAAGCAACATGCCTTCAAAGAACTGCCAACCCGCCCAGCGAACGGCGTAACTGGGCACCGTGTTGTGGAGTTTCGCGTGGTACAGAAAACCAAGGGTACTCGCTAGAAGCTAATCCTTCAGCTACCCAGCTTCCAACTATGATTAGCTGATTGTGAGTAGTAGTTGCCAATGTACGCAGCCTTTAAAATAAGCCAGACGCGACTACACTTCTCGTTACAAAGCGTCAGCCAGATTTACTGGCTTTAACCGAGAACTGGGTATTACCAGAGCTCTAGGACGCTGAGAGTAGCATATCATGTTTTCAACCCTCACACGCTTTCCGGTCCAGTGGGCGGACTGGGGATGCATTAATCCTCCACTCGAAGCCCTGCCTCAAGATACACTTTGTCAAAACTATCTGCAACAATGACGGAGCCTCAGAGATGCTGTGGCACCAACTTCATAACGGCTGTCAGCTGCACACGGTTGGTGTGGCTTACAGAGCATCACTGAGCTCAGGCGCCCTTCTATTCCAGTCGGTACGAACCAATGGTGGAGGGAGAAACTTTCTGCTACTAGGCGACTTCATTGTACCAAATGTCGACTGGAGCCTACTTCACTGTGCTCTGTATCACGGTTCCTTCGTGGCTAGCTTTGCCAACCCTATTCACGAAGGTACTCGGATCCAGCACGTCGCAGCACCAGCACGGAAGACGCCGTGTCAAACCCAAACATACTCGACCTCGTCCACGCACCAGCGCAGTCTGATATCCATGGCCTGAAGGTTATCCAACCACTCGACCAGAATGACCACTCTAACATCTCATTCTCTCTCTCACATCGTCGCATTCTCTTTCGCGCTGCCCTATCCATGATACAGTAAGCGGCAAGCACCCCAGGCTGGACCATACCACAGTCCCAGAACCTTGAAGAAACGTTGGGCTTACTGCACTCGATGGTGTTGTCCGTCCTTGAAAAGTTGTTACGATGACCAAGGGCAGACCTTTTCACCAAATTATTCCATGGTTAGCTGCTGAGCGGACGACGCAACCGCTGGGACCTATTCAACTTAACACCGGAAACTTAAGGTCACACGAAGTACGTGACCAGGAGCTGTGGGCTAAGGA
Source organism: Dicrocoelium dendriticum (assembly GCA_944474145.2). Taxonomy (NCBI): domain Eukaryota; kingdom Metazoa; phylum Platyhelminthes; class Trematoda; order Plagiorchiida; family Dicrocoeliidae; genus Dicrocoelium; species Dicrocoelium dendriticum. The sequence goes on along the minus strand of OX104063.1, from coordinate 154,686,508 downwards.
ATTGCCAAAAACGATCACAATACCTATCCAGCCTAGGCTTGCAATCACGAACGTGCCCGAAGAACTGTTATCGTACCTAAAGATAGCCATCAAGGCTGGTAGTGGTATCCCTGCTCTATCTTTCCAGGAGAGCACAGCACACCAAAACAGTGACGAGAATGCTCAACTACTAGCCTCCCAATACGCCTCAGTCTACTCCGTAAAACAGCCAGTACCCACTGACGATTTGACAAGTCATTAGCCTCCTTTCCACCAAGTCAACACAAATCCCGACATAATCAAGCGCCTCCTACTCGAACTGATCCCTAACTCCGCACCGGGGCACGATGGACTTCAACAGCTGTTCCTCAAGGTGACGGCGGAATACCTTTCGGATACGACACCTCAACTTTTCCTGCGTTTTCATGCAGACGGGCGCTTTCCACCTGCCGGGAAATTAGGGATCGTAATGCCCAAATACAAAGGATGGAACCGACAGGATCCTGCATACTTTCGACCGATATGCCTGACATCTCTGATCTGTAGGCTAAGGGAACGGAACCTTAAGCACGCCGTTCACACTCACTGTGCAAACCTGTGCGTTATCTTCCCAGCTCAGCACGTATTCCGCAGGGCTCGCTGCTGCAGCTCTAACCTACTAGCTGCCAGCGGAACAAGGTTCAAAAAAGTAGATGGCCGGAGACACCTAGACGTTGTCTACGTTCACTTTAGCAGGGCCCAGCTTACTCCGCTTACCCTGGACCCTTTTACATTTAGCTCTGTAACCGTTTTCTCGTAGCAGGTAGTCCTCTACATTCTCGCTGCTGTTCCTACACTCGACAGGCTACTAATCTCTGCTTCGTATACTATAGCGAGAGGCTCCTGATGCACAGCTTATTGCTTCCCTCCATCCTGTTCTGTGTCGTATATTTGACTTGTATTTCTTAACGTTGTACGCCACCTTGATGTGTAAAACTTAGAATCTTTCAGCGCTGCTGCACATAGCACTGTGCTAGCCTACGACCCCTTCAAAGCTAGCTTCACAGCCGTATTCTCCCTACTGCTTGGTAAGCTATCCCATACATTCTCGCTCCCGTCCTTAACATTAAACGGCTAACAGCCCGTGCCTTATGTTACGATACTGAGAAACTCCTGCTAAGCCAGTAACGCGGCACGCATCATTACCCTTCTCTACTGCCTATCTGACATGAATATTTCCCTGTGGAAGTCCACCTGGGCGTGGAACCCCCAGTATTTATCGGCCCTACTGCACACCTCATCCGGCAGCTTCTGGTCCTGCTTAGAGTTGCGACTGCAACCTCTTTCCTACTACAGCTAGTGCGCAATCGCTCCCATTGTCGTGCCAGTTATTAACTTTGACAACCAGTTGGTCCGTGCCTCTGCCTAATACAGCTCTTGATTCCTGCTTCAAAATAGATATGGGCTCTCACCACTACTCTTCATTACACTGTAGAAGCCCATTTTGGGGTGGAGCACTAAGCATCCTTTGACGCTGCAGCCCTTAGCAAGTCGTTGGCCTACTTCCACTTCAGCGCTGGTATTGCCACCGTATCCTCGCTACAGCTGCAGTATGCCCACCCGTGGCTTCTCTCCCCCGCTATTAACACTGAACTGCTACCTGTCTGTGCCTTATATTACGATACTAAGAAGGTCCTGCGACACAGATAATCCGGCTCTGACCCCACTGTTCTCTGCCGTCTGCTTGACTTATATTTTACACTGTTGTATCCCACCTTTAATTGGAACACTTGGTATCGTTTGGGGATACTGTTCATACCATTCTGCTGCACCATCTCCTCTACAGCGGTGGCTCCTCAATCGTTTCTTCTACACAGCTTCAGTACATAGTCCTGGCCCTTCTCACTCCAACGTCCAGCCTCGAACGCGTCTTAGTATGTGCCTCATCTTGAGATAGTATGCGACTCCTGCTTCACAATTAAACCAGCACGCAACCTTAATCACCAATGCCGTCTGTTTGACATGAATACCTTACTGCAGAAATCCATTTTAGTGCGGAACACCTAGTATCATTTGGCAGTGTGAATTAGCTCGATCCGGCATCCCTGTGCACGCCAGCGATGGTTTTGCAATCGCTTACAGCTGTGAATATAGTCCCTTCTATCCTCGCTACTGTTCTTAACATTGAACGACCATTATTCCGTGCCTTACGTTACGATAGTTAGCGGATCCTGCTTCAGGGCCAGTCCGCCCCCCGTCAACCTTATGTCTACTAGCTATTTGACTAGTATATTCCACTCTAGAATGGAATGGCGCACTTAGTAAATTTGGCGCCGACTCCCATCTTATCAGGCTAAATATAGTCACGTTTAAGTCTGGGTCTGCAACTGTTCTCTCACTACAGCGGTAGTACGCAATCGCTTCCATTCGCGCCCCAGTTCTTAATTTTGACAGCCGGTTAGTCCACTCCTCACCTTGTGATAGCTCATGGCTCATTGTTTGCATTAAGTCAGGCTTCCCCCAACACTCCTCACTGCCACGTGTTTGACCTGTATTTATCGCCGTTGGAGTTCAACTGGAGTGGAACGCTTACTATCATTTGGCGATGCGGCCCATATAATTTGGCTACCCCACTTCCCTTGCAGCGCTGGCTCTGCAACAGTTCCCTCGCTAGAGCTGTATTATGTAGTACCGTGTCCTATCACACCAGTTCTCAACCTTGAACGCCTATCAGTAGGTGGCTGTCCTGCAGATAGCAAGCCACATCTGCTTCACGATTAGTTCGGAAAGCAAACATATTCTTCTCTACCGTCTATTTTATACCAATATTTCACTGTAGAATTCCGACATGTAGTGGAACATTTAGCAGCTGTTAGTGGGTCTTAATTAGGTGCCTTTGTACACTTTCAGAGACGGCTTTGCAACGGTTTTATCGCTACAAACCTAGGAGGTTGTCGTTTCCATTCTATTCACTGTTCCTAATACTGAGCGCTCATTAGTCCACGCCTTACATACCGATAGGCAGCGGCTCCTGTTTCACAGTCAAACAGGCTCCCAGCCCCTTTACTCTAACGTCTGTCTGAAGTATATGTTTCACTGTTTAAGTTCATGCTGGTGCGCAACACTTAGTATCTTTTTACGCCGCTGCCCAGCTTATTCCGCTGCTTCAGGCCGGTTTCAGAGCTTACTCTGCAACTGTTCTGTCGCCATAGCTTTGGTGTGTAATCCTGACTATTGTCGCTCCCGGTTTCAAATTTGATTTTCTGTTAGTACATTTCACGTCTCTAGATAGCGCGCGGCTCCTGCTTCACAACTAGTCTGGCACGCACCTTTACGCTTCTCCGCTGACATACTAGGATTGTATGTCCCACTGTAGACGCAAAATTTGGAGCGAAACACTTAGATGTTTCTGGCTGTGCTACCTTTATTGTTCGTCTACCCATGGACACTTCCAGAGCTTGCACTACCACGGTTTTCTCCTTATAGCTGTTGTAATTATTGCTGTCTGTTCTACTTCCGTGTTTAAAACTCTCGTTCTGTTAGTCCATGTCTGAACCTAAAATAGCGTGCCGCAACAATTTATTAACACCTCCGAAAGCCAAACTCACTTCCAAGCTGTCCATTAGAATTTTACGTCCCACCGTGAACGTCCACCTTGGATCGGAATACCTAGTATTCTTTGGCGTTGCTGCACATCGTATTTTGCCCTTACGGGCCGTTTTCAGAGCTGCCCCTGAAACCATTTTTGAGCTACAGCCGTTGTTGGTAATCACTTACTTCTCGCTCCGGTTTTTAACCTCCTATTCCCATCAGTCCGTGCCCAGTCAAAGGACAGCGGGCAGTTTGCTCCTCACAATTAATCCGACCCCAGATATTGCTCTTTCCTATTTGCTACCTGACTTGTATGCTGTATTGTAGTTCACCTAGGAGTGGAACCTTTATTATCGTTTTGTGCTTCTGTCTAGGTTTCCGCTAGCCCCGGTCCCTTTCAGAGCTGTCTTCGTAAACGTATCCTTGCCACAGCTGTAGTATATAATTCCTTCTATTCTTCCCGCAACTTCTTTGACACGGTCTCAAACCATCACCCAGATGTTTCTCTAGTATCCGATGACTGAACATGTTACGTTATTCGCCTCATGGGTCGCTAGCCCGGCGTAGAAAATCCACTGGCACTCATAGCTGTTCGAACGATAAGCTCTATCACTTCCGACGGACCGCTCAACCTACATTTTAGTCATATATTCCAATACTGACTACGCCCGTCTGGTTTCTTCAACTAATTCGCCGGTTAATAAAGCTTGATACTTCCGGTTTCCATACAGGACAACTGTTGCACACGCTAGGCCAATGCGGACCGCATTTTCCACTCGCAGGTAACAACTACCGGGTTGCGTACTTGCATGCAAAATAACAGACCTGCTGTATAACCTATACGGTCATTCCATTGCTTTTAACCGGCATAACGCTGCCAAAATTTTTGTATATATGCATCAACCTAGTCCTGCTCAATTTCCTTGGCAGTTTGCTCTTTCCTTTTTTCATTTCTCCCTTATTCTACGGGATTTCAGTATCTGCACGCAACACTTTTGAGGACATAGCCGCGACGCTCACCTGGCCAAGGAATCAACACAGAACAATGAAACCATCCGCGCTGCGCAATCCTACCACACTGAAGTAACCCTTAAAACTAACCAAACCATTAAGTCACCTGAGTCGTCCGACTTCAACAGCTCCACTCACTTGCTGCCGACTCTGAAGAAGACAACCACATAGCCATAGGAAACAAATTAGCAAATCATGACTGCGAATAACCGCGAGGACAATCGGTCAGATGCAACATTTTTAACCTCTTATCACCGGTCGGCAGCGTTCCTGGACTTGGTGGGTATTCGCCCAGCAAGCGTTCACCGTACAAAAGCCACAACTGTCTGTTTAACAACACTGCGACTTGGCGGTTGGGAACATGGCACGCAATAAAGTCACTGCCCCAAACACACATTGGCAAGCTTACCGGCACCACGTTTCACAAATGCTATGCATATATCTACTTTCATACGACTACGCCCACACATTTGATAAATGATATGCCACTATTCGTAAACTATTTGTGCAGCTTTTCCCTCATGCCCCACTCCCCCGACCCGCACTGTGTACACAGCTCCTCGGACTGGTGCCTCACCAACCTACTCCAATTTAATGCTTCAGATTCAGCTTTAGATGGGACTGGGACGATAGGAACATCCCTTGAGTGTACCTTCTTGAGCGGATCGTTTAGCCAGCAAATGATAAGGTGCTAGGAGGTCTTGATATATCTAAAACGGGAAACCCAAACCACACCCTGACCAACCAATTACTGCCCACGTTTCCTGAACCAGCAGTCCCCGCTGTCTAGGTCACGTGAAGTAAGACGCAGAGACAAAATGGGAGGTAAAGAGGAAGGAAAGTTGATTAAATGAAGGATGACACCAATGAGTGAGGAGCATGACAGAATATGAACTCGAAGTTGGAAGATGGATATAAATAAATAAATAGGTATATTTCTAGACCGGCTAGATGCTGCACCCTTAATGGTACAGATTCATCTTTACATTAATCCTATGCTCTTGCATGGAAGTAGTCAAAATACGAGTTTATGTTCCTAGTTGGCAATTGCATATGCGTTGGCATTGTTTGGTGTACAGCTGATAGGGTCGCAGGCGTCTACCTTGAAATTTTTCTGGTTCCTTCGGGTGATATTGAGCTTCTTGTTCTTTTGTTGTGAAAAATTGCGCAGAGGTGTAGTTCTGCCGTTTTTCTTTGGAACAGGATCCCACTCACCACCAGTTCACTTTACATTCATTGCACTTTTTTGGCCCGCTCAGGCGACACAATTGTTGGTGCGCACATGGAAGAAAAACGGGTGGCAGAAATATAAAAGAAACGAAGTTAAAAAATAATTTCGAGAAATGCAGGTGAAAATAAAGAGGATTTGTTAAGAGACATACTAAGGCGGCGTGCTTCACTAGAAAAATACAAATTGACAACAACTATAGCCAAACTTTTCTTGCGCTGATATTGCTGCCGGGCGCGAAATTTCTACCTGAGTAAATCTCAGAAAACGGGAAACCTATCCTAAGACCACAATACTGCGTAACAGCACAAAAATAGGCCACTTAGGACAAGCTTTAACCACTGATTACGTTGAATATAGAAACCGTGCAAAAGGTGCAGTAGTTTGCTAGTTATTCGCCACTGTATGGTGGTCTAGGAATAAGGTCATTATTCTATTTCGCTAAAAATGGCTTGCTGCTTTGCAAGTCGTTAGCAGAAGAAATACAAAAAATGTAAAATAAAGCAGTGAAGCGGTATATGTGCTAAATAGACATAGCTATCCAGCAATCCTCTAACTAGCCCGTAGTACCCTGCAACAACTTGGGACTTCGTATGTGGCCGAAAAGTACACTTTGCAGACCTACATGGCAAATATACGCAAATAAGTGATAATTTTGCTCAAAGCGCTAAAACTCTGGTAAAAAATATTATATCAGCATGGGAATTTATGAGAGCTTATAATTAACCCACGGTTAGAATGCCTCAGCATAAAATTTTCAATGGATACTGAGCCACCTGAACAACTAGGAATATAGAGTTTAGTATTCTTTAAGCCTCTAGGTGGTTCTGAAGTTTATATCAAGGCCGTATGAACCAGGTCTACCCAAGTAACACAGGGGACCTTTCGGATCAGTTGGCACATGTGTAGCACTCTGGAGATTCCCCGGTTGGCCTGTGTAAAATTCCAACTAAACTCATTTCATCGTACACCTAGCAACCGGAGTGGTTTGTTGAACTTATTGCCGAGTTCGAATGCTTGACTTGCTCCTCGCCATTTTTGCTTGGCGCTCGTTCCGGTAGCAAATCGCGACTGCCCCGTGTGTTGTGCATGCTCCGTTCCCCTTGCTAGAGCTTCCGCGGTGTCGTTCCTTTATAACTAGATAACAGGGAATCATTTACTGTACCAATAAAAGTTTCCCTACAACTCGATTTCTTTTTTCGTATCGTTCTCCAGGCTTCCGGCCCGGACGACTCACTAAATTGGTGACCCCGACTCCGGAACAAACTTAGCGCCGGATATTTCAAACATTTCTCCGTTGAGCTCGTTTCCGTTATTTTTCATATTTTTCGGTTTTTTGCATACGATAGCCTGTTTTTGCGTCATTTTAAAGCCATGAAACCTGTAGACCCTAACGTAGAGCCTCTGCTAAGAGTTGTATCTCCCTCTGGGCTACCGGTTTGGGAAGTGGATATTCTTTTGTGGTTCGCTCATCTTGAGGCTGAGTTTTACAACCACAGAATCACTTCCGACTACTCGAAGTATAGCAACCTCCTCTCCTATCCCCCCAAGGTGATGTCAATGCAGATTCGTGAGGTCATCATTTCTCAGACCGAAAACCGCTATGAGGCTGTCAAGGAGGCCACCATCAAGCGTGTTATGCACTATAAGAAAGTTCGCCTGCAGCAGCTTTTTATGGGTCTGTAGCTGGACGACAAACTGCCCTCAACCCTGCTATGAGAGATGCAGCAACTCCTTGCTTCCTCAATCATGAACGTGACGTTACTTCTTGAACTAGGGCTACAGCGGCTACCGAAAAACACGCAAGCGATTCTCACTATATTGAACTCCGTTTCACTCACTCAACTGGCAGATTTAGCGGATCGATTTATTGATCGATCACAGCCACAAGCCGACCCTAGCAAACTTAATGCCGTCCCGTCCCATGGCACTTCTATTACTGGCTTACAGACAACTGTAAAAGCCTTGCAAACACAACTTGCGACACCTGGTCACCAGGTTCAACAGCTTACTATGAACCGTCGTCGTCACTGCCGCTTAAAATGGCCCTTTAAACGTTATAAGTCTAGCAACAGGCAGGCTAGCTGTTGGTACAATCAGCGCTTTGGTACTGCAGCTCACAAATGTGTAAAGCCTTGCAACTTTGCCGAGAAGCAGGGAAACTTCTCGGCCAGTCCGTAAATGCGACGGACGCGACCGGCCAACACCAAAGTCGCTTCATCCGCGTTAGGGACCATCTGCCGGTACCGAGTTTCTAGGTTACACAGGAGCCGGAGTTAGAGTTATACCCCGTAGCCCAGCTGAGGTCACCTTACCATCACCGACCAAGCTGCGTGCAGCCAATGGCACACCAATCGCAACTTTCGGCGAAAGGCTGCTAACTCTCAATTTGGGCCTCCGGCGTACCTTTCGCTGGCCTTTCATATTCACTGCCGTGCCTTATTGCCAACATAGGCATAAATTTTCCTCAACGTTTTGACCGCATCGTTGACGCTAAAAGGAAGAAGCTTATCGACCCTATGACACAGCTCAGTGTTATCGGGACTAGCGCCAACATGTCTGCTACTATTCTCATTTGTGTCCTACCTCAAGCTTCAAAACCTTTCATAGCACTGTACAACAAGCATCCTAATCTCAGTAGCGTCCTGAACGACTTACTTCTTGTGACGTCAAACGTCAAGCCCCACATTTGCACTAAGGGCTTACCTGTTTCGGCCCGCTCTCGAAGACTAGCCCCGGACAAGTTTAAAGCTACCAAGGCGGAATTCGAGCTAATGTTCGAACTGCGCATAATCCGCCCCTCCAAAAGTCCTTGGGCATCACCATTACACTTGGTGCCAAAGAAATCCGGTGACTGGCGCCCCTGTGGTGACTACAGGGCACTGAACAAAGTTACCGTCCCGGATGAACACCCCAGTCCGCACACGCGCGACTTCACCTCAGCTCTAGCTGGTAAGTCTATCTTTAGCAAAGTCGACCTAGTTCGCGCCTACCATCAGATACCTCTCGCGCCAGGCGACATTGCGAAAACAGCCGTCATCACGCCATTCGGCCTATCCGAGTAACTCAGCATGCCTTTCAGCCTCAGCAACAATGCCCAAACTTTTCAGCGTTTCATTCATGAATTAACGCCGGGACTCAAATGCGTTTATCCTTATCTAGATGACATTCTCATCGCCAGCTCATCTGACGAGGAACACCTTCGTCACCTCGACGCTCTTTTTCAACGCTTAACACAGCATAGAGTTACCGTCCGCCCCCATAAGTGCGAGCTTGGCAAGAGCTCCATTGACATTCTTGGCCACCGCATGTCCGCCTCTGGTATCGAAGCTCTGCCAGACAAAATCCAGGCACTGAAGGACTATCCTGCTCCCAGTTCCTTCAAACAGTTACGCAGATTCCTTAGCCTGTTTAGCTATTATAGGCGCTTTATTCCTAACTGCGCGAGCATTGTTCAAACAATGACTGATTTGCTCCGCGGTAAACAACGATCTTTTCATTTTGCAGATGACACCAGACTGTCTTTTGAGAAGCTCAAAACCCCATCGCCAACGAAGCGCTTCTCGTCCATTCAGACACACCTTCACCACTCTCCCTGACAACCAACGCATCCGGCACTGCCGTCGGTGCAGTTCTTCAACAACTCACGGACCATCGATGGATACACCTATGTTTCTTCTCGAAACGTTTACAACCTGCTGAATCGCGTTATAGCACCTTCGGTAGGGCACTGTTAGCTATCTACCTAGCTATCAGACCTTTCCGTCACTATCTCGAAGGTCGACATTTTACAGTTTGCACTGACCACAAACCATTTATCTACGCAGTCAGTGGCGCAACGGACAAGTATTCTCCTAGGGAAGCTAGACACCTAGACAACGTTTCTCAGTTTACGACAGACGTACGACAAGTCTCAGTTGCTCTCAATCCCGTCGCCGATGCGCATTCACGCATTCAGCAGATCACCTTATCGCCTGGCACAAACGTTGAGCTAGCCGCTGTGGCTGCTGCCAAACAAGCTGATCCCGACATAGGTAAGCTACGACGCAACACCACGTTGAAGCTACGCGCAGTTCCACTAGCTTCATTTGGGGGACCATTCTTTATGACGTCTCGCAAACTTCTCCCAGACTCGTAATTCCTACTTCGATGCGTCGACTAGTTTTCAACGCTTTACACAACCTGTCTCATCCCGGCATACGTGCTTCGCAGAAGCTCGTAACTGAACGCTTCGTATGGCCCAACGTCAATCGCGATGTCCGCCTTTGGGTACGCGCATGCTTAGAGTGTCAACACGCCAAGGTATACAGACACAACAAAAGCCCACTTGGCATCTTTCCCGCTCCTGACTCTCGTTTCGCACACGTCCATGTCGACCTGGTCGGACCGTTTCCTCCATGCAAGTGCTACGTGTGCTTCCTCACTTGTGTCGACCAATTCACCCGTTGGCCAAAGGCAATTCCGATAGTCAACTGCTCATCTGAGACAGTTGCGCAAGCTTTCCTAGAAAGCTGGGTAGACCAATTCGGTTGCCCAATGGTAGTCATCACTGATAAAGGACCACACTTTGACGGATCCTTCAGCAACCTGCTCAACGTTCTTGGTTACCAACGTAACCGAACCACCGCATACCATCCCGCAGCTAATGGGATGGTAGAATGGTTCCACCAGCAACTCAAAGCATCACTCTTTGCTCAATCTAGCACCTCCTGGCACGAAGCACTTCCGCTTGTTCGCTTAGGCAAAAGAAACACGAATAAAGCGGAGTTGCACGCCACTCCATCGTCGCTAGTCTTTGGCTGCACACAACGCTTACTGGGTGAGCTAGTCTCACCAAAAGCGCCAACAATCTTAAACTATGGCGACTACGCGGCTCGCCTATCTCATCACATGTGACAGATTCAGCCTGTGCAGCCCAGAGTAGAGAGCTTGCGTACCAAAGTGGACGAACGCTTAACTACTGCACTCACGTGTTCGTTCGCACTGACAGCGTACGTCGGCCACTTCAACCACAATATTCTGGTCGGTACCGTGTCGTACGCAGAAACGACAAGCCGTTTACCATTGATCACAATGCTAAAACTGAGACGATCAACGTCAGTCTCCCAAATGCAGCATTCCTCGACAAATCCAATGCTTCGGTGCAGCAAGCACCTTCACAACCTGCGCCAACACAGCTCGCACCGCAACTTCAGACGAGTTAGTTCGCTCCAGCAGAACCGACAGCACACCTACTAGCCCTACTATCAATCGACGGGGTAGGAAGCTCAACCCTCCAGTTCATTTTTCGAACTTCGGTAGCACTTACTAAATTACGTAGAACGTGACGCTGAAATTTTCTGCTCTTACCATACGTTTAAGAAAATCCACAAAAAAGAGCAAAACGGTTTGAAACTACCAGCAAACAGCAAAGTCATTGGAAAATACAAAAACAGCTGTTCACGTTTTTCGCTTTGCACTCTTTTGTGTATTGCTATGCATTTATGCTGCTTTTTCATTTTGCTTTCCATATACACCGCCAGTGAGTGGCACCTCAGTTTCAATTCCGGTTGTAGCCCCGCACGTCAACTGGAAGTGGAACAAACTTCCTGCTCAACTGCCAATGTGAACGTTACTAACCGTCTTCCCAAAAACAGTTTTACAGTTCCAACACTTTAGGGTGGAGCCCTCTAGGGTCCGATTGCATGGTGCTCCCCAGCTGATGCATCAGGTTTCACAACCTGGTCTTGCAGAAGGCTGGCCTGCGATGGCCGGTCCTCACGTAAATTGAAGGACTGCTTAAACAGTCCCTTCTGGAAGAGTGCTATGTAGAAGTTTGGAGAATCCCTGGTTTGTCCGTGTAAAGTTCCAACTAAACTCATTTCATCGTACACCAAGGCAACGGGAGTGGTTTGTTGAACTTATTGCCGAGTTCGATTGATTGATTTGTTCATCGCCAGTTTTGCTTGGCGCTCTTTTCTTTTGCAACCCGCGTCTGCTCCGTGTGCTGTGCATGCTCCGCTCCCCTAGCTAGAGCGTCCACGTTGTCGTTCCTTTATAGCAAGATAACAGGGAACCTTTTACTCTACCGTTAAAAGTTTCCCTGCAACTCGATCTGTCTTTTCGAATCGCTCTCCGGGCTCCCGGTACAAACGAATCTCTAAACATTTTGACCTGGAAAATACACACATTTTTTAGCTAACCATCGCAAGTTTTATCTCTTCGAACCTAGTTTCTATATTCATGAGGCTGCCCCCAACAGCAGTGAGCTAGAGGAGCCTGTCACTAATAATAATGAAATGAGTATGGGAAAAGTTAATAAAATTTGACAACTTGCTTTGGGGCGTGAACTTCACTTTGGTCTGCGTTGGTGGGACATTACCAACTCTACTTCGTACGATTGCACTTGTTCGAACATGATAGATTGTTATGCCTCATGTGTTGCTGCACACTATTGTGCAACCCTTTGCTTAAGTTCGAGCTATTTCTCTCCAAGTTTAACTTCCGAAGCAAGTTCCCGCGGTGTTCGTCCATGTGGCAATGACAACTAGTACTATACTGTAACGCTGGCTATTCCTTTTGTGGTTTTCCTGGCATGATCTGTTCTAGTACCCTAAGCAAGGAGTCATAAGGTAAATCAGGAGTAGAATAGTAACAAAAACCAGTGGGGGCTGGTCGTTCACCCGCCATTACGCCTAAAGCATGGTACGCTTTGGAGTCAGCTAAAATATAAATAACATACCGGCGTCCAAGATAAGAAAAGTGGTGATGGAAAGTTTCTTGTGGTCCAGCCAGCCAGTGTGACAGGGGCCTCTCTGTCGTTGGTTAGCTTTCGTGCCAGTGAACTGCAATCTGGAAATGCGGGTTTTCCTAGCAAACGCAGTTAAAGAAGAGGATCTGGTTTTCATTATTCCTGTCTACTAGTGTTGCTAATAGTGGAAGGCATTTGTATACCAGATAAAGCTAAATATATGGGGCCAAGAGGATAAGTGGTGAGCAAAATGTCAGATTCTTTGGCCTAGAACCTTTAAAGTGCTCTCTTTGTCAACGATATGAAATATCTATATATTATCTTGCTATTTACATATTGATAGTGGTTGGAAACGGCGGAGTACAGTAGCTAGTGCTCAGCCTTAATGAAAAAGCATCAATAAGGGCCAGCCAGCAACTGCCATCTACGAAGGCACCTAAACGTTCGTCTTAAGCCGACACTTAGACCATTTTAGACACTTCTACTGCTAAGCTTAAGTGTATCAGCAGCAACAAACGCTTTCAACATCTTATGCAAGGCTTAGGTCTAATATAACGCCTTTACTAGGTATACATCAAAGGGCCTAAGCCTAATATTTTTCCACGGACCCAGTGGTCAAGGAGTTGGAAATTGATAAACGTAAAGCTGAAGGCAAAGCATGAAGATGTAGATAAGATGTAAGGTTTGAAATTCGCCTCCACGAGTGGCTTCGTCATGGCCCGCAATACGCTGTATTAGGAATAACTAAGGGTTTGCTAACCTGCCAGTCAGTAGGCTAGGCTGTACTCTTTGTTGAAATTTCAATCAATGACGAAGTGACCATTGAAAAGAGAAGCTGAATGGTTGTGGATACCAATTGTTTCATTCAGTCTCTGGATCAAAGTGTCAGTGAGTGGGCCGAAGCACGTCAGGAACTAATCAGTAATGGCTGAGTACCACTTGCATGCAGCATTCTAATGGTAGCACATATACGGTGCGTGCTACTGATCTGACTGAGACCGTCTGGGTCTTGTGATTGCGGTAATGGATATGTTAAGAAGACAAGGGTCACTGATGGAGACAATTCATGGGGGTTATCCATTATTATCCGTTACCGAATGTTTTTGTGGTGGTGTCTGCTCTTTCCATAGTGCAGGCACAAGGCGGAAGTTTCCTTAGGAGAACTCAATTAGGTCAGGAAGAGCTCCTGGAAGACTAATGTCATCTTGTACTCGGTTTGTTCTTCTTATACCCTAGAAAATTTGTGCGATGGATACCCTTAAATTCTCTCAGGTGATATGACGGTAATGACAATAAATTTGGATGAGTTGTGAGCTCAAGGGGCTCAGATGTCATGCACTACATCGTGGGCGTCCTCAAGCTACATGAGGGCCAGTTTCGAAGAAGTGGTCTTGCGAATCGCAGATAGGGAAGACGCTTTGGATATGGCCATAACATAGGGATCCTTGTATCGCCTTCCTGGATACCTACAAGTTTTGGAATTCTCTTATTCCTTAAGGCAACCTGTTTCATAGGTTCACGTGCATAACTAAAGGAAGGAGATCGCAGTCTCTTCTTTACCTGTAGCGGGGTAATGGAAGGGCCCTTGTTTCAGAGTTTAGATTCAGGTGCGCTCCTTAGTTTAAGCCAAGTGATATTACTGTGCAGCTATGAATTAGCTTACGTAAAAAGCACAGGTTAAAGATAATGCGCCTGTGCCATAGGGGCTGAATTTTAAAGTGTTCGCACCTTTGTCGGTAACTCAGTTTTTAGTGTGATGGAGTCAACCTCTTGCTAAAGCGTCGCTGAGCTTGTTCACGTAGAACACGGTCCGACTTCCGTAGGTTGCTGTATATAAAAGAGCAATATTCCAGCTGTGGCCTGACCTGGCTCTTATAAAGTTCTAGCCTGGCATCTGCGGAGTATAGGTAACGGCGTTTTGGTAATGCTAGTCCCCTTACCCTTGCCACTTGATACTGAACCTGCTGTGCAAAGTTGAGGCACATGGAGTGGCGCCAGCCCAGCTCGGTTGTCATAGCATTCTGTTTGATAGTGCTGCCGTTTATTGTCAGGTACCAGTAGGTATAAAACTTTTGTTGGTCATGACGTTAGATTTTGAGCGGAGAAGGTCATTTTCCAGTGTTCATACCGCGTGTCCAGTGCTTTGAGATCCTCACAGCTACTATTGATTGCGGATAATTCATTACTAGGGGGAAAGACGTAGACAACTTTTACGTCGTCAGCGAAGATAAAGGAGCAACCGTGCTGCAAACTGCTGCAGAGGTCATTGATATAAAGCAAAAATAGGGTCAAGTGAAGGGAAAGGTGCCAGGTAGCTATCCAAGAGTGTCTAACTGACGCCCAAAATCCTTAACCGTTGGCTCACTGACTGCACTTTCTGAAACCGAGTTCCAGCGCTCAATAACTGCGCGATAACCGAATTTTCACCTTACTCCCGTCGGAACGCGGCTTGTGTAGCTTTATGGGATGACCGCGAAGACAAGGGGACCCAGCCGGGCTAACTAACCAACTCAAGTCGGGTCCAACCTTTCCTTTTAATGTGCGGTAAGTAACGCTCAGATCTCTTTGAAGCAGTGGCCAATGCATTGAACACATACCCAAGGTAAGTAGACTCTCGGGGTGCTATTCTCCTGTAACCACCCGACCAATTTGGTACCTACGCCCAAACCCCTCTCGAGCTCCATTCTGTCCCGAACAAGGCAGAGTGGGCAAGCCTGGATGCAATATTCTAGATGGGGCCGAACGAAAGCTAAAAACAGCTTCACAGACATGTCAGCAATAGTGACCCCGAACGAAAGGCGTATTAACCACAGCCTTCTGTATCCCGCGCTTGCGTTCTACTTCCAGTCGTCACCAGGATGCGAAGACGAGGAATGGATGACGCCTAAGGCCACTTGGTTGGAGACAAGGGGATTATGACCGCACCGAGCACTATCGCGAAGGCGGAAAATTTGATCCAATACGAATGACGGAACATTTAGCCGAATTAATGAGCAGTAGCCAAAAAGTAGACCGAGGCCAGTGTCCGTCCAGGGCATGCCGATTGGCCTTGAAACCCCAGGGATATTTACAACATTCCATGGCTTAAGGTCATCAACAAAAATAGCGATGATACCCGAAGCTCTTCGGAACGATTCTTTACGTAGATATAGAACAGCAGCAGTCCAAGTAACGAGCCCAGTGGGACACCGCTAAAGACCGCGTGCCTGTTCCTCTCTTGCTCTTTTCTCTGAGGTTGTGAACATCTTCGAGCTCCGGGATTGAACTGAAAAACTGCCTCCGTCTGAGATGGGACGAAATAACCAACAAGGACTTACCTGGACATGGCTTCACTACAAAACCGACAATCTGAACCAAACCCCTCAACCAGCGATGTCCAGTGTGGGTAGCTGGACACGAATTCCTCACACTAAAGAAAATATACTTAACCAGAGTAGGTGAGAAACCGTACACTGGAAACTCTAATTGTCTTCAAAATCATACTTCCCCTCAACGTCCACCTCAACGTCCATGTTGGATGCTGACTGCCATTTGTCTGACCAACAGAGAAGCCAGTCGGTTGCGAATAACTGCATGAACAACTGCTTCAAAAGCAGCTTTGCTAGTTGTACATGACTTTTCATAGCAATCGACGACAGTGTTTCAGGACGTGGTGGGTTTTGCCTCGCAACTGTCCACCCTAAAAAAGCCACAAAAGTCCGTTTACCAACACTGACGTGGCGAAGGTGACGCGCCACTGAATAAAGTTACTGCCCACTGTTACACACTGGTATATCGCCTAGCCATTTTTCAATATATTACTGTCGCGTACAACAAAGATACTCCCAGTCTTCATCTACTGTTCCCACTCTACTGACCGTACTTTTGTATTTACTTTAGGCACACTTGAAACCACCTTATTGGCACTTCACTGATGACATTGCTCCTCCTGAGTGCTTCGAATGTTTCTGCAAATCATACAACATTTGGCTAAGGCCAAGTAAATGCGTTGCAACGTATCTGTTGCGCAACATTATCGCTTGTAAATTTTGATCATACCTGAGGTGGTATGGCTCGACGAATTCGAAAATAAATTATGTATTTATGTATTTATGTAACGGATAAGCTGCGACCAACACGTACTCCCTGTTCTCTTCCCTGCAAGAAGGCAGACATCCAGTGAATGGCGCGGCCAGATACGCCGTAGGAGTTCAGGTTTTTTGACAGCCTCAAATGAGGTACCTTATCAAATGCTTTCGAGCAGTCGACGGAAAGCACAAAACGAACGTGGCCATTGCCCACTGCCTCAGACCAAACTTCACGTGCAACCGAAAACTCGTCAGACACTAATACCACATCCGAATCTGTATTGTGCACTACTGAGCTGATTAAACCTACCTAGATGACTATACGGTGGGTCAAGTTTGGACTACACGTTGCGTGAGTGGATTGCGACGCGTAACCTCAAGGTAATTGACAGTGCTTCAGCTTGAAGTGAAAATTAGTCAATGCGATCACTGGGACGGTACTCAAAGCAGATGGAAATTGGGGGCTGCCCGCCCGAGAACAACGCTCCAAATGAAAGTGAACCAAACGCTACGTGGCTCTGTGTGTATGACGAGCAGAATATCACAGTGCGCTGTCCTTGGGCCACGACTATACAAGCTCTACCTAAAAGACCTCCCTGCAGCTCTTCAAGCCTACTGCGCGGTCTATAATGATGGTCGCAAGCAATGGTCAGAAGTTGCTGGTCTTCAGGACGTGTACAGAATTCACACGCGCTGCATCAGCTACCCGATTGCTTCGTCAATCGGCGACTACCGATTAACTCTGATAAAGGTGCCGTTCTTCCGATTGGTATCCCGGATTCATTCGGTGTATACCATGTTGGCGGATATCTTCTGAAGAATATTACGCACGAGAAGGATCTGGGGGTATCGCCTCACGTTAAATTAGAACTTCTCAAAACCCACTGAGAAAGGTCGCCGCCGCAAACAGGATGATAGGCGCTCTACGCAGGTCGGTCACCCGTATCACTCCGGCAAGTTTCAGAACCCTGTTCACATCACATCTCCACCCGATATTGGAGTATGGGCTTCCAGCTACCTACTCTCTTAAAACATGTATGCGACCTGCTAGAAAAAGTTCAGCCTCGTGGCTAAAAACCAGTCATGGAGTTTCGATGGTTTGCTTAACCTCTTCGACTCCAATAGCTGAACATATTCTCCATGGATTATCGTCAGCACTGTGGAGCTTCTATCAACCCCTAACGGTTGCTAATTGGAGAAGTTGGGTGGGAGGTACAAAAGCAATATGCAATATACTTGGATAGCTCGACACGAGACCAAAGTGGAAGGTGTAAAAGAGCCGAATACTTCGCGTCTGTCCAAAGGCTGCTCTGTTAATTGGTGTACTGAATTATTGGAACAGCTTGCCGGAGATCATTGCTGATTCACCGACAGCGTCGGCCGGTGGCCGGATGGTATGCGCCTCTGGTTTGCAGCCATAAGTTCACCGGTTCGAATCCGCGTAGGGGTGGGTGTACTGGCGGTATATTCAGCCCACGCGCGACTGGTGGTGGTCGCGTGGCAGCGATGCGCCGTTACGGTGTACCGCTGGCGATTTACTTAACAATACTTATCGACAGAGGCAAGTTTCAAACAGCTGATTGCCTGCCACCTGATGAGCAAGGCAGGGCGCTGCTGCTCCAAAGGGAACGGCCAGGATCTCCAGAGGAATGCTGCTTCGCAGGCCCGTTGCGTCAAAGCTGCACTGAAGTGGTATTGAAGGAAATAAAGTCATCCCTCATGCTCTACACAACACTGAAGGTTGAACATTGCGAATACTTTTACGATTATAGAGCTTTCCTCTGTGAATACTGCGGGGAAACTCCTCCGTCTGGCCTACTATACCTTCGAGTCTTTTAGGTGCAATTCTCGTGAAGAAAAGTGTTTGAATAGACACCCTTGAGAAAATTTGATTATAGCTAGATTTTTCTTTTGGGAGATATGACGTGGACTGTGCAAAAGATGTCACCTCACGTTCAAACGCCGTCCAACGCGAACTCTGAGACAGATGGATGCATAAAGTTTGTTGTAATATTGATAGAGCTCTTTGCCAATGTCTTCATAGCACTACCTTTAAAAGCGTTAACTTTAACCGCAATGGGAGTCTAACATTGTTCAGCGACAAGGAGCTTCTGACGAACCTTTTTAACGTACATACCGCATCCGGCAAGGCACCTCTAACTCGGACAGAGAGACGCCTATCTCCTCAGTGTGCCAGCACTCGTCTGGGTATTCCACACCAAAAGGCAACTGAAGACGGACATCCTCTACCACGTTGGAGTCAACAACCATGCCAAGTGAGAACGGGAATAGGCTAATGCATAAGCACAAGTCCTATGCCGCAGTCGCGAGAGCTAGCACTTCAGCAACAGCGAGGACAAGCATAGCTGGTAACAAAGTCTCGAAGCAGAGCTCCTCACGGCCCAAGCCAGACTCAAACACCAAAAACGCGGAAGTAAAACTCGTCCTAAATAGGGTATCACAGCTTGAGGAACTGGTCACCTAAACGAAAGGCCCACCAAAGCCAGCATCACTAGAACGAGGCAAGCCGCCTGCTCGCAACCGCTGCTTAATAATCACAAGCTTCCCAGAATCCAACAAAGAAGCTTCAGCTGAAGGGATACTCGACGACCAAGCCTTCCTTAAACGTATGGTCGCCATATTGTTTGATGACGGTGAGCAAGGGATAAAACTACCCTCTGTTTTTCGCCTTGGCAGTAAACAAGAGTACCCAGACAACTTGCTTGCTTTGAAAACCGTCTGTCAAGATGAACCAGAATGCCAAAACATCCTGAAACGGATCCCGCGCCCCAAGGGGGGAGCTTCTAGGTACTGCACGACCTATCTCCAGAGGACCGGGTCGGAATGGGGCAAGCTGTCTGCAGGCTGCGACCCCAAGGCGCAAAGGGAGAAACAGATCTACACCTAGTGGATTTTGGCGTAGTTAAAAAAACGCATAGAGCTCGAGGTTGGCCAATCCTTCTGCCAGGAACTAGGACATAAAGAACGGACTACTGGTAGAACTCTCAAAGGTGAGCAGCCTTAGAAACAAGCTAGAGGAGATTCCACTGCTTATTTCTGAACAGAAACCGAACTAATAAATAACTAAATAAATATTTTATTCTCGACTATTCGAGGCACGCCCATGGAAGTATGAGCAGGTATGTGCAAATGTACAAACATTATATGGTAACTGTAAAAGTAACAGTAGCAATTGGTTCATATAACTAAATGAATAAATAAATAGTTTATTTTCAAATTCATAGAGACACACGAATGCAGGCGTGATCAAGGTTTATAGGCAGTTGTGTACTACGACGATACTTCAGGTTCAATCGTGTGTAGTTGAAACGGTCAAGGCACTATAAGTGCGATGAAACGGTGCATGTAGACGGAGAGTAACATACGCTTGCATGGTCTGCACTGAAACCTGGATATCATCTTATATATCTGATTTGGAGGTTAATATTTCAGGATATCAGCTATTCGATGAAATTGCTTTCGTGGGAGATCTGGAGGCCGAGTAACCCTCCAACAAAGAACGACCCCAAGGCCCACCTAATCGAACCCGATTGGGACAAGAATGATAGGTCAGAAATGCCATGGAGTCGAATGCATGACGGATACAAATAGCTGATGGTCGGATTGGTCTACAGAGCACCTGCAGAACCTGGCTGACGCCTGTTATGCTCAGTGCGAACCTACAGCAGGGGCGCAAGCTGTCTCCTTATGTGTGACTTCAAGATCCCCGACATAATTTGGGACCTACTTCATAGTGAGCTCCCACCTGCTTCCTTCACAGTCGAGCTCCTTAATACCGTTCACAAGTGCAACCTGATACAACATGGATTGACACCAACACGGATGGTCCCTGGTCAGACACCGAAAATTCTCCACCTGGTTCTCACTTCGGCCCCACTGCATGACACCGATCTAACGATCCTCCAACCTCTTAGGAAGAGTGCTCACTGTACGGTCTCCTTTTCCTGGACGCTACACCTCCCAATCCACGGTCAGGAGACACTGCGTTGAGGTTGCTGGCGCAGGACCAGCCCAGGTTAAGAAGGGCCGCAAGTAACATAGACTGGAGTATTCCACAATGCTTAGAGCTTGCTAACGCCTGGGAGCGCCTACGATCTGTGATGATGCGACTCATTAAACACTGTTCAAAACTGTAGGAGCAGTCCACCAGCTATAATACTCCCATAGATAATTAAAGAAGTAAGACCCCTAATGAAAAAATGGCGAAATCTATGGCACCATTTCAAGTGCAGAGGACTGACATCAAGCTACTTTGAGTAGCAAATTATCAGAAACCTATGCACCCTGAGAGAAAAACAACAGGCTACAATAGGAACATGGACTGCCCATGGAATCGCAAACTTGTCTCAAGAAACATTTGGCCTACTTGAAGAGAATTGCCAAAACGGGAAGTGAAATCCCCGCTATATCCTCCTCTAAGGAATGTACCGTACTCTACGGCGATAATGAAAAAGCAAACCTATTGGTTGCTCAATATTCCTCGGTCTAATCTTTGCAGTCTCCGCTGCTTAACAACTGTTTGCCAGCACACTACTCATCATAGGACGAAGTTGAATTAACCCCAAGTAATCACTAAGTTACTCTTCGAACTGGACCCGAACTCCTACCAGGCCCGGACGAGTTGCATCCCAGATCCCAGAAAACGATCGCTGTGTACGTCGCCGCCCCTCTCTGCCAAGTGTTTCTGCAATCCCTCGAAGTCGGTTGCTTACCCACAGGCTAGAAAGCAGGTACCGTCCTGCCCAAATGAAGGGGAAACCAACACGACCCAGTTAACTACCGGCCCATATGTCTGCCATCAGTCGTATGCAAAACCAAGTGCGCTCTGCAGCTAAAATGTGTGTTTCTAAACTTCATCTCACCAGCGCATCACGGCTTCGGGAGAGCACGCTCATGCATCACTAACTCATCTCCAGGGCAACATGGACAGAAGCCATAGATGCCCGAAAACAGGTTGACTTAATATGCATTGACTTCAGTAAAACCTTTGGTAAAGTGCCACACGTACGACCGCGAAATAAGCTCTAGGTAATTAACATTACAGGCAATATTCTCTTTTGCATTGTCGATTCCTTAAGCTCTAGGACAATGGGCGTCAACGTAAACCAAACCCTTGCTGCTCTAGTGCCCATGACTAGTGGCATTCCCCAAGGATCAGTGTTTGGACCAGTCCGCTTCAAACAGTACATTAAAGGGCTGCCAACTGCACTTCAAACCGACTGCTTGATCTACGCCGAGGACCTCAAGCTGTGGCCAAAAGTATCCAGCCTTGAGGATGCTGACAGATTAAATGGGGCTCTAGACCAGCTACACGTGTGGTCCATCAAACGGGAACTATCAGTGAACCGAGCTAAACGCTCTGTTCGCCCAGTGGGTAGCACTAAACCTTACGGTGCAAACCACATTGGTGGGTTTCTCCTCAGAAATATCACCCACAAGAGGGATCTCCAGATTATCATAACTTCTGAGGTTAGAACGACGCCGGATACGTTGAAAAAGATGGCCACTGGAAGGAGACTGGTGGTAACTTAAGAAGCGCATTCGCTCGAATGACTCCTGAGATTGTTCCACTTTTGTTCACTTCGTACGTCCGTCCTGTCTTAGATAACGGTCTACCGTCTATTCATCCGCTCTGCTAGAAAATGTTCAGCGATATTCATCGAAAGCTGTTCTGGGGCTTAGCGATCCCTTGTACCCAATTGGGCTCCCGCAGCTAAATGTGTTCTTCCTCGAGCTCCGCCGTCGCAGGGGTGATCTCAGCTACACTAGGCGCATCCTCCGAGGAAAACTTGGAGAGTAGTTAGAACAATTCAACTATTACTATTCAACCATTACTATGGCTCCCTGAATTCTTGAAGGACATTTAGAGTCAGGGTTGGGGAAGCGAGTTCTAGTGTTGGCCATGCCTACAGCGGTGTCATCCAAGGTTCGGTTCTGGGTCCATTGTTGTTTCTTAGGTTTAAAATAACCTGGATCCCCTTCTTGAGGATCCCTGCTATATCTTTGCAGATGACTTGAAGCTAGTCAGTAGGGGAAACAGAGCGACATTGGCTAAGGACATCATCACGGTGGTGAATTGGTCGAGCCAATGGGGTCTACCTCTAAAGGCCAATAAATGTCAACTATTGACCAACAATGGCAGCGGAATTGCAGTTCAGTCTCCTGCAGGGTTTCTGTCATTGCAGTGTATTGATGAAGCCCGCGATATAGGTGTCATCGTAGCGAACCATTTTAAGCCTTCAGCACAGTGTCGCCATGCAGCCAATAAAGCGCGACACGAGTTATTTAGTCCAAGTAACACTAAAGCAGAAGTATTCTTGCCGTTATATAAGGCAGTTGTTAGGCCACATCTGGACTATTGTGTTCAGGCCTAGGCGCCGTACCTCCGAAGTGACGTCATTTGTATAGAAAAGATTCAGAAATTTGCGACCAGGATGATCGAAGGTCAACGAGGGAAGTCGTACTAAGGACAGCTAATTAGCTTGGGATTATTTTCCTTGGAACGGCATAGATTGAGATGGGATTTGATAGAGGTGTTTAAGATCATTAAGGGACTTAGTGGTACTAGTCCCACCCATATGTTTGAGTTGGCTATGTCAGACGACTAGCGTGGGCATCGCCTGAAGCTCAAACCTCCTGGAGCACAATTGGACATCAGGGCGAAGAATTTCACGAACTGAGTAGTTAATTTCTGGAATAAACTTCCTTCTGATTTCGTGGAGTCTGAGACTGTAGAAGCCTTCAAAAGGGGCTTAGATGATTGTTGGTCTATCCTTTTCCAGAGATATTGTATTTGTACTGGAATATATAGTGGATTTTGGTGCTGGCATATGAAAGTGCAGAGATTGCTTTTGTTCTTGCTTCATTCCTTTGCAGAAGCAAGAAGCGGCAATCCAACGTCGAAGTGCCGGGCGCCGCTTCACTTAACGGCACAAGAACTCGACGCTCGTTAGGCGGAAGCCTCCATCGTCCGTTTGACCTGACCTGACCTGACCTGAATTCCTCCGGCCTAACACTGACTATTCCACACGAGATCACATATAGAAACTAGTTAAGCAAAGAAGACACAGAATTCGCATGGACGTCACCCTATCCACTAGAGTGATGAATGATTGGAACAGCCTACCGGAAGAAATTGCAGACGCTCCATCCGAGGATAATTTCAAGCTGCTGCTAGACAAACATTCGCGGAGAATGCTGGAATTATGCGGCTGCCACTACGATAGCGGCAAACTCTCGGGGCACGTCGTAATGCAATGACACGCATCAAACTCAGCATGATACGGAATCGATGGGGCTTGCAACGCATTTCCTTCCTGTTCTCTACAACTCATTGAATTTAATGGACAGTGTAATAAATTTGAACAAATCGCGTTTGTTCTGTAATACATTACAACATGCTTTGCCTTGACTAGAAGTATCAACCAGCTTCGTTAATAAACACTACGCGCAAGCATTGCAAACTTAACGGACCGTGTTATCGTTATCCGCAGTCCCTAGTTTCGCTGCATCGGCGTGTCTTCGGATAAATGCACACCACGTTATTTGGACTTTTAGCATGCATTCCGTAAGCAGAAAGGTGTGTTTCCTACTGTATCTGTTTTATTTGCACTGTATTTTTGACACTAATATTGCGTTTCTATTTACCTGAATCTGTTTAGGCCTAGCGCCTATCAATACTACGATTTAAAGTGCTGCATGTTAGAAACCCCTTTTGTATTGCATGGGGTCTCATTGAGTTCATTCGTGCTCACTCGTCAAATTGGTGTTTAGTGTTGGGGGACTTCAATTTTTCAAACTTCTACTGTGGTGATGCTTCAGGGGGCTTTGGCATTGATCTAACTAGCGTTGCATGATTGAGAAAATACAGAGGCGTGGTACCGAATCGATCTCGGCGTTACGTGATATATCGTAACTTGCCCGTCTACAGCAGATGAATTTTTATTTTTGGTTTATCGTTGTCACCGGAGTGACCTAGTTTATACCATGTGTATTCTTAGGGGAGAATAGGGGACCGAGTTGCAACAATTCTTCCAGAGCTTCACGCGGGGACAATTGGAAGCTGTCTAAGCCGAAGACTCCGTCCAGAGGTCACTCTATCCACTCGAGTGGTGAACGACTAAAACTCCCTACTGGAGCATGTTTTCAGTGCGTGCAGTAAGCAAAGTTTTAAGAGCCTGTTGGACCTCCATTTTCTACGTATGCCGAGATCGTCGTGCTTTCGTTCCATGCGTAACGGCCCATTGTGAATGCTGTTTCTTAACGTCATGCATTGTCCCTACTCTGACCGGGATGTGCTGAAGTTGATGATGGTTCCCCTTCTGTTTTCTACAATTCAGTGGTCGTTGTTACATCGGGATCATGACAGCTAAAATCTTCGTCAGACTATTTCCGGCCTTTGTAAGGCCCCATTTGCAATACTGTGTACAGTCTTGTCCCACCTCCTGTTCCTGACAGCATGGCAATTAAACGTGTCTTGCGGTCCGGCACGAAAGTGGTGAATGAGTTAAGGAAGCTGACTTACCTTGTGAGCCTTCGTAATTTGGATGTTTCCCATGCATTACAGGTGACTTCGGGACGACTATATCCTTACATATTGCACACTAGTGGGTCGGATTGGTCCTGATTTAACTGACTGTTCCTCCCAACTCGAGTGCTAACCCTTCGTGGTCACCCATTAAAGTTGCATAAATCCCGATCTGATCGGGTTGAGGCAGCTTCTCGGTTATCGCGTAGGATCATGGTTCAGTGGAATGCGCTGCCCGCAGAAGTTGTAATGGCACCGACGGAGAAAAAGTTTGAACATCGAATTAAAGCTGTCGCTCTGCAGTTTACTATATTCCCCTTTTGCCTTAAACTTTTAATCCCCTATTACGGCTTATTTATCCTTAATTAATTATCATTTGCATCTCAAGGTTACTTGCGTAATTTGTCAAACTTGTCTTCCCCTTATTTCCTTTCGTTTGTTTGTTCACGTGGCCGGCACAGCAGGGTCTGCTAGTGAATGGCACGTGGTTCTTCTACGGTTGACCATGTAGATCATGTGTGTTCACCTGGCTCCCCTTTGGGAGATCCATCTACCGCATTTCCTGTTTTCCCAACCACTATTTTGAAAGTGGAACATTCACGGATATTCCTACTTTTCCTGCTCCACTTAACTCGAAATTACATCAATTTGTTGACCGGCCAACAAGATTCATGGCAGGTCGAAATCCGTCACTGTTGGATCTGGTCTTCGCCAACTCGATTGACTGTCAGAGACCTTGAATAAGGTACACCTCTGGGTGCTAGTGACCATGCATGCTTGTCATTCATTTGCGCTCTCTATTGAGTGTCCAATGACTGCACCATCCTAAAACCCAACATATGGCGTGCTGCTTTTCAAAGACACGACTTTACCTTTCATTTCGGAAATGGATGATGTTCAGGCATCCGGGGACTTCAAATTCTACTTATCTGAGTTTTCTCTCCCTCACATCAGTTTCTGGGAGAAATGAAACTAAAGCAAAGCCACCCTGGTTTGATTTTGCGGCGCGTAAACTACTTAACAAACGAACAGACGTTGGCGTGCTTATGTCTCTGTTCCTTCAGCATGCCGCTTTCAAAAGCGCCGTGCCGTTCGAAATGCCTGCAGGCAATTTCTGCGTCGTGCTCGGCTACAACATGAAATCGGGCTTTCCCGTACAGCCTCATCAAATCCAAAGTGCTTTTTTGCTTACATCAAATGGTAAACCAACATGAACTCGTCCATCCCGGTGTTGTTCGGTGCTGACGGCTCTGCTGCTGTCACTGATCTTGATAAGGCTTCGTTTAGAGAACAGTATGTAGGCGTATTTGTTCGGGAGTCCCACCTGCCTCATATTAGTTTAAAGGTTTAAGTTCCTGTAGACGCTTATCTGGAGGTGTATATACCCGAGACTCTGGTGCTCAAGCTTCAACGAGAGTTAAATCCTACTGCTACAGGAGTGAACGCGATCCATCCCAGATTGTTGTATGAGCTATTAGATGAGTTTTACTGTTTAATTACAAGATTGCTTGCGAAGTCACTGCACAGCTGTTCTGTGCATAACGACTGGAAAAATGCTGTTGTGTGCTCGTTCATAAAAAACGTAACAATCACTTATCTGAGAACTATAGACCTGTTGGCCTAACCAGCGTGTTACTCAAGTTGCTGAAAAAAACTTGGGAAGAATACCCATTGGAAGCCACTTGAGTGCATTTAGGTTGCTCAGTTCCTCACAGCATGGCTTTCGTAAGAACTATTTTTGCCTTACCAACTTGTTAGTAACCCGCGAACATTGGCTCGAAGCGGTTGATCAAGGAAAAACACTGGACCTATTGTTCACCGACTTTACCAAAGCTTTCCGTATTCTCGCCTTTTATACAACCTGCAGACCTATGGTATCTCCTGACCAATCTTGCAACGGATTTCGGTTTTTTTAACCGGAATGAAGATCTGTGTTCCTGTGGGTTCTAGCCTGTCCTTAAAGTAGTGTGTTAGCAGCGGTGTCCCGGCGAACTGGGAGTACCTTCATTTAGTTTCGCGGACGACTTAAACTTCTGGTTCACAGTGAATGAACCTGGTAACTCACTGGCCCTACGAGGGCTCTAGAGATTATGGGACTGGTTTGTCTTGCGGCACTTACCTATAGCTCTAAATATACAGTTTTGCGAGTAGAATTTATTGACCTACCGACGCCTTATCTACTTGGGGGTAATGCAGTGTCACGGTTGCTATTCCATTCTTACCTAGATGTCTTGCTGTCGTCTAATTTAAGGTTCAGTGTACGTTATATGGCAGCTACTCGCAAAGGCCTCAACACGTTGTGGATGTTCCGCAGCTCATTCAGGGTCCTAAGAACCTAAATGTTCACTGCGTAAGGCTTGTTTCCTTGCCTCGTTCGGGACAAGATGGCTGTTGAACGAGTCTTACGGTCGGGGACGAAAACCGTATTTCAGTAAGGGAAGCTGTCGTGCCCCGAGCTGGACATGTTTTCCTTATACTACAGGCGTTTTCGGGGTGGCCTAGAACTCACCTATCACATTATAACCGGTCAGATCGGACCTTATTTTTCTGGACCGTTCTTTTCCACTGCGGTGCCAACTTTTCGTGGCCATCCACTGAAGTTGCACAAATTCTGGTCGAATTGGGTTGGAACTGATTCTCGGTTATTGCGCATGGTTGTAGACTCTTGGAATGCGCTGACCGCGGAAGTTGTGATGGCATCAACGATGAAAGAGTTTAAGCATCGACTTGACGCCGTTGATCTGTAGTTTAGCACTATACCCTTCAAACCTTAGCTTTACTCTTCTCTGTTCCATCCGCATTCAAAAATTGTTACATTCCTTGTTCCGGCTTAACTTGTCTTCGTTCTTCCACTTCCACTTCACTTTACGTGGCCGGCGCAGCCGGGAATGCCAGTGCAGGACACGTGGGCACTTTTGGTTGACTTTGGTGTGGGTCGTCCGTATTTATTTGGCTCCTTGCAGATCTTTCCACAAATTTCACTCTGAGATCGACCACGTTTTACAAAGTGGAGCATTCACGGGATTCTCCTACTGTTCCGGTCACAATTGAACATGATTTGACCGACATCCCATCACCATGCCTGTACATACGGACGACCCGCCGTCCCATTTGGGTGTTTTTGGTTGATCGCAGAAGCAAAAATTAACTATGAAGGCAAATGATGTGGTATGTCCAGATGTTTTTAACTTAGAGTATCCATTAGCACCACCGTCCAATTGGGACGACCGGTAGCCCAAAAATTGACCACTCAGAGAGCTCCGACGATCACTCCAGCCGACACTTTTGGGTACCTCGTACTATGCGCGTTAGTATCGGAGTGTTTATTTTAATATTCCTCCAGGTCGGGAGTTCTATGTTCTGCCGTAACCGACTTGATGGTAGACCGCGATGGGCTTGATGACTCGCAATGGAAAACTAACGTAGGTGGCCGGAAATCATATCCCAATCATCTAGTATAAACTAATGTAAACATAACGTATTGATTGCCTGTTGTCCAGCCGACATCATAAAGTGGTCGGATAACTGAGAGTCGACCGGAGCGCAGGACGAAGGGTCCGCAGTCAAGGTCTCGCCAGGCAGCAAAGCGGTAAGTTTCAAACATTGAGTCCTGCGTTACACTTTTTGGCACTACGTCCTCGTTGTGAACAGTTACTGATCGCTCACGGATGTGGGAAAGAAAATAAAGTGGTTTACGGCGTGTGTAGTAACCCCATTCAGGCTTTATGGAGGGGAGACCACCTTACATGTGTGACCACAGTGTGTGATGTTATCAGGTGACATGATTTCTCCATCAGCGGTAGAAAGTAGGGGCAACATAACGATCTCGAGCTTCTTTACAATGTGCGATACAATGAACTTTTCCTCAAACAATTTATTAATGCTCTGGCCATCGCAGAGTATACCGTATATTACCGAATATAAGCCGATGATTTTTGGACAATTTTCGTTTCTGTAGAGGAGGGTCAACTTATATAAAAGCTATACGGAATTTGAAGTCATGCAAAATCCACCGAGGAATTCACTGCACACCACTGCCCTTATCTTTCCTCAGTACCACTTGCAATTGACGGACGGTATTCCAGATGGGGATATGAAGTTCCTATAACTGGACATATTACTTTTGTGTCGAAAATTCTCGGTGTATTTCACATTTGACGATCGTGACGGATGGCAGTAGCCAATCAAAAGCGCTTAAACTTTCTGTTATGCCAGGCCATCCGGTGCCTTAAAAGTACAACGTTGTCTCACACCCCTCACCGTGAACTTCACTTTCCCTCACTGCTCTACTGTGGTTCATATGCCCCCGACTATGCCAAGCGGCCTGTCTGACACACCTACTCACCTTAACCTATATTATCGACTGCCTTGCATGTTTCATGTGGCCTAACAACCGCTCAGTACACTGTTCGGTGTGGTAAAAGTCTGTTCTGACGTTCCGACGCTCCACTAACCGGGATAATAACACATTACGGTTATCACAACTGACCAATAGTAAATCAGGTTTCACTTGAATACACTCAAGTGAGAACAGGTAATGATGACGTTAAAATCGTGGAGAAACAATTTCATTTCTCGTTTGCTACTTTTTTAAGGGTCGACTAATACAGGAACTAGTGACTTTGAAGAAATTTGATGTTGTCAAGTTTTACCGTCGACCTGTCTATTGATGGGCTTATTTTCGTTAATATACGATAATAAACGGCACCGTCTACTGCATGGAATAGGGTGGGTAGCGGTTTAGATGCTTGTCACCCTTGCTTTTCACCCTTATCGTCCCGTTTCAACTTCACTTTCATCCCCTGTCTTCAACCTAATTCCTGGCCCTTCCCCATCTTGGTTCAGTGATTGTTTATCTTCTAGTTTCGACTCACGCAATCGGGGGCGTCGCTCCGGTCCAATTGACAAGTCCATGTCCAGCCAAACGGAAAAGGTCAGTTCATCTGTTTCTTTTTGGAGCCCTCGACCGTCGCTACTACTGGCATGCCTCAGTTTGCGCATTTTGTTGCAGATTGGCCAACAGGCAGTTCTTGCCCGAACACTGGAGAACGTATCAATCGATATCTGCTGCTTATCATAGACTCGCCTGCAGAATTCGAGTTATGTTATTAGCCTACCATCCTAAACGTACGATACTGGCGGTATTTTCTTAATGCGCCTGTCTAGAGGTGACGCGGCTTCAAATACCGGTCATGTCAGTGTGGGCATTGCTCTTGGCCACCGGTCTGAATATGCCCTGATCAATTGGACCTTGATGAATAGCCGGATGTGCACTGTCAGATTGACTGGCTCATTCAACACATCGAAGTCGCGTGCGGACAAACGCTACTTGTTTGTCATTGCGGCCTACGTGCCCACACCTTGTAACGCTAACTCCGTGAGAAATGACTCCCATCATCAATTGAACGCACTTCTCCGTTCCTGAAAGAGTACAGATACTGTAATGCCTGCTGGTGATTTGATGGCCCAGGTTGGAAAACTGTCCACTAATGAGCTTCATCAGAGCAACCAACACGGTGTAGGCTCCCATGAGCGGTTGCTACACTAGTATATGGATTCTCGTCTCTTCCTCGCGAGACAATTTCTGGCATAGCACCCATCGGAAGGTAACATTGCGCCCAGCAGCCTCGAACCAGTCATGGAGGCAAATCGATCACATTGCGATCAGTTACCGCTGGAGTGGCTGTGTTCAAAACTGTTGCTCGATTTGGACTACGAGTTTAGACTCTGACCACTCACTTGTTTGCGCCTACCTTCAGGTGCGTTTTGGTGGATGTCCGCAACGGCACTGAGTTTATAGATGCTTTCCAATTGGCGAAGTCAGGTGTTCTGAACGCGTATCAAAGTACGCTGTCGTCCGAGCTGAGTAAACGCTCACTGAACACAGTTGCATATCACTGGCCGCATATCCGCCACTGTTCCTGGTAACCGTCGGGTTATTCCGTCTGATACGAGAAATGGGCAGCAAGAGACTTGGTGTTAGCGAGACAACATGCAACGAGAGTAGACAGTCGATCCGCAGCTTGTTGAAGCACTGTGAGCGTTGGGCCGAACACATTAAGTTGCAGTCCAATCAGAGATGCCAGCTTCACCATCAATCAATGATCACTTTACTCCGTGGGCTGTCTCCCTGTATCGGCCGTCACACGCAGAAATCGATCGTGTGATCAGACGGCTGAAACTGAACAAGGCCGCCGTAGCAGATGACCTTCCTCTAGCCCTTTTCATAATCGGGGACCTTGCACTTTTGGACGATCTACATAACTTACTATTGAATCTATGGGGGCGTGATTCTGTCCCAACAGACTGGTGCCGCTCCGTTATAGTCCAAATATTCCAGGGAGATTCCTGTTCTGAATGCGGCAGTTATCGAGGAATCAATTTGATGTTAATTGCCTCTAAGTTACTTGCCTCTGTCATCCTTCACAGACTAACTAGCACCCGTGAAAGCCAGCTGTGTTAGGAGCAGGTTCTGTTTCGTGGAAATCAAGGCTGCATTGACCACATGTTCACAGTGCTTGCAGAGTGTTGCTCACGTCTGGTGGGAACGCTGGGTGAACAATGCCGTGGTCCGCCAGTTGGTTTTTGGCAGGAGACCTTCTAGTGCTACACTCGTATGTTTGCTGAATCCTAATCGCTTATGTTGGTTAGGCCATGTCCTCCATAGGTCTGTTGACCGGCTTCCACGGCGGACATTATACGCCGTGGTTGCACCAAATTGGATGAAACCGCGAGGTGGCCGATCCATGACGTAGCATAGAGGCTTGAAGAAATTGACTGAGAGACTTTATCAGGCTGATGCATGCCGTCTTCCTGGAAGGGCGCTTCGGGATGGTCCACACCAATGGTTAGAGACCGTATCAGATATGCACTGTCACGCAGTCAGGGGCGTTTCTGCATTCGGTTTCTTGCATCTGGTTGTTAACTTTCGTTCCGTTCTCACTAGTTTAACATACTTTTGCTTCCACTTTGTTTCCATTTTCTTTGCACTCAATTCCACTGTCTTGCCGTTATTTATTATTATTATTCTTGCGATGTGACTCGTGTCAATTGAGTCCACTGCACTTCGGTGCTCGGACCACAGTTGTTCTAGTGAACTGAACTGAACTTAAGGTGTTGGAACACCGCCATGTTTGTTATTGACCCATCATAGTCGTGTTCCTAGACGAGCAAGGGGCTTTCGATTCGGTTGATCGATGTGCTTTTTGAGACTGTCTAGTAAGGAAATGTATGCGCGAGGAATATATGTATGTCATAAGGGCGCTGTACGCGCATAATTGGGGCAGAATGAGGGTTTACGACAAGCGTTTAGCGCCCTTCAATATCTTCAGCGGTATGAAACAAGAGTACTCGCTGTCACCGTTCCTCCTTAATTTCGCAATTGATTAAGTCATGGAAACGGCGTTCATGGGGCATGACTTAGAAAGTATGGAGCTGCTCCCAGGTAACCGACTTCTTGACTTGAAGTATGCCAGCGACATTGCGCTCATCTGTAACAGCGCCCGAACAGGTCGTTGCACTAGATAAATTAGCTCTGGCCGGCATTCGTTTCGGGCTATGCATTGCACTGTCGAAATGTAAAGTCCTTCTCCAAGATTGACTGGGACCCACTCCTGCGCTAACCATTGGCGATGATCAGCTAGAAGTCGTCTAGAAATTAAAGTATCTGAGCAGCTATAATAGCGCCCATGGGGTTCAAGATGTGGTCACGAAACATAGCGAACGCTCGGGATGCTTTTTATTAATCGCCACCTGCAGCGCCGGCGGGACATCGCTGTCAATCTGAAGGGCAGAGTTTACAATGCAGCCGTCCGTACAACCCTCCTGTACGGTTGCGAAACCTAATCCATCAATTCGACCGACATAGCGAGGATTATCATGTTCGGCCATCGCTGCTATCGACGCATAGCTCATGTCTGGTAGGAACACCTCGGAAGCAATGGGCGTGTTCGACGTCGTGTACTTGGTGCGGTAAGATTGAGTGAACCACTCAGCACCATGATATCACGCATTAGCATCCGATAGCTGGGCCACGTGTTGCGCAGGCCAGTCCATCGACTCCCGCGACGTGCGTTGTTTGCGCGCCGGGGGGTGTGGATGGAAAAAGGAGAGGTGGCCAAGCGATGACCTCGTGGATAATAATGTAGACCGTCACTTCGAAGCTGTCCTCGGTTGGTACGTCTCGGTTTCCTGGTTGGGGTCCGAAATACGATGAAAACGTTTGGCTGTATACACTTGTTGACATGGCTAGTAGCCAACCACAATTGCATTTGTGCTTTGAGTTTTTTGTCTCTCCCCATCCCTCTTATCCGTCCCTCCAGCCACGATCTCATTTCTTGGCATAATATACTTTTACATAATATTTTTGCTGTGTAATAACCGGCTGGTTGCTTTCCAGAACGATGCCCATCCGTTACTGGTATGCATCTGTTGCATTTTTCTTTTATTATGTATTGTGGCACAGTAGCTGGGGTATTTTCCACCTCTAGCTAACGCGTATATTGATCATGGTGGTGATCCCTGTGTTGACCTTTGGCGATCATCGGTTCCCAGTCGTCTAAACATTTAAGTATTTAGGTAGCCATATCAACGCTAATGGAATGGAAGTTGAGGTCACAAACCGCATGCAAAAGCTCGAGACGTTTTTGCGGATCTTCACCACCTGTGGCGCCGATCTGACATCACCTTCACTCTGAAGAAGAGTTTACAATACAGCCGTTCGTTCAACGTTACTGTATGGTTGCGAAACGTGGCCCATCAAGTTGATAGAAATAAAGAGGCTAGTCACATTCGGTCATCGCTGCCTTCACCGCTTAGCTCATGTCTGGTGGGAGCGCCGCGTAAACAATGAATGCGTTCGACGTCGCGTATTTGGCGCAGGAAGAGCGAGTGAACCGCGCAGCACCATTATATCGCACACCAGGCTCCGATGACTAGGCCATGTGTTGCGCACGCCAGCCCACCGACTCCCACATCGTGCATTGTTTGCGCGTCCGGGGTCTGGATGGACGAAGAGGAGGGGGGGGGGGGCAAATGATTACTTGGTCGGGATGAATGAAAGCTCTTAGTTCGAATTCGGCGTTGGTTGGTGTCCATAATGCCTAGCTGTGCTCCGAAGAACGATGCGCGTGTTTGCTTGGATACATTAGTAGACATGGTAAGGAGCTCACTACAGTGACCTTTGTGTTTTGGGTTTCTTTGTGCCTCCCTATCCCGCTTATCTTACCCCTCCAACCACGGTCTCCATCTTGACGCATAATATCTTACTAAGTAGTTTTTGTATTGTATATTTAATGTCTTGCTTTTCCGTATGCAGTATCTTTATATATTGCGGCACAATAGTTGAAGTGTCTTTATCACCCTTAGCTACTGTACACTGATGATGACGATGAGATAGGGGTTTGGATGCCACCACTCAGGCCCTCTCATCTTTTTATTCCCATTCATTCCAGCTTCACTTTTATCCCTTCTTTTTCAACCCCCAATTATGGCCACCCCATCTTACTATGATAGGCGTTCATCAAATAGTTGCAACTCACGCACAAACGCTGTCACTCCTGCTTTGTCGAAAAGCCCATGTTCAATCAAGCGGACAAATCCAGTTCACCGGCCTCTATTTGGAGCCTACGATCCTCCTTCAGATTAGCATGCTTCATTGTATGCACCTTGTTACCAATCGGTCAAAAGGCAGCACTTATCGGAACATTTAGAGGTGCTCTCGATGGATATATACTGTTTATCGGAAACCGTCCTGCAAGACTTTAGCTCTATGCTCACTCTGCGATCCTCTTCAGTTGACACAATCAATGTTTTCTCACTGCATCTATCTCGAGATAATGCAGCTTCGGGTGCCGTCAAAGCCGGCGTTAGTATTGCCCTTAGTCCGCGCGCTGAACCTGCTCTTTTTGTTAACTGGATCCCAATAAATATCCAGATGTCTGCGGTCCAACTGGCTGGCTCGTACAAACCTTCGAAGTCGCACCTATCAGCAGGTATACCACGATCTCAATTATTATGCATAATTTGACTTCTTTGCAGCACAATAGCTGGCTGTTAGTTGTCCGGAACGATGTCCATTCGCTAATGGGGTGTCAACCGGTGCGCCGCTGTTTCGTGTTTCCTTCTTGTATATTGCGCCACAATAGCTAGGTCTTTTCCACCTGCAGCTAACGTGTATAATGAATAAGAATGATGACATCATCAGGTGTCTGTTTGTCATCGTTGCTTACGTCCCCACAAACTGTAACGCCGACTTGATAAAAGACGATTTCTATCGCCAACTGAACGAGCTCCTTGGTCACGGAAGATATGTTGCAGATTGGAAATCGCCATGGATAGCCGCTTGGTTCGCGCACCTCGTACTAGCTCCTAAAGCTCAAGGCGAAATATCGGACTTTCAAAGAGAAAATTTAGTGCAGAAAAACAAACGATCTGCAAAGTCGTCGGCTTCCTGCTTGACTCTCTGGAGGCTCTGGAAGCGATTGTTAAATAATGAGTGTCCCTAAAAATCGCCAATAATGTCTGCACCATCTGCTTGGAGCTGCGTGACCGAGGTTCGGCATGGAGGATAAGGTTCCGCCGGACTTTGCTCTCGTCATTTCGGTTGGCCAGTTCATCCGAGAAGATATCCTCGTGTCGCTTGTAGCATGATTCGAACGTTGCACTAATTTGCGCATCATACTGGAAATCGGAGACGTTTTGTGCGTGTTTATTCACTGACGGTACTTTTGCTGAGGAAGTGGACGACCACAAGATAGCGAATTTCCAGACTGGGATCTTCATTACTTTGATCTGGGCTTGCACCATCTGCTTCAAATCAGTTTCGGCAGACATGGTTGAGGAGAAAAAGCCAACGCTTTCGTCGCCATATTTGTTGCGGATTGGAAACTGCCACGGGTAGTCGCTTGGTGCAGATGCTTTGGACTAGTTCCGATAGCCCAAAGCAAATTCTTGGACTTTCAAGGATGAAATTTGATGCAGGAAATCGGACGACCTACAACCGCCCAGCTGGAAAAGTACATCTTGGGATTCAAAATTGCACTGGCTGAAGAGAAAAAGGGAACATTGGATAGCGTAGTGTCACATCGAATACATCACGCGAATCGAACAGGAAACATTTTTAGAGCAATGAATACTACAGCAGCGAAGAAAAAATGCGCACTGTTTTACTCCTCACAAAATATGAGTCACACAAAGAAGTCAACTGCCACAATAAGAACACGGTTCCTATAATGCTGTCTGAGGGTCTGAGCGCTGCATCTCAGAAATTGTCCACTGACGACTTTCATGTGGCTGCCGACACGGTGTAGGATCCCGTAACAAATACGATAAGCAGCTCCTACACCCATGCGAAAATGGTGGTCTATTTCTCCGGAGCACAAACATTCGCAGCAGTCGCCGGAGGGTGGCATGGCGCCCGCTAACCCTGGAATAGCCATAAACGCAAAGTAACCACATCGCGATCAGTTACTGTTGGTTAGATTGCAACCAAAACTGTCGCTCGACCTGTAGCACGTTGGACAATGTCCACACAATGGTATGTGCTAATCCATGGTCGCGTTTCGACTTACCTCCATAATGACGCGGTGAGCGCATAGACACCAGCCAAATGGCCGAACCAGATGTTCCGAATGTGTATAAAAGTACGCTGTCATTCGAGCGGAGTAATTGCTCACTGAAAACAGCTGTAGATCATTGGTCGCATATCCGCCAGACGTTAATAGCAGCAGGCATGTCTTCATGTGGCAGATCAGTTTGCCAGCCGGGACATTGGTCTCTACGCGGTTTCTGGATCTCCTCGATACTTGTTGACGCATTTCGGACGGAAACGGATACGAAGAGACTCGCAAAGACCTCAGTGCGAAACTGCATGCTAGCCTGAATGGACACTGGGTTGCCTGATTATCTCATCGTGCATGGGATAAGGAAATGGCAGCTGCCTTTGGTAACCATCGGTATTTTGTTCTGTCTTATACGGAAACGGGCAGCAAAAAACCTGTTGTTAGCGAGACTTTATGCGACAAGTGGATAGTGTATCCACAACTTGTCAGAACGCTTGGAGCATTACGTTGAGCATTTTGAGAGGCCATTTACTTGGGAGCAGGAGACTGTTTGAACAGACTGGGGCCGCTCTGCTGTAGTCCAAATTTTTAAGGGAGACCGCTGGTCGGAATGCGGCATTGGTAAGGAAATCAGCCTGATCTCCATCGCCTCCAACTTACTTGCTTCTGTGGTTGTTCCTAGACTAGCAGGCAGTCGTTATCTTGCCGTTGTTATCTATTGTTACTCTTGCGATGAGTCGTAGCAACTGGATTCACCCCACTTCGGTGCTCGGATCATAGTTGTTCACTTGAATGGAAGCCAACGCGTATCGGCCTAAGTGATTTTCTTGGTCAGTTTTTCCATACCTTCAAGCTATGCCACCGACTAGTCACGTCATGGTTTCGCCCAGCCCCCTGTTTTGTACTCCTACGGTAATCTGTCCGAACCACCAAAAGTGCGGATGACATCGCGCCGTTTCTGACTCGCACGCAACTAGTTGTGGTCGCGCGGCAGCAAAGCGTTGACACGAGGTATTGGGCTACTGGGTGCAGTGACAACATCTAATGCACGTCGAGGAAGCCTATACGAATGGCATGATCTAACCGACCTAAGCGGTTCAACTTTAGCGGGTAACCAAATGTGACAACAGGATACTTTCTAAACACAAGCCATCACTTTTTAGTACTGTTCGCTTGGTGTTCTTACCAGATGTCAGTAACACTGCAAGCACCCGGTGGTCACCAATCTTTTTGTCTTCCGCGCGATGCTTGAGATCCGCCAAACGATCCAACCAAAGTATTTGTGAGGGGTCAGCTGTCCATCCGTCATCTGTTGTCTCAACAGGTGAGAAATTTCTTGGATCCGTGCTCCGGACGAGTTTAAACAGTACTCAGATGTTCCTCATCGCTTTGGCCTTCTCCACTTCACGGGCTCACCGATGCTTCTATTCAATTCCAAAACTACTAGTTAAGCGCCATTTCATGGGGAAACACTGGAACAATACGTAACGGGACCAGTACATGTGCTTCGATCAAAATAACTGGTGCGTCAGATATCCATCCACAACACGAACGCCTTAGTCTTGACGCACAGGAGGTATTGAAAGCATCCCCTATTGCTCATGGGTGACGATTTTTGTCGACGTTTGTTTCACCACACCAATATTCAGTTAAAATTGTTGGTACATATTTTTTCCTGATATAGCTGAACTGATAATTGTAAGTCCGGGTTACGTGTGATGGGTATTAAAGTCGTGCGTTTCGTTGGAGCCGGAGGAGTGAGTGCCAAGGGTGCCTGCACTACGGCATGATCGGACTCTGGGTTAGTACCCAAATATGACCGACAGTCTTGAACTGACTTTCAAGACTCAGCCCATGTCTAACCATGTGATCAACCTCACTTCATCGGCTTCTATTTGGAGCCCTCAGTCCTCTCTTAGATTTGCATGCCTCAAAATACATTATTGCAGATCAGTCAACAGGTAGCAGAGTCCGAAAGACGATGAACACGTTTTGCTGGATTCATTTCTTGGCATGACTAGGAACCGACCTCAGTGGCGTATGTATTGTGAGTTTCTTTGTCCCTCCTCTCCCGCTTATCCTCCCCCTTCAACTACGATCTCATTTCCTGTATGTAATACAACTCGTTTTGTGGTACAGTAGCCGGCTGTTTACTTTCCGGAACAATGCCCATCCGTTACTGGTTACTCAGCTGGCGTACCTCTTTTACGGCTTTTTCTTCTAATGTATTGCGGCACAATAGCTGTTTTCCACTTCTAGCTAACATGTTGAATGAATAATGCCAATGACTTATTGATATGCACCGTAACCGATGGCAATATGGTCATGTTCGACCCACGTTATGCATTGGAAATGTTTGGAAAGCAATGTTTCTAACGTAATTGTTGTAGTCAGCAGATGTTTGCAGAAACCGGTCGCCGTTATTCGTTCCGCATGTGTCGACTCGGATGCATTTTCCCCAGACGTTGAAACTCTGATGCGCGAGCCATTTGTTTATCTCAGCTGCCCTCTTTAGCGGCGTATCTGCGAGATGTGTTGCACAGCTGACAATATCTCCGAATTCGACTAAGTCTTCTGAATCCCTCGGCACCGAGAAACGAATTTTCTGTTTTATCACCTATTCTTGCTCGCTTGTTCATGCCTACCTCATGCACTTGTGCTGACTACTGTTCTCACTCCTCTGTACCTATGGTTAGCGTTCGTTGACTTCATTCTGCACCAAACTATTTGTTCACTTGTTGCTCATTCCTTTCTGCGCTTATATATATATATATATATATATATATATATATATATATATATACCATTGTCTGTTAGTTTACTTCGAGCGCTTAATGGATCTTCTGCATAATCATTTCAGGGCACTAAACCTCTTGCTCAACTGAAGACGATTCACAACGAACATTACTCAACGCTTCAGAATAAGCATTTGGCAGAAACCGAGCTCTTGAATGATCTACGGTGGGTATTCGTGTTCATTGCTGCGATAACATCTCTACATGACGTACAGTTTTATATTTCTGTGTGCCGGATCGCCGATTTGCATGTAGTTGCGAATAACTGGAGTATTTCATATCGCAACACTTTATATACCTAATTTCCTTTGGTGAACTAAGGACGAGATGTCCTAGATCAGGCACGTAAAACACGCGGCCCTTTGTAAGCGCACTCGTGGCCCGCACAAAGCTTACTATATATTGGTCATTTCGCAACAAAAATTGAGGAATTATACTTTAAACTGCATAGAAGCGCGTGCTTCGCTTAAAAGTGACACGTCATAATCTTTGTGATAGTTACATTTGAATGGATTTAACAAGCACGACAACATGAATGCATCTGCCAGGCAAGCGATTTACAAATTTTGACATAGGTATAACTTTTAACAGTCCACAGCGCTACAGAAAACATGTCCTGATCATGCCAATCCCTCTTGCATTTCATTGGTTGTCAGCGGCATGCGCAATTTTCAATGTGTAGCGTTTGTATCTGACCTAATGTGGCTGGATACCTTCACGCGAACTGATATCACCTTCGTTCTTATTGTACACCTTTGGCTGCTGTTTATTACAAACTGAATGGAATGCTTCTCTTACAATATAGTGAACACTGTTCCCATTCCACAGAAAGTTAATGATGGCCAGTGCTATTCCAGTTAAGTAAGCAAGCACAGTGAACGAAGGTCGATTTTTTCTAGAAAAATGGGAATTACAGTATTTTTCCTAGCGGCAAACGGAAAGATACATTGTGTAATTTGCAGCGCCATTGCCACGCCAAATGAGTACTACTCGTAAAGGTATTATTAAGTGAACCATCGATCTCATACTAAATTTGAAGGTGCAATTCATGTCTAAAAACTCAAGAAATTGAATGGCAATGTGAGGCAACAGCGCATCTGTTTTACAATAGCTAAGAAAGGTAATGTGGCTTCCGTTATTGCAAGCTATGAAATCAGCCGCATGATCGGCATCAGTGGGAAATCTGACAATGAAGGGAATTTCGTATTGTCTTGCTTTGCAAAAACGCTTGCAATCATGTGCCCAGAGAAATCACACTTATTCGAAGCTATTTCCTTAAACGCTTTGACGAAATGTCAATGCATTTGAGACTGAGACTGTATTTAAGAGCAAGTAGAAAGGTTTCTGTACAACTCTATCGAAGTACGAAAAATCAAAAGCATTGTGAATCATCAGCAGTTGTGTCTGGTCTGTTAATCGTTTATCCTTGTTCGGTTAGGAATTTGTACTGAAAGTTATATCATCCAGATTTGAACATTTCCTATTACTGTTGATGCAACCATTAACATCACTGGAATAGCACAGCTTGCGCTTTTCATCAGTGCATGTGGCAATGGATTCAATATTTAAAAGGTACTTGGATTGATTCCCTTGCACGACACTACAACTTAGGTTATCTTCCAGAAAGTTAACTAGCTTCTGAGTGACCATGAGGGCTTTGAGTAAATTTGCATGCTTGTCTGCCGACGGTATCGCCAATATGTGTGATAAACTTAATGGTTTAGCTGCCATCTTACTTACAAAATCGCATCCAGATTCATCGTTTATACATTTTTCACTGCATCATTCACCAGTAAAATTTGTGTTCAAAGACCTTAAAATTGGATCATATGTTTAGTTTGATCACGATAATAGTGAACTACATCAGAAGCCTTGCTTTCAATCACCATTAATTAAACTAGTTGTCGGATGATGTGGGTAATCTGTTTACCGATGTTCCATTCTACACAGAAGTTCGTTGGTTCTTCTGTCAGAGTTCTTACAAGATTTTATTTGGTGAGATAAGAAATACTAAGGGTTTGGGCGATAAAAGGTTGAAACCCAACATCAAAAATGAAACTTGGCTGCAGCGTAGCTTTTGCTGCGGACATTGATGCACATTTAACTGACTTTAATTTTAAAATGTAAAGTAAGACCAAGCTCATCACTCAGCTCAATGATGACATCAAGTGCTTCCTTATAATACTAATTTTATGGAAGTCACAATTAGTTCATTTTCCTAATTACGAAGAACTGCGAGACACTGCCAATACTGGGCCTGTACCATATGTATTTATATTTAACTCTTGGCCAATAAACAACTGGCAGAGTACCACAACACATGAGTAATAACAACAAAATGGAGGAAAAGAAACAGTCAACGAAAAGGTTAAGAGAGTTCATGTGTTGCATGGGCAGTGAACTTCCCGGTTGCCCATGCCGAGGAAGAGGCTTGGCTTGAGAAACCCCACCCCGAACCTTTGGTCTTAAAGTCCTAACCTGCAGGACAGCTAGCGATTCACGCAGATTTCTGAAAACGAAGACCCTTGACAACCTGGTGGCTCATTCGCTTTCTTTGTGTCCGGTTACAGTCCACGCAGAAGCCGATGACCAGCAACGTTGTTCATCCGCCCTCCGTTAGGTACTCACCTCTGGGTACAGGAGTGAGTGGTCAGTGACTCTGTCACATTGGCTTTGACACAGCGCCGTACGAGCTTTTGTGGCATTTTATGATGAACCAGGTGACCAGCCCAGAACTCCCCACGCTCTGAGGCGCTGCCGCTGATTATCCGCGACTGTTTATTCACCTCGTCTGCAAAGCAAACGAGACTTATTTGCAGTTACCACCACAATGTAGGCAATCTCCAATCCGCAACCTGGGGACGCGCCCATTGGCGTACTGCTCCGCCACCTGAACTTGTTCTCAAAAGAATTGCATAAAGGATTTCATGATTTTTCATCTCGTGCACGTCCATTTGCATTGTTTTCAGCACCATTCACCTTTTATGTTGCTAAAACGGAAGTAAATCTGCAGTCGGATTCTACACTCAGAGCTGAGTATTTTAAAGAGGGGGTACTTGGTTTCTTTTCATACATTTCTGAAAAGTTTAAAAACGACAGAGAATTTGCCACAAGGATCACGACAATGTTCGGTTTGTGAGCAGTTATTTTCCTTCCTGAAAGCAACATAAACCTACCGGCAAACAATGCTGACTGATCAACACGTCATCTCTGATTCAAGTGTGTATTTGTTATAAACTAGTTGGGTTTCCACTGTCCAAGTCGGGACGGACGAACTCTTTCTCTCGTTGTTTCCCACGCGCAGAGTAGCTTAGACCATTCGTATTGGGACGGCTAGTGAACTTAACCGGCAGGCATGAACTCGTACCTGAGAAGGTACACGAACGCGTAAACGTCGCACAACTGCACCGAGACCCGCAGAAATTGCGTTCACTGACTCAACCAAGGCAACCGTGCTTTCTACACGGCAGTAATTGTGTAAACTATAAGAGAAGACGTATGTTTGTTGGCACATGAGTTGCCATGTAGTGGTCCTATCTCCGAGCAGAAATGGGTTCGATGCTGTTAAGACGTTAGGCACATCACAGTTGCTAAGGCCTTAACATGAACACAGTTCAGGAGGCAAACTATTGACTTGTAGAGGGTCCGGAAGATACGATAGTGAGACTGGGGCGAGTTCATTGGAAACTGTGCGGTATTGGTTTGCCGTATTCTCACTGAGGACAACTCCGTTGTGATCTGTGCAGATAAGTGGGGCCTTGGCGGCAATTTCCGTAAGGGGAGCTCTGCTTTGAACTGAGTTTTCTTTAGGTCTCTGCATAGCTACCGTGTTGTTCGGGTCCGATAGTGCACTGGCGCCGGTAAACTCCGTTGAGTGTGGCAGAGCTATGCCAGACCTGTAGCATCTCCCCTAGAAGCTGGATGGTACCGTATTTGACGACGGTCTACCTGCAGTGCTTTCGGCCCTCGTTGGACACGTCCTATCCGACGGTGGGGACACTCGGGTTTCCGAGTCGGTTGGGTAGCTGTTTCTGGTACCGGTTCCTCCTTCGCGATCTCGAATGTGTCCATCAATATGTGTAGTAACAACTGTGCGAGCAGCTGGTCCTCTGTAGTAACCATAACACACCGTGGTCGGAGTTTGTTGCAGTGACGAACCTATGTGTCATCAGACACAGCGACATCAGATAACATACTGCCTACTTCGGTAAGAGGCTGACAGAGAATCTGCACATCCCTTAAGTTCAATAGGAAGTAGTCTGTCCAAACCCCCTTCATGTGCTAAAGAAACGATGCCGTCAAGTGATGAGACTGGGTGTATGATAAATCGGGCATTGCATTGGTGTTGCTTGAACGGAAAATCCGCCACAGAGTTGGATG
This sequence comes from Dicrocoelium dendriticum, assembly GCA_944474145.2. NCBI lineage: Eukaryota > Metazoa > Platyhelminthes > Trematoda > Plagiorchiida > Dicrocoeliidae > Dicrocoelium > Dicrocoelium dendriticum. The sequence continues at coordinate 154,642,639 of OX104063.1, read as the reverse complement.
TGAGATGTGGACTAAAGTCCATCATACTGAAGGACAAGTAATAGTTTTTAATGCGATAAATGTAGCTCTATGGCTTAATCTTACGACGGGACTCGAGGCATTTTGCAGGACCCCGAGCTTGCACTCACAACAACCTGATCTTCCTAGGCATTTATCTCACTGCTGTTATATCGAAGAACGTCGTGAAACAAGTCTCATCTTTTTATGTGATGTGGGATCTTTAAATGTGTGTGTAGTGACCTGGAGATTCCTCCGTATGACTGTGTAAACTATTTTAAAATATCGTCGAAGCCAATGAGCTCACAGTAACTGTCCTGGTGTTGCAGATAGGCTCACTCACTCATCACTTCCCAGTGGACCGAAGTAACTGTCCATCCGAAGTCCAAAGGGCGATGGTGGATTATTTGAAGGATGTTTGTGAGTAACATAAGTTTCGTCGAAGGCAGAAGTCACCATTAAACTCCACACGAAAATCTGCGTCGACGGGGAATCGAACCCCGGTCCACGAATTTCCGGTCCGCTGCTCTACCACTGAGCTACCGAGGGCTGACGATTAGGTGCGGAATTTAACACGTGACTTCTGCTTGGTCCGCGACGTATTGCCAATGAGCTCACAGGAACTGTCCTGGTGTTGCAGATCGGCTCACTCACTCGTTACTTCCCAGTGGACCGAAGTAACTGTCCATCCGAAGTCCAAAGGGCGATGGTGGATTATTTGAAGGATGTTTGTGAGTAACGTAAGTTTCGTCGAAGGCAGAAGTCACCATTAAACTCTACACGAAAATATATTAACATTATAGTTTTCTTATGTATTAGGGAATTAGGCGATTTGTCTGTTATAACGTTGTTCCCGTTTGTTTGAAACGAATACGATCTCCGCGCGCGAGTCGATTGCGAACGACGCTGCGTCCACGCACTCGAGGCCCAACTGCATCCTCCCTAGCTATCTGTCTTCTGGTGCCCTATTTTTAGCTTTAGCTAACTCTCCTCCCGTCCAATAAACTTTTTCCATAGCTTAATTTGTGTGTTCTACCCATTGCTTTTGGTTAGCCATCTAGTCTCGTGCCGGATACATAGCGCATGATTATCGCGCTATACGTGCAGTTCCATCCCATCATTTCATTTCAGGCATTATTTCTCGCTTTGTCAACGCGAGTTTTCACTCGTTATTGGATTCACTTTTTCTGTGCTTTTGTTGGATGAATGTTACCACTACATCTATTATCAAAACGCCACGGTTTTCAGCACCTATTGCCTGTTAAACATTTTCTAAACATTAAACATTAAACATTTTCATCTCTACTATTTTACTTACTGCCTATGATATAGTTCGTTTATGAATTTTGTGTTTTATTTTTCTTAATAGATTGTTTTGCAAGCAGCGGGCAGTTATAGAGCGTGAGTATGGCCAAGCTCTGCAAAAACTTGCAACTGGTTTTCTGTCTAAGAGAGAACTCGGTGCCTATGTTCCAAATGATAATGGCGTGTAAGTTCTACAATACCTACTGAATATTTCCTGGATAGATCACATGGTCAAAGCATTTGGCACGTTTGGCGTGCCTTATTGGATGAGTCTAATAATATGGCATTATCTCGCCTGAGATCTTCTGAAACGCAACAGCGACTTTGTCGGGAATTGAAACCGTTGAAAATGCAGCGGATAACTGTGAACAAGCGAGTTTTTGAACAACTACGCATTCTTCAGGTGAGCGGCTAATGCGCTCACCCACAGTTTTCGCCTTTCTGTATTCGAACACTTCATTTATCCTATCCTTTCCTAAATATTTGAGCAAATCGATTTAATTCGGGAAATATCCGCTACTTTCTAGCCAAGTGTGGTCATCAAACTCATGAATCAGTATTTTTGAGTTACCATTGAACATCCGATCACCTATCCTACAATTCTCTCTCCGCTCACCAAATGTTAAACCGAAGCCCCGTTTTCCTATTTACTCAAAACTTGTTGACTCCAAAAAGCTTCTCTCCAATGCTTCTCTTCAGTAAACTGTCAGTTACCATGTTTATGCAGTGTTCATCTGCAACTCTGTTGCCATCTCCTTGAAAGTCTAACACAGCCATGTGTTGCTCCTGCTACCAACTTGCAGCGTTTTCTTTTAGCAGCTCTGGTGTTATAGCGGTACCTGGTGAGAACTCGAACATACTGGTCAAGTGGATTGCTGCCGACTCGTACGTAACTTGTGGCTGCCACATTAATAACTACATTGGATCAGCGAAATGTGATCGCCTCTCATCACTGTGCAATAGACATAGAGCTAACTTTTTGTCATCAGTTTTCGCCACCTTTGGCTTCAACTCGTCACACGTTGATCACCTTGGAACGAAACTTATGTCGCTTCCAGTTGGCGATGGCCGGAATTCATTACAAACTGCAAGTTGTCTTCGGGCTTATAGTCAGCACACTACCTCGTAGATCGTTGCGGAGTGGCTATTTGTCTCAGTGACAATGGCAATCGCCATATTTAATTATTCGACGTCTACAACATCTGAGTTGACAAGGTAACTTTTCATTTCAAGCGTTCTCATAGTTATACGATATCCACTTGAACGAGCATTTTTATCCGACCATCTCATAATCAGGTACAGATAGTGTACGTCATTCTGGGTATGTAAAACTGTAGGGAGGCTAGTGTTGTCGTGAAAAGCTGCACTCTGTTGCGAACTGTAAAATAAGCGTGCCACATTACCGAAGTCAGCGAAGTCCTTGCATTTGCTTTCTTAGATCTTACATTCATTGGGTATCTTCATTATCTTCTTACTTTTATCATATTCCTCCCAGCCATTCAAATCAATTTTGCGACAATCTGAGTCTAATTGACTGAATTCAACGTACTTTGCTACGCGAATACTAATTGCTCAGCTAAACCGAACTGTGCTTCAGAAGTAGACGAGTGTCAAGGCTTTAGCTCGACTACGTCCAGCGACGCTGTCATTTTTAGCACTATTCCAGGATCGAATATTTTGCGCTCCAGTGCCCCACTCATCTATTGATTTTCATTCAGCTGCTCTCACTGCAGACGTAATTTTTCCATCCACTCCAGGATGCTACATTTGTGGAGGGTTATGCATGGGTTTGCATCGACGGTAGCATGGAATTCTTATTATTGGTGTGATTCATAATTTTGGGGGGTTGGACCAGGATACTGCCGAGGCGTCTACAGCTGACAGGAGAACGACTCGGGTCCTCAGCAATAGCCTTAGATAAAGTAAACACCAGAAAGGTAGCGGGTCTTGTGTCATGGACCAGTGGACCAACTCACGCGGAATTGTGTATTCTGTCTGCTAGCTGGACGAAAGGTGTAACCCACCTCCCACCCAGCGGTCGCCACGAGAAGGCTTCGGGGACATGAGTTCACAATACAACATTGGGAGCAGCGAATCGACTATCTGACCGTGGGACATGGATTCAGACAAAAAAACCAAGCAGTTCCGGGCGTATCCACCAGCAGCTGTAGGTGGTACTTGTTGCTGTTGTTGTTGTTGCTTCTCCTGCTTGCTGTGTTGGCAGATTTAGCGACATTTGTTTCACAACGCTGCTGCTCGCATCGCATGATTTGATGACAGATTGCAGTTCTGATGCTACAAAGAATGCTTTCTACCACGAATTGAACACGATACTAAGCAGTGCTACCAGTTCAGATACCATAGTTCTTGCGCGGTATACGAATGTGCAAGTAGGTCACTTGGGCTCTCCAGAGGCTCAGCTGGATGGTAATTATGGGCTTAACTCCGAACGGACGGACAACGGCTAGCGTCTGTTACAGCTGCGCGCGGAGCACCAGCTGTTTCTTCATAGCACTGCTTTCAGACACAGTGGACGCCGAACTGCCACTTGGCGTACTGTAGCTGGCCAGCTATGGACCCAATTAGATCACATTGCTATAAGTTACAGGTGGCGTGGTTCCATCCTGGATTGCCGCTCGTTCTGGAGTACTAGCGTTGACTCTGATCATGCCTTGGTACGCTGTCGTTTCTCCATGAACTTTACCGGGGGGGGGGCAACAGAAATTATCCGAACCCTCGGTCAGGCAAGCCTGCAAGCTACGCTGCGTATCGATCTTTCTCACCCTTGTCCTAATGACACTGAGCTTCAGTGGAATGGGATCCCGACTGTCACACACAACGCAGGAACGGCAGTTTGTAGTGCTATCAGTTGTCACTGCACCATTCACTGGATATCCGAGAGGTCGGTGAACCTGTTGGAATCCAGAAGAAACCTCTTGGCTGGCTCTGAGCACAATGTAACCAGCCAGGCGCAGACGAAAGCGGAGCCTGCGTGCTGACAAGGAAGCCTAGTTGAAGAATCGGGCTCAAGAACTGGAGGAGTCGGGAGCAGTAGGGAAGTATCTAAAACTCTTCGGGCTGGTTTGCGCCACTGGTGCCAAGAAACCAGACGTCAGCGAAACAACCAGAGACAGTGCGGGTGCTCTGATTCGCAATAAAGAGTGCGGTATGGCTCGTCTGGCTAAACACTTTCAGTGTCTGTTTAGTTGTCCTCCTCCCATACGTCTTCTTACTCAGGTGATGCAGGCCGAGCCATGAACAGCTAATCTAGTGACTCCTTCAGAGGATGATGTCCGAAACGTGATTGCAGCTTTCGATCACTTTCGTGCTGCTGGCTCGGACTGCCTCTCACATGCACGATTTACGGATGGTGGTGAGGTCCTCTGCAAAGCGCTGACCCTGCACTAGCAGGTCTATAAGGACGGAACCATCCCAACAAGCTGGTGTTAATCGATTATAGTGGAATGGCATTCACACTGACTATGCAAACCACAGGAGTATAAGCGTAACGCCTTAATGACAAAATTACTGGCCTGGATTTTTCTTCGTCGCACCATTGCGTAACGGGAATGCCGGATTAGGGAAGGGCAGGTAGGTTTCAGCCAAGGAGGTGGCTGTTTGGACCACATATTCACTCTGCGGCAGGTGCTACAGCAGGGCCACACGTACCACCGACCGTTAATAGCGATGATCCTCGACTTCCAAAGTGCGCTCTACTTATTCGACTGATGCTTTCTTTTCGAAATACTTGCGCAGAAAAGTGTTTCCATGAAATATGTGAACACTGTGTGCTTTGAACTTGAACACGAAAGGTCGTGTCAGGGTCTACGGTGACCTGTTGGATGCCTTTTCGGCAACAAGTGGCGTTCATCAATGTTGTCTAATTTCCCCGTTTTTGTTCACTTTCGTCATGGATCCTGTTAGATCTTCACTTTTTTCGCTATTCCGAATTAACCACTCAGAAATTTCTCCGCAAAAATTCTAGCCCAGCCGAAGAAAAATCAAAATTCTAACAGTCTTGACCACGAAAAACGTGTTAACAAAAACCCTGCCAACGTAGCCAGATAATGCCGCCGAAAAACTGCCCTCTCAACTCTGAGGCAAAAGTCCAATTAGCCGGGTGTTTGAAAACGCATTCGTCCGCTCGATCGATTGCCTGATCGACCGCACGGGGGTAGGCGATTTCCTTCAGCCCAGCTTTCAATCACCATTATATACTTTCCCTTTTTTCTTTTCTGTTTTTATCTGATTCCCGGTTACCTCCCCTCCTGAAGCTGCTGCCGTTGTGTATGATGCTAGCCGGGGATTAACCTGAAGCCTCCTGGAAGGGATTCTTCGCCTAACGGTGCATCGCCTTGGCTGTAGTGTTCTGGATTCGAATTCCGTGCTCTGCGGTCTGGTACTATTCGTCTGATGACAGGGTTCTTCTACTGGCTCTGTAGGCAAGTTGAAGCTGTCTGTCAAAAGGTCAGATGGAAGCTTGGCGGATTCTGTTGCTTGTGGCTGACACATTGTTGTTCGCAGTTGGTTTGCATGGCGTACCCATACCTGCGTTCCAACCAGCACGTCATAAATGACGCTTCCGCGCTTGCGCTGGATCGTGCCTGGCGTCCATTTCGCGTGTCCACCCCGATAATCACGCACAAGTATTGGCTGACCCGGTGTAAACGAACGTTGCTTGGCACCAAACCGCCGATTAAAATCACGTTCCATCTTGAGTTTCCTTTCACCAGCTAGGGACTCTGAGGACGGCCGAACTGCATCATATGGCATGCGAAGTTTTCTCTTCATCATTGCCTCTGCTGGTGATATTCCACCCGGTGTTTGTAAATTTTGTGTAGATCGATACCGAAATAGGAAGCGGTCGATCACCTCCTCTATGTCTCCCTCCCTCCTTGATTTGATGAGAGCGCGTTTGAATGTATCCACAAACCTCTCCGCTTGGCCATTCGATTGTGGGTGGAATGGTAGAGACCGCATGTGTTTGATGGCGCAACGTTGACAGAATTACGTGAATGTGGCCGAAGTAAACTGTGCTCCATTGTCCGTCACCAATGTTTCAGGGCAGCCTAACCTGCTGAAGATTTGTCGCAACCTAGAGACGGTTGCGCTGGTTTTCGTGCTTCTCATGAGGAACACTTCGGGCCACTTGCTATAAGCGTCGACCACTATGAGAAAACTCTGGCCATTGATTGGGCCTGCAAAGTCGACATGAACACGACTCCAAGGTTTAGTTGGTTTAGGCCATGAGCGGAGTTCAGTCTTCGGCGGTGCCCTTGATGCGGTAGCGCAGTTGCCTCAACTTTTAGCTAGCTGCTCCAGCTGCCTGTCCATAAACGGCCAATACACATAACTTCTGGCAAGCGCTTTCATTCGGTTGAGCCCTAGATGTCCTGCATGGAACTGTCGCAGCACGCTTTGTTGCAACTCCTGCGGGATGACTACTCTGTCTGAGAACATGATGCAATCGTCCACAATGGAAAGCGAATGTCTTCGCTGATAGAACTGCTGCGATTCGGCAGATGAACACGAACGTGGCCAGCTGGTTCTGTGGAAGTGTGTCACCTTCTTCAGGATTGGGTCTCGAAGCGTTTCGGCCCGCACAGCATCGGCCGTAACTGGCATACCATGTAGTGCCTCGTTCACCAGGAATTTGACATCAGGTTCGATCTCAACTGAGGCAATGATGGTATCCTCGTGTTCTTGTTGCTGGTAATCAATGAGGCGTGACAACGCATCTGCTTGGCCCAGCGAACTCGTTGACTGATAACGGATTTCAAAATCATAGCCCAGCAAGGTGAGTGCCTATCGTTGGAGTCGATTGGCTGTATAGGCAGGAATTCCCTTCTTCGAGCCGAAAATGGCCAGCAGCGGCTTGTGATCCGTCAAGAGTTTGAAGCGGCGACCATACAGCATCTTGTGAAATTTCTTCACAGCAAACACTATGGCCAATGCCTCCTTCTCGATCTGACTGTAGTTTCTTTCAGCTTTCGTTAGCGTCCTGGCGGCATGTGCGATCGCCTTCTGAGATCCATCTGGGAACGTATGGGAAACTACGGCACCGATCCCTAGACTCGATGCGTCTGTGGCAATGACAATTTCCCGGGAATGGTCAAAATGAGTTAGGAGTAAGTCTGAAGCCAACAATGACTTGACCCGCTCAAACACAGTCTGGCATTCTGGCGTCCAATTCCAGGTTTGGCCCTTGCTCAGCAACTTATTCAACGGGGCACGCAGGCGATGTTGTTCGGGCAGAAAAGCGCTGTAATGACTGATTAAACCACAGAATGAACGCAGCGACTGCAAGTCTACAGGTGGGGGCATCTTTTGAATAGCTCGGATATTTTTTGGATCCGGGCGACGACCGTCTTTTGAGAAGATGAAACCGAGAAACTTGATGGTTGGTGTTAAAAAGGTACACTTGTCTTCGCGGATACGGAAACCATATGACTGGATACTTTCAAGCACTTCAGCGAGCCGCTGAAATAGTTCTTCTGCCGTCCGACCCATTAAAATGATATCATCCAGGTACGCTGCGGCTCCAGAAACTCCCGCGAGCATGGTGTCCATCAGCTGCTGGAAGATGGCTGGTGCTGTTTTCACGCCAAAAGTGAGGCGGTTATACTGGTACAAGCCACGATGAGTGTTGATGGTCATCAATTCTCTTGAGCTTTCATCAACCTCAACCTGGAGGTAGGCATCGGACAAGTCGAGCTTGGCGAAACACTTCCCACCATTTAGCTTGGCAAAGATATCTTCTGGTTTCGGAAGGGGGTATTGATGGTCGTCCAATGCAGCATTCAGGCCAGTCGAAAAATCGGCACAGACTCGCACTTTACCGTTCGGCTTTCTCACAACGACAATCGGCGCAGCCCATGAAGAGTAGTTCACTGGTGTGACGACACCGGCTCGTTCCAGTCGGTCGCGCTCCTGATCAACTGCTGTCATGGCTGCATACGGTACTGGTCTTTTTTTCTCTAAAGACTGACTTGGTTCCTTCACGAAGACACAACTTTGCTTTGAACTTAGTGCAGTGGCCGAGACCATCTTCAAACAAGGTGACAAACTGCTGCTTTAGCTTTCTGGTCATCTCTTCTATCGATAATGATGAATGTACTGGTTCGGTTTGTACTCTATTGCAAATCTAACTCATTGGAACATCAAACAGTTGTAATTTTTTCATCCATTCAAGTCCAAGGAGGTTCAAGTTTGGTCGATCAGACAAGTAGCATGTTCCGGCCTTTTCCACTCCGTTGAATGCAACTTTGCAATTTATTTCTCCGACCAACTTCAGCACTCCACCTGATGCATTATGAGCGACTTTGTTGGAATCAATCATCTTCGGCTTCTTCATGTGCTTCCAAGTGTTCTTGGAAATGACCGTTATATCTGATGCCGTATCGAACTGCAGCCGGGTTGGGATTCCGTTGATAAGCGCAGTGATAAATCGGCAACGTGTTTTAGAATCGCTGTGAAACGTAGCAATCACCGATAGTGATTCTGCGTTGGGTTTTCTGAAATTCTTCCTTCGGTAAGACTGCCTCACATTCCTTGGCCGGGACTGATGGCAAAAGTTTTCCTTGTGGCCGCGTTTATGGCACTTATCACAAATATGACGCTTGAGTGGACAGTATCGTGCGAAATGCCATTCACCACATGACCAACAAGGTGTAGACGGCTTGTTCGGCTTTCTGTTGAACGACTTATACGAGCCAGGCTTTCTTGCTTTTTGCACAGCATGAACAGTATCGGCAATGGTGGGGCGACTCTGCTCAATCATAGCCGTGTCGTGTTTCAAGGTAATTAACCGTTTGCATTCGCCTACAAGAGACTTCAATGTCAAATCTGGGTCTTGATCCAAATTAGCAAGGAGCCGAGTGCGGATTTCCGCGTCGCGTGGAGACTGTAAAGCACTGACAAATATAAGACACTTAAACTGGTCATCCGTCAAACAGCGTAACTTGAAACGTTCACATTCGCGGTTAACCATGTCTGCTAGTGCCACATAATCGTCTGCATCACGCTTAACAATTTTTAGACATTGATAGCGAATGCTAAACAAAGATGTCGACTCACCAAAAATTTCTTTGAGTGTTGCCACTGCTTCGTTGAAAGTGATGTCCTTCGGCTCTTTGGGCAATATGTGGTCAAGGAATCTTGTATGTTCATTAGTACCGAGCTTGCGGAGCAAAAGACGCACTTTCCATGAATCATCTTGACGGCTAGAATCCGTCTGGAACATATCCTCCCAACGTTTGAACCACGCCTCGAAAGTGCATTCGGAATCAGCATCATAATGAAATTCAGTGATTGAATTCGTAAGACGATCAAGTGAAACAGCCTGCGTGTCCCGTGTAGCTGCTCCGTTTGATTGTACGTTTAAGCACTGCGTTAAACTTTCAATCAGTTTCAATAGTGCTTCCATCTGAGATTAATGCTGAAGAAGCAGCTTTTAAAATGTTCGGCAGAAAATTTGTAACATTTCCGTGCTTGTCCGTCGCCATTGTTAGATCTTCCCCTTTTCGCTATTCCGAATTAACCACCCAGAAATTTCTCCGCAGCAATTCTAGCCCAGCCGAAGAAAAATCAAAATTCTAACAGTCTTGACCACGAAAAACGTGTTAACAAAAACCCTGCCAACGTAGGCAGATAATGCCGCCGAAAAACTGCCCTCTCAAGTCTGAGGCAAAAGTCCAATTAGCCGGGTGTTTGAAAACGCATTCGTCCGCTCGATCGATTGCCTGATCGACCGCACGGGGGTAGGCGATTTCCTTCAGCCCAGCTTTCAATCACCATTATATACTTTCCCTTTTTTCTTTTCTGTTTTTATCTGATTCCCGGATAGATCCCTTCATAGAGTGTTCGCTTGCGTTGTGTCACAATGCAGGCGTTGAGGTGCTGCCTAGTGAAGGGCTAGCGGACGATATCGTCTTGCTGTTGAACGATGTTGAGTCGGCGCCGTCAACCCTGTATAACTTGTGTAGAATGGTTCCATCATTTGTTTGCGCTTGGTACCTTCAAAGCGCGAAGTGTTGCTGCAGAACCACCAGCCACTCGATGTTGCCTTGCTACTTGATTCCAAGGATCACGGGGTATTCGATCACTTCACCTATCTTGGGAGCTGCATCAGGAACCTTGAACGCATATCAACTGCAATCGATTCACGCTTTGCGAAAGTCCGAATTGCTTTCTTGAATCTGTGACGTCAGAAAGGAGTTTTCCCCCTTGTAAAAGGCCGTTTATACAAGGCTACAGTGAGGTCCGTCTCACTTTATAGGAGTTAGACTTGGCCCCTTCGGCCTGAAGATCTGAGTCGCCTTCAGCTCTTTGATCCCCGTTGTCCTCGAAGCATTGCTGGTTTCAGGTGACACCAGCGTGTTCGCAACGATGATTTGCGTTAGCGAGTACAAGGCAGTGCTAACCAGGCTATTTCCTTGGAACTAATGGTAGTCCTGTATAAGTTGCGTTGGCTTCCGCTCATATTACGTATGCCTGGTCACCGCTTACCTTAAAGGAGGGTCTTGTTTTGTTTGCCAGATGTAGAGTGGCGCAAGAATCGAGGTGGTCAAAAGTTGACTTGGCAGCGTGCAATGGAGTCACTGACGATCAAACTCGGTGCCTGTTGTCTGTCTAGCCTTCCAGGCTGGAGTTTACATGACCAGCCTTGTTTTTGGCTGGGGAATTTACAGGATATGGCTCGCGGTCGACATCATTGGCGTGGTCGCTCTCATCTCCTAGTCAGATTGCCGGTTTACTGTTTGTTTGATGCTGAGTTATCTGCAAAGTAATGGCAGATTATGACGCGGTGCGGTGAAAGTCGCAAGGAAGCTGTCTCGCCGATGCTGCCTTATCTTTGTACAATAGCCGGGTGTTTGTGCATGTATATTGTCGGCAATGTCTAGGCGCCTTAACTCCGGGTGTTCTTGTTTTTGGCATTAAGGTTTTCCCGTAAGCCTCCCTTCTCTCCATCTTACCATTCTTCGTTCCCTAGTGGTTGTATGACAGTGAAGCTTCAGTCCAAGTGGCTGATGTACTGCTGTTGATGATGATGATGACGACCGTGTACCAACTTGGGCTTTTACACACGGATAAAGCGCTTACAGAAGTCACTTTTCTTCTCCATTAAGGCCACCTGTTGATCTATCTGACAATGCGCTGGTGCCATGTGCTGACGCTTCGTTGTTTTGCGTTATTGGCTCTATTCCTACTGAGTTACTGCTGGGCGCTCCAATCCATGCAGCTACGGGGACTGGGACCCACTTCATGCTGATGGCAAGCCCTACATCGGGACTCTAGCACTGCAGATGCCTTCAAGTTCATGTGTGATGTAATGCGACTTTGTCTTTTGAATTGTTTTTTGTGGAACTGACTATCATCTCGCTTCCTACCGAAATATCCAGGGTGGTCCAGTTTCGACCCGTTGCGATCATTAACTTTTCTAGTATGATGATCATTTGTCGATTTCACGGCACTTCTGATGGCCTCAAACGTCGCCATTTCATTCTTGTTGTGTTTCCTTGGTTTCAGAGCGATCTAGCTGCATGCGTACAAGAAATGTCCAAGTCGCACAAGGTGTACGCTGAAGAAGAAAAACAAGCTCAGGTGACACGCCTTAAGACGATGGCTGCGGAAGAAAAGTAAGCTTGACTTGATTTTAGTATTGGTTCTGTTTTTTGTATCTCGCAAATCATTTCCAGCACTGGTCGATGCCTCACTGTGACCTCTTCTTCATCACACAATTGAATCGTTCACTTTTCATGTGCGAGCGTGTATTTGTTTTGATTCCGAGAGCTTTTATTATAACGAAGTAGTTGAAAGACTTGAGTAACTCATAACCATGGGACGGGACTGCCGATATCGCGGGTGGCTAGTAGCTTAGTCCATTATTTCGAAAAGAGGATGATAGTGGATTTCACTTCCGCAGAACTCCAAAGTAATGCGTGTAGCCGATACTGTGCTTTATTTATGTTTTATGGCTAACGATAACCTAAGTGTTTTTATTGTGGCTATATTAGAATGACTTACACCACCACAGGGGGTATTAGCCCACCAAATAATCTGCGAAACACTGATTAGCACATTCTAATATATCACCCTTGCTATGGGGCTTCCGCTCTCGTGGTCATCTTTGCTCCTCGTATTCTGGTATTGGAAATAGCTGCTATCTGCATTCTGCGCTTTTGTGCGAAACACGCACTACCCTGCGTCAATCCATTTGAGGGCATTGTTTGTGAGATTAGATCCGATCGCCAGAGCGTTACTTTGTTCACGCATTCACGTAGTGCGTATTTTACACCTGACGAGTAAACTGAGAATAGCATATGAGAAATCGAGCCTTCTTGACAATCACTGCGGATGTTACACAGTTCTTCGAGCCTGTTCCTTTTTGCCGCGAACTCCCATTATCACCTCATGATCGGTTCAACTCGTCGATAAGTTCACTCCCGTGTGCATTTACTTTATTTTCTGCGGTCAAAATGACACTCGTGCTTCAAGTTAAGATAAGCTTTGATACACCCATGTGGGAGCACTGCGAACCTACTACCTCATAGGCAAGTGGTGCAAAGTGAAAACAACAACGAAGGGGCTCTTTTCCAAGCAAGCAAACGTTCTCGCAATTGATTTATTATCACTTTTGGATTGAATAACAAACGAGACAGATAAGACAAGGTGGAGTTGCAATCCGAAGCTGTACGAGCAAATGAAACCATAAATATTTTACCTTGTGAAATAAGTGGATGCCGTACTCGTTAAAACAATGTGTAGTGGATGTGACGGGTCGTTTGGAATCTTGGATGAGAAGGTAAGTTTGCATCAAAATGCTTGTTAACCACAAAATCAACGAGGCATTCTCCTTAATTCAGAGCATCGGAAAACAAATTTTAGTGGTCGCACAAGAAAAGTATACTTCGAAGAATTCCGGTGAAAATAACAGGGGAACAGTACCGCGAGTAGGGAAGAATATATGCATTTACAAACCTTAGAATTAGAGCACGCGGTACTAGGAGTATTTTGAGCCTAATGGAGTAAAATGATAGTCCTATGAATTTTTGTAAGGTTTCAAGAATATTTGTCTATTAGGAGCAATTGTAGGACAAAAACACCGAGACATTTCACGGACTATGAACGTGGGGTGCCTTGGTCGCTCACAACCAAAGGATGAGGCGTCTAATAAAGAACGCAGTCTGTAGGGATTACGTAAGATTTTCTGCTGCAAGACTGCGTGCTGTGTGTGCGATTCGTAAAGTAATCACGTATTCCATGACATGCCTACAGGGGAACGTCACTTTCGAACAAAAGCTTTCGTAGTAACGATCTGCCAAGGCACCCAAAGGTGTCAGTAAAATCAAGGAACATGAGCCACACAGTCTTGCATTTTTTATGCGAAGCAGGTTCCATGGAATGCCCAACATACGAGACAGCATCCAATGTAGTGTGCTCCGACTTGTATGCAGACTGTTTCGTATCAGTCTCAAGATTGCTTGTGAATTTTCGGGCAATTAGTAGTTTTCCAAGCACCTTCAACGGCACGGAGGTGCACGCTATTGGCCGATACTTCTGTGATTAAAACAATGGGTTGTAGAAAGATCGCTTTTCGGTAATTCACATCAGGCAACTACAATTACAGGACAGATAAATGCAACAATAGGCTGATGAAGGCAAACACGTGGACGGATAGGACGGTTTGAACAGACGTAGCATGTTCGTTCGATGCTCAAATCGATTTAATCAGATGACATCCTGACTGGACTAACAGCTGTGCGCAGCGAAACAATTTCTGTAAGTAGAAGTGGTAAAATTACTAACAAATTAGAAACTAAGTCATTACATAAGTAAACGGCACCCAGTTATGCTTAATACTCCGGGGGAACGACTTCTTGTGAATGTCATAGCAAATTCAAGAGTTGTACAAGCACCCTATGCTTGCATAGCTCTGGTTGTGTTAGCCTGTTCGTGATGGCTTCAGCCGCTTGCAAGAGACGTGCTCAACCCTTTCGGGTATCTCCTCGGTACGGCATAATAGGCCTTGAAGGCATCTTTGGTCAAGATCTGATGCCCACTTTGAAGCAAATGTTCCAAGCTCGAGCTGTTGATACTTTGACTGTGCCTCTCCGCAGTAACTTGACAGTGCTCAGTCATCCGTACCGATAGACGCCTGGTTGTATGTCCGAGGCACTTGACATCACAGGTGAATGTAAACTGGGAAACAATGTACAATTCGGACGTAACTGACAGTCTGTCTTTAAAATATTGTGCTATAAAAGGGTGCGATCTCTGCACAGATGTTATTCTAGCTGCTTCCCAGATGTCGACGATGGTGTCAGTCGATAAACATCGGTTACAAATCTCTCATCGATGACTGTAATACATCCGCACACTTTTTCAGAGCAGCTGGGAACGGTAAATCAGGGCCACTAACTTTGCTTGTCTTCAGTTTTGCGAGTTCCCTGTAAACATTGTTGTGACCAAATAAGGTGGGAAGGTTAGTGATGGGGCCGTCGCAACGAGACTGGATCTTAACGTGGTGCGACGGTTTGATTACCTCTTTGACCCTCGGGCCCCTTGAGAGCTACTCCTAAAAAGTAAAGTAAATCGCCAGCTGTACGCCGTAACGGCGCTTCGCTGCCAAGCGACCACCAACAGTCGCGCGTGGGCTGAGTATACCGCGAGGACGCCCGCCCCTACGCGGATTCGAATCGGTGACCTTATGGTTGCAAACCAGACGCGCTTATCACTCGGCCACTGGCCGACGAGCTAGTCCTACCAGGTTGGTCAATGGTTATGTCAGACAAACTCAGTCTCCTGGTCTTCCAGATTGGGGTTTTTATATTGGATAGCGTCCATTTCTGAAAAGCTAAACCGTTGCCACCATTTCGCTGCTTTAAGCCAAAGGGTTTGGTTGAGGACCTCAGTCGTCATCCTGTTTAGTTCTGAGCGCTTTGTAAGTATTTCAGGCCACATACAACCTGGATAATTTCCTCAAACTTTAACTGCATCCTACGTCGGCCATCGCGCAGTTTGTCAAGGTTCGCCTTATCGGCTGCATACATCAAGGCGGATAAGCGAAAACTTGCTACTTCTAGCATTTCTCTTCTGTATTTTTCACCTGTTTCTGTTCTCCCCTCCCAACCCACATTACTAACCTACCTTATATAGTTCCCAGCATAATTGACAGCAGTCGTAATGCCACTGGACTCGAACGATTTTCATTTGCCTTCCCGCACCACCCAATGGACGCTTATCGGCAACAATCCCTTATAAGGCCACACTGTCCCGTTTCGTTGGCGCCGTTCAACGTTCGCACTGTAGGACAAATAGGTCAACGGGCTGCCTTCGCACACACGTTGCGTACATTTGGTATTGACGTGTGTTGCGTGCCAGAAACTAGGATCAATGACACTGAAGGGGCTGTCGAATGAACTGCACCCGGCTTGTCCTCTCGCAATCGGTTGCACGCATCCGGAGACTCTGATGCAGTAGCCTATTTTCAAGCTGGGGTAGGTATCATACTCAGCTCCAAGGCTGTCATCGTTGCTTGATTGGGTTCCGGGGAACAGCCGTTTGTGTGCAGACCCTTTGACGACTTCAACTAAGATTGGTCAATGAAATAGCACAACACGCTTTTTCTTTGTGGTTTCCGCTTTTGTTCCCACCGACTGCAGTTCTAATGCTGTCAAGGACACGTTCCACCACGAACTGAACACGCAACTACGCAGTGCTACCAGTTCAGATATCATAATACTTGCACGTAATATGAATGCACAAGTAGGTCACTTGGGCTCTCCAGAGGCTCAGCTGCATGGTAATTATGGGCTTAACTCCGAACGGACGGAAAACAGCTAGCGTGTGTTACAGCTGTGAGCGGAGCACCAGCTGTTCCTTAATAGCACTGCTTTCAGACACAGTAGACGCCGAACTGCCACTTGGCGTCCTGTAGCTGGCCAGCTATGGACCCAATTAGATCACATTACTATAAGTTACAGGTGGCGTGGTTCCATCCTGGATTGCCGCTCGTTCTGGAGTACTAGCGTTGACTCTGATCATGCATTGTTACGCTGTCGTTTCTCCATGAACTTTACCGGGGGGCAACAGAAATTATCCGAACCCTCGGTCAGGCAAGCCTGTAAGCTGCGCTGCGTATCGATTTTTCTCTCCGTTGTCCTAATGACACTGAGCTTCAGTGGAATAGGGTCTCGAGTGTCATGCACGACGCAGGAACGGCAGTTTGTAGTGCTATCGATCGTCACTGCACCATTCACTGGATATCCGAGAGGTCGGTGAACCTGTTGGAATCCAGAAGAAACCTCTTGGCTGGCTCTGAGCACAATGTAACTAGCCGGATGCAAACGAAAGCGGAGCCTGCGTGCTGACGAGGAAGCCTAGTTGAAGAATCGGGCTCAAGAACTGGAGGAGTCGGGAGCAGCAGAGAAATATCTAAAACTCTTCGGGCTGGTTTGCGCCACTGGTGCCAAGAAACCAGACGTCAGCGAAACAACCAGAGACAGTGCGGGTGCTCTGATTCGCACTAAAGAGTGTTGTGTGGCTCGTTGCGCAGAACAGTTTCAAGATCAGTTCCTTTGTCTTCATGCCTCCCTTCCCCCTCCTGTTCAGGTGATGCAGGCTGAGCAATGAACGGTTAGTTTCTAACAGTGGTTCTCAACCTTTCTGAAGCTGTTACCTACCAACCGCGTTCACTATCATCAGTTACCCCTAAAATATTTTAGTTGAAACGCCAATTAACTATTGCATTTTTTGCTTTAAATTACAACAAGCGAATCCTATTTTTGTTTACTTTCGCTAATTCAAATAAAGAAAACAGCTGTTTTTGAAGAGTTTTTATATGATCTAGAGTTGATTTGCAATTATGAGATAGTTGTTATTGTTTATTTGAAAGAATTTCCGATATATTTAATGCGTTTTCGGCTAATGCACATCGTAGGTCGTGCTCCAAGTTCATTCAGTTCCTTGGTTTGATGTGTGATCCCTTAACATGAAAATTTGTTCCAACCATCTCTTTCATGGCCGCCTTGGAGGACAGCTTCTCACCACCGCTATGGATCGATACGTCGTGAACATTAATCGCCTTTTTTGTCACTTCCGCCTAGTAAACATTTGGCCGCTTCTTCACCCTGTCGACTGATATATGCTCCCATCTTAGTGTTCACTCAACTCTGTAATTTGATCCAGCGAACGACCGTCTGGCTCAAAAACAACAACGATCGACAAGCGAGCAGACAGAGGCGGCATCTAGATGCGCTGCTTTGCAGGCTTCTAATCGGATTTTACTAATAAATTGAACACCGAAAATCGTCGAATTCCCTGAGTCATCGTCATCATTAGACACGTTAGCTAGAGGTGGGAAACACCTCAGCTACTGTGCCGCAATACTTAAAAAAGGGAATAAAATGCAACAGGTGCAAGCCAGCTGAGCTACCGGTAACGGATGGGCATCGTTCCGGTAAGCTACCTGCCGGCTACTATGCAGCAGAAAAAGCAATTTACTATGGAAAATTATAAAAGGCTGAATTCACTGAGTACTAACTAATGATTATTCATTGATGGCTACTCAATGTCGATTAGGCAGTCAGTTACTTGTTTTGTTGCAGATGACTTTGTTTTTACTTTGGTTTGCAGTAGATTGATGACCTAATCCTCGTAGTTATATTTATCCCCCTAAAATTTCCATTTTGCCGCTTTGAGGGTAATTACCCCTGATTGGGAACCACTTTTCTGGCTCCATGGGAGACTGACTTCTGAAACGCAATCTCAACCATCAATATTTTCGCGCCGCTGGCCGGGATCCCCTCCTACCTGCATTATCTTAGGATGGGGGTGAGGTCCTCTGCAAAGCACTGACCTCGCTTTTCGAATATGTGTGGAAGGAAGATACTGTCCTGGCTAACTGATGCGGCTCAGTTATATTGGTGATATACAAGAAGGACAGTCGCACCGACTGTGCAAACCACAGGAGTATAAGCGTAACGCCTTAATGACAAAATTACTGGCCTGGATTTTTCTTCGTCGCACCATTGCGTAACGGGAATGCCGGATTAGGGAAGGGCAGGTAGGTTTCAGCCAAGGAGGTGGCTGTTTGGACCACATATTCACTCTGCGGCAGGTGCTACAGCAGGGCCACACGTACCACCGACCGTTAATAGCGGTGATCCTCGACTTAAAGTGCGCTCTACTTATTCGACTGATGCTTTCTGTTCGAAATACTTGCGCAGAAAAGTGTTTCCATGAAATATGTGAACACTGTGTGCTTTGAACTTGAACACGAAAGGTCGTGTCATGGTCTACGGTGACCTGTTGGATGCCTTTCCGGCAACAAGTGGCGTTCATCAATGTTGTCTAATTTCCCCATTTTTGTTCACTTTCGTCGTGGATCCCATCATAGTGTCCGCTTGCGGTGTCTCACAATACAGACGTTGAGGTGCTGCCTAGCGAAAGGCTAGTTGATCTTGATTATGCGGACTTACTATCTTGCTGTTTAAGGATGTCGGGTCGGCCAAATCAATCCTGAATAGCCATTCTAATGCTCCCACGTTTTCCTATGCGCTTCGTACCTTCAAAGTGCGAAGTGTTGCTGCAGAACCACCAGCCACTCGATGATTCTTTGAGCCTAGATAGCGAGAAACTCGAGGCAGTTGACTAATTCACTTTCCTTGGCAGCTGTATCAACCACGATGGTGCATTACTCCTAAATTTTGTTCACGTGTTGCAAAAACCAGAAATGCCTTTTTGTATCTGCGACATCTTTTGCGACAGTAAGTGGTTTCTCCGTTTGAAAGACCGTGCTTGCAAGGCCACAGTGAGGTCCGTCCTGCACTATGGGGGTGAGACTTGGTCCCTTCGGTCTGAAGATCTAAGGCGCCTTCAAGTCTTTGTTCATCATTGTCTACGAAGCATTATTGGTTTCAGGTGACACCAGCGTGTCCGCAACGATGATCTGCGTACACGAGTGCTAGGTACTGATACTCAAGCTAGTTTCTTGGGACAACAGATTGCACTGAATGATTTGCTTTGGTTTGGGCAGGTAGTATGCTTTCCTGGTCATTGCTTACCGAAGAGGGCGTTGTTTTGTCTGCCAGACGTAAATGATAAGTAATTTGTCAGCAGTACGCCTTAACGGCGCTGCGCTGCCGCGCGACCACCACCAGTCGCGCCTGGGCTGAGTATACCGCGAGGACGCCCTCCCCTACGCCGATTCGCACCGGTGACCTTATGATTGCAAACCAGGCGTGCAGACCACTGAGCCACCGGTCAGATGTAGGGTGGCGCAAGCCCAGCTGGACAAAAGTTGACTTGACAGCATGAAATGACCAAACTGGGTGCTGTGGGTCCTTTCGTCTTCCACGCTAGAGTGCATGTGTCCAGCCTTGTGCTTGACTGGAAACTTTACAGGACATGGCTCTCAGCTCACAGCAGTGGCGTGTCTACTGCGGTCTCCTGGTCGGATTATCTGTTTAAATTTAGTTTGGTGCTGTTATCTGCAAGGTAATGTCTGATTATGACGCGGGGCATTGAAAGCCCCAAGGAAGCTCTCTCGCTGATGCCGCCTTATTTTTGCACGATAACCAGCTGTTTGTGATTGTATGTTGTTAACACAAGGTGTAGGCGCCTTGACCCAGAATGCTTAGGACATTAAGGGTTTCCGGTAAGTCCCCCTTCTCTCCATCTTATCATTCTTCGTTCCATAGGTCATCATGGTTGTATGGCAACGAAGCATGAGTTCAAATGACTGATGTTTATGTTGATGTTAATGCTGGGGCAGGAAGGTTAGGGAACTTATTTGACGATGAGAAGTTAAATTTTGCATTGAGCTTGTCCACATACACAGTACCGAGTGGGTTGTTTGAATTTTTGCCGGTAAGTTGCTTCAAGTGCCTCAGCAGGTCCCGGCAACTGGTTTCTTAAAACAGCTTCAATATGTAAGCTTCTTATCTTTTATCTCCACTTTTGCAGTCACACACTGACATTTGACACAGGTCGTTAGCTTGTATTTTATAAGCCTGTTTTTTCTACGCAGTTGGCTAAGTACCGGCGATGACAATCTATCAATCCGAAGATAGATGATCTTAATGGGGCAATAGAGATTGACATAGAAATCGATATAGCCTGTGAGGTGCTCGCATTGGGTTGACAGATCCTCATTGGCGAACATTAAGAAGTCAATTGATTACACCGTCGATTAGAGCTTTGCATTTTTTTCCGTTGGACTCTTTCGCCCCTTAACAGTTCTAATTTGCCTTCTTGTCATCATGACGTTGTGGCTTCACAGTAAGTTTTCGGACATTAATTCACTCTGCCAATCGGAGCGCGTCTTTGTTTGGAAAGCATGTTTTGTTGGTATAAACTGAATCCAAATGTGCGTCGAGACTGGTGGGGAATTCCACCAAGTTGGTTTGATCCAGCACTCCTATTGAAGTCACTCGTAGTGCTGCAGAGGAACATTCTAACCGGTCGCAATTCCGAAGCAAGGTGTTCTGCAAACATTTTTATCTCTGACAATGCTGCTTTAGGCGTTGCACAAACGTTCCCAACTGCATCAGATAGAAAACTCACTAGAAAACCGGTTTATATTTCAACAGGTGATAACTTATTGAATCTGTTGAGTAAGCGGACAGCTGTAAAACCGATGTACACCACTCTTCTCTACCGTAGGTAATCACGCCTCCGCGGTGCTGAGGTTTTACTGGGCGGCCCGGTCTGATGTGTCAATAACCATTGCGTTTCACAACTCAATGTTCTATGTTGAGATGTCACCAACTTTCTTGCGTTTAGGAATTGTTTTCGTTGTAAAAGGCTTTAGATCATTGCTGCATCATGTGACCACAGAATGTTTAATTATGGCTAGATTCCGAGTGGTATACGCCTTTGGTTTGCAACCATAAGGTCACCGGTTCGAATCGACGTAAGGGTGGGCGTCCTCGCGGTTTACTCAGTCCTCGCGCGACTGGTGGTGGTTACGTGGCAGCAAAGTGCCATTACGGCGTACAGCTGGCGATCATTTATTATTATAGATTTCGTTAGTTGTGCTTTTTATCGTAAGCATAATCCGATCGTCATGAAACAGATTTTTGTGCCAATAAGAATAATTCACAACAATTGGGGGAACGAAAACATGGATAAAACGCAGTCACATTGCGATGGCATTCCGAAAGGAATGGAATGGAATGGAAGGATATACTTTTTGATGGAACATTTAGCAAGTGTTTGCAGTGGGTTTAAGGCAAGAGCACTATCTGTTTCACGACTATATCGTATCAGAAACGGACACCAACGACCGGTGTGGCTGGTCCCCAAAGGTATCATTTGTCAACCCGATAAAGTGGCTATGTTAACCTCCTCATACATTTTTGCCACATCATCAACTGACTAAGACTGGACTTCACCCAGCCAGGTGCAGTATTGGTAATAAACCAATCCTGACTGTTGACAACCATTCCAAATGCGTAACTTAACCAATGTGGACGACATGTTCAAAAGGAAATCAGGTGTGACGTCAGAGGGTTTTTGCTAAACTAATCTGGCGTATGTGCGGATTATTTCTGCCGTCGTGCATGTGCAGTGTTTCACAGCTATCGGTACTTAAGCACCATCACAGCACGCGTTCACTAATTAGTCTGTTTCATGCAATGACGTCGACCGCACTGTAGTGCTTCACTTATCTTCAATTGTTAACCCAGTTTCGCACCGCATCAGTCGATAAGTTAGGCGTTGAAAAGACGCATGGGCTCCATGGTTGCGAACCGTGAGCTCTTCACTGATTTGCTCACTGTGATTGATAAAACTGTATGGATAAGTGAGCCAAAGCGCCACTTCCGATGGATGTTCGTCACCTGGTTCTCCATCAAATACCACAAGCATTCGTACGGCTTTGTGTCAAAGCCAATATGCCCTGTTATAGGGTCCCTGACCACTCACTTCTGTAACTGGAGGTGAGTATTTAACGAAGGTCGGATGAACAACGTTGCTGGCCACTAGCTTCGGTGGGAACTGCAACTGAACACAAAGAAGACGAATTAGCCATCTGGTTGTCAACGGTCATCGGATTCGCCCCGGGAAGCTCACTGCACACACACAACACATGGATCTTCGCATCCCTTCTCCTGACTCTCTTCCTCCTTTTTGTTGTTGTTACTCATGTGTTGTGGCACTGCCAAATGTTTATAGGTCAGGTATATATATGCACCGCACCATCTGTGTCGGCGGATTGTTTGCTACGTTTCCAGGCCATGCTCTTTTTCTTTTTCATTTGCTTACATGAGCCTACACTCTTCCCACAGCTTTTGGGGACTACTTGACATGCTCGTGGAGACAAATTTGCGAGTGTGCAAATGAACGAGCCGTAGCTGTATTTCATTGCTTTTTGTTGTATCTGCACTTTTTCGTTTCGTCTTTCGTATGCTCTATCGCTTTCTCCGTGGACTCTCGTTCACTTCCTCCCCCATCCTGTTTCCGATTATCTGTGAAGAGTTGAGAGATGGCCACTTCTACCACAATGTGTAGCCGCTCTGATTACATTTCACAGGTCGGCTGATTTGTCCTCTTATGTGCCACCGCACTTTTTCTATTTTAAAGAATTCACCGACGTTCAACGGACATTTTTCACTCAATGGCTCAACTGCACCGCAATTACGAAAAGGTTAGTTATCTTCCTTCATGATAATAGTCAATCAATCTTATTTACACCTTGCGTTTTCTTCTGATCGATACTTGATTCTTGTATTATTGTATCCTAGTATATACATATAGCACTTTATTTGGTGTTTTGCATACTATACATCATAATATATTTCCTTGCGAAATGCCCCTGTAGATGTATCTTGCTTTTATATCGGGCATCTTTCATTCACGCCGCTTCACTTTGTGGACTAAACTGACTTAGTTCGCTTCATTGTTAACACTTTCACAGTTCTTACCTGTTGTCCTTCAATCCACTTGCTTTTTTCCGTCACTTTAGCTCTAAGTAGATCACCTTTACTGCAACTCCTCTGTCAATTTTCGGTTGCTTCATCTGCTTACCATATCGACTTGTTTTGTTAAGACACGTGTTTCGATGTCCGCTCCCCTTTAACTGGTCCGCAGCACTCCCACGTCAAGCGCCCATGTGCACCTAGTTGCTTTTTGTGTCAGGAACTCAGTATTAGTAATCGGTTTCTTTGGCGTGCACGCAAACGATTACGAGTCTAGGTGTACGATGGGTTTTGAAGAGCGGATTATCTCAAACACAAATCTCTGAATTCGCTTACTTTTTCACTTCGTCCACTTACTTATCTAGTGGTAAGCTGGGCACCCGACATACCCTTTGTCTGTCAACGTTTCCAGGGCGCTTGGCGCACACAATTTGTGCCGTAAAGGACATGTAAACCCGAGAATATACATTTTTATTTCGATTAACAGCCGCTCAAGTAGTCCAGCATTCCAGTTCCCATTGTTAAGGGTAGCTTGTTGCACATGATATGCAGCTGTGCACCGAATAGTATTCTAGCCCTTTTGTTTACCTTAATCAATCGCTGGAAAGTCGCTTCTGATAAGCACTTTAAGTTGGGCGTGCTTGCGCTTTAGCTTATCCATCTTCCTTGTTACTTCTGTGAAGAGACATCCTCCTCCCTGATCCTCAATATATCTTCAAGTTACTTTGGCTTATCCGTTTGTGACATAGCTCCTGTGGATCACCTTCAATTAAAACTACATTATTTGACCAAATAGTGTTAATCGCTTCAACTATACACTCCATGACCGTTTTTTTTTCTCTTTGTTCGAGCTCGTTATGTGAAGATGAGGTAGAAAATAGGAATCGAATCTGGCGGTCGCCGCTTTTCCTGCCCCCCCCCCCAGTCCGTGCTTCGGCCCTCTACCCGAAGGGTCCAAATAAAAACGAAATAGGTCGCGAAGCGCAATGTTAGGAACCAGCAACATCCGACGTTTACCTACAATCTTACTGACCAGAACAACCTCGGTTTATCTACGAGGGAATCACAGCTCAAATCAAATTGTCCTGTCGCCACCCAAAACTCGTAGAGGATAATTGAAAACTCTACGACGTACAACACTTCATTGATCTACTATTATTTTGCCTTCATTAATTGGCTTTAGGATACCTCTGATGAGTTTCCTTCGAACCCGATTACAACGTGCATCTGAACACCGACCGTCTTTGTATCGGTTTTAAGAAACTTCAATTTGTGTTCGGCAACCCTTGCTTCTTTAATTTCCTTTTGCCTTGTGTCGTTATAGCTCCTCAGTCGTCATCAGGCGTGCGATGCCCGTTCGGCGACCGCACGCAACGAATATCTGTTTCAACTGGCCGCGATCAATGCTCACCTGAAACACTACTTCACTAAGGATGTTCCCAACTTAGTCAAGGTTTGTGGATCGCTATCAAGTCCAGTGGTATACATCCAGCTTTCTCTTTTTACTTGTGCCTCCATCGTTGTGATGCATCATTCCGTGTTGCGAAACGCCCTGCTTTTGCGCGTTTACTCTACTTCGTGTTGCACTTTTTGATCCAGTGCATTTTTATAGCGTCGCTCATGCATCTGGGGAAAACGGTCAGCAATCCACCGACTCGGGTCTGCACAGATACGAGCGACCTCGCAATACCCCTTGTCGCTGCTAAAATTAATAAGAAATCTGGGCTGCGAACGGATGTCTGTCACTTTGGATATAGAGGCATGTTTTGCTGTGTAAACATTTAAATCAACCATCATTTGATCGCGCGGCTTTACAGGACAGTCACGAGCTGCTCTTCGCAAGGCCGTCTCGATTCCGTGTGCCGAAACAAACACCCACGAGATTTCCGATGACCTGGGACTTTCATGAGGTTCACTGGAGTACGCCAACTTTCCAGGCAACACTGGACTAATCAGCACTAGCTTTGCTTTTCACTGTCGAAATGCAAAGTCCTTCTACATTATTGGTGTGTGTACTCACTGCTGCACTGACCCTTGTCGGTGATGAGTTTGTTGTTCAGAAATGCTATTAAGTGGGTTGGTGTTTCAGCACCTATGCGATAAAAGATGAGGTCACGAACCGTATAGCAGAAGCTCGAGGTGCATTTGCCAATCTGCGCTAACTGTGGTGCCGGTGCGACATCGCCCTGTCTGAAGGACAACCTTTACAACGCATGTATGCGTTCAATCCTCCTGTACAGTTGCGAAACGTGGCCCATCAAGGGGCTAGTCACGTTCGATTATCGCTACCTTCGCAGCTTACTTCATGTCTGATGGGAGCATCGCATGAGCAATGGGCGTGTCCGCTGTCTCGTATTTGGTGCAGCAAGAGCGGGTTAACCGCTTCGCACCATTATATCACGCACCACTGATGCCAGCACACCCACTGCCGCGGCGTGCGTTGTTTGCGCGCACGTGGTGTGGATGGAAGAGGAGAGGGAAGGCCAGATGATTACTTGATCAGATGGAATGAAAGCTCTTAGTTCAGCTGGTGTTGCTTGGTGTATCCGGACTGCCTGGCTGTGGTCCGAAGGACGATGTACACGTTCAGTTGGATACACTTGTTGTCGTGACGGCAAACCGATCTCAGTGGCATTTGTGTCGTGAGTTTCTTTGTCTCCCTCCAGCTCACCCTCTCCCTTTAACCATCTCAACCTTAAAGTATAATATACTAAGCATTATATTTTTTTATTTTTATGTTATTATAAGGCTCTCACTTTTTTATGCACCTTATTTTTTGTGTTCTGGCTCAATAGCCGAGGTGTGTTTCGCACCTTCAGCTAACGTGTACTGATGGTGATGATAATGATTGGTGGGCGCCACCTCATGTGACAGGATCTCAACCTCACAGACATACGCATTCTCTTCGTGTTACTTGCTGACGTGACAGTGGAATAGTTACTATGACATTCTCATATTCGTATTTTTATTTTTCCCTTAACCCTTTCTCTATTACACTTGCGCTGTTTTACAGTGTCGTACATTTATCTCTCTTCGCAGGTTCTGGATGGTGACCTGTATGAAAAAATTAGTGACGTCCTTTCTTCTTTGTGTCAGACTGAGGTGGAAGTTTGTACTTTAACTCGTGACCGATTCCAGCGTATTCTCCGAGACGCCACACAAGTGAGTTCTTTTCTACTCTTTTATAACTCATCTAACAGCTGCTCTGCAGACTCCGCTAATTGTTTTGATGTATTTCTCTGCGCGCATTAGCCTGTGTTGCGTAAGTTCTAAGTTACACGAGTTCGACGACATGCCACTGACTTTGGTGCCCATCGAACGGCCACTCGAATTGGTCGCCCCCTAGGTGTTACTGTTTCAGTTTGGACGCGTACATCACGATATCGATTTTCGTGTGCGTTGCTAAGAGTCGGGCTGATTTTCAATGCCACATTCACTTCCACAGTCGTCGGTTGCAAATTAGGGAAATGATAGGCTACGTTCCGGTTGGGCCAAGGCTACTGTTTGCACCGGCGACATGACCACATTATGCTGCTGAAGCTAAGAGGCCAGTCGTGTCGTTTGTGAACTATTGCTCATATCTGGAAGGCATAACTATGGACTAATAATGAAGTTTACTAGTTGAAGTTAAACAGCAAACTGTGTGGTGCAGCACCAGAGCGCCCGTTGTACACGAATCTTCCATGCTGACTAGGTCTTTTTTCTCACATGCCTACTGACCGCCCGCCCGCTCGAATCCTGTAGTCTGCTCATCTTGAACCTACGTGGACAAACCTTAGAGATAACCGACTTTGGCTGTGGTAAAGCGCATGAGAACATTTCACAAAATTGGAGTTGGATTGGCGTCTGTCGTTTTTCCCGAATTAATTCCTCGAGCGTATCTGCATCGGTGTTCATTGAAATCCCGTCGGATATGGCATATTCATTTACTTTATATTGATCCTTAAATCTTCCATCTAATGATTCTGATGCTTTCACCTACTCGCTTACATTGGAGGGTTTCCTTCACTTCTTTCCATTTTTATTAATCATTGTGAATCTTGATGGCTTGTATCGCTACCATCGGATCCATTGCACTATCGGCGAACTACTCTTAGTCTATCATCCATACCGAGTTGATGTCGTCTCGCTACTTGACTTTGTCACCGTCCAATCTCATTTCTTGAAGACCGTTATGCGCACCCAAAGTCACACTTTCATGACTGAAATCTTAGCTGTGTTTATTTGCTTGATTGAAAAACCTCAATTTTTTGAACATCCAACTCAGTTCTCAAAGGTACTGAAGCCCAGGTTGTTTACCCGACGTTCCATCTAAAACGCGCTGAAAACATTCCCATTATTGAACCAATTGTTTTCTTGTAACAGCAGTGGTATTCCTCAGGAACAGTATTTTTCTCATTACAACCAAGAATGCCACTCCTCGTCTCCAAGACTACTAGCTGAACAGATTCCAGTGGCTTAGGTTACTAAGGGACGGTTCAACAATGCTGGATCGATTGCGTCATGCGCTTCATGGATAGGTTGTCACCACTGGAGCTGAGCTCTCATGTTTTGGTGGTGGTCCAATCAGAACTGCTGTTAATTCACGTACATTACAAACCCATGCATCACCTTGCACAATATATTTGGCGTTTCCATGAGCTGGGGATTTTTGATACAAATAATTGTACGTCCGGAAAAGCACCATGCGGTTCTTTTCATATCGAGGTTCGTCAGTGATTCGCACCCCTCATCTATGTCGTGCATAGTTGCTGTTAGTAGAAGCTATGAGTGCCGGGACTAGTGATCTCTTCTGCAACCTTCATAACTTTTATGGCAATGGAAGAGGAGTTGCGCTATATAACAGTTGACTTTTAATCCATCACGGTACCCCGACTGTACCCGTAGCCTAATAGCATATGCTGCTGGCTAATTTGCAAGCCGCTAGTGTCTAGAGGTACTGTGTTTGGTCACTGATGGCGGCGATGCATGCGTACTCTTGAGGATTTCCGATTGGACAAAATGACCATTTGCTGCATCTTCGCGCCTATGGGGGACTACCAGATTTGTGGGTTGCTGCAAAAAACCCTCAGTGATCAGTTAGAGTTGGTTTCCCTGCATACTGTTTTGTAGGCCTGAGTGATAAGGTTTTTCTTAGTTGCAATGCAGTAGGTACCTGGAATTTGTTCATGCCACCGCACTTCGTTATTCTCCACTAGTGATAATGATGCTGTTTGCGCTGATGATGCCATGCTGATTTTTGTTGATCTCCGATCGCCTTCATTCTCTGCTGTGTACAGCTCCGACTCGTCCCATGTGTTCATCATATTCAAGTGGTGGTTATTTCTACGAAACCACTGGCCCCTTATGCTCGGTGTGCTTTAAATACCATAAAGCGGTATCATCAACAAACGCATGCAACCTTGGTTCGCAAATCGACGATTCCCTTAAGTTGCGACCATTTAGCGATGATCTTCTGACTGTCGGTTTGCAATATATAGGTCAGAATCTTAGGTTCTTTGCGGAGTTGTAGCCACCCTGTTGATCGTGGACATCGCAGTTACGGTGGACTGCCAGGTTTAGGTGGCTGCAGCTCATGCTACACGTGTCATCATCCGATTTCCAACTGCAACCTCACCTCCCCTAAGATTACGAAACATATGCTGAAGCGTCCTATAGGATCTCTTGGTATTTCAAAGTTCCCGCTTGTTGACTTGTGAGCTGTGATGATTCACCACGATTAAACTTATTTTCGTCTTCACCTCATTGGCTAACTGCTTGTTTACCTATTTTCGCGCTCGTTGCGGCATCATGTTTGTTTTGAAATGGGACACGAAATGCATATCTTCTCTGCGATCGAATCTGACTTTCATCGTCTTCAATCTCCTGAATGGATACTCGGTTTACTACCTGGTACCCCTTCGGGGCTATTCCACCTTCTTGGTCGCGTGGGGCCGAGTCTTTGTGATAAATTTATTTCAAACTTGTGGCTGCAGAAACTGCTGTTGCTTTCATTACTTTTTCCCTTGTCTCTGATTGAAGCACTATCCGTTTATTTTATTGGAACAGCTTCGTACTTTTGCATCTATAGTTTTGTCGTTGATATACTCTGTTCGTGGAGGAAATAGCTGCGGTTACTTTTAGGCTATCCACTTCTGTTCGTCCCTGCTCAATGCTGCTGTTTGTAAGTTATTGGGTATTTTGTGAAGATTGGTTGCAATTAGACAGGACGACAGCCACCACACATTTAGGAAAGCGCTAAATGGCCGTTTCCTCCTATCGGGGCTCGTCAGTAACGCGCACCCCGCCGAATCCTGCAGGGTTCGAACCCACTACCTTACTCTCACGAGCCAGCGACTTATGTCACTGAGCAACGGGCGACGTCAGGGGGCCGCCATGACTGATGTCTAACTGCGATATAGCGCGACTCATCCTCCACTCTCATGCTTCTTATGAACTTGCAAGCCGCCGCCAATCGAAGTGGCATGTACGCTGCTAAGACCACTACTGATTATTTGTAAGTGGGAAGAGGATTTATTGGGTATTTTGTGAGGATTCGTCCTAGTTAGACTCAGACAGACAGACAGCCACCACACGTCCATGAAAGCGTTAGACTGCCGTTTCATCCTATTGGGACTCGTCAGTAGCGCGGTGCTGCCGACTGCGATTCGAACCCACGACCTTATTCTTGCGAGGCAGCGACTTATACCACTGAGCCATGATTCAGTGGCACGCTCCAACATGCATGACATTGGAGGATGAGCCGTGCTATATCGCATTTAGCTATCAGTCATGGCGGTCCGCTGACGTCGCCCATTGCTCAGTGACATAAGTCGCTGGTTCGTGACGGTAAGGTCGAGGGTTCGGATCCGGCAGGATTCGGCGGGTGCGCGCTACTGACGAGTCCAAGTAGGACGAAACGGCCGTCTAGCGCTTTTCTGGATGTGTTATGGTTGTCTGCCTGACTTTAACTGCGACGAATCTTCACAACAATGCTGGTTCTGTGCATGTTGAAGGAGTGTGGGTCAGCTCCGTCGATGAAACGTGGTTCACATCCACATGCCTCCTGGTCTTAATCCTTCGATTTGACGCATATACGGTGTTTGCATGCAGCTCTGGGTGGTGCAGCGCAAGACACGCATGGTCCCTCCGTAGACGCATCCTCTGTCTGTCTTATAGAGGCCGCAGTGACAGACTAATCTGGAATCGGATGCTGCCAACCACCTTTTACTTGTGGAGCATTGCTTTCTCCCCGTTCCTGTTTCTCCTAGCGTAAGTTTTCAAATCGATCAAATTCAGTTATTGCATTTTTTAAACACCCAATTGTGTTGTATTCTTCTCCATTTGTGGTGCTTGATTATTTGCCTGTAGGAACATACAGAGTACATTTCGTTCACCGTATCCATCCTGTCCCACACACTCCTCATTAAGCATGTGTTTTTTGTCATTGTATAACAGTTTTGGAGTGTCATTATGCGTTGGAGGTTAATAGTTGAGCGACTTGTTCCCATACACGCCAACTTCATTTTGCCTGCCGCTTTTTTGCACTTGTAGATTACGCGCACTTGTGCGTGGGAACATTTCCTCAAAGTGTGTCCACTTTTCGATAAAACTGTTCAGTACCAGTTTGAACCAATCGAGGGCGACGAGGTAAGTCTATTATTTAATCCCGAGCTAATGTGAGAACAAAACATGCAATTGCTTTTTGTGCTGGCGTTTGTAGTTGTCTGAGCTTTTTCATTTTGCCACTTTCTTCAATCTCTTTTACTTGCAAATAACTTCTGGGGGGTCATTATCAGTCTTTCATAGAAATGCGAGTACCCTGGTTGTCCATGTCTTGCCTATTCGAAGGGGTGCTTTGGGACAGCTACTAACGAATACTTGTGGAACTACTGAAGGGTAAACCGCGCTAGTTTAGCTCATCTTTAGTGACACCAAATTCCACTGCACCACACAAGCTTTGTTCTGGACAGCTAATCAGCTGCGTGTGAGTGATGTCTGTATCGCTGTGTGCAGTCTGCATTGCAGAGATCAGCTAGTTGTGAAAACCATCTTCACTTTCATGTATGATTTAAGACGCCTTTCTGGTCTTGTGCTAAGGTGATACGGTGTTCATTCTTAGTGATATCCAAACCAAGTCATACTATGTATTCCTGATATGACTGTACTTTCTTCGTATTTCGATGCTATACGCGGCAGTTTGTTTTAGTTTCCCTTAACGCCCAATCAGAACACACAGCCAACCACAAGGGCACTCTCGCACCATATCTAGGTAGCGTGCAAAGTAGCTGATCCTAACCTTGATGTTTGCTGCAAGATGCATTTGACTTTGTGATACCGTACAATTGGTCCATTAAACAATAATCTCCCGCCGCATCTCCATTACTTACTGGTTTTCAGACCCCAATTGCGTGTAGTTTGGTCAGATCTAACTTGCGCCTCTTGGGCGATAATCGGACGATTGCATTTTTTCCTGCTTTGACATATTCCGCTAGTGCGTATGTGCCGAGCCCCGGAATCCATTTATCACAAGTCCATCTCCGATACAATCACGCTCACTGTCGTGCTCATTCAACATTGTCATTATTATCTTTATGTGCACCAACAACAGGACATCCATAGCTTGCATTAATGCATCCGATTTCCATTGGTATCAATCATCATTCTACACGTTAGCTAGTGAGGAATACCTCAGTTATTGTGTCGCAATAACATAAAATTAGATTTGGATGTTTGTGAGTAGTGTAAAGATTGTAGAAAGTAGAAGTCACGATTAAAATTCACACACAATAATGTGCCTCGACGGGGAATCGAACCCCGGTCCATGAGTTTCCGGTCCGCTGCTCTACCACTGAGCTACCGAGGGCTGACGATTAGGTGCACAAATTTTAACACATGACTTCTGCTTGGTTGTAATAAGAATGAAAAATAGAAAATGGCGATTGCAAGAGCCAAAGGGGAAAGGTGTTGTTATGTTTTTTTCCTTGTGTTAATCCTTTACGGTGTAATCGTGGTTGAAGAAGTAGGCCAAGTGGGCTAGGACGGGATAAAGAAATTCAACACAAACGCCCGAGAGGTTGCTTCTGCGTCATCTCAGCAACTGTATCCGCCATATATGACTAGTAGAGAATAATGAAATGTCTGGTGACTTATTGCTTGATCCAAATACATTAGGAAAACATTTGGATCATATTTCCCACACTATGCGAATATCGATTGATCACATACAGCAAGCTATTTCGCGAAGCTAAGACGGCATCGGTGAGTCAGCTTTGCTGCTTTCACCTTAGTCAACCTTATTCCACAGGTAATCGCGTCAGACACATTTTATGCGGTTAGATTAGCTAAGCGAGGGTAATCAACGCTACTGTTGCCCGTTGCGAATCATGTTTCGCGCTGTATTGAAACAAGGATAATGTGGATCCCCTGGACTGTAACCTGGAGGAGGGTCTGGGCGAAACAAAAGTATGGCCTTTTTCCCCCTAGTAAATCAATACATCCAACAAACCAATGCTATTCCCCATAGTAGCGAACGGGTATAGATGCTCAAACCGTTTCAACTTGGGCAGGATTCGGATCTGCGAGCCTCATCGTTTCTCCATCCGGCTCGATCAGTGCTCAACAATCTGATGATACGTGTATTCTCCAAACTGAATGAGTATCTATGGTTTATAAATGGAATCAGCTCTTTAGATGATTTGTACGATTTATTAGCAGAGCTGTAGGAGCAAGAAACTGTCCCAACCGAGCCGAGTTTCTCTGTTATAGTCCCCATTTTCAAGAGTATCTCACATTCGGAATGCGGCAATCATAAAGATATCAATCTTTTATCTATATAGCCTCTATCGGTTTTCATAGACTGGCAGCGGATCATGAATGCCAAATTCGCCGAGAACCAACCGGGTTTTGTCGAAACCGAGGCTGCGTTGACCACACCTTCACCTTACGCCAGATGACGAAGCACCACCATATATGTTAGCGACCCACCCTTGTCATTTCCCCCCGACATCAGTGATGCATTCCATTCGGGGCTAAGTAGGAAAGGTGTGCCCGAGAATTATGTATTATTAGAGTGTCTTACACGCATAGTTCGGGTAGAGTGAGGGCTGATGGCACACTGTCACAGCCTTTCAATATCTCTAGTCATGTAAACCAAAGATGCCGACTGTCATTTTTCCTTTCCAACTTCGCCATTGATGATGTTGTGGAAACTGCGTTCACCGCACTCAAATTGGGAGGTGTGGAGTTTCTTCTGGGTGATCAACTTCTCGACTCATACTGCGCCGACAATATTGCACTCATCTGTGTCAGTTTAGGTGCGTGTTAAGCAGCACTGGACAGATTAGCACAATCAACTCATCATTTCAGATCGTGTTTCGCATTCTGCAAATTGAAGCTTTACAGGGAGATTCGTACATATCACACCTTACGCTGGCCCTTGGTGAGACAGCCAGAAATAATTCAGAGAATCAACTACTTAGGCAACTGTATCAATGCATATGGAGTAGAAGATGAGACCAGGAACCGCGTAGCAAAAACTCGAGGCGTTTTTGCCTATCTTCGCCGCTTGTGACACCTGCTCGACATCACCCGCCCTAATGGGTAGAGTGTGCAGTGCATCCATCCGTACGGTTGCGAAACCTGACCCATGAGGTCGACAGACATAAATAGGCTTGTTGCTTTCGACCATCGCTGCATTCGCAGCTTAATTCAAACCTGGCCGGAACACTGTGTGAGCAATGATCATGTTTGACTCCTTGTTTATGGCATACGAAGAGGGAATGAACCACTCGGCACCATTTTTTCACGCACCAAGCTCCCATGACTGGGCCATTCTGGCACATCGTCTCCGGCGTCGTGCGTTGTTTACGTGCTCGGGGGTGTGAATGGAAGAAGAAGAATGCAGACAAGCCGCTAGCTTGGTCAGAATGAATGAAAATCGTCACTTCGAACTTGGCTTTAGTCAGTACCTTCCGGGTTCGGCTCCCATAGGTGATGAACGCATTTGGTTGGGTAGCTTTTTGTTGATGTGGTGAAGACTGAATCTCAGTGGCGTTCGTGTTATATGAGCTTATTGTCCCCCTCCTGCTTGGACCCCATTTCAACTACAATTTCGTTCTGGAGAGTGTGCTGTTTATTTCGCTTTCTTTTTATGACCATTTAGTTGAATTGCATGAAGGCACAGGCGATGGGGTGTTCCTCTCCTCTTGCTAATCTGCAGGGTGATTAAGGATGCGCAAACAGTTCATCTCACATGTTGTTGTTTTTCGATGCTTTAAGCACACCTTTGAGAGTCTCACAAATTCTGTTAGTCGTTATTTGTTCACTGCATATAGCATGGCACTCACAGTCCTTCACATTTACATTTCACCTACAAGTCTCCAGTGCTTTGCAAGAGTTGGTTAGGTGTAAATTGCATGCTTCACAGCTTTTCGCAACTCAAATCGGGCGTTTCGCCATCCATATGTATTCTTCTAACCTTTTGGGACCTGGGTGGGCGGTTCAAGATCAAAGAGTATTTCTTGTCTCACCGGTCCGATTCGCGAATTGCCTTGTTTTGTTTTGGGTCTGAAACTGATTAACCCCAAGATACTCCTTCGTAATAGATGGTCCATCGCAATATGATTGTGATTATTTGACTGTGCTTCAAGATCGGGTTGTAGTATTACTTATTTCGTTTTTATGGAACTGGGTGGATCTTGGACTCTTCACGGCCAAAACCCATTCTTTCACGTGTATTTTCCTGTTCTCTCAACAGTCTGGTAACCATTGACTCCACTCGCGAAATGTACAGACAGCCAGCGTCCACTGGTGTTCTGTCATGTACAGCCCCGTAACATATTGGGTACTTTTGGGTCACAGCCCTCCAAAATACATCCTTATGTATGGTATTAGCTTCAAAAACCGTTGTGTAATCCACTTTCCTGGACCCATTTAAGTGCTTCTGGTAGGAATCGAGCCGGTTGCCGAGTGATCTGCGCACCTAGTTTGCAACCATAAGGTCCCCGATTCCAATCCGTGTAGGGGTGGGCGTCCTCGCAGTATACTCAGCTCACGCGCCACTGTTGATGGTCGCGCGGCAGCAAAGCGCCGTTACAGCGTACAGCTGACACACTATTTGTTCTTATTATTACTATTATTATTATTATTATTTATACTAACCCTTTTTGATGCCTATCTGTGTTACTGGACACTATCATAGACTTCAGCAACTTGATGTAGGACGTCATTTCAATCGTCCCACAGTCACTCACTAAATTTAGTGCCCGTCACTGAGTTTCACTGCATGATAGTTGATCCTGTGGTTGGGCATCATTGTCACTGTGTCAATTTTCGCCCCTTTTGATTTATTTTGCCCTCTGCTCTTCGTTATCTAACGAATTCTCTTGTTTCTTAATTTGTGAAACCAAAGACTACTCTGTTACGTTCTCCGGATGCGAAAGACGCGAGTTTAGAACAAATTGCGCGCAAATTAGCTCGGCGTCTCGTTCTCCGTGAACGTCGAATTACCTCCTACGAGAACGAATTGAAAACCCTTGAATCCGGCTGCTTAGCACCTTATCGCAATGCACAGACTCTTCCCGGAAGCCCCGTACGTTTTGCACACGTTTTTACACGCTTCCATCGAAACCCAATTTAAATTCCCTTGAGTTTGTGGTGTACGCTGACGTCTTCTAACAATTTGTCCACCTTATGCGAGATAGGGAACTGTCAATATTACGACCGCCAGTGTAACGAAAAGTACATAATGATTAGCTTTTAAGAGCCTCTCCAGTTTCTATACTTTACGTGTGTTAAAATCGGGTGAGAGTACCAATTTGCTCATAACTTGAAGCGAAGAACATTATATACCGTTACGTTATATCAATTGATATGCCAAAATATTAAGAAAAATCTCTTGCAATCACTGTTTATCATTGTTTTGTTTACTGATTTTTTCAACATAACGAAGTTTCACTATAACCAGCTCATTTCTAGGATTTCCAAAATTCCGTTGTGCTCGTATTTTACTGTATTCAACTATCGACTTTCTCGTATGTTGCTCACCGGCCTCTTATCCCTCTTATTGTTTTATGGTTCATTTGTACGTGATCTTACGTTTATCTGTATACTTTATTTCTGCTCCCACTCACAATGCTTCAGCATTGACTAAATGCACAATTGCTTCTATCGCTTCCGTATGCACCTCTACCGACCACCATCAAAGTTGAATTTCATTGGTCACCAACACCTTCCGTCACTAAAATCACAAATAAGAAAACTCAATCTTTACTGGTGGACAGCTTATCACAGCTTGATCATGCCGTGAGATGTTCTTTAGAAACAGACGATCATCTTGCGACTAGTGATGAATGTCCTTACCAAAGGGTCACTGCTTGGAGCCCTTTTATGTGCTGTGCGGTATACTCGTACCAAGATTCACTTTCAGTGACTTGACGCTTTCTCTGACTCAAATTGCTCGTGTCGTCATCCGTAGAAAATGAAGCATATCACGGCAAAATCAATGATAGTTCTGCATCAGTTACCCAA
The DNA here is from genome assembly GCA_944474145.2 of Dicrocoelium dendriticum. Classification (NCBI taxonomy): domain Eukaryota; kingdom Metazoa; phylum Platyhelminthes; class Trematoda; order Plagiorchiida; family Dicrocoeliidae; genus Dicrocoelium; species Dicrocoelium dendriticum. The sequence continues at coordinate 154,605,908 of OX104063.1, read as the reverse complement.
TTTCCGGCCACATCCTCATGCTCTGATCCATCCGATCTCATCGATGCATCTGTCTTACATGTTCATTAGTTTCCATCCATGTTGGCGAGTTAGCTGTTGATCAGGAATGGGGTTTATTAGTGACTTAGCACTTAGAATCGCCTCCAGCCCGCAACGACTAAGTACCTCAAGGTTGATACTCCTCTTAACCAGTGTTGTGCGAATATTGCGTTGAATACAGGGGCTTCGCGTAGTTTAATCAAGCCGTTGGTGATGTTTTATCGGCTAGTAAGTACTCGTCAGCTGTACGCCGTGACGGCCCTTCGCTGCGACACAACCACCCCCAGTCGCGCGGACTGAGTATACCTCGAGGACGCCCGCCCCTACCCGGATTCGAACCGGTGACAATATGATTTCAAGCCAGGCGTATACAGCCCGTCCAGAAAATGTCTACCGATTTTCCTTGACGCACCGTAAATTGCCGCACATTGCGCTCCCTGAGAAAACCCCGAGGAATTCTAACAGCCGTCCGGATATCCAATCGGATCTCACAGGATGCACCGACGCACACACTCGCGGAGTCTGTCTACCACAAATTCCACGGCGCTGCATGTTTCTCCGCGACGAAGTGCAGACTATCCACATATGAACGATCGATCCTGGTCTGTGTTTGAAGTTAAATGTTTCGTGGAAAACTAGATGCCTGTGGGCTCTGTACTGACCGATGTTTAACCGTAGCACTGAAGTAACCGTTACGTACCGGGTCTACTCTGGTAAAAATTTGACATCGCGTTGTCGGACGAACGTACATTTGATGCACAACTGCCGCACACCTGAACAATAAGTTTTCGATGTGCCCGTATTTGTATCAAAGGTAATGATAAAACACAATTATGTTGGGCACGCCGGTAGACTAAAAACAAGCTTCCAAAGAACCACTGTAAGAAAACAGGCACCACTTTCAACTATGCCTGTCACATTAGGAATAATAACGACTTGCTAGAGGAGTATTTTCTCGTTTTTAATACTTTGCCTTCCTGTTAAGTGAGCCAAGTCCTATCTGGCATTTCTCTTTCCTAAACAACCTACGAAACTTAAAGATTACCTGATTGTTTCAGTTCAGTTCAGTGCAGTGGATAAACCATGATCTGGGCACCAAAGTGCCGTGGATGCAGTTGCCACGATTCGCGTCGCCAGCTTGGCAATAGCAACAGTGATAAGTAAATGCGGTTAGACTTAAATATGGTATTAGCAGAGTGGGAGCAAGAACGAGGTGCATGCAGCTAATCGCATTGAAGTATAAACAGTCAAACGCAAGAGAACAAATGCAGCGGCAGCACTGACTCCGACAATGCACCACGTCCGATAGAGTCTCTAACCATTGGTTTGTACTACCACGAGGCCCCCATCTACGTACCTGCCTGACCAGATCTATCGGTCAATTTCTTTATCCCTCTATGCCACGTCATCGATTGAACGTCTCATGGTTTCGCCCAACTTGTTGCAGCGACGTCGTATAATCCTTGTCGAGGGAGGCAGTTAACTGGTGTACGGAGCACAGGACCTAACCAATGCTAGTAATCCAACTTCAACAGACACTGAAGTGAGACACCAGAGGGTTACTTGCCAACAGACAACGGGCGGACCTCAGCATTGCTCACCCTGTGTTCCGACCAGATCGAATCACGGAAATGGTGAGCTGACCAAAGAACTGTCTCCACCTCGTCTGCAGACTGAAGTGCCATTTGAAGTAACCTTGTTTCCCCGTAAAGAGCTGTTAGCGTGGCGGACATTGCGAACCAATTTGACCTGTTTAGGTAGGATTCCCATTTCCTGGCACAAGTGTTCCCACCGTTCCTGATCGTTTGATAACAAGCCTGTTCTATACCACTGAATTCGGCCATAAACCGACACTTGCAGTCGCAGACACAGTCAGTTACTCCTCGGTGTAGCGCAGTAAATGAGCATAGTGTACGCGTTACTTTGTGGCTACCAAATACGATAATAATGACCATGTATCCCGCAGTCAACGATGGCCTTTTAAATGAGACAAGATTATGCCTGCGTCATACATCTTGCCGATGAACACGTGGCAGATACCATCTGTCTTCAGATCACGTAAGGCCGAATGTTTCAACGCAAAACATTTGCGTGGTTTATTTTATCGTAAAGCACAAAATTACCCACGATACACTCCAATGATCTCACGTTGCCGTGATGATAACCACATGCACATGCTGACTAGAAAGCCAATTCAGATACATCAACCAAGTTTATCGCTTAGCCAACATCTACAGAGAAAACCAACATTTAGCCATTATCGACTAGTGGCCGCTGCAAGTCTAATGGAGACATAATCGTAAATTATCAAATTCGCTTGGAAGAAAAAGATTTACCTGCCTTGATAATACTGAATAGTAGAGAAAAGTAGAGAAAATGAGATCTTTCTGTGAAGCTGCATGTTGGTAAAAATTCTCGATATTTCATGTCGGTAAATTCATGTCCAGAAATTTCCTGTATTCCCACACCTAATCTCCCTGCCGCGGCAAGTTCTTCCACACATTCAGTACTCTCAGTTCGAAGCATAGTTGCAGAACGACCCCTTTTTAAATCCTCTACTACATGCTTGAAACGGTGTCTTTTTTGCTGCTTGTTGCGCAAAGGACTCAACATTGGTAATCCCCCAATGCGGTATCATCACTCCATTTTTTAAGGGTGCTGACCGTTCAGAGCGGGAAACTTCTCATCCTGTGATTGAACCCTCGTTTGTCTCAAAGATGATAGAAATTATAAGTGTGTTGAAGCAACACGCCTTTCGTCTGCACTGGTCATATACTAGCAACTTACAGACTGCACGGGTTAGGTGTGAAGTAGAATCAAACATCATCTGTGTACAGGTTGTATTGGCTAAGACTGCTGATAGTCGCTTTGAAATCAGCCTGTTTTACGTGTCGGTTTGTATTTGGACCCATCAAGCAAACTCACCATCTCAGGTAGATTCATTGGCGATGATCGGAAACTCCCAGCAGCCTGCAGCAGGAATTCCAAGAACTACGAACAAGAATCTATTGCAAGCATCGCGCCATGCAGACGCGTCACTCCACATAGCTAGATATAGACTAGCAGGCCACTCGACAATGATTGATGCGGACGTATCGAAGTATAGCAGAATGCAGGTGGACACTTTCAACATCTTCCATGATGTCCTTGTCTGTCTAACCCTGCTTATGTAAATATCGAACCTGGTTGTATTAGGACTAAGGTATGTACATATTGCACTTGAGTTCTCTTTTGTTTAATTGTACCGTTGTTAACGTCTAAGCTTCCTTTCTTGATTGGACCCGGGAGTTTTTACGTGTTACTTGATCCCCAAACAAATCTGTCGCTTACATAAATAGCTTATCACCACAGTTGAGTATAAAGCCACATCTGTCAACGGTTAAATAATTGGATGTTATGCAAGCTACTTCATGTAAATTGGCTAAAACAGTTTGAGCACTTTTTCGAAAGCCGAAAGGAGGACTGGACGCAGCGGGATTTACTAGATGTGTTGTTCCTGTGATCACGTCAAAGCGGTTATCAAAGAATGTGTGATATTACCGCCTTCTAAGGCATACGGCAGACGGCATCTGCAGCACACACAAACGATAAGATATCACTGTTTTATTGGTACCTCTTATGTGTGCATCATTCCACCTGGCAACCCCATTGATGGCATTTGCTTCCTTATTACTGTCTCTGTCTCTAGCTATTCTTGATGCCTACACTGCGGACTAAATTTATGCCTGCCATTTGGGTTTGCGTTTAAATTGTAATTAACCACCGATAGTCGTATTGATTGCTTATATTTGTACGTGCGATCTTCCAACATTAAAGGAATATGGCTATTATTCTTACATTCAATCCATACTCATGCTCGTTTGTAGTGTTATTGCTCATGAGGGTTATTGTTTCTCCATCCAGTTTGTGGTAGTGCATACACAAGTGTGAACAAATGCCCGCTCGCAACACTGCAGTGCTGTAATTCGAACAAGCGACATTTGTTACGTCAACTGATATCTCTACTCGCAACGGGCGGTGCTCGACATCATGTTAAATGACTAAGTGAAACACTTGTAAGCGCCAAACTTCAGCTTGACAGACTGATCGGATTTTCACTCGCGACACCATTATCTGCTGGCTCGATGTCTAGCTGGGACTCACCCAAATTACAAGTCGCGCTGACATCTGTTCGTGTCTCGCTACGTTCTCACTTGACATATTGATCTTATTACAACATTTCTTCTTGTGTGACACCGTGACTTATTGCGGGTTGTAATATGAGGTCATTGTATCCCATCTCAAGTGTCTCTGTATGCCCCCTTGTGCTGTTGCCGCCTTCCGGTAAGTCATCAAGTTTGATTCCGGAAAAGCGGCAACACGATGTGACATCCAAATCGAAATGCTTGGGCACAGGTGGCATTCTAGGCACTGATGAATTGGTCGAGATATGCTAGCGGTCAGAACGAATGACCAGGGGGAAACAAATAGTAACATACGACAGACTGCCTGGTGGTTCCACATACCTGTTAGTTCTCGCTCACCTCGAATAAGAGACGACCGGACCGGCTCTCCGACACGCGTAGCCTGCAATTACTGTAGGAGACGGCATTCACAGCACACGCCAACGATTAGTCATCACTATTCCATTGTGCTTCTACTTCTTTGTTCAAGTGAGCATAGCTATAAATCCCGTTCTCTCTCCGCGGACTTTAACTTAGCTGAGCTTATGAATGGCAGCGAACTTACTCGCAAAATTTCCCTGCTAACCTGCATAGTTGCTTACTCCATCTCTGTCATCTTTGCGTCATCCTTATTCTATTGCTCATGATTGACTACTGGCGGTGCAATGGTGTATCTTTATTGTACCTGCCTAGGACGGATGAGCCATATCTAACGTACCTTTATTGGGCTTACTTAACTCGGTTGTATTTCGCGGTTATTTCACGTGTTACCCACTGCACTGTTGCACTCATCGTGATCTATGATCCCCTTCTACCTTCTCAAGTGGTGTCTAGTACGGTGACATGCCGAGACTGTGAGCTACGGCATCTTTTTCTTCGTATTCTTATTCGGCTGCGATTCTCATCACTATGCAAGCTCCATGGTATTGCTCACCAGACTATGCTATCTACATGCTGCTCCTTGAAATCGATGCGTAGGTCACATGATTCTAGCTTGACCAACTGCCCAATGCTAACTAGCACGACGCTTAGAGAGCCGATGCATCGCCGGATAAAGGTTCAGTCCATCCATGAGCTCCTTCGTATTTGATGTGCGCGCGGAGTTTCTGAGAAAACAATGTGTTGTTTATACGGATTAATGCTAAGGTGGCAAATTATTGAGTATGTTTCCAGTTCGGTAGCTACGTGTGAATCAAAAGGTTACCAGCGCTTGGCCGCTTACCGTTCGCATAAAGTGCAAAGTTTGACATCTGGAGCACAATGCTCAACGATTGTCCCTCGTGTGACCACGTTGGACTATGCATCCGGAGAGAAATTACCCTGGAAAATCCGTGGCAAGTGAATAATCCCGACAATTAACCGACTAGCATTTGTCATGATATCGACAGTTCATGTTCCGCTCCTCAAGTTAGTGATGCGAGTGAGCATAGCTATAGTTCCCGTGGTTCATCAGCCATAGTGAATTTACCGGGGCTTATGGAAACACAAATACCCAACGGATTGAAGGCGGAAGCGCAAAGACCTTTACCAGATATTGTATTGGACATGGCCAATCTTCTGGATAGACTAACAAAAAGGTAATGCCAACGGTAATGGTACGTCGGTGTCTTAGTATATTACATCGGAAATGAATCGGGGTATAGTGACAATTGTTTTAAGAGCACCGAATGGCTGCACCCGAGACGTACGATGCAGATCTTTACCAAATAGCTTATGGCCACAGCGCTATGTACAAACGGTTGAGTACTTGGATGGCAGCCATGCTACGTCTTGAACATTTGCAAAACAGTACGAACACTGTTTTGAAAGCCGCCTGTTTGAAGTGGGTAGCGGGACTTAGTTGATGTAGCGCTGTGGCTTTTGTCGTGCAAACGAGGCCGTAAGTAGCGAATATGTGGTATTGACACCTTTCAATGCTTAAGGCCCCGCAAAAATCGCACCTAGGGCAGCAGATGATCGGACCGGTCGGCGACACGCTGACACTGAAGTGAACACCCCATCTCATTCGCATGCTTTGCGATCTCCCCAATCAGCTACGCAGACCAGACTGTGCATATAGGAGGCAATACTTAAATACACACTGTTCTCCTGTACCACTTGTTTATTAATCATTCTACCAGGTAACCGTACTGATGGCAGTTGCGTCACTATTCCTATATCGGTTTCGTTCATTTTTTGATGCTCAAGGCTGTTATTTATGCTCACGTATTAATGTTAAAGGAAACACCAACAGTTCCTATTGGCTATTTATTCTAATGCGTGCGAAAATGCGAAAATGAGGATTAATATGTCTCTATCTAGTCTGTGACAGTTCATACTTTAGTTTGGAAAAACGCATGTGCATATGTTGTATTCTAGCTACCACTGGACACGGATGACGCCTATCCATATATATATATATATATATATATATATTGGATTAGGGGTAAAAAATGCTAGACAACCGCCTTGTTGATCAGGTCACGGAATTCGCACCGATCAACTTTGTCTTTAATTCGCAACACCTGAGATCAACATTTTTCCGGCCAACTTAGTGCAGGAAAGCGGCACCCAGGCAAACCGAGTGAGTTTATGACGAACACATATTGATTTCAGGTGTTGTGAATCAAAGACAAAGTTGATCGGTGCGCATTCATTGACCTGATCAACAGGGCGGTTGTCCAGCATTTTTTAACCCCTAATCCAATTACAGTTAAAATTCACGATGTGTACGCTCCCATTCAATTTAATAATCCCGGTCAATAAGTTGGCGTAAGTGGTACGTTTGCCTGCTTGATGAGTAATCTTGCATTTCAGAAATTAAATGTTGACTGAGCTCACCGGTGTGGCTGCGCCCGATGTGAATGTTGATAAGGTGCCTACTTGTCTAATACCCTTAACTTCGATTGCTAGCTCCAGCAGACGGTCGTTGCTGGAGGGGACGGGGAGTACCGTCCTCGTGACGGTTCTAGGTTCAAAGAGTGGTTCCATGCAGCCATGCTACGGCTCAGCCACCGCCTTGTGTACGTCTGATGTGCACGATTTTCCATTTAGGCCGGAATGCTTCTGTCATGCTTGTTGAAGGACTGTGAGCCGGCTCCGTTGATGAAACGTGGCTCCCATCCACATGCCTCCCCGTCTTATTTCTTCGGGTTTACACCTGATATGGGGTGTGTGGGTGGTGCAACGCAAGCCACGCATGGTCCCACTGTAGGTGCAGGCGTCCTGTGGCTGTCTCCTTGGAGGCCACGGCGACAGGCGATTTCGGTTACGGACGCCGCCAATCCATGTTGAACACGGCTACCAGTACAATTGGCAGAGTGCCACCAAGTATGGGAAAATATAATACACCACAAATAAGGAGATAGAGGGGTAGTAAAAGTGTAAAACTCGAGTCATGGGGGCAGAATCTCACAACTTGTTCGCCATTGTTCGCGATTTCCTGATATGTCCGAAAGAATTTCCAGCCTGGTATGTTCATAGTCCTTGTGCCCCCGGCCGCGGCTAAATGTGAGGCCAACACCTTCATACTTTTAACCCAACTCATTCACTGACCACATTGTCTTCACTTCCAGCCGACGTCTATGCACGCAAAGAGTGCACGGTGAGGCAAACGCTCAGTAGACATGCGAATCATATGTCCAAGTCACAGAAACCTATGTAGTGAAATTATACGGCTCAGCGGTCGGCAACGTCTGTCCGATTTGAAAATCCTTCAGGGAACATCCTTATTGCTGATGTGGTATTGGCACCGTACACTTGCAATGTTCCCAAGGCAGCAGTGATCAAACACAGAGAACCTCTTAACCTCCTTTGTGCGAGCAGGCTGTCTCGCAACTGTAGTGCAGGACAGCTCTCACCGTGGTATTGTAGACTCGATGCTTCAAATAGAGGCTCAGGTCCAGGCGACGCCGGAGGTGGTGGAGATTAGAAAACGCAACCTGGACCTTTATGGGCGCGCTGATGTAGCGTCCTAGGTAAACATAGTTGTCTACCACTTCCTGAGAGGGTAAGGTTGGGAGATCCTAGCCAGTCATGTACGAAGATCTTGCACTTCCAAGGGGCGAAAGTCATTCCGAACCGGGAGGCAGACACCACCTACCTGCACAGCACATTTTGGGCGGCCTGTGATGAATCGAAAATTACGGCGATGTCGTCTGCATACTCCAAATCTCGAAGTCGGTCCCCCAGTAGCAGTTCAACGCCGCTGGGTCCGCAGGGCTCCAGAGCGCTCTTCAGGATCTCATGAATAACGAAGTTGAACAGGTTGATGCAGGGTAGCCCTGTCTCACGTCGCTGGTGATACTAAAGGGCGGCGAAAGTCCGCCATACACATGCACTCGGCCCGAGATTCGAGAGTAGATGACTCGAACAATGTTGACCTACTTCCCAGGCACTCCTCCTCTCAAGAGACAACTCCAGTGAGCAGCTCGGTCAACTGAATCAAACGCAACTCGGATGTCTAAGAAGACAACGATCGTTGGCCGGCCGAACGTTTGACGGCGCTCGAGTATTTGGCGGTGTGTAAAGATGCGGTCGATACAACTCCGGCCGGATCGGAACCCAGCTTGCTCTTCGCGTATGTTTTGTTCGCGTACTACACTGAGCCTCCTTTAATTCAGGGTGGCAAGCACTTTAGATGCAACGCGGACGAGACTAAGCCCTTTGTGGTTAGCGCAGTCTATCCGGACACCCTTTTGGAAGACGGGTACGATATCCGTGAGACCACTCGGACGGGATTGCTTCGGTGGTCCAAACCTTTTGGAGGGGAGAAGTTAGCTCTCGAACAAGTGATGGAGCTCCATCTTTGAAAAGAACCTGGGGAAGTTCGTCCGGGTCAGGGGTTTTGTAGAGCTTTAGGAAGCGAAGCTCATGGACGACCTCAGCCTTGGATGGTGATGAAACGTCTACACACCAGGGAGCACTATGGATTCCGGAATGTGGGTCACTGGTGCTGCAGGCCAGTTGAACTGCTCAGTGCTCAGCCCAACGCACAAGTCGACGTTGTTGCCAGTGGATTCGCTCGCCATTGGTTTGGCACAAAACTTCGCTTACAGTCGGTCTTTTGCCGCCAGTGGATAGGATCAGGTAGCAAAGGTTTCGGAAATTCCCTGAGCTAGCCGCCTGCTCCATAGCAATGACGCCTTGCGTCGACCAGGTCTCGCGATCCTCCCGAAGGAGATGTTTGAGTTCAGTGTTAGTGGTCCTGCGTAATGAATGATACTCAACACCAGCTGGAATTGTCTAAGGAACTTCAAGAATTTAGTGAGATCGTGCAGAGATTCAGTGGTTGACAGGACTACTGGTGAAATTAGGGTCGCAGCGTTGTACACGGCGCTGCGGATGTGTGCCCATTGCGTTTCAACGTCAGATCATGAGGCGATCTTAAGATTTGAGGATAACGCATCCTGAAACGCGCTGAGAACGTTTGGGACAGACAGTTTGGCTACGTAAAACCGTGTCCGGCGACACCGTTGGGAGCCACCAAAACGTAAAGCACTCTTGGCACGCACGAGCGCATGATCTGAATTGTGCTAAGTACCCCAGATTGATTTGCAATCATGTATGCAGCCCGCCAGCAATAACTGATAGCGATGTAGTCAATCTGCGTCCATGGCCAGGTGACGGAGGCCTCCAGATGGCACGTTGGCGCCGAAAGCTAGTACTCGACAGAAAAAGCCTGTGATCGGCGCGAAGCTAAAGTAGGCGATCACCATTATCCGTTCTGCGAGTGCCATGGCCATGTTGACCACCGAGTTCACGCTCTTCCACCTCAAGTCTACCGGCCTGTGCGTTTAAATCCCCTGCAAGCACCACGATATCTGTACGGCGCTTTTTCGGAGGTCGGACAGTTAACAATAGAACCCATCTTTAACTGACTCCGGGCTACAGTCTATGGGAGCGTATGCTGCTACAATGAACACGCAACGTCTGCTCCACGGCTGGATAGTCGCTCCGAAGTTCCAAGTCGGATTGCGCATGGTCGACTGTTGACAGGGATCCAATCAAGTAGCGCGGTCTCAGCACGTGTGCTCAACGCCATCCACATGTCAGCGTGACAAGCAGCTTCGGCGCTTGAGTCTCCAGATAGGCGCAATGTGAAAATGCCAATGAAACTCGAAGACGGCGAAAACAGTTGTTGTGAAGTTCTCCGAGCTGGGCAACTTGATTGCAATCAAGTTGCCCAGCTCGGAGAACACCACAACAACTGAACAAGTCTCCCAAGCTACCAATATTCCAAATCATTTCGAACTGCGGAAACAGTCGTAGCGTCGTGCTATGGTAGTCTAATCGGGTTTCAGCGAAGCAGCAGACATCAATGGCAGTAGTCTTAGGTACGCGAGCAAGGGCTGCTTGTGGTCCGATCTGCGTCAGTGTCCGGACGTCAAAGATTGTCAGTTTGAATTAGGAACGGGCCGCTGGAAAAGGTTTGTCATTACTACTTGGCGGCGCATTCTGGGACCTAAATTCCTGGTCCGTATGGCGAAAACACTCGCTACGGCGTTCACGGTAGGCGGCGCGCTCTGCGTAACCAAGTGGCCAGAGTGACAACTGAGCTAGCTGGGTCCCTCAATCCCCGGAAGCCACTATTCGTTGGATGTTGGAATGTCAGAGCCCTGTTGGATGTCGGAGCCAAGTGTTGACGATGCGCACACTATATGACTACCAAAGCGACATAGCATGTCTGTCGGAATCTCGAATACCCGGCTTTGGCTCTCAACAAATCAAAGTTCCTAATGTAGACACCTCATATTGGCTTTACCACAGTGGCCCGGAAGATAATTCTGGCAATCTTGGCTTTCATTTGCCAAACACACTACGCACTCCTTTCATGAAAGCAAGTATCAGCTCGAATAGCAGTTGCACGCTTCAAAGTTCACCCGATGAATTTGACCATAATCCCTGTCTACGCACCAACCCTAACCTCAGCGGAAAGGGACAAAGACGAATTGTACCATACTGCAGACAGTGGTGAACCATGTTTCAAAATGCGACATCCTCATTATTGCTGGGGACTGGAATGCACGAACCGGGCCTAGGCACGATCAGATCCAGCACATGCTCGGGTTATACGTCCTTGAAGAGCGCTGCGATAATGGAGACCGCTTGCTCAACCTCGCTGACCAGTTGTGCGTAACTGATGCTCGCTTACAGCATTCCGGGAAGCATCTTCTGACGTGGTACTCCAACGATGATTGTACAGCAAGTCAGATACATTACCACTTAATCCGATCCCGGTGAATGTCCTCCATCGATGACTGTCGAGCGTACAGAGAGTCTGGAAACTACTGACTGCTGCCGGTCCCTTGAGGCAGCAATAGAAGCAGAAATTTTGCTGGTATTCTTGAGTTCACTTGTTCGCTGAGCTTCGGAGTTGGGATGCAAACCTTTTGCTGATATACCACGCCTCGTACTTACAGTAGATGAACCTGTCGATGCTCTTTGGTCTAAACTAAAATCGTCAGTTCAACGCGCCATTTTATCTACCCTGGACTCTACCTCTAAGTCTGTGAAGAATTGAATCACTGAAGTTACTATCCGCTTGTCCACTGAATCGAGAGAAGCATGTCTCACGAATTCTCCAGACTACCATCGCTTGAGACGTGAGGCAACCCGCTCAGCACGGAATGATCGCAACCGCTACTAGCGTCTTATCGCAGGCAACATGGAATCTGCTTCAAATTCCGGCAATTTGCGTCATCGTTGTCTTGTCCGTTTAGCTTCCGGCAAGCGCTATTCATTACAGCCGATATTGTGCAATTCGGATGGCCAAATCATCCCCAATACGGAAGGACAACTTTCCGGATAGGTAGTGTTTTAACAACCTCATAACCCACCCACTGCACACCAGTGCACCCATTTCATCATTAATCCAGCCAGGATGTGACGCGGATTGCTCACCGCCATCTCCCACAGAAATTGCAGACATTGTTCGTCACCTGAAGTAGAAGAAAGCCCCGGGAGCGGACGAGATTCCAGCGGAAATCTACAAACCTTGTCTACCAGCTCTCCTTGACCATTTGCACAAACTCCTGTGCTCGATATGGGAGACCGAAATTTGTCCTTCCTTGTGGAGTACCTCAGTACTACTGCCACTTCCCAAGAAGGGTGACCGAACTGTGTTCAGTACTTATCGCGGGATTAGCCTAATCAGTGTGGCTGCCAAAACCTCCGTATGAATCTTGCTTTCCCGCTTTGCCAATATGAGGAACCTGTGAACTCATCATAAGCAAGGTGGCTTTCGTCCAGGCACAAGCCGTACTGACCAAATCTTTACTCTACGCCGGGTACTCGAACACCGCTAACAGTTCCAACAGCCCACGTTTGTGTGTCTCGTTGATTTTCGAGCTGCTTTTGACTCCGTTGATCGTGAAGCACTCTGGAGAATCCCACTTGCCGATGGCGTGCCGGTTAAACTCGTTAACTTGATGAGATCATACTACCGTTGCACAAAAGCCTGGATTCGGGTCTATGGAGAAGAAACAAGGGAATTCAACATCAACACTAGAGTCCGGCGGGGCTATCGTGGTGTTCAAGTTAGCCCTGACTTCTGGCTGTCAAATCTAGAATTTGCTGACAATTTCTCTATCCTTGCATAAGATGCTATATCATTACAGGCACTGCTAAATCGGGTCAACTCATCAGCGTCTATTATCGGCCTCGAAATTAGCATCAGCAAGATGAAGTACTTCACATCGTTAGCCACCCAGTCCGCCCCGTCGCTCTCCTTACATAGACAACTCATCGAATCTGTTCCTGTATCTGTATCTTGATTCACTATACTCCCCAATGGTCAGGCTACATTTGAAATCCGGTATTGTATTGATAGCGCTAGAACAGCCTTCTTACAACTGAGAATCACATTTTGGCGAAGGACGGAAATTAGTCTGAGAACGAAGATCGGAGTATTCTCAGCAACCATTCGTTCCATTTTACTCTATGGTTGTGAAACATGGCCGCTGCGATCCGAAGAAACCAGGAAGCTGGAAGTCTTCGACCATTGGTCTTAGGCTTATCTTGAAAACGCAGTGACATCCGCTCACAGATCGTCCCACTTCTCGTTCTTCAACTGCACTTATGTCTTCCCCGGTCACCGTCAACAACAGCTCACTGGTCGCATCTGACAGAGTTCTGAGCCAAACGTTTGGTGTTCGTTGCCCGGTGGTCACAACATCTGCACACTCAACCGAAGCTCAAGCTTTCCTTCGTCTTGGTTCTCCATTCGGCCTTGCAGCGTTCAGTGTGCGCACTCTGATGCAGATCGGACGACAAGCATGTCTGGCCCGCACGCTTGAGACACTCTCGGTGGACATCTGTTGCCTTTCCGAAACCAGGTTGCAAGACGCCAGTACCGTCATCAGAATGACATCTCCGACAAACCCTAACGTCAAATACCACTTGCCCCTTTCCGGAGATCTAGAGGCCGCCACTTCTGGTCAAGCTGGTGTCAGGGTTGTACTAAGTGACAAGGCTAAGGTCGCTTTGCTTGACTGGATCCCAGTCAACAGTCGGCTATGTGTAGTCAGACTACGAGGTTCGTGTAAGTTAAGTAAGCGTCGAGATGTTACGCGTGCCTTGTTTGTCATCTCTGCCTACGCACCTACAGACTGCAGCCCGGATGCAGTCAAGGATTGCTTTTACCAACAGCGACATGTGCTTCAGCGTTCCGCTAAGAAGTCTGACATTGTCATTCTTGCCAGAGACTTTAACGCACGAGTGGGCCGCTTGCCACTAAGCGAGCACCATCTTGGGGTAGTTGGCCTCGGTAGCAGCCGATCAGACAATGGAGAGAGACTAGTGACTCTTTGTTCTTATCATCGCTTGTTTCTTTCGAATACAAGTTTTCGTCATTCGAAAAGACAATCTGTTACCTGGCGTCCGCTTTCTTAAACACAAGAATGATCCCAGCTTGACCACATAGTAACAAGCTACAGATGGCTCGGAAGCGTAACAGACTACCGATCTTACTGGTCAACTTTTCTGGACTCCGATCACGTACTGATTCGCGCCAAAAGTTGCATGCGTACGTACGCACTACCGACCGAATGTTGGAAATCTGCAAAATTCGGTGTCGTTAGCTAAGTACCAGGCTTCTCTGTCAACACTACTTGCTTCCTCCTCTGACGATGGTCTCAATTCGCAATGGATGCGCATCAAAGACGCTCTTATTTCTGCCAGTATTATCATTTTGTGGATTTGCTTATCACCCGCTGAAAAGTTGGATCACTACTACCTCGTTGTCACTGATGGGCAGACGCCGCTTGATCCCAGGCGACACCAGTTGTAGTGAGGAACGCCGACCCCTGCATCGAATGTTGCACAGGACCGTGAGATCTGGTGGTGTGAACATGCTAGCGACCTTGAACTTGCTAATCCCTCTGGTAATACTAGAAAACCGTCCCACCTCATCCAAGTTACCCAAGGCATCCGATCAGGAGTAAGCGAAACAATCTGCGAAGATGATAGCTCCCTAATCACTAATTTTCAACGACGGTTGGAGCGGTGGGCCGAAGATTTTCGCTCGCAGTTTTCCTAGCCGCCAGCTCCATCTTTTTCCCTTGGGGCGCGAATCAGGACTGAATAGCCGCACTAAAGATGTTGCCTAGTTTAGTAACGAAACGTCTGCGATAGAAATGCCGGGCTCGGAGAACAGGACAATCCTCTCTTCGCTAGTCGTCCCCATCTTCCAAAAAGGGCCTGCGCACAAATTGCTCCAATTATATGGCATAAGTTTAATTCCTGTCGTTTGCAAGATTCTGGTGTCCATCATTCTTCTCAGGCTATCCCCAACGCGCGAATCACTACAGCGAGAGAAACAGGCAGGGTTCCGCCCTGGTCACGGATGCATCGATCAGTTCTTCACACTCTGCCAGATTCTCGAGCTCCGCCATGTGTATCACAAGCCAACGATCGTTGCGTTCCTGGATATCCTTGCTGCCTTCGATCCTGTCGACAGGGCTGCATTGTAGAACTGTCTGTTGAAGAATTGTGTTTCCGGGAAGTTCGTTTTCATTCTGTGCGCTCTGCATAGTCTGACCTCGGGTGGAGTTAGAGCTTATGGCAAGCTTTCACCTTCCTTTGTTGTCACCAGTGAGGTTCGACAAGGATGCCCTATCTCTCCATTCCATTGAGGATGTCCTCAAAAATGCTCTAGAAAACTTGTTGGACGCTGGCGGTGAGCTCCTCCCAGGTAGTCGGGTGGTTGATTTGAATTACACTGATGATATCGTCTTGTTGCTTGACGGTCTGCAGGCAGTCCAACTTGCACTTGACCGCCTGGCGATTAGAGCGTCGAAGTATGACATGCACTTTTCACCATCCAACTTCAAACGCTTTTTCAAGACTGGCGTATGCCCCTACTTGCACTCACCATCGATGGGGAAACGTTAGAAGTAGTACAGAATTTTGTCTACCTGGGAAGCTGCTGTTGGGGCTGTTAAAAACGAGTTTTCGATGCGTATATCAGGAGCTCGTCTCGTCTTCCCCAGGCTAAGGCACTTTATGGCTCCTCCATGACATCCGTCTCTCCATCAAAGGACGGGTTTATAGTGCTACTGTCCTCGCTCTACTGTTGTACGGTTGTGAGACTTGGCCTGCTCTTACTGACGACCTACGTTGACTGTCTGTCTTCCAAAACCGTTGCTTGCGGTCCAACGTCCGTGTGTGGTGGCTGAACCACGTAACCAACGCTGAAGTCAGACGGTGTGTCTTGGGTGGAGATAGCCACTCCCTCGAGGTGCTTGTCTCACTGCGCCAACTACGATGGCTCGGACAGGTACTGCATATGCCCGTTAAGCGTCTTCCGCCTCGTGCCTTGTTCGCGGTCGCTGGACAGGGTTGGAGGGGGCGGTGTGGTGGACGGCCTGCAACTTGGAGAAGCAGGATAAAAAAAACCTGACGAAACCGCTGGCCACGGTTGGTTCCTCCCGACTCCCTGGATGGGGTCCCAAGGATGCTGAGTGCAGTTGGTTGGAAACGTTAGAAGCTATGGTTCGAAACCGAACTCAGTGGCGGGCATGTATCTCTGCTTGTTACGGTGATTCCCTTTCCTCCTCCCAATATATATATATATATATATATATATATATATATATATATATATATATATATATATATATATATATATATATATATATATATATATATATATATATATAGTGACATGGGCGTATCACCAATGACGAAATCCGTAAGCGCTGTTACGGTTTTCCGAAGCTCTCAGCGATCATCCAACACCGCAGACTTTAGTGGCTCGGTCACATCCTCCGCAGACCAGACACTGATTTCATTTGGGGCGTGGTTTCACCCTCCCCTTGCCAGGGTTGGTGTCGTCGCCGTGGTGGACAATTAAAAACGTGGCTCCCTGCAGTGAAATCGGATGTCGATCTTCTGGGACTCCTTGTTGTGCCTGATGCTCGTCACTGGAGGAATCAGTGGATCAGTATCTGCGTAGAGTTTGCCGCCGAGTTCCGCGCTTGGGCAGCTGCAATCCACCACATTCATGAAGCCGGCTCATCTTGTCGCTGGAGCTAGCCGCAGTAAACACTCTCCCAAGGCGGTACAGTGTTGTGGACTCGGAAACGGAGGGGCATTACCAAAGATGGGAGAGTTGAACAAACATGAAATAAAGTAATCGAACTGTGGTGCGGTAGAGCGCGAAATAGCGTGTTCGGCCGCCAGCACCTCGGTCGAGGATAGCGTTGGCAAAATCAGAGAGAGAGAGAGAGAGAATCAGGTCGTTGAAGCATTGCTCCGTATGTTGCGTGGCATGTAGCTTCCCGGTTGCCCATGCCGAGGAAGAAGTTTGATTTAGATGACCTCACCCGGAGCCTTTGGTCTTAAGCCCTGAACCGCAAGGTAGAAGGGCGGTTGACGTATATCGCATACCATTGGGAACGATGATGATAACACGGCTTTCGAGCAGGAACAAACTGCTCAGGCTGCTCAAGAAGCGCGAATGAAACAGCACGAAGGTCAGGAGAAATTTCCTGGACCAACGTACTCGCCGAAGAGCATGGAAGCCGTTGACAGCCAGGGGGCTCATACGCCTTCACAGTCGCCGGGGGCCATCGAGGTAGTTCATCCGTCCTCCGCTGAATATTCACTTCTGGGAGAGAGGATTGTCCTGCCAAATGCCAATCAGCGGAGAATACCAGAAATGATTCACCTCGCGCACACCAGTGTAAATGGCTGTATCCGGAGAGCGAAGGAGCTCTATTAATGGCATAACATGAGTAGCACCATCAAAACTCTTGTCAGCCATTGTGAAATGTGCAAAAGCCGTTACAAGGCATAAACAAAGGAGAAAACAGTGCTGAGAGAAGTCCTGAAAAGACCCTTGAAACGTGTTACAGTTGACCTTTGTGCCTATGGTAACAAGCAATACCTTATTACTGTCGACTATTTCAGTGATTTCTTTGAACTGGAATGGTCGTGCAGTCCTACCGCGCAGATGGTGATAAACAAATTAAGTGCACACTTCGCTCGGTACGTCATACACGACGCCGTAATCTCCCGTAACGGACCAGAGTTTACTGGCGCTGAATTCAAAAACTTCGCGGAAATATGGGGGTTTCAGCATTTGACCCCTAGTTCCTACTATAATCAAGGAAACGAACAAGCTGAAGCGGCAGCCAGGATCACCAAGATGATTTCTCATTTAGCCAAGACATTAGTCGAAGCTCCTTGTACGGTCAAACCTGTCTTAGACGAACACTTAAGGGACCGACAAAAAGTGGTCGCCTTGAATGGGTGGTCGCCATAGACATTACTCGTAGGAGAACACGTTGGGGGTGTTTCTGGCTGGTCGCCATAGCAACTTGGACTGTATAATGCTATTGGAGAAAAGAAGCACACCTGGCGAAATTGTACCTTACAGCCCTGCCTAACGGATGTTCGGGAAAAGGACACGTACCATTCTCCCACCCATCAATGAGCTACTACAACCCGGAACGTTGCATCAAGCTCGTGTTCTTGGGGATTTGCGGCGGTGCATGTGCTATCAAAACTGCAATATGATAAAGGTGCTCGTGACCTATCGCAACTAAAAGAAGGGAACAAAGTATGGATGCAACGAGTTCCTGAGGTTCCTGAAAAATGGAACAGAGGGTTAGGCTGAGAGACCGAGGCTTCCGGTACTGTAAAATGGATGTCGGTGGTGTGGTCAGCTGGCAGGACAAAATACATTTACGCTGGCGTTTGTCGCCAGAGAGAGTCAACATAACTGGCACTTCTAGTCCGTCTCGTACAAGGAGTGGACGTAACTACCAAAAACGGGAGGATCTTGGGAAGGTGAAGCGAACAACGTCAGTTCCTCGTGCGTGTTCGTAGTCTCGGGACAGATGAACACACGCTATCACGGCCAAGTCACGTGTCTGCCTCAGTGCGTTCGATCAGGCGATCGATCGATCGAGCTTTTAAAACAGCTGAACGCACCGGAATCGCAGAATTGCAGAATAGGACGCTTCTTTGCCGATCCGGCGTGTCTTTTTCCTGTTGACGCGGTTGGGAGACGCAGACACGCAACAAGTTGGTTGTGGTCTGAATCTACCAAGCGCGGTCACAGAGAAGAATAGCATGTATGATAGGGAAACAAGGTTCGTTAGGGATGATCGAGTATTATTTTGACTCATTTACTGCACGAATTTAGGGGTCCATGTGAGCGAATCGATAGACGACAATGATGCAGGTATTACAGTGTTAAACACATCCATTTGAACATTGGATGGCGTCCTCGATCGCCACTGTTTACTGAGAAACTTTACCTTATTGGAGATGCGGAATTCAGTCCCTAATCTTGGGGGTGTCGAATTGTTAGAAGAAAGGTTCATTGTATTGCGTGGGCAGAATACAGATAGATTGCCCATGCCTAGACAGGAGAACGATTAGGGTTCTCAACCAAAGCCTTTGGTTCAAAAACCTGACCGCAAGGCAGCGGGGTTTTGGCACTAAGTTGTAGACAGCCCCTTTTATGGAGTAAGGAGCAACCCTCATTCCAACCCCCAACCTGGAGGGTCAGGAGACTGAGTTTGTCTGGCCCTTAACCGTTGACCAATCTGGTATGAGTGGCTCTAAAGGTGCAAAATACACCACCCAGCATAGCTCAATAGATCACTTTGAAACTGACGTCGGTTGGCACATCCCGTCTGCCTGGCTGGGGTCCTAAGAATGAAGAACACGTTTGCTTGGACACACCTGCTGATATGGCGAAGAGCCGGCCCCAATGGCGTTTGTGTTGTGAGTTTCTTTGTTCACCCCCCTCCCTTTAGGTTCCCCCTCTAATCCTGATCTAATGCAAAACGCACAATATAATATTTAACATCATACTTTTTGTCGTAATTTGTAGTATAATTTTTTAGTCTGTTATCTTTTTGTATTGCGGCACATTACCTGAGGCTTTTTTCTCACCCTCAGCTAACGTGTACTGATTATGATGCTGATGATGGTGGTGGTGGTGATGATGATGATGCTGGGGTGTTGAACGGGAACTTGTCCCACTGAGTCGAAGTGAGCCGCCAACATTTGTCGACTGAAAAAGTACAATATCTCACCTGTGGTTTCCGATTGTCATGCTCAGTATTATGTGCTTCAAAGGGAATGCAAACCTCATCCATATTTTTAGTGTGAGCCTTTGTGCGTTATGGGAGACTCATGGAGACACTCACTTCAGCATAGTTACGCTTCGCTACTGCCCTCAGGCATTGTGCGTCGGTAGGTCATACTCACATGAAGAACTCTACACATGCTGGCAGCTTACTCTGAGGTCTGCCTCCAATTCACTCGATTGATACTGTACGCGGAGTTATCCGTCTTTAAATGGTTTATTGTGAATTTTTTTCTTTTTCTGTTAGCTCTTCATCTCGATCTTCTAGCCCTGTTAGGGACCTACGGGGAACTGTTCCGCGTACATCACTGCTAGTGGACACGTCACGGATACCATACACTTCCTTTTCTATTCATCGTTCTTGATTAAAATAATCACTGGCGACTGTATTAGCAGTTTCTACTGAGCACCTGATATAAATCCTGCACATTGGACGAAATATTCCCTTTCAGCTCTATCTTTATACAGGCAGTGACTGCTCTTTGTATGCTACCAACAGTTAGCCTGCATAAATGATTTGCGCAACACTGATTCCCTCGATCAGCCGATGGAACTGTTCGATGGGCTCATCGGTTTGGGTAGTGAAGTCACGGATGAGATTACTGCTCACATAATTGGAAATCCGTTGGCTCTTCACAATGCTGTTCGCCACGTCATCTTAGCCTGTCGAACTGGAAAAAAGGTATAATGCTGATGCGCCGCCAGCATCACTTTAAGGACAAAGCATCTGGCATTTTTGCGTATATTTTAACATAGGTTTTTCGGTTCCGTTGATTACTTGGTCGCTTTGTAGTATTTTCACATTCTGCCGGCGCACTAAACCGATAGTCTGTTGAATTTAGACCGCTTGTTCCCATTGGGTTATGTTCTTCATGCCTCTACCAACTTTTCATCTGGCGCGCATTTATCTTCCATATTTGCTCATTTCTGATGCAATCAATCATGATGTGGAAATGTATTTGCGCCTTCTTCAGGACCATCAATCTCAGCGTTCAGTATTCACTTCTGTGGTTACAGTTATCACAACTGAACCCTATGCTTTCCGGTGTTATTGTCATTAACTAACTACTTAGCTCCTTCATGCACACAAACTGAACTATATTAAAACTACCCTTCGCGCTTGGCTTACGAAGCTTTGATCTATTTCCCGGTAGTATAGTGACTGATGTGCTCGGTAGGTACTCTGATAATCCGCGAGCTGCGCTTGGTTGCACATTTCGTACCTCTCACGTCCCAAGCTTTCTTGGCGAGCATCGAAAGTTTGCTTGCTTTGGGCTATAGTTCTTACTACGTGTGCACTTCCTATATTGCGCTCCACCCCACTTGTAATGCTCAGAAGGTTGTTTTGCGAGCTTTGCAAGCGCTACTCATTCAATGTCTTTTTAACACGCTTATGCCGTTTCAACTCCTTTTGTAGGATTTCGAAAATACTGATGAGGTGGTGTCCTTTAATCAGGAGTACGTAGAGCACAAAGCCGAAGAAATCCGCTTCGCTGTACGCCGCGAGGAGGTGAGTGCCTTGTAGTCAACAGTCATCCCACTTCTCGTTGTGATTATTGCGTTTCTTTATCATTTTTGTCAGCGCATTAATCAAAGCTCGGTTCTGGTATTCGGTATGCTGACATGCCGTCACACTGAATGAGATTATCCTTGCAAACGTGCTTACATCTTTCTCAAATCCGTTCCTTATCCACTGATTCTGATGGGTTGACACGCTATCGTATGATATTCTAATCCATCCTTCGTCCACATTCCCTGATCTTGCTTTGCTCGGTATCGTCGTTTTTTGTACGCTGTCCTTTCCATTCGGCATCCCATCCATCTGGTCTTATTCATCAACTTAATAACTTCTTGTCCAGTTACATGTAGTAGTTAACAGTTAGCTCGAATTGGACCTTACAGTCATGGTGACCACCCTCTAGTCTAGCTGCTTACTTCCTCACCCCGTCCCGCCTTCGAATCCCGAATGATTCCTGCAAGACGCGCATTTCTACTAAGGGGCGATGTGGCCGTATAGTGTATTTCCGTGTGCTTGATGACTTTCGGACGAGTTCTGATTGCAACTTTCAAGTCACTTCAACGCCGATTGCGCTCTCAGGTCGTTTCACTTCACTGTGTTGTCGCATCCACTTTACTCGCTGGTTTTGAGAATGAGGGCTTTCATAGTTCAACCAGTTGGTTTTATCATTTGCTATTATTTCAGCTTTTTTCGCTATGGTGTCCGAAACGACCTTACCTTTCGTATTGTTCATCGCTTATAGTTGTGGTGCCGCTTGAATAGATTCGTATATTCAGCTCTAACTTGCTTGATTTCAAGATTGTGTATGGTGGTAATCATAACTCCGATAGCTGACTGTGTATATCAGCGTCACTACACTTTATCCGATCACTGAAATTATGTATTGCATCCCTTTTTGAATGCTACATTCTACATGTCATTGCGGGAATCCCAACTTCAATCTCTATTCTTTCAGATTGAACTTGAGAAAATCGAGGCTTGCCTGTCATTGCTGGGCAGTTCCTCTGGTGGGTTCCTTTTAGTGTGATAATAATTTCAGACCTCGGCTTTTAATAGGGAGTTATTCCGCTTTCATTCACTCTTTTTACGCGTCCACCCTTAATCACTGGCTTCTCTCCTTCTTTATCTTTTCCTCACGGACTCGCGAGTAGAATATACGCATCTCAACTGGGATGCGCATTTGCCAAAGAGTGACTCGACGCACACGTTCACGGTCGAGATTTTGTGAATGGTTTTGAGAAATTCACTTGCAAATCCGCACCAAATTGGGGTATCCTAGGTTTCTGCTGCCCGAAATCGGCGATGCTGGCCTTACCAGTTTGGCCAAATGCTAACCACAGGTGGCCAGCAGCTGTCTGTTCATTTCACCCCTTATAGTCATCAGGCAGTGACGCAGCTGGTTAACTATTCCTTCGACTGAACACCACATTAAGCGTTTAGCTACAAAGTGTTCATGTTCACATTCCGTGCCATTTTATGGTTCTCATTATCTTTTAACTGTAATCTGAACACCGGTGAGCTACTATGATCTTAGGAAGGTGTCGGCAGCGACACTAGTCCTCGGATGGATTTAAATGGAGATTCGGGTTGGCAAGTAAGCGGTTCAGGCACCTGTAGCCAATGAACGCATCTTGGGTGTTTACTCGGTGCACGCGCGGTTCTCATTGGTTCTTTGTCCCGATATTATTCCCGTCTGACATTGCATGTAGCATCTCTTTGTTACTATCTTATAACTTTTATTTTTTTAATCTTCATACCAGTGCTTGTTCTCAGGTCTAGCTGTTGCTGTTTGAATGACATTGGATTAAATCTTAGTTTATTCCAAACTATGCTATATTCGAGTATTGCGTGTCCTGACAAATGTTGCTGTTCGGTTTTTATGCATGGATAGTGGCTCTAATTACACTTTGTGCCCAAAAATTTCTCGCACATTGCAGCTTTGTGTTTGTGAGTCGAACTTAAAACCCGTTTTCTAACGAGCTATTAATCTCTTTTCTGAACCGAATGACCATAATCGCAATATTGAAAGTGAGTCAGGTATCTTTCGCGGTCCACCTCCTTTGTGTGCTTAGTTTAAACTCAAATAAGGCTACACATTCGATGCGGTTAACCAAACAACCTACTACTGGGCAATTTGCTTTCGTAGTAAATTTGCCGGATCTCAGATGAATCCGACTCCTTTACTAATGAAAACCTCAATTACTCGCTATCGTGGTTTGAGACACTTTCCAACCTGTTTGACACGGGGAAATGATTTTGTCGGCAAGTAGATTCTTTGGCTTCCATGACGCTGAGTATGCGTCAGACTAAGGGCTTATGTTCAGTGGGAGCACTGGTAGGCAGTTAGATCGAAAGGACACTGCTGTTGAGGGCAACTGATTGCTATTTCAACTCATTCTAAGCACGGTTCCAAGGAATTCTTCAGAGAGCCAATCGATTTCTGGGTAGAAAGAAATGCTTATCGTTTCGCAGATGTATCCGCCCGAACGTTGTGCGACTCTTTTTAAGGGTAATTTAACTACCACACAGTGTCATTACCGGTTTAATTCACTTGAGATGCTGCTCTTCCGTTTCCGGACTTTGAACACATCCGACTTGAACTGGTTTGATCGAGACCGAATAATTCACTTGGACCCAACACTCTTTTGCCCTCGTCGCCGAAAGACGGTGCTAAGAACGAATCCGGTCGAGTTCATAAATTTATTTTTATTTAACTTGACTTGAACTCATCATCTATCGGCTTTGTTGCTCTACTCGGCATTCCATAATACACTTAGATATCCTCAGATGGCCTGTTATTGCCTGTCATCTCAGTCTGTCAGTTGAGTTGATGTGCGTAGTGGTAACACCCTCGAGACATTTACTCTGATGTGACTGCCTCCAAGCTTCTCTTATTGTTACTGACAGGGACGTGTGATACGAGCTGTCACATTCAGGTTAAAGGTTGCTCTTTTCGCACTCATCCACCAGTCTGTGCGGATTGTCTCTGCTTTATGTCTTCTTTATCAGCACTCGATTAGAGGCCATAAGGGAGTTGCGTCAAACGGTGTGCTCGTTTGAGTTCTGATATTCTACTTTTTACTGGTGTAAGCTAGCATCATTTGCTGAGTTCTCTTGCCTGTTTTTCTTTCAGTCGACGTTAAGCGATACATCACGGAGGCGCGCGAAACTGCGGAGGTAGCAGCGGCAGCTGCTCTGGCTCAACGGCTCCGTGAGGCGAACAGCGAGTCTGTGCACGATACGCAGTCTGTTGGACGCCCCAAAACCAGCGGTGAAGGGAGCATCGACAGCATGTCAATTACTGCTGGTCGTTTTTCCGACACCCAAATGGACTACTGCGCACCTTCTCAGGGAGTATCAAATTTCCAGCCTGGCTATTCCTCCCAATCCCGTTACTATGGCGCTTCGGTGAGTCAATTTGTTTTATTATCCATTTAGTGTTTCCGACTGTAATGGACCTGATGCGTTACCGTCTGCTAAAATCTTGTACTCAGCTTCTGTCTCCTCTGAGGTAATTGATATTGCTGTACGTACCTGCGGAGCATGTCACTGTCCAAAATCTATCTACCCATTCACGTCTCAGCTTCCATATGTAGGTCCTAAACGCTCAAAAAAAATCATCCAAAACCAAGTTGCCTACACTTTACCAATAAAGCACTGCCGTACTGGACTACTGCAAAAACACAAAGCGACTTCGGAGAAACAGCTCCTTTATGTTTGCGCTGTTTTGAAACACATGTGAATAGATCACTTCAGACACGATCCAAGTGATAGAGTTGCTCAAGGTGAATCACAATTCACATTGCGATTGCGCGTCGCAGTCCATTCCCACAATGAGTGCTTCGAAATGACCTGCTCAATGAGTCTGTACCGATTGTGACAAACGCTTCCTGTGACTCTATGGTTCAGTAAACGCTTCATTTGAGTACCCGGACTCAAATCTCATTTTTGCTCTCTACCTGACAAATGCAAGTAACTACGAGACCAGTCATAGAGTTCAGTTTCACAAGTGGGGACATCCTTTGAGGCTTTCACTACTAAGTGTAACCCGTTCATAAGTGTCCGTCTCGGTGTCAGAAGCGTCATCAGAAGCGTGGTCCGACTCAGTTTGAAGCCCACTGACCAGCAACTTGCTGATGACAACATTCTTATCCTAGAGGCAGAGAATGTAAGCACTCTCGGTACTTTCCATCCATATAGTCAGAATGTTGCTGATTGTTGTTGGAGATGAAAGAAAAACACAGTGTTTTTCCATGTTTTAGAACATTTGTTACTACTGCTTGTTACATGCCCCTCACACGACCCGTGGTTCTTTCAGATCGATAAATTCAAATTAGCCCTCAGCCGTGACTGGGACTGAACTTTGTGTGTTTTGATACCCACGCCGGCCCGTGTAGTGTTCTGCAAATATACCTCCTGTCCGGTGCGTGTCTTTTTGACTCGTGGGGTGCAATCTAAGAAGTCGAACGCCTGGGGACACAACAGATTTCTGGCGACGGAGGTGTTGAATTATCATGGCTATTTCATTCGAGCAGTTGCAGTCCCTCCTTCAGCAGCAACAACTCCAGTTTGAAAAATCACAGCGGCAGTTAATTCAGCTGTTATCAGAAAAGCTCAACATTCAAGTGGAATGGGAACCGGAACCGAGGTTAACAGCCCAGGAAATTGTATCTGAATACCACAAGCTGCCCAGTTTGAATCATGACCCAGAAACGATTGCAACTTCAGAACACAGAGAAGAACCCCAGCCCTGTCATACATTCATTGGTGTCCAAAATGTGAATGGAAACGTGCCGAACTGGAAGCCCCAGACTGCAGTGTGGAACGGTGATGGAAGACGTTCTGTGAGAAATTGCGCCCACAAAAATCATCATTGTCAAAAGGCGCACCAATTCAGATGCGCGTATACTCCAAGGTTGCAAGCGAGCTCAAAATTCAAAAGAAACAGGTATCTCGGCACAGTGAGAGAGACGCCTTTTGCAGTATTTCGTACACACTTTTCAGGGAAGAGGAAATACCCCACAGTGAAACGCAAGTATGTCCCGATATCGCTGCTGCCAGAAACGTTGCATGCTCTCAAGAGCACTTCTCTTGGAACCCGGGCAAGACTTGGCACATCGTCAGTCAAACCTACAATCCTAACGGTTAAAAAGGTTTCAGAGGAACCTCTGCAGCTGAAAGGAAGCATCGCCTGTGAACGTAGACTCAATGATTTGCTACACTATGGAAAAATCTACCCAGTATACTCTACAAATGTTAAGCTGCACGGAACCAACCGGATTACGAAGTTAAATTTGATCAAAGAGTCAATGACTCATCTACCAGTACCAGCGACACTGATGTCTTGGCCGAAGCCCGTACCCCCATGGTCGCAGATCCAAGTGGACTTAGGTGGATCCGCGTCGAAAGACCTATGTGAACACCAGGTAACCCGTTTTTTTAAGAGAGGGAGGTGTTGGAGATGAAAGAAAAACACAGTGTTTTTCCATGTTTCAGAACATTTGTTACTACTGCTTGTTACATGCCCCTCACACGACCCGTGGTTCTTTCAGATCGATAAATTCAAATTAGCCCTCAGCCGTGACTGGGACTGAACTTTGTGTGTTTTGATACCCACGCCGGCCCGTGTAGTGTTCTGCAAATATACCTCCTGTCCGGTGCGTGTCTTTTTGACTCGTGGGGTGCAATCTAAGAAGTCGAACGCCTGGGGACACAACAATTGTACGCAATATTGTATCTTTTAACGCTCAGTTTATAGTTTTATGGATTCTTTTGTATTGTGGTCTGAGATGTTGCTGGTCCGACATTCCCAATAGTCTATCCGTTATCCGCACGGTTAGCGAAATTGCAACAACCCGTTATCACCATCCTGGTCCTATCGAGAACTCAGCACTAGACACGCATTAAACAGGTGCTCCGACTAGTGGGAAGTTGCAAACACACTATTAGCACCAACAGCCACCCATGTCCATAAATTCAACCTGAGTGCACATGTAGCCGCAGCCTAGATGGTGAGACTGGTTGATGGCACTCAACCTAATGGTGGCTAGTGATTTAACTCTCAGGTATGAACAAAACGAAGTACGCGGTTCTTTGTCGGACGTCCTTTCGATTTTCTTAACCTCTACAGCCGGTGGTCGAGAAATGTTACGCGCTTACCTTGTGATCCGGAGGTCACTGGTTCGCGTACGTGCCGGCGACCTCACGGTATACTGAACCCACGCGCGACTGTTGCCGCTCGCGTGGCAGCGAAGCGTCAGTACGGTGTGCCAGCATACCGCTTAGGCTTTTTTTTACCTTGCTCAGGCCGAGGGAAAGCACACCGCTGACGAACCCCAACAGGGCGAAACGGTGAACCGGTGCTTTTCCGGATTGGTGGTTAGCTGCTGGGACGAATCAGTAAACTTTCATCTAAAAATTCTCCTATTCATCAGTAATCTTCGATTCTGTTTTTGTTTCTTCCAGTACTCACATCGTGGAACTTTCTCTTCTCATAATTTTGACAACTCCCTCGGTAAGTCATCCTTAACCTCTCTTGATCTATCTTCGAATGTACCTTACCCACCATATCTCGATTCGCAGGTGACAAATACTGTTTGAGTGAATGGGACGCTGTTTTTCTGTTTGATTGGATGAGTGGACCCTTGTCCGGACAGATGTAGCTACGTCAGTTAGCACGGCGTAGTGTCTCACAATGTTCGCTTGCTGCGGATACCGTGTATGTGTATCCACACTAGACAACTGATCCTAACTACGGCACATAGCTAGGAATTGCAAGGGCTGCATATCTGAGTTAACATCCTTTGTTTCTCACTGTTTACACTGTACCTTTAGCATCACGTCTTTCGGCTATTGGATTTGTTGTGGAACCCGAATCCAAGGCGACCGACGTGAGATTGAACAATCAGAAGGGCAACACGTGGAATTCACGCGGGGCTGCTGGATCCATCTCACACGACTACCAAAATGTGAATTTAGCCCGCCGCCCAAAAGATGACTCTGCGGCGGACCATTTGCATTCCAGAACTGAGAAATCCGTTTCGTGCAATCTCAGTAATGCACAATCCAATGATAAAAACTCTGGAGACGTTACCGACTTGGAACTGCTTTGGTCGGAGAATGGAAGTCTACGTCAAGCTAGCGTGCTGCATGAATTTCGTGCCAAACGGCCAGATGAGCTTGATCTGGTTGTGCACGAAACAGTGGTTCTCTTGGAGTCGGAGGATAAAAATGGCTGGATAAAGGTAAGTAGAGTCATTCCACCTCCTG
This sequence comes from Dicrocoelium dendriticum, assembly GCA_944474145.2. Classification (NCBI taxonomy): domain Eukaryota; kingdom Metazoa; phylum Platyhelminthes; class Trematoda; order Plagiorchiida; family Dicrocoeliidae; genus Dicrocoelium; species Dicrocoelium dendriticum. The sequence goes on along the minus strand of OX104063.1, from coordinate 154,577,335 downwards.
CTGACCTGACCGATGTCATTGGCATACATAGCGTTCAACTGTGTGTCGCTAATTTCTTCCCATGGTCTCATGTTACCAGTCGGGTGTGTGCGGCGTGATCCCTATTCTTTACTGACTACCAGTCGTGATCACGCAGCAGTCTATGCTTTGGATAAGCGCTGAGTATACTGTCAGCCCCAAGGCATTCCCTTTGTCTACTGTGGACAAGCACTGCACAAGTGGATTGTGTTTGTATCTCATCACTAGTATGCACATAAGTGGAATCTCAAAGGAAGAATACCACTCTCAACATGCTGTCATTGGTCATGGTGATGTTTGATGTGGAATGACCTCAACATTTCTTCACCGACAGAGACAAGCTGCCCTTTTTATTTTTGGAGACATTCTTATTGTAGGCTGATCGATGCAAAAACACGGAAACTTTTTTGTGCGCGTGTACCAAGTGTTGCTGGTGGTGATAGGCATTCTGGGGCACTCCAACAATGGATTAGGAGAAAGGAAGACGACGCAAATAGAATGCTAACTTGGGTCCCTGACAGAATTACTCGGACCTTGTCACAGGTCTATTCGCTTCGCACTTACGGTTGTGCGTCCATCTCATTGGGCTGCACCTGCGTTAGCCATTCCAATGAGCGTGTTTTTGATCAGATCGTTTGGCTTGGCCCACTTCCATACTGTTGTGCACCGGAGTGCATAGCTCATCGATCGTCTGAGTGATTTCCGGGGGGTAGTAGTAGTTGTGAATACACGTATGGATGAGTGTCACCGTGAATTCAGAGTGCATGATCGTATCACCTCACTATTCCGATGCACAATGTCGCATGTTGCGTATTTGTAAGGGACGGGAACGCACCGGAGCTTCCGATTGTGCTGCTCTGAGACAGGAGCTTCAAGTGGTTCGATGAGTTGTGTGTTTTATTGATCCACTGAGCTGCGAGTGATAAAAAGTGCTTTACTCAAAAATATCAACTGATGGTACGGGCTAGGTGGCTTGACTGTCCATACTATAAACACAAAAAACAACCCTAAAGATGAATTACATAAGTGACGACTTACTTGCTTTGCAAGGCACACCGGCACACGGCCAGATGGAGCATGGAAGTGCGAGTGAAATCCATCGAGAAAATAACCCTCATGGAAGCAGGTCCCCAGGAGGCGGTCCCAGTAATGGTCGTAGTACTTCACTTATACGTTTTATTTATCTACACTTGTTGTCTTTAAAAAAACCTCACCATTCTCCCTACATATTTAACCGACCAATTAGCCATGTCCGGGAAATGACTTTAGGACTGCTTTGGAGTATTCGAAACATATAACTGATCCTTGAGATTTTGCCCTACATCAAAAATCGTGATATCCACTTGGACCGTGCTTCATACCGACGAGAGATTTACATTTGTTTTTTATTTACCACAAATTCATATTGCCCATGCAAGAGCATGATACTACCCGTACAGCTTCTCGTTTAAAGAGAAATATACTTATTATTAACACTTTTCTAGCCCTTGGAGCTACCACACTAGACAGATAATTACTTTTACGACAGACATCTTCACTCCCGACACCTTCTTCGCAGGAGGTTGACAAGTCGATGCCCCCTTTCTTCAAAACGCACCCGCGGGAGTAAATAATTAACCAGCCATGCGCTTAGGTTGACAGATGTGGGGTGCGAAGATCACGGATTATTGGTCATCTGTTTCCCATTGGCTGCCTCAATCTAGGTAACTTCCAACGGTTGAAACGGATACTTAGCGATATACACCTGCGATTTATCGTGGTATATTAACACATGTAAACCGTTCGTGATCCTCTAGTTACCTCAAGTAGGTGACATCCGTAAATTACAGTAACATTTCTGAGTTGCTAGATCGGTTCATCATGAGCAGATGATGGCGATCGGTTTGCTCAAACATGATCAAGAGACCTAATCAGTCTGGGGCCTCGGAATAAGACGCATCAGTAGTTGAGATCTGACATGGCGCGGTCGCGGGGGCTGCAGCGCTCCTGCATTTGGTCTCTTTCATCTAGCTGTTGATACACCAGCTTGATTGGTTTCACTCAATTTTCCTATTCACATGTTCTATCCTACCTGATTTGTGCCTCACTTCTCTTATCATTGTTAATTACTGTTGTCCTGAAGATGTTATTCGTGGTAACTGAACACGCGGTGCTTTGTTACCAAGACTAAAGTTGTTTAACTGTAATGAACTTCTGTCGCTTTTCACCTCATAATACGAACCGCATAGTCGCCATAAGGTGTAAATGAAACACACCCGTTGACTGCAGTTTCGCTTGACCGACTAACTACAACGCCGATTACTCATCTCATATAGTATGTATCTTCAACACCTTACTAGTTGCAATACAATTGGCTGAGCGCCACAACACGTACGAGAAAAAACAGTAGAATTATGCGGAAAATAACCATTAGAGAAGAGAAGTCTCACAGCAAGTGCGCCATGACTTACTGTCCTTGGTCATATTCAGTAGCGTTTGCAACCAGATGTACTCGCGATCCTTTGATCCTAACCCCGGGAGTCAGAAAAAGCCAGCTTCAACGTTTGCACCTTAATGCATTGGATCCGGATTTTACATTAACCTCCTCGGCGTCACTTCTAGTCCACGCCTGCGCTCGCAAATATGGCACGTCGTGGTAGCTGCCAGCGAGGCGTCCGCAGTGAATTGATGCTGTCAATCGGTCGGCAGAGTTTGTTGGATCGCTCATTACTTATGTGATGCTGCCATTGAACACCAGCAATGCTCCGTAGGCAGCAGTGGTCGAAGACAAATAGTCGCTGAACATCATTATTGCGAACCTCTGAAGTCTCGCAGCCATACAGCAGAATTGCTCGTAGTGTTGCATTGTAGATTCCTCCCTTAAGAGCTGGACTGAGGTCCAGACGACAACGCAGGTGACGGAGGTTAACACCTTTATAGAACATAAAATATAGAAAATGGAATTCTTGATAAAATTCCATATCCGTTCCACTTCGCCCTTTGCTGTTACAAGTGCGCCACCAGGGCAATTAGTCTCCTTCGCTTGGGGGGTTGGAGCAAAGACAGTTGTATGGGATCGCGAAGCGACATGTGTTCGGCTCGAGCCTTGTCAGAGTTATACTTTCTTTGATGTAACGGCGACGCCAACTATATCCCCAAAATGAATATGCTAGCTATATCGCAATGAGGCTGAACCTTTACGTGGTGTAATGATTTGCCTACCTCAGTGATCCATTGAGCTGGACTAGTTGGCATTTCTTGAACCGGATGGGTCATCGGTTAGTATTCAGACTAACTCCATCTCCTGATCCTACAAGCTGGGGATTAATGTGTTGGTGGCCCCTTACTCACACTGCCTTCCAACTAAATAACTAAATGCTATGTTATCCACAATGCGAGGCACGCGTGCGTATAGGCATGATCATGGTAACACTACATGAATGATATGCAAATATAACGAATTGTTATAAGTTTACATGAATGTATGTGTATGCGAGGGTGTATGTTTAACAAGATGGCTTCTTGGATTTGTAGATGTGCTGCAGTGTTTTCGACTGTGATTGATCGGACGGTTGGTGTGAGGTGAGATCAGTGGAAATCTTCTAGGTGGATGAATGACGTCCGCTGAATGGGTCCAAACATTTATATAGACAAGGAGCAATGACTTCATTTAGTGGCGAATCACATCCACCACGTCGCAGTGTTAACAAAACATTTGTGGCTTTTTATAGAGCGAACGCTTGCCATGCGAAAACCCACCACGTCCGGGAACACAAACGCCAAACTATTCGCTAAAACGAGACTTATCCGAACCACCCAGCTTGCACCGCGAGGAGGTTGTTCGGCGAGCCAGCCAAAAGTTTTGGTCGAGTACCCTAATCGATCTTCTGTCTAGGCCTGGACAACCTGGCAGTATTCTGCCCACTTAGTACAGTGACAAAACTTACGCAATTTCCTGATGCTTTGGCCGTCGCAGAGGATAATCAACGGCGCACTATTTGCTTAGTCGACCAGGATGGATAGGAGTGAGGATGGTACTGCTCCTCCTACTTTCCCGTCTTCTTACCTCTCCTACGCTGTTTCATCCTTATCGTCCCGTTTCAGTTTTACTTTTATTCCTTTGTTTTCAATCCCAAAACCTTTGGCCCTCCTCTTTCTTGCTTGTATAAGCGTTTTGTCTTATAGTTGCAATTCACAAACAATCGCAGGCCGTTGCTCCGGTACAGTCAAAAATTCCTTGTCCAGCCAAACGGACAACGTCGTTTCTCTTTGGAGCCCTCGATCTTCGCTAAGACTGGCATGCCTCAACGTGCACACTGCTGCAGATTGACCAACAGGCAGCACTTGCCCGAACATTAGAGACCATATTGATCGACATCTGCTGTTTATCGTAAACTCGCCTTCATGATTCGAGCTCTTTGCTTACCATGTCATCCCCCACAAACGACACTGACTGCACTTTTCCACTGCGCCTGTCCGGAGTTGACGCAACCTCAAATGCGGATCAAGCTGGTGTGTGCGTTGATTTGCATCTTCGGGCTAATGCTCTTCTGATTGATTGGATCCCAATGAGCAGCGGAGTCCGCTCCGTCAGATTGACCGGCTCTTTTAAAGCTTTGAAGTCGCGGGGACAGACGTTCCACCTTTGTCATCACTGCATACGCACCCACAAACTGTAGTGAAGGATGAATTCATTCACTAACGGAACACTCCTTTGTTCAGAAAAAATACAGATGCTATGGTGCTTGTCGGTGATCTGAACGCCCATGTTAGAAAGCCGTCCATTGACAAATTTTATCTGGGCGGCCAGCACTGTCTAGGACCTCGTAATAATAACGGCGGGCGGTTCATACACCTGTGTAACGATGCTCGTCTATTTCTCGCGAACACTAACTTCCGACACAGCAGTCGCCGAAGAGTGACGTGGCGCCCACCATCCCTGTACCAGCCATAACGCAAATCGATCACACCGTGATCATTTACAGCTGAAGAGGTTGTGTTCAAAACTGCCGCTCGATTTGGAGCACAAGCATAGACTGCGATCACGCACTTGTATGGGCCGATCTGCAGATGCTTTTCTACGAACGTCCACAACGACGGTGTAGGCACATTGACACCAGTCAACTGGCGAAGCCTGATGTTTTGAGTGCGCATCACTTTACGCTGGCATCCAGGCTAAGCACTCACAACACAGTCGGAGATCACTGTACGTATATTCCCCTACGTTATTTGCAGCATGAATGCCTTCATGTGGCAAATCCAACTGCCAACGTGGACATTAGGTATCTACACAGTCTCTGGAGCTGGAAGTTGGCGGACACATTCCGGTCGGAAGCGAGCACGAGACCGACAAAACTGTGTGCTAGACTGATGAGAGTCCGCGGAACCTGGTTGTCTCATCGTTCATGGGATATGTAAATGGCCACTGCCCTTGTTAACCATCGGAACTTATGCCGTCTGATACCGGAAATGGGCAACTGCTGACTTGATGTTACCAAATCGCATATATGCGACGAGAGTGGACAGGCAATCCACGGCTTTTTAAAACGCTCAGCGGTTTAATCAGCCATAGTTACCATCTTTCTTATCGGTCAGTGATTAACCTACTTCTTTGGGCTGCTCTCACGCGCAGAAGTCGAACGTGATATCAGACTGTTGACATTGAATAAGGCCGCAGGAGCAGATAGACTTTGTCCAGACCTCCACAAATTCAGGGGATCTGCTTTTGTGAATGATTTTTACAATTTACTACGAAGTTTTGGGGGCAAGTAACTGTTCCAACGGACTAGAGCCGCTCCGTTACAGCCCCAGTTTCTATAGGTGTCCCAGGGTCAGAATGCGCATTCACAGAAGTATCAGTCTGATCTCTATTGCGTCTAAGATGCTTGTCTTTGTCGTTCACCATAGACTTGCTGACTCCGGTGAAAGCCAGATTAATGCGGAGCAAGCAGAATTTCGTTGCCTCAGTTGTTGTGCTAAAATCTTCACATTACGTCTATTGTAAGAGCACCGCCATATTTTATTGGCGACCCATCATATTTGTGTTCCTCAACATCAAAGGTGCCCTTTGGGGATGTCTGCTCAAGAAAGCTGTGTCCGATAAATATGCCGTTATCAGAGCGCTGTACTCGCAGTTTGGACAGAGCGAGGGCTTATGGCAAATTGTCACCGTCCTTCAACATTTGCAGTGCTGTGAGACAAGGACACCTGCTTCCTCTTTTCCTTTTGACTTTGCTGTTGACGAAGTTATGGGAACTGCTTTCGCCAGACACGACTTGGAACCCGTTGAGTTGTTTCCAAATAATCGACTTATTGATTTGTGTGACAGATCCTAAACGTGACAAGCAGAACTGGGGGAGTTAGCACTGGTCATCAGCTGTTTCGGACTCTCCGAATGCAAAAATTTCCTATAACAATAACAGGGACTGTCCTTTGCACTGACCCTTTTGGCGGATCAGCTAGAAGTACTTCAGAAATTCAACTACCTGGATAGATGTATCAACGCATGTGGAGTAGAAGACGAGTTCACGAGCCGTATAGAAATAGCTCGTGTTTTGCTTAACTCCACAACTTGTGACGCAAGCGTGACATTACTCTCTCTCTCTCTCTCTCTCTCTGAATGTTAGAGTCTAAATTGAAATCGTCTGCTCATCCCTACTCTGCGGCTGGGAGACATGGCTCATGACATCCACAGACACAAAGAAGCTTACTGCGTTCGACCACCGGTTCCTTCGCAGTTTAGCTCATGTCTGGTGCGAAGACCGCTTGAGCACTGAACGTGTTCGGCGCCTTGTTTATGCTCATAGAGAAGTGATTGAGCCGCTACGCACCATTATATCACGCACCTGGCGTCAATAGTTGTGCTATGCGTCTGAAAGAGAAACATGTTTTGTTGGACACACTTGCTTCCATGAACAAGTGATGCCCAACTTGTATAGCGTTTGTGCAGGGAGTTTCTTTCACTCCTCCTCATCCTCCATTGACTCTTTTGTTGTCGACATGCAAAATGAAACAAACCATAATAATATTTATGTCATGTTTTACTTTTGTTGCCTTTTACTCTGACCTAAGTGAATTGTATTGCGGTGCGATACCCGGGGTTTTTCTCATCCGTATCTTGTGTGTAGAGTGATAATAATGTGATATTATTCCTATCCTCATTTAATTATGATCGGGGGGTTAGCATAAAAACAAACCGGAGATGTGCCACAGGAGAAGTTTTCTGATTCCCCTGGGTCTAATCTATTACCTCCGGGACGATTATCGTCCATCAGTGTGTTTTCTCTGGTAGATGCATCACAACTTGCCTTGACTTTCAATGCCCTATTTGGCATTCCCATACGAACGCCTTATATCACCCTATCGGTTAGTTGCGTCTCCTTTTCAAATTTTCCTCTTACTGTGTTCGTGAAAGCCACCAGGCAGCTGTGCTTATAGAGAAATCCTTGATTGAGTATGTGACCCATCAATCCTAGATCATGCGTAAATCCGGGGTAATAAGCCTGTTAGTTGGGGACACGATTACTTGGAACCAGCCATCAACACTAACACCAGGTGGATCTATCCAAGCGGTGGCGAAGGTATACTTACGCCATCATGAATCGACCGCAGTGGCGACGCGTAGTAGGCGATGAAACAGTATCTCTGATGACACTTGTTAATGGACACACAATCGTGCCAACTGTCGGTGCTTAAGTTACAAGCCAGATTTGCCGCTAAATTAGCAGGCAACTCATGATGAATTGTTTTTGCTTAACTGAAGCTGATCACGCGCGGTCGCTACCCATGCAAAGGAATATATATATATATATATATATATATATATATATAATTAATCTCCCTTAGGCTGTGCATGCAATTCAGCTCAGTACTTACGCTTGCTCTTGTTAGCTTTCATTGTGTTCTCAGTGGACTCCCATCATTTATGCCTTTAGGTACGAAGTCTCATCGACGGGAACGAGGGTTTGGTCCCGATCAACTTTCTTCGTCTTCACGACTTACCTAGTGGCCCCAAATCCGACGCTGTGAACAACCGGGAAGTGACAGGAGTGAAAATCGACCTAGGTCCAAGCGGAGATGACAAGGCGCCAAATGATTCAACGAAGAGCCATGTAGAAAGTCATCAGACTTGTACAAAACGTTCCACGCTAGGTATATCAGATCAAACGTCTGCACGTCGACATCATCAGTCACCAGTTAACTCGAACGTAAAAAGCGCGCGTAAAATTCGGACAAGTTCACTTCCCCCTTCGAGCCAAGCGCAGACACTGTCACCATCTAAACGCCCTATCGCCCTTGGTGAGTGATGTGCTCTGTGCATGACAACGTGTGCCGTCACTACCTTCCTAAGTATGCACATTACACTAGGTAAGTGAAACCATTATCGGACTAAAAAGGGGCTAGTATTTGGGCTTTTAACACGAATACGACCGTTTTTATTGGTTCTCGTTTGCAAGATCATTCCGATAGTCTATTTCCTTTGTTTCCGGTTGTTATTTCATGCAGGACTGCAGCATCTAAACTATTTTAGAGCAATCTACCAGTGCATAGCATGGCATACTGCTATCGTGCACGAATTATATAGTAGGTTACATCAATATCCGACCGTGCTGGACTCCACTTTTGCTTCGGGATCACTGTTTTATACGTGGTTTTCTGTGTCAATTATGCACCAATATTTTTCTTTTGGTGTATTCCTCAATCTGTGCAAATTTGGTGGATATTCCCTGGCTAATTTCGAAGTTCTCATTGATTGGTCCAACTGCCGTCTGTGTCCGCCATCTTGGATTTGTTCTACGGTGATCGTCCATCATGACCACCACACCGATAACCGTAACGAGATATCTTGTGCTAAGGTAGTACAAGTAGCTTTGACTTGCACAAATTGCCTTGTCCGGTACAATTCGTGGTGTGTCAATGTCTGCAGAACCGACATAGAAATACAATACGCCGGGTTTACGTTGGTTCTCTCTGTAGTGTACGACGATTTCACTAGTCAAATGCTTACTAGCGTTAACACAAAGATACAACAGCCTAATCGCCGGAACTGAACATCCTTTGAGTGCAAAAATTTTATCTTGCACCTCATCCGTCTCCCTCCATCGATTCCTCGAAACCAAGGAAAAGGGGTTCACACAGCCACACAGTACTAGAAACCTTGGGAACCACGAAGCAAGTCGTCATCGCGACTGATAGAAGCATGTCTAGTCATACTGCCCACATCCTCTTATCCAATCTATCGACTGATGCAACATCGGTATTAGCCATCCTTCCGGTTGACCAACGAAATCCGTAACGACTTAAAGACTGATCCACCTATGCAACCGTTGCTACTCGGTATAATCAAAGTGCAAACTCAGTAGCATCACCCAGTGTAACCCAAAAACGAGTCAGGAATCAGGTGCAACCTGTAGAGATGTCACTAAATGCCTCGATAACCGTAGAGTAGGATGCTTTGTGTGGTGTCGATGAATCGTGATTGTGCAGTTGTGTAGATACGTGATAGAGCAGACCTGACTTTGTACCCGGTGTCGTTCGCAACGTAATCCCCTTTGAATGGTAAGGCCAGGGAAACATCCTTTCTCTTGACTGTTTCCTTGAAGAATCTGCTGTAGACTTGGATGAACTTCTTAGAATACCTTGTCTTTAATAGATCCATGCTGCAAATTCTCCGGGTTTTGTATAACAGTGTCTTCGCAAGGCTGCGCTTATATACGTAGCCGGGACAAGGCTGTAAAATGAGGTATACTCTTCTTGTAATCCCCGAAAGTGAGTCTTAAGGTTGTGCTTTTTCGCAGTGGGAACTGTATTCTCCATCTATTCCAGCATCGCATGTATCCTCATGAGAGGATATACCATAACTGATATACCATAATCTGCATAAAAATATCCTCAACTCAGCGAAGCAAAGAATAGAGATATTTTGGATCTTCACCTTCGGGAGTTCTTCAAAGATGACCGGTTCAAGTACCTGCTGCATTGTGACGCGCTACCAACATACGCCTTGTCTACAAACCTTATCGAGAATGCTAGGGCAGAAAACTACAATGAACTAGTAAAAGACATTGTTGCAGTATCAGGAAATTGGCCACAATATGCCTCCAAAACGCTACATCCTTCTTCTCTGCTAACTGTAGTATTCTTAGTGCTGGATATATATCACATCAACGGGGGTAGGACATCATGTGAAATGGTCGAGTCAATGTTCGCTGATCACTGGTGGACATCCCACATTGATGCTCGCAAACATTTTACTGGAAAAATTTAAGTAACTTCTATTTTATCGAAATACTGTAGTTATGCAGTTCGTCATACAAAAATTTATTTTTTTGCAGCATACGGAAAGGACTCGAGCCAGATTGCAATTTGAATGTGTTGTTGCTGTCGATTTGTGGAGGCATCTGTCGATCGGTGTTTATTCCGATCAAAGTTTGTATGAAATAAAAATGCTTATTACATTCAGGATATCAAATAGAATGCTGTAACACATTTCCAGCAATAAAAGAACAAGCTACTCATACACACACGTGAAAGAGTAACGCTTGAAATTAATGACGCACTTGCAATAACCCATCCACAAACGATGAATTGCAGGTTCCATCGCAAAATGTCCAGATACGGAGTGAGGACTAGAACTAACTATTCATCGGACGTTCGTAGACTGAATGGATATTTCCCAGTCGATAAAGCGACAAATCGTCGTTCCTTTCCAAACTGAACTAGAAGAACTAGGAGCAATAATTTTTACTAACACCGGTTGTGGGAAACCGCTATCTTTGAACGGATGATTCGTGGGCAAATTTAGAAGAGTTCCAAAAGCGTCAGCGCTCATCATGCAAATTATGCCTTACTCTGCCATCTATCACAAAATAATCTGAGTTCCACTAAATGAAACTGGGGGAGTTGTCAAGCTATAAGCGTTCATGGTTTCACAACGGACGCACTCATCCTCTGCTCAAGTTCTTATTGTTGCTCTCCGGTCACCTTTGTTTTCCTACCTGATTCCCATCGAGATTGAAGTCGTATTCAAACATTGCACTTGTCTCTAGATGGATTTTGAACTACTACATAGATCTATTATCTTGATAAACGTGCATCTTTCCTTGGCTCCTACTCAAGACGTCTTTGATCCTGTTCCCAGTGCAGATACCACAACTAGCACCACAGAAAATGACGGAACATCTCGATCCCCCCTCTGTCCTGGAACATTCGTTCGTGCCTTGGTCGAGTTTGAAGGCACCAACTCGGATGAACTACACTTCTGCACCGATGCGATCATTCGTGTTCTAGGTAAAGCTCCCGTGCCGCAAGATGCCACGAATGACGGTGTGGCATCAGTTAACGCCCATTCCAGTCGGCTAAGTAACTCATTCTGCTCCGGTGTGGATGACGGATGGTTAGAGGGGGAACTATTGATTCGCTCAGAATGTCCTCACTCAACCTTCAAGTATAGTCGAGTCAGAGGTGTATTCCCGTCTATGGTAGTGCAGCCTCTTTCTCCAAAAGAATCAGAGCCGTGGTTAGCTATCTGGCGGACTGCTCTTGATCCAAGCGGCACTTCACAACAGCCAACAGCAGTCGAGGGTAAGTCGGTTGGTCCCCATTCCTACTTATAGTTTACATGTGGACAGATGATTTTGTTCGTTTTAGTGAAATAGCCGTTTAGTGTTTTCGCATATCGGTACTCACCTTGCTGCAGAATGGATTTCTAGGGACCCTATGCCTGTTCTGTTGCATTGTCAAACACCGTCTTCTTGCTTACGTGCATTTTCACAGTGAAAAGTGAGTTACCATTGCTACCATCTTCACTACATCCAGTGAGATTCGCGCACAGCTATCCTTGCGACGGACAACTGCTGTCCGACGTTTCGTTTTTCCCGATGTACAACGAGCTCCCTTATTATCACGCTCCATTCCCTAGCATGATTGTGCTTATTGATTTAACTGTCAAACCTTTTCTTTGGTCTTTCTAGAGCACAAAGCAAATGGTGCTTATTCACGCGTCGAGGAATCGTGTGCTCAGCAACACGTTGCAACAAATTCTGCGTCGATTGGAAAATCCAGTGTGTCTCCTCCTCTCTTTGGGTCTCCGAGCCAAGTTGACAAAGGTGCATCCAATGATGATTACATTCAGTGGTCGACAGATAAACCGCATGTCATGGCATTGCAGAGCTTGGTGGATGTCATGTTCGACAGCAGCTTGCGAAATCCATCAGATGAAGAAGTACGTTCTTCTTGTTAATTCAGATAAGCGTCGGGAAATGCTGCTAATTCATACTACAAAATAATATATTCAACTTTTCGTAGATGTGTTGATGCACGCATTCACTGCGTGGGCGGATCGTTACAAAATCCCGCCCCTCCGGTACTATTCAAAACAGTATGCACAATTTTTGTTGTTGTTACCCGAGGGTGTGATGTACTAGTCATCTTAATGCTGTGCAAATATAGCTCTCATTAGCGAAGGCAACGAATGGGACCTTTATCAAATTTACCCCTTCCGGCCTGGGCACCCAGAGTGTTGTACTTCTAACTTACTTCGTGTCTTGGCTTAACACTAGAACTGCCCTCTGTTCTACTCGGTACATTATCCTAGTGAAGCCATGTGCATCCCGAAATTCTGATAACTCGACCTATCTTTCATCAGAAACGACATCACCCTCATTTTGAATCGCGTCTAATATTCCTATTGCACGTGCTCAAGGTGTCTCGTGAGGCATCAAATAATACTCTTCGGCAACGGTGGTACGTAATTTACACAGTGATTGCGCTCGCCCATGGGCTGTAGATCTCACTATGCCATTTCTTAATTGATTGCATCCTTAACACAATGGTTTTCATCCGTAGTTCAGCAAGTTGCATCCTTAGCGCGAAAAGTATGGTCCGATAGTCACGAAAATTGCATCCACGACGTCCTCAGTGAGTCAGCACGCACGCCGCAAATGGACATCTGGTTTGTTCACTCGGCCCTCTGTGTGAAACACAACGCGCTCGACCAAGCCAGGAGGCGGGATGCAGTGTTCCATACATATTCACTGCTAAGTCTACGTTTGTCCGGAACCGTGCCGACTTCGCCTAACCTTCACATTGCAGGCTTTGGGATTTGGAGCCAGTTCGTGAGCAAACCGCTGCTTCCACCCCCTTATTGTCCGATGCTGGTGCGCACCCATACGAGCGCATGGCTGGTGTGAGCATACGAGATGTCCATTTGTGGCGAGCGGACAGCGGAGTCACAGAGGACGTCGTGGATGCAATTTTCGTGACTATCGGATCATAGTTTTTGCTTTAAGGATGCAATCATTTTAGAAATGGTATAGTCATTGTGAGAGTCCAGCCACTGAAAGCCAATCTTGCTCGCGCCCCGGTCGAGGATACATCGTTCGTCATCTACTGAAAAATCGACAAGTACACATACTGCCCGCTGAAAGCCGCCTTCCATTCTACTTGCTGCACTACCTCTGTTCGTGGAATCCCCAGAAAAACTTCTGCTTTAAAATCTCTCTTGCACGACGGTCAAGACGGAGTTAACGTCTACCGTAGACTTTTTGATCATAAACAACTATATCTTCTCAGCTTCTTCCTGAATGCAAGTTCTAGTGTGGTCGATTGACAGACTTAGTGCCCGCGGAGTCTTCTCTACATGCATCCCTGCGCAGATTGACGGGTTGCGCTAGACGCTTCAGAGTGCAGGCACCTTGGTCGACAGACTGTCGCTTCTAGCCATCACCGAACAGCCACTGGCTCATTTTTCCTAGCAACTGTATCATCTCCGTTGGTGACATCATCGAGGTTGCTGCACGTACCAGATAGGTCCACATGGCCTTTCAAGTTATCAACCTGTCAGCAATGGCAAGCTCCGACAGTGCGGCCGATGATACTGTACAGAAAAAATCAGCGATCAGTTAACACTGAAAACACTAAGAGATTGACCACAATGCTTTCTGAGTGTTGCACACATCTGGTGGGAGCACCGGATTAGCAACTCTGGCCCACCAATTAGAAAGAGACCTCGTGGTATCCGATAACCTCAGCCACTAACACTGACTAGATAATGCATCTGTGTCTCTGTGGCTGCCGGCCTCCGCGTGCACTGTCTACTATCGTTGATGCATCTACTTAAACGAAACCGCAGAGTGGTTAGTCGGTGACTCTACTTGAAGACATCAACGAACAAAATTGTTCAGGGGCTCGGGATCGGTCGCTTCAGTGGCTGAGGGATATGTCCGGCTTGGCGTTATCAATGCTTATATTCAACCAAATTTATTTCGTGCACTTTTGACCCCTTTCTTCCTTTTAGTGTGCCTGTGTTCTATCGCATTTTTCCCGCCACTTCTGATTTCAATCATTTAAATAACAACGCGTGTCGCGGCAACTGGATCCACCGAACTTTGTATTCTGGATAACAGTTGCTATGTATATCATCGAAAAAGTCATCGATCCCTGTCGGTAGTTAAAATTCACAACCTTAACGTTGTCTGCAATTCGTATTCGGTTTCGCTTCTTTCGCCAACGTTTTACGGAATCATGAGATCGTATTTGTATAAGCTGTCTTGTGTTGCAGCTGAAAAGCGCTTTATGGCGATTCCACCTTCTCTTCAGTGACCGACTATGCCGTTTTTCACTGCAAAATCTTTTACCTAGTTCCACTACTGCTAGTGCGTATATAACTTTTGGAGGATCGATCAAGTTACTGGACATTTATATTTAGTATATAAAACGTCTTACATGCAAATCAGACGCAAAATATTGGTCATGGGTTTTTGGTTACGTAGTTTTCCATTTTTTAGAATATTATTGACTAAAGCCATTCAGCTGACTCGCTCGACGCTTCCGATTTTTTGTTACAGCTGCCAATAGCTGAACTGTGACAGCACGATCACTATAGTGGGATGTACCACAACCTTTCGATCCCTTCGCAATCCTCTCCTTCCAACCGCACAAAGCGGTCACAGCGCCTCTGCTGCATTTACTCCAGATTCGCCTTTACACCTTGTTGATATGACTTGTTCTTTCTTTATCCAATTTTGAATTCAGTTTGCCAATGGTTTCCAAGTATTTATACACACCTGTTGGTCAGATACGCGATGGAAGTTCGATTCCTATATATACTCTTAACATGCATTTCGCAGCCGGCTGGTAATCGGCGTCTTCACGTTTCACGCGTTTATTTTGGTATACAGCCTTTCTTGCATAACAGAAATCGAAGGCCGGTCACTCGTTAAATCTGCTGCGAATCTGAAAACCCGGAGTCAGATCGTGCGTGTAGACTGTAAAAGAACATATTTATAGCTGTCCATTTTCCTCGAGTTTGGCGGACTCTTGTCGAACAAAGTGGACGAATGGTTAAAGTGACTCAGTATTGCTAAGCTGTTAACTGATCTGGCATCTAAGAGAGGGGTACAGTGAACCTGTCTCGCACCGTCAAGAATAAACAATTTATTTATTTATTTACACTTACTGCTAGCATAATCATATATCTGCGATTGTTATTACTCGATTGGATTCGACTAGAAACCTATCCAGATATCATCATCAGTACCCGTTAGCCGACGGTGAGAGACAACTCAGCTAATGCGCTGCAATGCAAAAATAGTTAAGAGATTAATCAATGAGGACTAAAAAACTATAAAAAGTGACAGTGCTAAACATCACATTGTGCATTGGGTTTGAGATTGTTGTCAGAGGGGAAACCAAGTAGACGGACAAAGGGTCTCACAGCACAAAACGCCACTGTGGTCGGGCCTTCGCCATATCAGCTAGTGTATCCAACAAAACATGTTCATTATCCTTCGGTCCCCAGCCCGGCAGTTAGGAAACACCAGTTGACGCAAGGTTCGAAGCGAGGAACTTAATTCCTCTTGATCAAGTCATCGATTGACCTCCTCTTCTTCCATCGACTCCGGGCGCGCAAACAACACACGGTGCGGGAGTCGATGTTTTGGCATGCGCAACACGTGGCCTAGACATCGGAACATGGTGCTGAGCGGTTCGCGCGGCGCCGAAACGCCCACTACTCACGCGATGTTTCCAAGAAACATGAGCTATGCTGCGAAGGTAGTGATGGTCTAAGGCAACAGGCCTCTTTATTTCTGTCGACTTGATTGGCCAGGTTTCGCAACCATACAAGAGGGTTGAACGGACGGCTGCATTGTGAACTATGCCCTTTATAGCGACAATAATGACATTCCGGTGCCACAGATAGCGGAGATTAACAAAAGCACTTCGAGGTTTGGATATACGGTTCGTGACGTCATCTTCAATCCCACGGGCGCTAATATATATGTCTAGATACTTGAATTTCTCAGATATTACCCCGATAAGAAACAAAATATCCTGGTGGACTAAAAGTAAAATCTTCCGTGGAAACAAATTTGGTCAATAATGTAAGCGAAAGCATCCCGTCGTTTCCAGAACATTATCATGCGACGGTTGTAAACTCCGATGTTGTCAATGGTGTAGCTGCCCCGAAAGGTGCTGCTGGACTAAACAACAAATGTGTGTACGTTCTCACACTACTTGTACAGGATTAAAAGAGCGATAAGATGACGCCGGCTGGCAGGTTCATGAATTTCGTATTGTCTCAGTACCGTTATACAACTCTGTACTTAACCATGGGTTTGCCCAAATAAGCATGAGGTATAAGGTGAATGGCAGAAGTTCCACCTCCATGTCCATGGCATCCTTAAGCTGACAAGTAATTGGTTGTTGCCCGCCTGAAATCGCTGCATCGTACGGCGCGTTTCGATCGTCTTGCTCTCATCAGGTGGAGATAGCAGGCCTCGAACCCAGGACCAATGAGTATCGCGGTCTACGTGAGGTCGTGCGTCCTAATTCAATCACACAACGGGTACTACAAAATGACCTTCCAATCTGACAACTAGTTGTTGTTGCACAAATTGGCTTATTCCGACCATCTCGGGGATTAGGGTGGTGTAACACAATCGTGCAAGCTGATCTAAGCGGTGTTCAGTGGCACGTGACCAATCGGTATTTATATGTTAAGGAAGCTGACGGCCTGCGCGAACACGGAATTGCGCGGCGAAATGCTGATAAATGTCACATTGAACCCATCTTGGCAAACGTTACCTCATTCGGGAAGTCATAGACTTATCGGTTCCGTCTGTGTAACTGGCTCCGCAGTTGCGAGTTGGTATATGCAGTGTGACTTGCCTTCGATCGGATGTGCTTCCTTCGTTAGAAACATCGGCAGGCTACGAGTTCAGTTAATGGCTACAATTTGAGCACTAAACGTTTATCGATCTTCAGCAATCACCCTTGAAAGGCAACTCGATAGGGATCTTCTTCTCGGCTGCTGTACTCACTAAATCCTTCGGGTCTCGCTATTGTTTCTTTCTCCATAAATCTGCGAGGATACCTATTCGCCGATTGTTGTTTTAATACACTAGCTGGTTGACAAGACAATCAGTCGAGCAAATTCCTATAGTTTTGACTTGTGTCCGCATCTGTCGCACAGGTGTGAAGTGCAAGTATTGCCCTAACCATGTTTTTCTGTACACATAAATCTTTATAAGTACGTCATCCCTATGACTGACAAGAATGTCAGGCAGTATTACTGCTCCACTCCGCAGGAGATCAGCAAGTTGGTGTGTGCACTGTTAAGCTGTTGCTCCGACGAACAAAAAACCAATATGTCATCCACATAAACTTATAATATGTCAGCTTCGTTATTTCTGTAGATATGAGAAAATCGGTGAGTATAAGGCCTAGTAGGCTACCCATTGCCGCCCCATCGATTTGACAGTATGGCCTATTCTGAAAGTGGAACCCGACATTCTCGGTACACAAAAGCAAGGTTTCATTTAAGAATTCGACTGGAATTGGTAACGAATAATCAGACTGCTTAGCTAGTTAACCTATGTAGTCAACCGTGTGCTGTAACGGGGCTTTGGTGAACAGAAATCCTATGTTTAAAAATTGACCTTATCGGCATGTTGACGTCATCCAAAGCATCGACAAGTTGAAAGTAACCCTTAAGACTATAAGTATTGGACGAAAGGAGTTTCACTGACCATAGTGTCAGTTAATGCTGCGGCGAATTAATCATTGATAGAATTGGCCTTAGTGGCACTGCACTTTTGTGCGGAATAGTGATGCCACTTGGCTTCAAACAATTGTAGATGTCACTATCAATCAAGCGATGAAGAAATAGTGTTTCAAGGTAGCGGCTACGTTCAATACCTTGTCTTTCGAAAATGAACTTGCCGTATCATCGGACACAGTTCAGATAAGGGTTCACAATTGTGTTACGACACCCGAATCCCTGTTTCACTGGGGTTGTTAGAATAAACCAGATAAAGCCGGTTCTGTGTACAAAAATATTATTTGTCAGTTTAAGACTGATATAGACATAGGGGTGGAACTTCCGTCATCCATTTTGCACTAATACCTATGTTGTCACACCCACCACTCGACAAATTCGAGAATATATTATTTATTTATTTATATGGTTGATGGTACTAAAGAAACTATGCAAAACGCACGCATATACTGTCCAACCTGTTATGGCGACCAGGCACGAAACCTCTGCAACGATTTTACTACGTCTTCTGCTTGGTCTAACCTGTGTATCGCACGCAACTGTCTAACGCTACCGCGACTAGATTTTACTGGACCCCAGAGGTTCTCAACCTTTACTCGACCAAGTTGTCCCCTTGACCAACAGAATTCATCTGGACGGCAAAGGAGTTGCGCTGAGACACAGACAAATAGGGTCGTTACTCAACTAATCTGAGCCTTGCGTGTGCCGCACACGTGTATACCGGGTGTTTTGTTAATCTCGTCCGGAGCTAGGAGCGGCTGCACTCAGGTGCTGACGTACAACTGGTACGCTGAATTACTAACTGTCCAATGACGCAGGGGTGAGATGGGACACTGACGCCACATGTGTGCCTACGACCGCAGAGCACATCGAGCCGTTCGGCTGTGAGAAGTGAACGTTAGCCAGACACCAAAGCCGCAATGAACGCGTCATGCCTCGACCGCATGGCAATACCAAGGGAACGCATGCCGTTCAGCTGTGAGAACTTGACGTGAGCCGGACATCACATAGACGCACTGAACGTGTCATGCTTCGATCGATCGGTAGTCGGCCTTCAGACAGGTGGAACGCCAGCAAAAGGGTTTCCTGCGAAATGTATTGCTGTGCTAGCAATTGAGAAAATCAGCCTGAACGTGTGATGACCGGTCGACGAGCTGCTAAAGGGAATAATATTGCCAGGAGCACATTTTAAGATTACAGTGTTGTTCGCTTCACCGTTTCCATCGCGCGTGTTACAGCTGAAAATTCATCTTGCATAAAAAACGATTTCTTGACTTGACGTGACAATGCTCTTAGAGTTCAGTTTGACCCGACCCACTGGTGGCACCATTAGACAGCACACCAACTATTGCCCTCACAGTCGGACAATTGCTAGCTGTATAAATTGATCAGACCTTCGATGGTGTTTCTCGTGTACAATGGAGAATATACATTTACTCATTTCTTTACTTATATTTACATGAAATGTGTGAAATGTCGTTCACGTGTGCAATATAGCGCGAAGCTCATGGCCTGGCCTAGGTTGACTGGTCGAAAAAGCATTGGGCCCTTTTTCTTTTCCAGGAGTGTGTCCAGTAGCTTGTAGTTTAACAGCCGTCGCAACGAGACTGGACCTTAACGTGGTGCGACGGTTTGCGTACCTCATTGACCCATTGAGCTATACTGGGTGGTGCCTCCGGGCACCTTGAGAGCTACTCATACTAGGTTGGTCAATTGTGAGAGGTCAGACAAACTCAGTCTCCTGGTCCTCCAGGTTGGGGGTTTGAAATGAGATGGCGTCCATTTCTGTAAAACTGAATCATTGCCACCTTCCCGCTGCTTTGCGGACAGGTCTTTGAGCCAAAGGCTTTGGATGAGGACCCTAATCGTCCTCCTGTCCAGGTCTGGGCGCCCTGGCAGTATCTCAGCCCACATACAGCCATGACATTTTCTTCAAACATAAACTTCATCCTGCATCGGCCGTCACGCAGATTATCAAGGGTCGCCTTATCTGCTGCATACAGCAGGGCGGATAAGCGAAAACATGCTACTGCTGGCGCCTCCCTTCTTTATTTCAACCTTTTTCTCTTACTCCCATCCCCACACCATTACTAACCTTCCTTCTATCATTCCAAGCATAATTGACAACAACCGAAATGCCACTGGAGTAGAACCATCTGCAGCTACCATGCCATAGCACCTATCGGCGAAAGTCCCTTATAAGGCCACGCTATCCCGATTCCATGGCGACATTCAATGTTCGCACTCTAAGACAAACATGTCAGCAGGCTGCACTCGCGCGCACCTTGAACACACTGGGTGTTGATGTGTGTTATGTGTCCGAAACTAGGATCAATGACCCCAACGGGCTTATTGAATTAATTGCACCCGGCTTATCCTCTCGTTATTGGTTGCACGCATCCGGAGACGTCGATAAAGCACTCGCGGGTCAAGCTCCCGGGTCAGCTCCAAGGCTGAGCCATCGTTGATTGATTGGATCCCAGTGAACAGCCGTTTATGTGCAGCATGTTTCACGACATCAGCTAAGGTTGATTCACGTAGTACAAAACGCTGTTTGTTTGTGATTTCCGCTTATGCTCTCACCGACTGCAGTTCTAATGCTGTCAAGGACACATTCTATCACGAACTGAACTCGCTATTACGCAGTGCTACTAGTTCAGATATTATATTACTTGCAGGGGATATGAACGCACAAGTAGGGCGTCTGAGCTCTTCAGAAGCTCAGCTACGTGGTATATGTGGGCTTAACTCCGAACGGACTGACAACGGTGAGCGTCTGCTGCAACTGTGCGGAGCACCAATTGTTTCTTTGTAGCACTGCTTTGAGACACAGTGGGCGCCGAAGTGCTACTTGGCGTCCTCCCGTAGCTGACCAGCGATGGACCCAAATTGGCCACATTGCCATAAGTAACAGATGACGTGGTCCCATCCTGGATTGCCGCTCGTACTGGAGTACCTGTGTCCACTCTGACCATGCCTTGGTACGTTGTCGTTTCTCCATGAACTTTACCGGGAGGCGCACTAAGTGAGAAATTGTCTCAGTCCTCGGTCAGGCAAGCCTATCAAGACGCACTGCATACTGAACTTCCGCAGTCTTGTCCTAATGACACTGAGCTTCAGTGGAATAGGATCTCGGCCGCCATGCACGACGCAGGAGTATCTGCTTGTGGCAGTATCCATCGTCACCGCACCAGTCACTGGATATCCGAGAGGTCGGTGAACCTGTTGGAATTTAGAAGGCACCTCTCGGCTGGCTCTGAACAAGTGACCAGACGGGCTATTAGGCGTGAACTAAAGCGGAGCCTACGTGCTGACAAGGAAGCCTGGTGGATCAGTAGGGCTCAAGAAATGGAGGAGGCAGGAGCAGTAGGCAATTACCGCAAGCTCTTCCAGCTAATCCGCACCACTGGTCCCAGAAAACCAGGCGTCAGTGAGACAATCAGAGACAGCGCGCGTGCGCTGATACACAATAAGAAGCGCCGTATGGCTCGTTGGGCGGAACAATTTCAAGATCAGTTCAGCTGGCCTCCTGCTCCAGGACCTCTTCCTACTCAGGTGATGCAGGACGAGCCATGGACGGTTAGTTTAGAGCCTCCGTCGAAGGCCGAGGTCCGAAACGCGATCACAGCCTTCAACTGTTTTCGTGCCGCTGGCCCGGATTAACTCCCACCTGCACTATTTAAGGATGGAGGTGAGGTCCTCTGCAAAGAACTGACCTCCTCATTCGAATGTATCTGGAAGGAAGTGTCCCGGATAATTGGAGCGAATCGTTTATAGTGACAATGTCCAAGAAGGGCAGTCGCACAGACTGTGCTAACCACAGGGTTATTAGCCTAACGCCAGTTGTGACGAAACTACTAGCCTCGATTCTCGATCGTCGCCTCACTGCGGAACGGCAATCTCAAATTAGTGAAGAGCAGGCTGGTTTCCGCCAAGGACGTGGCCGTATAGATCATATATTAACTTTCCGACAGGTTCTAGAGCAGCGCCACGCATACCGCAGACCGACAGTAGCTGCGTTCCTCGATTTCAAGAGTGCGTTCGATTCAGTCGACCGATCGATTCTGTTCGAAATACTTGCGCGGAAAGGTGTTCACACGAAAATGTGAACATCCTTCGTGATCTATACTCGAACACTACAGGCCGCGTCAGGGTTTACGGTGTCCTATCGGATAGCATTCCGAGCACAAGTGGCGTTCGTCAGGGTTGTCCGGTTTCCCCATTTTTGCGGAATCTCACGATGTAGGCGCTGAAGTGCTGTCTGGTGAAAGGTTAGTTTATCTAGATTATGCGGACGATATCGTCTTGCTTTTCGACGATGTTGGAGCGGCCCAATCAACCCTGAATAGCCTATCCAGAGTGGTCCCATTATTTGGTATGCACTTCGCACCTTCAAAGTGAAAAGTGTTGCTGCAGGACCACCAGCCACTTAATGACCCCTTGACGCTTGCCAACGAGGAACTCGAGGTGGTTGATCATTTCACTTATCTTGGCAGCTGCGTCAGCAACGATGGGCGCATACAAACTGACGTCAGCTCACGCATTGCAAAAGCCAGAGCTACCTTGAACCTGCGGCATCTTTGGCGACAGAAAGGAATTTCCCTCCGTCTGAAAGGCCGGGTATACAAGGCCACAGTGAGGGCCGTTCTGCTCTTTGGTAGTGAGACTTGGCCCCTTCGGTATGAAGATCTGAGGCGCCTTCAAGTCTTTGATCATCCTTGTCTGCGAAGCATAGCTGGAGCCGGATGGCACCAGCGTGTCCGCAACGATGATATGCGTAGGCGAGTACTAAGTAGTGATAATCATGCTAGCTCCCTAGAACAACAGATAGCACTAAGTTGCGTTGGCTCGGGCACGTGCTACGTATGCCTGGTGACCGCTTACCAAGGAGGGCCTTGTTTAGCCTGCCAGGTGTAGGGTGGCGCAAGGCTCGAGGTGGACAGAAGTTGACTTGGCAGCGGGAAATGAAGACACTGACGACCAAACTGGGTGCCGTTGGTCCGTCTCGCCTTCCGGGCTGGAGTCCACGTGACTCACCTTGTGCTTAGCTCGAGACTTTACAGGACATGGCTCGCAGTAGACACCAGTGGCGCGTCTGCTGCCGTCTCCTAATCGGATTGTCTGTTTAAAGTGTGTTTGGTGCTGAGTTAGCTACGGGGTAATGGCTGATTATGACGCGTGGCAGTGAAAGCCGCAAGGAAGCTGTCTCGCCGATGCCGCCTTATCTGCACGATAGCCAGCTGTTTGTGACGGTATGTTGTCTACACAAGGTGTAGGCGCCTTGACCCGGAATGTTTGCTTAGGGCATTAAGGTTTTCAGGTAAGTTCCCCTTCTCTCCCTCTTCTTATTCTTTATTTCATAGGTCCTCATGTTTGTATGGCAGCGAAGCATCAGTTCAAATGGCTGATGTAATGCTGTTGATGATGATGATGATGTCGTTTAACAGTACCGATGTCTGACTTTTCTTAGCATCCTCGTACATGGAAATGTTGCAGAGCAGCGTCATTTCGCAGCTACAGTCGGGAGGGTTAATGAATAACGTTTGGTGGCAGCAGTATGACGCACCTGCACAATCGGTTCTTGCCTACCTGAACGAGACATTCGGTGGACGTTGGATTGGTCGCGGAAGACCGATAAAATCGCTTGCGCCATGACCGGATCTGAATCCCATGAATTTTTTCCTTTGGGGGATACTTGAAGCACAGAGTTAATAGAACGAAACCCAGAAACCTGAATGAACTGAAAGAGAACATTGTAAACGAATATAGGCAGATTTTGTTAGAGACATTGCAGAAAGTGCTCGCGAACACCATCCGGTGAATGCTCCCCTGAAGCCAAAACGACGGTGGGCACTTCGAACATCTAATTCGTTGCTATTTACCGACATTTCACACATTTCATGTAAATGTAAGTAAAGAAATGAATAAACAATTTTTCTACATTGTACACTAGAAACACCATCGAAGGCCTGATCAATTTGCACAACTAGCAATTGTCTGACTGTGAGGGCAATAGTTGCATTAATGACTAAATTGGTGTGCGGTCTAATGGTGACACCAGTGCGTCGGGTCCGACTGAACTCTAAGAGCATTGCTACGTCAGGTCAAGAAATCCTTTTTCTGCACTCATGTAAGTTGCATTTTCAGCTGTAACACACGCGCGATGGAAACGATAAAGTGAACTACACTGTAATCTTAAAATGCGCTCCTGGCAGTATGATTCCATTTAGCAGCGAATACATCCTAATACAAGCTTACGGGTTCGGTGGAAGCCAGTCATGAGGCGATAACAGCTTTTGTGGTCCTAGCAATACTGCGCCCATCGACCGATCATCACACACGGCCAGGCTGTATTTTTCAATTGCTAGCACATCGAACCACTAACCACCTCGCTTGCAACACCTTTTGCTGACGTTTCACCTGCCTGAAGGCCGACTACCAACCGATCGAAGCATGACACGTTCAGTGCGTCTATGTGATGTCCGGCTCACGTCAAGTTCTCACAGCTGAACGGCATGCGTTCCCTTGGTATTGCCATGCGGTCGAGGCATGACGCGTTCATTGCGGCTTTGGTGTCTGGCTAACGTTCACTTCTCGCAGCCGAACGGCTCGGTGTGGCGTCTGTGTCCCATCTCACTCCTGCCGACAAAGCAAATTTCGTCATTCGGCAGTTAGCAATTCAGCGTATCGGTTGTACGTCAGCACCTGAGTGCAGCCGCTCCTAGCTCCGGACCAGATCAACAAAACACCTGGTAGGTGCGTGCATAGCCCAGTGCCTTCAGCCAATAGGCCCGCAGAAGCTGCACAGCATTCCGGCGTCTATGAACACGCTGGAGAACAAAAACGACACAGGTCGTTTTGCAGCTCATGGATTATGAGGTGTAAAGAAAGCAACCAGGGTGGATAGATGAGACCAACTTCAACTCATTTTGCGGCCGCTCATGACGTGGTACTCAAGCGCAGTGTACAGTGGCGAACAGCCGGGGACCGAATGTTCATCTTGGCGGTATGACAAACAACGGGTTGATAGCGTCTTACGTTTTGTAAGGCATTCACAACAAGCAAAGGTTAGCTCGGTGGCTGCGACAACTGCTTGATACCTACGGAGCAGGGTTTGTGGAAAGGTGCCTTTTGATTTGCGACAACGCGCCTTGTGATACGCACCTGAAGCACCTTTTCCTGGAGGAACCGTACCGCTCTCGGAGACTTCTACGCCTTGCGCCATACTCTCTAGCACTTAATAATATCAAGGGCATGTGGAGTATAATAAATGCTCATTTAAAACAGACAGTGAGGGGACGGTACTCCAAGATGCTCCTGGGGAAACCTGAAGGCGTTCTAAACAAAAGCGAGTGGCGGATTCGCTTTTTGAGCACATAGTGTCGGAAGTACGGACATCAGTAACGCAGCAGCACTGCAAACAATTGGTTCAACATGTCAGTAAGAATTATGGACGTTTTGTTCATTTGGCCGATCTGTAAAATATTCTGCTGGCAGTAAATTACCTGATTTAAACGAGTGTTGTTCTTACTGTGTTATGATACCGGGTCAGAATGCACTTTATACACGGTCAGAATTAGCCGGTTCTCAATTCGGAGGAACACCGTGCAGTTCCGGGAAGGTGGTTCGCGTATTTGCATCGCATGCCCGTTTTAGTTGCCGCGTTGTAGAACAATCAGTCGAGAGGTTGACAGATAGATGCAACTCTAACACGGATGGGTCAAGCAATTATGCCTTACGGCCTCGTTGTTGGAGTTTGAAGAGCCACAGAATAAGGACTTTGATAAGGGCATATTGATAAGCAAGTTGAATTTGCAAAAGAAACCGTACCGTTCAGACAGCCTCCTGCGTCTTACTGCTTATTTGCCGTGATGTGCTTTAACGCTCGTGCACTGCAGTTCAATGATTTGCTACACAGTTATATTTCACTAACATAATTGTGCATGATTTGAACTGATGTCTTCACTTATATGCATCCCGAAACCATTGTGCCGACATTCAAGGATAAAGGGTGGCGTTTAAGCAAAGTTGTGTCGTTGAGAGGTCGTGTATATTACTTCAAATTTGGTGTTACCAGACGAATATAGTGCATCCCAAAAAATCGTAGCAATCAGCGAGGCACTAACAGTGAAGCGATTGTCGACAGACCACGTTATTGAGTGTTTGATTAAGTGACTGGGGAGAAATTGCACGCAACCAATGTTATAAATAAGACCACCGTGTGCAGAAGAGAAGTACTTGTCTTACTGTATTTTAGGTCGAGCTAACAATTGTGGTCGCGTCGAAATTGTATAATCTAGTATATTGTACATCCGTTTGAAAACCGATTGCGGCGAGATATGTGGATATCGCCTCGGCCTTTCACCACGTAGCCCTTTGGGATGCGAAATATCCATTCGTTGCGTAGTGATAAGTATCTCAGAGGACTGTGGGGATAACTGCGCTCGTAACAGCGAATATGTTGCACCCATGTAGGTGAAGCATCTTGAGTCGTCCACTAACAGATCGTTATGGAACTGTACGTTCTCCATACTGCGGAAACGTGGAAGATGCACGCCCAACGACCTTGTGCTCTGATGTGATGCCTCCAAAAATGTGGTGCGGTTCCGCTGATTTTATGGATAGCCTACCTGAATCTGCTGTGCTGCCCCATACCAGCTCAATCTGCCACGAAATGAGAACGCCAAGACCAGCCGGACCGAGGGATTCAGGTCCTTATTCTATGAGAGTATAGCGCAATAAATAGGTTGTACGCAACTACTAACACAATAATATTGGTGATGCTAATTACTATTAATTAACACAACCCAAACGGTTCAAGTTCATGGTCAAACTTGCCGCTGATCGCACATAGATTCGCGTTTTGATCTCTACACCAGATCGATTTCCAATTGTAGACCGATTCAGTGTTGCGCCACGATTCTCGGCTTGTATGCTGGCTCTCCGTAACAGGCTAGAACTGAGACTGCGCAGGTAACCCAGTGCATTAGACATGAAGTCTCGCTTTCCTGACCAACTATCTCATCAGGAGAAGGGGACGGTGAGAACGCCTGAGCCATTCCGTGAAGAGCAGTGAGTACGTATTACCTAAGCCCAAACACACCAGACAGTTGCGATGTTTACGAAAAACCGTTCAAGGAGTACAGCGTGCTTATCTAATGACTGTGTCCGGAATCCCATGGCAATCGTCCTTGAGTAGTGCCTGATTAAGTCCGCCCTATACAAGCCACAAGTCAATTAAGTAACCACTTGCAATTGCGTAATGTACATGAAAACTACCGCTAACACATGGTCCATTCCGCATTTGGTGTAGTGCTCGCTCTCTCGGGTCAGCGTCGCAACCTTAACTGTACAAGAGGCTTACTGTATCCAAAGTTCTATAAAGGAAATTCCAGGAACAGGTTCAATCTCTCTACTATCGTTGACGCTTTCTTTTACTGACCGAAAACTTTGCGGGTATCAGTTATCATGGCTTAGTTTAGCAACCTTGTCGCAACTGAAATGAATAGCACTCTTATGGCTCCCAAAAATCACCACACTATTGGGAATATGTAATACAAAAACGTCGTGTCGAAGCAAGTAATATCCCAGTAGATGAATGCACCATGCTACGCGAAGGAATGTAGTGTCGAAACAGCCCACATTGTTTCCGAGATGTTTGGTAAACTATCGTAGGTACAGACTGAGCTGTTCATGCTGAAAGAAACATGTCATCTTTAAGAGCGGCTGACACAATACAAAGTGGTTTCCAAATCGCTATCCGCCGCAAATATTACATACTATCAGAGTAATAGTATAGCCGCTCACATGCACCAACATATAAACAGATCGCAAAAGCCCGATCATCTTCAATGTCCTGGACACAGATCTATTGATATCTGTGATATCTACCCGAATTAAGTCTTGCACTCTAACAGGGATTCGCTGTAGCTTGATATTACTCCCCAAGGGGTCTCAGGAGCATAGCTGTCCACCTGTGTTTAAATCCAACAGTCCATGCGATCAGTGGCGTGGCGACCACTTTGGTCGCTCGAAGTGAGGGTAAAATTATTACTCTGACTGAGGGCAGCATAGGCGCGTGAAGAACACACGATCGGTAAAGTGCACAATAGTCTTCGATGAAAACTACTGTGCGCTTGGGATACTGATGTGAATGTGGAGAAGATGAGCACTATGGGACAAATAAGAGGATCGCCGGAAAGAACGTTTGCACAGGTGTGACACATTGCGCAAATGTCTTGTTGGTCATCCAGAGTAACACTAAAATATTCAACCCACAGCTTATCGGGATATTTCGTGCTTTATATTTGCCATCGAACATTTGACAGTAATAACTATGCCGTCCCCTCTCACATGCCGCTCGGGGCGGACCGCCTCCCCCGTCCCCTATGCTGTTCCTGTGCAAATGAAACAACTGAGTGTATTCAAGGTGGACTAGTCATCTCATCGTCTACAGAATGCAAACCCCCGGCAGTAATTACGATCACTTGTTGTGAGTCAAGCAACGACACCATAGCTCAATCATCGATAGTCACTTATCTAGACTTGAACCAATTGTATTGAAAACAAAAACACTTACACCTGAGCTGCATCACCAGGTTAACAACGATGTACATGACGTTCATGATGAAAAGCGCTTGATTGAATGTGTGCCAGTAAACCATGCAAAAATTTAACCGATTGCAATTAAGACAGTAAGGTAACCGCTCATTTTCGCGCGAACAACACTGGAACTACATTTCGGCGATTCGCTCACCTAGTGTAATATGCGTCGTGTCCAGGTTACCCAGCGCTTCCATGTCCGGGCATACCTTGGGTCGTCAAAGACCTAGGGGGTTAAAAGTCGGCCGGTGGCCGAGTGGTCTGGACGTTTGCTTTGCAACCATAAGGTCACCGGTTCGAATCCGCGTAGGGGTGGGCGTCCTCGCGGTATACTCAGCCCGCGCGCGACTGGTGGTGGTCGCGCGGCAACGAAGCGCCGTTACGGCGTACAGCTGACGCATTATTATTATTATTATTATTATTATTATTATTATTATTAGGGGGTTGAAAGACAAAACAGATATTTGGTAGGCGGCTTGACAGCTTCATACTAGCCATCTAATAAAAGTCAGAGGTGGACGGAGATTGGATCTGATTAATATCTCGTGGTGAGCTGCATGTTGTGGTCACAGCTGGCAGTGGAGCCTGAGTTGTGTGAATGGCTGATGAAAACATGCACGAGATATGGTTGTAGTAGATATCCGGCCATAACCGATCATTTACCCAAGTAGGATTAGGGTGAGACAAAATAGCAACTTCCAATTGCTATTGTATCGGTGACTTGGCAAATGGGTCTACGAACGCACAGACCGGTTGGAGTCATGCAGAACCATCAAATGAACTATGAATAATGATATATCACGGGATAAATCAATGCATGACACGTACCGTAGGATGTTTGGGGTGAATACAATGAAATCAAAATATATTTGGGTCACCTACCGAACGTCTGCCAACATAATTACTTTGATGAATAACATGTGTAAAATTGAAAAAAAATTGGGCGCAAACGTTCGGAAATACACTGGGATGCATTGGACGTTGACATAAGGTGTGAGAAATGTAAAATATGGTCACTCACTTGGTTCCATTTGATACCTAAATACTGTAGAAAAGCATGCTTGGTGTAATCCACAATAGAGGAGTTTAGGTAACAAAATGCTGGGAGCTAAGAGCAACATCTAATCGTTTTTTGAAAACGTCCGAGGTAGCAGAGGATACAACCGAGTCTGGGAGTGCGTTCCAGGGTTGGCAAACACGAAGGGAAAAGTAATTATGTCGACACTCTAGACGGCTATATTGTTCCATCAATTTTAAGCAGTTACCCCTGAGCTGCGTGTTGTGGCTAAGTTTCAGAAATTGGCGGCATACGTGGTTGGGGTCACACAATATCTGATCCGATAATATGCGATCGCCGCGCAGCCTTTGATATCGTCCACTGAAAATTCCCAGCAACTTCGGCCTTCGGTGGTAAGAGTGATATCGCAGGCCCTTTGCATTCTTTGTTGTGGTGCCTCTAACGCCCCTAGGTCGCGCTTCAACAAAGGTTGCCAAGCTTGGATAGCGTATTCAACATGCGGGCGCATGTAGGAATTGTGCATCATTGGGAAGATTGATGGGCCAATTCTCCCGAATGCCCTTCGCAGCATGCCGACCTGCTGGTTGCCTCTTTCCGCAGCTATCTCAGCCTCTTTTGTACAGTTGTGGTCGCTCTGTACGAGCACACCAAGGTCCCTTTCCTGGGATCTGGTCTGTAATCCGTTTGTCCAAAGCAAATATGTGTAGTTATGTCTATGGCGTAAGTGAACAACGCGACATTTGTCTACGTCGAATGGTAGGGCGTTTTGAACTGACCAGCTCGGCATTGTGTCAAGATCGTACTGGAGCCGTTCGTGGTCCTAAGGTCCTCTGATCCTTTGCCATATCTTGAAGCCATCCGCGAGAAATAGGAAGCAATTGATCCCGCCAAATCGCTAATGAACACCAAGCATAGACGAGGTTCAAGCACCGAGCCTTGTGGTACACCACAAACCACATCGATTACATCGCACAATGATTCGCGGACTCTCATTTCTAGCCGTCGTTCGTGTAGAAAATTGCTAATCCAACTCAGGATTGGGTTACCAATGCCGTAGTTCCAAAGCTTCTGAAAAAGAATTCGATGGTCTAAGCGAGCAAATGCTTTTGAAAAGTCCAGGTAGATGATATCGACTCCTACTCCATCATCAACAGATTCAGTCGAGCTATTACGTGCAATCAATAGGTTAGTATTACACGAATGCTTTTGACGAAAACCATGTTGCTCTATGGGTATTAATTTGTGGCTTTCCAGATACTGCATCAGCGCATCTACGATGGTTGATTCCATAACTTTGGATAGTACAGAAAGTGGTGTTATTGGACGGTAGTTGGTAGGGTCACTGCAACGACCTGCTTTATGGATAGGAATGATGACTCCGCTTCCATACTGGTGGAATTTGGTTCTCTTCTAGACGTCGCTGATAGAAAACAGCCAGTGGTTCTGCTAGATCACTAGCTACCGTCTGCAGAGCCTTTTGTCGGTTAGTGTCGACTCCAGGAGAACTATGGATACACAAAGATAACAACTTCTTCAACACAGCTTCCGCAGTGAGGATGATGTTGTCTAAACGCGACGGTGGAGTAATAGAAACGAGAATATTTGCACTCGTTACCTGCTGGAAAATTTGGGAGCAATGAAGCCATAGGAGATCGGCTGCTTCCATTGCTGATCGCATGCATCCATCATTCGTGACTAGTGCTGGAATCCCCCGCTTCACCTTTCAAAGGCCGTTAAGGTGCCTGTACAGAAGTTGATGGTTTGTGCAGAATCGCCTCATTAACTCCTGCTGATGCGTGAAATTGTCTTCGCGGACCACTTGCACACTGAAGTTACGATGTGTAATGTATGCATTCCAGGTTTAGACATTCGAGCAGTGCTTGTGAGCTCGCCATGTCAAATCCCTCCGGGACATACTTTTACGTGTTCTGTTCCTCAGAAATGACTTATGCTTGTTTTTGGGTTGGAAGGATTTCTGTTCCGATGCGTGCACTAACAATGTGCTAAACGTCCTTGTAAACGATTCCCAGGCAATATCTGGGAGGCATTCATTTAAGGAAATCCAAGATGTATCCTTAACAAGCGTAGATAACACATTTCAGGAAACTTCACATAGCATATACAACCAAAGAGCAGTAACATGGTCACTGCAACCCAGTGGCGTACTTATAACTATCCCGTCAACCATGAGTTGTTCGTCAGTGAGCATAAGATGGGGTATCGATGGCTTGTTAGCAGTTCGAAATCTGGTGGGAGAGGTTACATGATTGTACAGAGAGGGTGGCTAACAATTAGCTCTTGCAAGCAGGCTTTAAACTGCGTATCAGCGGTTACTGGCGTTTCCATATTATGCACATTAAAGTTTCCAGCGGTAGGAAAGTGGCTTTAGGACTTGTTTACAGCAAACTGAAAGATGTGGTTCGGTTTTCAGTCCATTTTCGACGTTGAGTTTGGTGGGCGGTAAATCAAGGCAACCATAGGTGGCACCAAAGTATATATATATATATATATATATATATATATATATATATATATATATGCTCGAATGTATATATATATATATATATATATATATATGGCGGGAGAGCCTATGGTGCGCTGAGGCTGGTGGTGGCTAGATCCTGACAGATGGTCTACCCACTGCTGCGCCATAGTCTCATGTCCTGGGCGCCTCCACGTGGCGACCGCTGGGTGGGAGTTGGGTTTCGCCCTTTTCCCTGCTAAGATCCAGGACACCAATCCGCATGAGTCAGCTAACTGACCATGTGCTAGACCCGCTGCCTTTCGGGTGTTCATTTAATCGAAGGCTTTGGCTGAGGACTCGAGTCGTTCTCCTGTCAGGTGTGGGCGCCCTGGCAGTATCCTAGTCCATCCTCTCCGGAGGTTAGGAAGTGGTCGATGGCCCTCTTCCCGTAAAACCTAGCCAGGGGAGACAACAGGTTACGGGTGATATTCTCAATGCTCGATTGGCGTAGAGCACGAGTGCCACGCATTGTCTCTGACGGTGGGAGGACACCTCCGGGTGTCCAATGGTTTGCTACTGCCCGCCTCAAGCCAGGCAGCCCCTGGTCAAATTGGTGCAAACCCGCCAAAAACCCACCTGCGTCTGGCCGTGGTCGCAGGTGCGTATCCAATTACGGTCGCAAAACATATGATAATTGTTCCAGAACCTCAAAGGCTGCGTGTGACGGCCGTCAAGCAGATCCCAATCTGTCTCTGCAATCACATTCCCGAGCTGGATCTGCTCTCCACTGCCTTGTGGGTCAGGCTATTGAGCCAAAGGCTCCGGGCGGAGTCCCTCAAGCAAACCTCCAAACCACCCACTGCCTTGTGGGTCAGGCTATTGAGCCAAAGGCTCCGGGTGGAGTAACTCAAGCAAACCTCCGAAGCACAACGACCACCTCGCGTGCGATTGCCCACCAATGCAATCGTATGCCTGCACGCAAAGCACTCAGCATCGGGTGCTGGAACGTGCGCACACTACTGGACCGGAACTCCAGCGAGCGCCCGGAGCGACGCACTGCACTGGTCGCAATGGAGCTGGCGCGCTACCACATAGATATTGCGGCGCTCAGTGAAACTCGGCTCGCTGAGCAAGGTAAGTTACATGAAGCAGGTGCTGGCTACACATTCTACTGGGTGGGGAACGCCGCCTCAGCACCACGTGAACATGGGGTCGGATTTGCAATATCCGACCGCCTGAATGGCCAGCTGGTGGGTGAACCAACGGGCATCAGCGCGCGGCTGATGACTGTTCGCCTACGACTCGGAAGAGGTAAGTTTGCTACTTTCATAAGCACGTACGGTCCGACCATGTGTTATCCTGATGACACGCGTGGTCAGTTCTACACTGAGCTATCCTCCGTGATACGGTCTGTGCCGAGGAGCGACCGACTATTTCTGCTGGGTGATTTCAACGCGCGCGTTGGGCGTGATGCATCAGCGTGGACAGATGTTATCGGTGCGCATGGCATTGGTTCAGCGAATGCAAACGGTGACAGGCTGCTCTCACTGTGTGCCACTCACGGCCTGACGATCACGAACACTCGATTTGCACTGAGTGCGAGTGATATAGCAACTTGGACGCACCCACGGAGTGGTCACGCTCACCTACTCGACTATGTCATCGTACGTCAGCGTGATATGCGTGAAGTGCGCATGACACGTGTACTGCGTGGAGCTGAGTGTGGCACTGATCACAAATTGGTTCGGACCAAACTGTACATATATTTTCGTAAATCTATGTATTGCACTCCCGCCGTGAATCGGCGTAAATTTAACATTCTCTCCCTCGGCACTGTGGCGAAACGTACTGAGCTGGAGAAGGCGATGGCTGCACGCCTGTGTGGTGATGTGGACTGTATAGCCACAGTGGGCGACCTGTGGCACCACATTCGCGACCAGGTGACAGCTGCTGCCGAGGAGACCATCGGGCGCGCAAACTGTAAGCGGCCTGATTGGTTTGATGACAACAATGTGACGATTGACGCATTGGTGTCGGAGAAGAATGCAGCATTTACTGCACATGTTGCAGACCCCAGTGACTTGGGGAAGAGTAGTCAGTTTCGCAAACTTCGACGGCGACTGACCCGAGAGCTCCGTCGCATTAAAAATGCATGGTGGACGGAGAAGGCGAAGCAGATGGAATGCTACGCCGAACGTCGTCAACACAAGGAATTCTTTGACTCCTTGAAGGCGGTGTATGGACCGAGATTGGAGCCGCTGAGGACACTGATCGATGGTAGTTCAGGCGCTACCTGCACCCAGACTGCAGACATAATGCAGGTCTGGCGGAAACACTTTGACACTCTCTTGAACAACCGTTCAGAGATCGACTGGCCTACATTGAATGGCCTGAAGCAGCACGATGTGAAGGCGGATCTGGCGGATACGCCGAGACTGGATGAGACGCAGAGAGCACTTGCTCAGCTGCGAAACGGCAAATGTGCCGGAGGTGACGGGATCCCACCTGAAGTATTGAAACACGGTGGACCCGCGTTGTTGACTGCGCTGCACCACTTGGTGCAACGCGTGTGGATTGAGGAGGAGGTGCCTGCTGAGCTGAAGGATGCCCTTGTGCTACCACTGTACAAGGGCAAAGGTAGCAAGCAATGTTGCACGAATTATCGTGGCATCAACTTGCTGAGTTGTGTGGGCAAGGTGATTGCCCGAATCCTGCTCAATCGCCTCGTGAGTCAGATTGTGGAACCAAACGTGGCGGAAGAGCAATGTGGATTCCGTTCGGGTCGCAGCACTAGAGATATGGTGTTTGCGGCTCGTCAGTTGCAAGAGAAGTGCAGAGAACGACACCAGCCTTTGTACTCGCTTTTTGTTGATTTCACCAAGGCATTTGATACGGTGAACCGCGAGGCACTGTGGCTGGTGTTGGGTAAGTTTGGTTGCCCGCGTAAGTTTGTAAGTTTAATTGAATGTCTGCACAGTGGTATGTGAGCGAGGGTGCAGCTGAGTGGAGAGACCTCTGATGACTTTGCAGTTGTCTCTGGTGTGAAGCAAGGCTGTGTGTTAGCTCCTGCCCTGTTTAATATCTATCTTCATGCAATGTTGTCTTGTGCTTTTGATGCGGCTTGTGCTTACGGTGTTCGTGTGGAGCACCGTATTGATGGTGGGTTGCTGAACATCCGTCGTTTCGGTGCGAGAACTCTAGTCTGTGAGACAACTATCCGTATGTTGCTGTTTGCTGACGACTGTGCGTTGTTGCACACAGCGCGGATGAGTTGCAGCACATGACTAGTGCTCTGGCTTCGACAGCGGCCAAATTCGGGCTCACCATCAACACAAGCAAAACTGTCTGTCTCTTTCAGCCTTCACCGGAGGTGCAATCTTCAATATTGCCGCAAATCAGCATTGGTGCTGAAGCATTGGAAACCACCTCCCGCTTCAGCTACCTTGGGAGTGTGATGTCGACTGATCAGCAGCTACACTTTGAGTTGCGTATTCGCGTGTCGAAGGCGGCAGCGGCATTCGGGAAGCTAGAGTACCGAGTGTGGAACAACCATCAGCTTAGCATTGGCACGAAGCTGATGGTGTACAAATCCATGGTACTGTCCGTTCTTCTAGACGGCAGTGAAACGTGGACGATGTACCGTCGGGATGTGCGATATCTCGAGCGGTTCCATCAGCAGTGTCTGCGACGAATTTTGCGGATCGGCTGGGGCGCCAGAGTTGCAGACACGGAAGTGTTGCGCCGAAGTGGGATGTATGCAGTGGACTGCATACTTTTATTGAGACACCTGAGATGGCTCGGTCATGTGAGCCGTATGGATTCGACGCGGATACCGAAACAACTCCTATACGGTCAGCTGAGTATTGGGAAGCGGCACGTGGGGAAACCAAAGTTACGTTACCAGGACATGATTAAAGTGAGCCTCACACGTTCTAATCTTGATTGCAGATCATGGGAATCGAAGGCGGTTGATCGGCGTGCATGGCGCGATCTAATCACGAAGGCAGTTGCTGAAGTGCGGGAGAAATCCCTCATGCATGCAGAGAAGAAGCGGCAGTTGCGGAAGCGGCAAGCACCGATGGATTGTACTCCATCGACATCGAGCGCATGGTGCTGTAAAACATGCGGTCGCGAGGGCCTTAGTCAGGCAGGCCTAGTGAGCCATGAGAGAGGTCACTCGGGACCACTGCCGAAGCGACGACGGGTCCCGCAGTGAACATAGGCAGCACCGGCGCAGCGTTTGTAGGCACGCTGAATTCGATTTACTAACCGCATGGTTGCATGCTAAGTCTCTTTATTTCAGGTGGTGGGTTTTCGGTTCTCTCCTAATGCCTTTCTTTCTCATATAAATGTCTAGTGGGCCATGCGCTGTGCCATTTGGGGCCACTACAGAAGCGACGATGGGTCCTGCAGAGAATTACGACGAGCCGGCGCAGCGTTTGTAGGCACGCTGAATTCGATTTACTAACCGCGTGCTTGCATGCTAAGTCTCTTTATTTCAGGTGGTGGGTTTACAGTTTTTACCTTTATGCTTTTCTTTCTCATATAAATATCTCCCTGTACTCTATTCCATTAACTTGCACACATCGCTTCAGCCAATTGTATTCGATTTCCATAACATTTTTGTGTTCGTGGCATACCGTGAACTATACTTCCTGACCTCGTGCACTTAGCTGGGATTTGTTTGTAAACAACTTATTACGTATGCTATTTAATTAAGGTTTATGTCACCGTTTCCTTATGCATTAATCGAGTTTTTCTCTTTTTCTTTTCTTTTCTTTCTCTCTCTCTCAAGTGATTGGCTGTTGTTTGATATCCCCGGTGTGGCTGCGCTTGATGTGCATGTTGACAAGGTGCCTACCTGTCTATTACCCACTACCTCGTCCATACTGGCTCCAGGAGACAGTTGGTCGTTGCTGGAGGGGACGGGGTGCACGGTACTTGTGGCCGTGCTAGGCTCAA
The DNA here is from genome assembly GCA_944474145.2 of Dicrocoelium dendriticum. Lineage (NCBI taxonomy): Eukaryota > Metazoa > Platyhelminthes > Trematoda > Plagiorchiida > Dicrocoeliidae > Dicrocoelium > Dicrocoelium dendriticum. Next base: position 154,540,234 of record OX104063.1, on the reverse strand, counting down.
AGAGCGGTTCCATGCACTCAGTGTGGAGCGGACTACGGTCCAGCCACCGCCTTGTGTGCGGTTGATTCCCCAAATACAGCGTGCTTGTGTTTGCCTGTGAAGGAGTGTGGGCCGGCTCCGTTGATGAAACGTGGTTCCCATCGCATGCCTCCCGGTCTTATTCCTTCGGGTTTACACTGGATATGGGGTATGTTGTTGGAGCTGTGGGTGGTGCAGCGCAAGCCATCCATGGTCCCTCTGTAGGCGCAGGCGTCCTGTGGCTTGCCACAGTGACAGGCAAATCCGAAACCGGATGCCGCCAACCATACATATATATATATATATATATATATATATATGGGTCATAAAGACCCAAGGCCAAGACCCCAAGGCAGCGGGGCGATTGACTTAAATCGCAAGCCGTGTGGAGCCTGCTAGCAAGGTGAGGGCAACGTGGCTTCCGAGTAGGACGCCCAAGGAGCGCCAGTAATGCAGCACGGAAGACAAGAAAAATTCCCTGAACCACCGAACTTGCCGGCGAAGAAAAAGACCATTGACCGCCATGTGGATCATGCATCTTCATGGAAGCCGGTGGTATCTAGTGAGGAACTAGCAAAGAACCCTCCATGCTCTAGGACGCTACCGCTGAGTGTCCACGACTGTTTATTCATCTTGCACGAAAAAATCCGGAGGCTTATTCAGTTACCTTCGTAAAGTGTTCCCCTACCCGCAACCTGGGGAGGCGCCCAGCTCAGCCGAACCAACCAGTGGTCAGTTCGATTCGGTGGCAGGAGGATAAATCAGTAGTTTTTGCATAAGCGGCTATTTCATGGATCAGGTGACCCTGTTGATTAGCTTCAGAACACTAACCTGGATGTGCTTTGTTCAATTTCGGTTAACCAAAAGTTCTGGTCACGTAACTGAGAAACCTCGACAACACAGAAATCTGGTATAAACATCATTGGACGAAAAAAGCATTGCCCAATGGATCAACTCATGAACTGATGCTAGCTCGAACGCTTTTCGGTTATGCACTCATAGCCACGGGGGCAACAATTATTGCTCTTTCTGTAGCTTTATCTAACACAACTGTATCAAGCTGAAATTTTGATCTTCGGGCGCGAGCTATCGGTCATCAAGGGGATATTCGATTCAGTTCCTGAGGGGAACCGGTCCGGAGGCTATATTCGCCGAATTCAGACGATCACCAGTAATAGGCGCTCACAACAACGAACCAAACTTCTTCATGGATATTTCACGAAGAACCCTGATCCAAGACGTAAACCACCAAAGGATCAGTTAGCATTCCAAGTGAAAGGTGTGCTTTTAAGCGATTGCTTAACTCGTTAGACTAGTCGACTTTTGGGCGATTCAGAGCAGTCACCTAATTCTCGTTTCTATATGTTATTCACTTGGATGTCCGGCACTTGTCGCTTGCACTTCAAATTCAATTTCTCTATGAAGTGTGATGACGATATACTTGGCGGGTAATTTGAGGCGAAAGCTATCAAAGGGTGATAAAAATCTATCGATCATACAAAGCCGGAGGGGACTGTTCCCAAGCCGTTTTTGAAGATGAGCATACATTGCAGCCAATCAAGCAGACGATTAAAACATTATTGAGATGAAAACTGCTGGTAGGTGACAGCCTATCAGTTGTGTTAGGAAGAATTTGCGCGTAAAGTGTTTAACTGGCTAGATTGTCATGTACCGCGACGGCCCCGCTAAGATGCGCTCCTAATAGGATCCGCGAAACAGTGATTCATAGTATCTTCGGGGAGGGGCAGAAACTACGGCACACTGAGTATGCGTTCAGAGCCGGAGATTTGCGCTCACATACGTCATAGCTACTGAGATTTGCCATGCGAATCCTCAGACGGTCACCAAATCTCATGAATCACCAGTTGTTCCCAGACAAGTCCCGTTGAGTCTCCAAGTACGTATCTATGAAGTACAAGCAGAACACAAGAGGTGAGGAACATCATACTATTGCTTGACAGTGTTCATGTTGAGGCTCTACCGAACGACTGTCATCTTTTCGCAGAAGGGGATAGCTACGCCACAACGGCAAGCTCACATCTTGTCCCAACAACTGTTTGCACCGTCCACAAGGAGCTGTGAATAAATCGTGATAAGAATGAAGCCAGCTAAACAGGCCTCTCATAGCAGATGGTGGTTGATATTCGTTCGAGAAGTGTAATATGGCGCACTGTGCTAAAAAGGTAATGCGCTGGAACAACGTGAATCGGCTGGGTGTAACCAGATCTAATTGATGCATCTGGACTGAACTGATGAGGACGGGGCGAGGAGTGGGTTGAAATGGTGCGCCGCCTCGCCTGCTTCGCATTTCGGATGAGATAGAGGGCCTTTGGACGTCAGGGGCAAGAAGCGAAACTAATTGATCCCTCGGGGCGCCCAAGTAATCGGACCTGAAGCTTAGCATTTCTTCTACGGGTTTCGAAACTGCTCCGGATTCCGATTTTGATGAGTCCGATACTGACGATGGGAGCATATTCGTCTTCACCAACATGCGCTCGCTTATAGCACGCACAATCACGCGCTCCGGGTGGATCCGACGGAAGGTAACGAAGCATTGCATTACGTCACCCACCTAAATAAAAGAGAATATGATAGATGTGGATTTAGGGCACTGAGTACAAAGATGTGACTGTATGAAGGGGACCCGCCAGCGCAGGAAAGTTATAATCGATGAAAACCCATAAAGTCAAAAGAGTGTATATTTCGCCAGTGAAGTATTTAATCATCATCACAACCAGCACCACCAACAGCAGTACATCAGCCATTTGAACCGATACTTCGCTGTCGTACAAATACGATGGTCTACGGAACGAGGAATAATAACGGAGAGAAGGATCTAACGTAAAACCTAAATACACTAGGCAAACAATCAGGAGCAGGGGGCCTTCACCTTGTCAACAATATACCGTCACAAAGACCTGATTATAGTGCAAAGAAGAGGCATCGGCTAGATAGCCGCTGCGCGTCATAAGCAGCCATTACCCCGCAGATAAGTCGGCACCAAACAAACTTCAAAAGGGGCAGTCTGAGAACGAGACCACAGCGAACGCGCCGCTGACTGCTAGCTATGTCCTGTAAACTTTTGAGACAAGCAAAAGGCGGGTCTCATGGTCTTCAGCCTGGAAGTTGAAGCGAACCGATGGCATTGAGTTGGGTCGTCAGTAACTTCATTTGCCGCTGCCAAGCTATCTTTCGTCCACCCTACATCGGTAAGCGACGATCGGGCATACGTAGCATGTGGCTAAGCTAACGCATATTATTCAGTGCAAACAGTCGTTCCAAGGAACTAGTTAGTTTATCACTGCCTAGCACTCGCCTGTGCACATCATCGTTGTGGACACGCTAGTGTCATCCGACAAAAGTAATGCTTCGCAGACACCGATGATCAAAGACTTGAAGATGCTTCAGACCCTCAGATCGGAGGAGCTAAGTCTCACTACCATAGAGCAGGATGGCTCTCTGTGACCTTGTAATCACGGCCCTTCAGACCGAGGGAAATCAGTTTCTGACACCACAGATATCGCAGATTCAGGAAGGTAGTTCTGGCTTTTACAATACGTGAATTGACTTCAGTCTTCACGCGCCCATCGTGACTGATGCAGCTGCCAACGTAAGTGAATTCATCAACTACCTCGAACTCTTTGGCATCAAGGGTGGAGGGACCATCATGTGACTGGTGCTCCTGTTACAGCACAGCATATCAAAGGTGTGAAGCGTATGTCAAATGAGGGGAGCACTCTGGAGAGGTTATTTAGGGATGACTGGACTACCCCACCAAGAAAATATCGCCCGCATAAGCAAGATCAACAGGTTCTTCTCCAGGTAGTACCTCAATGCGTGCATCGCGAGATTCCGCAAGGGAGACCGCGACAAAGTTGAACAACAGTGAGGAACGACACTTGTCAGAAAGATCCGACAAGTCACAGTAGACCATAACGCATCCAGTGGTGTTCGAGTACAATGCACTTCAACTATTCACGCATTTCGTATCAACAGCTTTTCGCACAAGTATGTCGAGCAAAATGGATGGATCAACTGAGTTGAACACAGCTACTGTCAGTCTGCAGTACCTATGGCGCTGTTATGACACGTGCTGCACAGTGTGTTTTATGTGGTCTATGTAGCCTCGCTCTGGGTTGAAACTTGACTGCTCTTCCCTAATCCAGAATTCTCCCTCCGCAGTGAGGCGACGAACGAGAATTATAGCCAGTAATTTTGTCACGACCGGCCTTAGGCTAACACCCCTGTGGTTAGCGTATTCAGTGCAACTTCTCTTCTTGTTCCTTGTCACTGTGATCCATTCACTCCAGTTAGCTGCGATAATCTCCTTGTATGCCTGTTCAAGCAGGTTAGCCAGTGCATTACAGAGGAGCGGGTTTAAGGTAATCCGGACGAAAAACTGGAAAACGATTGAGGATCTTGATCGTGTTTCGGACCTCAGACCCCGCTTTATCCTCTAAAGTAACCGGCCATGGCCTGGCCTGTATCGCCTGAGAAGGAAGAGGTCCTGGATCGGCGGGCTAACTGAGCTGCTCTCGAAAGTGCTCTACCCAACAAGCCACTGGTGTGGATCAGATGAAAGAGCTTGAGATAATTGCCAACTGCACCAGCCTCCTCCATTTCTTGAGCCCTACTGGTATACCAGGCCTCCTTGTAAGCACGCACGATCTGCGTTCGCACTTGATGGTCTGTCTGATTACATTGTGCTCAGAGCCATCCGGAAGCTTTCTTCTGGATTTCAACAAATTCACAAATCTACCACATATACAGTGACTGGTGCAGAGACGACGGATAGTGCTGTATACAGAGGCACCGGCGTCGGGTACGACGGTCGAGGTTCTATTCCGAAAAAGCACGTGTTCTTAGAGTGAGAGGGCAAATGTTCGGTACGCACGGCATACTTGTAGGTTTGCCTGACTGAAGAATGAAATAATTTCTAAAATACCAATCGAGGAGACGCTTGCTACTCTTCTCGGTAAAGTTCATGAAAAAACGACAATCTACCAAAGCATGATCAGAGTCAACAAACGTATGCCGGTACGATTAACAATCCAGCCTGGAACCATACCATATGCAACTTGTGGTGACGCGACCTATTCGTTGCTGAACTTCAGTCACTGGTTGGATGGGACAACGGAGTGCGTATTTGACCGTCACTCATTCTCGGTGCCCAAGTGAAACTCCGTTTACTTCAGAATTGCAATGAGTTACCGTCTAACGAGGTTCATGTTAAAACCCTCTGTCTAATCTGAAAGACAAATCTGATAAGCAGATATCTTAGAGATCAAGTGATCCCCAGTTTGGTGATGTTTGAGGAGAGAACCTGTAGAACCATTGGTAGAAATCGTCGAAGAGCTACCTGACATGAGTACGGGAGGAATGCAAGGAACAGGGATACACCATTCTTACAACTTACTCTAACGTGGACCACAGATACGCTTGATACCGAGTGAGTCATTGTTATGGTCAACTTGGGACATGAGCAGTGGATGTCATTCAATAGTTGTTCCAAATCCGTGCGGATATCTTTGGCACTGCTTGTCATGTAGTCCAGACGGTGTCGGTTAAGGTCCGAACGTAGGTGTGATCTGTGCAAAAATTGATTCAAACGTAGAGGAAAAAATTCGTAAGTACTGTGGCTCAGGCAAAGAGCATTAAAAGATCAGTGGAATCATTCTGCTCTACAAATTGCATGGTTAATAGGCCGTAAGGAATAGCCAATGTCATCATCAGCAGCAGCATCAATACACGTTAGTTGAGGGTGAGAAACACGCCTCAATTGAATATATTATTAATTTACTATGAGATGTTGATTAGAGGCGCAATCTAAAGGAGAAAGGGATGAACAAGGAAACACAACACAAACGCCATTGGGGTCTGATCTTAGCCATGTCAGTGAGTGTATCCAACCAAACGTGTTCATCGTTCTTCGGACCTCAACCCGGCAGTCGGGATGCACCAACCGACGCCAATTTCAAAGTGATGGTTTTCTTTCCTCTTAATCAAGTCATTGCGTGGCATCTACTCCTTCTCTTCCTTCCAGAATAGCCAATGTAGTCAAACAAAATTACATACCCAAATTTATGCCAGAAGAAACGAAAGATAAAGTTACAACGTGAAATCAGCAGTACAGGAAAAACCGTTCCCGTGAACATGGGTAATGTTAACTATGAAGCTTATTAAGCATGCTCGGGTCGTCTGAGCAAGTACATTTAGTTCTTTGTGGCATGCGGAACCGCAGAATCACGAGAAGCAGCGAGGGTTATACGAGATAAAAGGACCTTAAACAATAAAGAAGAGGAAATTTGGAGGTCAACGCCCTGTATCAAATGAAGCATAGGTGGACATGAGGAATTCCCGGAAAGGCGTTCCTCCGACGAGGAAATCAGATGTAGAAGTGACATGTCTTCGGTGGGTTACGATGATAAAGCATTGCAGCGAATATAAACAGACTAATGGACAATGGATACCACAACTTGTTTGGTGAAAAATCGGAACTGGATTTTCCCGTGGAATATTAGCCAGATGGAAGAGCTCCATCATGCCAGGTAGGATTTCTGACAACTGATTCCAAGGTCTTCATCAACACAGAGGATACATAACAAACCGAACTAGTCTTTTAATAGGACTCTAAATAACTGTTCCAAAACATCGAGGAGTCACTCAGCGATTTCACCCAGCTGAGTATACCAGTGATGGACAACGTACGTCGAGGCAGACGGCATGCAGGCACCCAAACGGTATGACGTAGCTATTGCAGGGGGTTCGAGTTCAACAAACGTTCCAACGCAGTACCAGAAGGCCTGCCGCCAGATACAAAGTGACGAACTTCAGCATCGAACGTACAGTGCTCCCATCACATGCTTCGCAAGGCATCGGCAGTCCAACATAATCAGTCATTGCCTTACACGCCCGGTCGCCAGGTCTCTGAACCATACAGTCATGTAGATCACACCGCAGGACTGTAAAGATTTCATGTGACCGATGCCATCATATCTTGCCATCTCCATAAGCGGATAAGGCTTGTGAAATAAACACGAGCCCCAACAGCGTGTGGAGTGACTTCTTGGATGACCAGATTACCAAAGATGGAGCATCTACAGGTACAATTAAACGTATCAACGCCTTTAGTGCGATTATTCGATGAACAGGATAACTAGTAATGTGCCATCCAAAATCAAATTATAATAGTAGTTTTTGCTCTCAAGATGAAAAACACAAATCAAAGATGGTGGGCCAGAAGCAGAGAATACTCTACTGACGGCAGGATACAAGCAATAAGAAAGCCAGACGGTAATGGGCCAACAACGAACTATACCAACACCCCAGAAGAAGGAGGACATTTGGGAGCCATAGATATATGTGCAATAAGAAGGGAACCAAAAGCAGCGCACACCAGGCAGCCTCCAGAAGAGAGTTTGGAGATAAATGGAGTGGTTGGCGGTCAGAGCTGATATTTACTATAATAAATAACTCCGTTCGCATCTGGGATTCTTGCAGTAATACCACATTTCGTTCAAGTCAGAAGCTCTTACATAGCAACGAACATAGCTACGAAGTCCGACACAAAGAAAATATTTCATCCACACATCTATCAACCAACAGAGCTTCAACCTCGGAAAAGGCAGGCGGTAGCCCTACGTGATATGGGGCAGGTCTGAAGCAGTCTATTTGTAGCGCACTAAGCGAACAGCTCCCTGTCAACCAGTACAGAACTCGGCAGTTGTAGTACAGAGCTTCGAATGTACGCTGTTCAAGTCTAGTTATTGTCACGGACTATCAGCGGAATCGGATGACTTTCAAATCGAAGAAAACCACCACGATGTGCTAGTTGAAAGCGAAAACCCTTCAAACATCTGAAAAGCGCAGAAAGATGGCCAACGTACCTTCAGGCTGACATTGCACTGTTTGACCTACAAGAAGTGATAAGCATCCAAAGCATAACGCGAGTGGTTAATTCAAGACTAATGAGACCGATTTCCACAGGATGTTCCTTGGCCCGACTAAAGGTGAGAATGAAGGTTGATAGCAGTCGGTCAGATAGTGGATAGGGGTGAGCATGCTACTGTTCAAGCTACCCGTCTTTTTATTCCACCTCTTGCGCATTTTCATCACCATCGTCGCACTCTAATTTCTCATTTATCCCCCTGTTGTTGACCTACCTATTCTTTGCCCTCCCCAACCTTGCTTCGATAGCCGCATGTCAATTGGATTCAACTCACACGCAAACGCAAGGCGTCGCTCCAATCCAGTCGACAAGTCCATATCCAGAGAAGCGGACGTCAGTTCATTCGCTTCTGCTTGGAGTCGTCGATCCTCGCTAAGACCGGTATGACTCAAGGTGAGTAATTTGTTACAGACTAGCTGATAGGCAGCACTTGCTCAAACACTAGTGACCCTATCGATCGTCATCCACTGACTATCGGAAACCCGTCTGCAATACTCGATCTCTGTGCTTACCCCGCGATCTCCACAAGCAACACTAGCGGTACTTTCTCATTGCATTTGTCGGGAGATGACGAAGCTCCAAAACCGGTTAAGCATTGCTCCAAGCCTCAAGGTTGAAACCGACATGGTCTATTGGATCCCAGTGAGAAGCCGGATATGCGCCGTCAGACTGGCTGGCTCGTTCAAAGCTTCGAAGCCGCGCGGGGCTACTGGATGTCTGTTTGTCATTGCTGCCTACCCGCCCACAAATTGTAGCACACTCGGTGAACGCTCCTCTTCGTTACAAAAACTTTACGTATATAAGTTGCTTGCTGGAAAACCGTTCCCTAAGGAGCTGCATCTAATCGGCCAACATGGTCTAGATGCCCACAATGATAACCGTGAGCGGTCGTTACACCTGTGTGAAGATACTCGTCTCTTTCACGCAAGCATTAACTTCCGACGCAGCATCCACCGGAGAGTGACAAGGGGCACACCAGCCACGGACGTAAACCGATCAGGTCGCTAGCAGTTACCGCTGGAGAGGATGTCCAAAACTGTTGCTCGATTTGGAGCAGGAGCGTTGACTCCGATTACGCACTTCTACGAGCCGATCTATGGGTGCGTTTCGGCAGACATTCGCAACGACGCTGTGAGCCCATTGATACTTTCCAACTCGCGAAGTCTATTGTTCTGGCGATCTGACTGAGCAAACGCTCGCTGAATACAGTTGAAGATCAGTGGTCGCATATCCGCCAGACGTTATTAGCAGCAGCCATGTCTTGATGCGGCAAATCAAATTGCCAACTTGGACACTGGGTTTCTACGTAGTCTCTGGAACTTCTGGATGATGGCCGACACATTCCGGTTGGAAGCGAACACAACTAGACGCGTAAAGATCTCAGGGCAAAGCCGAATGCTGTTCTGAAGAGAGTCCGCGAAACCCACTGGTCTCATGGTGCATCGGAGATGGTGCCAGCCAATGTATTCGTAAGCATCATAAGTTATCCGACCTGATACGCGAAACGGGCAGCAAGAAAACTAGTGTTAGCGTAACTATGTACAACGAGAATGGCGAGCCAATTCACAGCTTGTCAAAACGCTTGGAGCGATGAGCCGAACAATTTGAAAAGCGATTTAATCAGCCAGTAACCAACTTTCTTATAGGCCGATGGTGGCAATTCTCCCTGGACAGTCCTCTTGGACCCGCTCGCACGCACAGAAGCAAAACATGAGATCAGACTGTTGAAAATGAACAAGGTCCCAGGAGCAGATAGATTTTCTACAGTCATCTTCAAATTCGGGGGACCTGTTCGTGTGGGTGATTGGTACTACTAAAGAAGTTTCGGAAGCAGGATACTGTCCCAACAGAATGGAACCGCACAGTTATAGTCAGAATGCAAAGGGAAGCTCCCATTCGGAATGATGCAATCATAAAGGAATAAGTCTGATCCCAAGTACCTCAGCTGCCTGCCTTCGTAGTTCTTCATAGATCGAGTGACACGCAGAAAAGCTAGATTCGCGAGCAGCAAACCGGGTTTCCTAGAAAGCAAGGCTGTATTGATCGCATCCTCACGAGGCGTCAGCTTTTGGAAAACCGTCATATTTATCGGCGACCCACCCTAGCCGTTTTCCGCGACATCAAAGGTGCCTTCGGTTTGGTGCAGCGATATGCCATTTGTGGCTGTATACTCAGAAATGGTGTGCCCGAAAAATATGTAAGTGTTGTACACGTGTACTACGGGTAGAAAGAGTATGGCAGATTGTTGTCGCCATTCAATGTTTCCAGTGAAGTGAGACAAGGGTACCCGCTGTTACTCTATCTTTTTAGCTGCCATCGGAGAGGTCGTCTAAACTTGGTTTACTGTACACAACCTAAAAAACGTACAGCTGCTCCCAGGTGATCGAGTTAGTGACTTGAAGTATGTCGACGACGTTACCCTCATCTGTGACAGCTACCAAACGTGCTAAGAAGCACTACATGGAATAACATAGGCTGCCAGTCGTTTTGGGCTATATATTGTACCGTCGAAATGGAAAGTGTTTCAAGAGTGGCAGAGACCGCCTTCTGCGCTGACCCTTGGTGGTGATAAGCAAGAAGCCGTAGAGAAATTCAAGTATCTCGGCAGCTATATTAGCGCCAGGAGAATGGAAGATGAGATCACGAAGCGTATAACAAAAGGTCGAGGTGCTTTTGCCAATCTCTGCCACCAGTGGCGCGGGCGCGATAATAAACTCGCCCTGAACAGCAGAGTGCGCCGCCGTGCGTTTAACCCTGCTGTACGGCTGCGAGACCTGGCAAACCAGATCGACAAACATAAAGAGGCTAGTTATGTTCGATCATCCCTGTCTTCGCAGCTTAGGCCATGTCTGATTGGAGAACCACGTGAGCAGTGCACGTGTTCGGTGTTGTGTATTTGGTACTGGAAGAGCGAGTGAAGCGATCACCACCGTTATATGACGCACCAGGTCCCGATGGCTGGGCCACGTGTTGCCCATGACAGCACCAACTCCAGTGACATGTGTTGTTTGCGCGACTGGGTTCTGGATGGAAGAAAGGAGAGGAGGCCAAGCAATGACTTGGTCAAGGTGACCCTCACTTCGAAGTTGGTGTCTCCAGACTGCCGTTTGGTTGCATACGCTTGTTGACATGGGAAAGAGCTGACCTTAGGAGCCTTTTGCGGTGAGTTTCTTTGTATCCTCTCGTTCGGGTTGGCTTTCCCCTCTATCCACGATTTCATGATTTATAGGATACTAAGCAATAAACTGCCAGTTTCTTTGGTTTTTATTTTGTATTGTACTTCGATTAGGTTCATTTATCGTTTTGTATTGCGGCACAATAGCTGGGGTGTTCTTTTAACTTTAGTTAATGCGTAATGAGTTAACATCATAAACGATATTCCCAAAGACGAGTTGCAGCTCCTGAACATCCCCAAGACGAATTAGCCTACCTGCCACCGGGCGGCAGCAGCAGCAGCAGCAGCGTGAATGCTATGTAATCTGACCTATGGACTTCGCACCTGCGATGTGTGGGGGCCTAAGACCCGCGTGCTACTTCACTCGCTCCGCTGTGATCGTTACTGTTCCGGATTTAACGCATCAACACGACTTTTGTGGGGTATCGTGGTCTGTGGTTCTTCACAATGTTTACGTTTCAAGTACTATCGAAATGTAGAGAACTCGTCGAATGAAATATTTATGCCTAGATACCAATGAAGAACATGGCTACCATTTTATCATACATACTGGTCGTCTCAAAAGGAAGTCAGGATAAATTATACTAGTAAACAATCCGTATAAAACTGCTACATGCGATCTGGTGGGTCTGACAGGCCTAATGTTGTGAACACAGGAACACAGATGAGTGTGGATCGTCAATACAACGAAATAAGAAGATGGCATATTCCTCGGTGATGCGAGGCACAGTCCAATTATGTGGTCTGATCAAATTATTGCAGACTACTCGGTAGCTTAATAGCAAGGTTTCACACGCATTCGGAAAGCAACCCCACTGGTTGCTCCCGAGGTGAGTAATAATTCAAACGCTTCAGTATGCCTACCTTGCTGTGCTTCATTCGGAATACACAAGACATCTATCTGGGGAGGTTCTTTCGCTGAGAAGTACAGGCTCTTCAGGTTAGTATATCGGTGAGGCCTGACTACTAAGTCAGATGCGACTGCCACGGCTAGAACAACACTCATTTGTTTTCTTAGAGTACATGAGCACTAGAACTAAAGTTCCCGTTTCTATTCCGTGCAAACAGGGTGCGGTGAGAATCTCGACAGTCTTGTCCATTACCAAGCCCTGTGACACGGACATTAAGAAGCGATTCTGGTATGAAGGTATCGTAAAACAGAAACGTCGACCATGAACAGAATACATTTAGCATCTCTGGAGAAAGTATAAATTCGTGGCAACGAAGTTAACGGTTTTGTTCGATTTGTATCAACCCCTGAATCTCAACGTAGCCCCCGGTTTAAAGCGTCGTGACCACACTGCATGCATAATAAATGAATAGTCCTCCGTTGTTTTTCCTACTAACCCTTGTGACAATCAGCCCGAACACAAATAAATCACAAAATCACATCGAAAGCAAGACTCTGTACTCACATAGCTCTAATATTATTCCATGTGTATTTCAGGTAGTTTCACATAGTATGCATATTAGATCACCACATTTTACAACATTTTACAAATAAAACCGAATCAGCGATGAAAACGACATGAGTACGGGCAAGGGAGTAGAGTGCGTTCTCCACCAGAAAAGAGCCTGTTTTTGTTTGTAGAAAGCCGGACAATTAATCTCGCCTAAAACCGAAACACGGGTGGCAAGTTTAGGAAAGAAAACAACGACCACTACTAAAAAGGAGAAGCGGTTGCAACCCACCTGCGAAACACGGAACAAGTGAGTAGCCCTTCGAGTACAGTGTGGGTGCGTTCCCAGTAGCGGCTACTCCAACGCTCTGCATCAGTTCGGTTAATGAGCCAATCCACGCGTCTGGTATCTGGCTCGGATGACTCAGTCTCCAGTGGTTCACCGTACTCATTCACTGTGGGGATACTTCCTCCAAAATCCAACTGGTCCACCATTGTGATTGCACTAACGGCATTTTGCAAGCCCATTTCGCCCAAGCGATTGTTGAGACGATTTGAATGCAACCTGAGGCCTAGTTGATCTAGCGTTTCCAAAGTGTCTCTAACAACGAAGAACCCAGATAAAGCAATTGTTGCAACATAGACCAATGCGTTACAATTCAAACAAACGTTATGATTTGACCAAAATGAGTGAGCTTAGCTTAACCAACCAAAACCAGTGATTTCGTGAGATAGGTCCGTCTAACACTCGAAATCAGGGGAAAATGCGTGAAAAAGGAATTCAGTCAATACACACTGTTATGTCCTGAAGTCATTGCATCTATAACATACAATAAGAACCCCTGTGCTAATTAAATGATGTAAATGTTAGAAGGGGACGCAAGGGATACCCAAAACATTGTTGGTTCAGATAGCGAAGAGACCTCCTTTCGATTATTCTCATCAGGCCAATACACTAATAAGAAAAACGTATAACCTGGTAAGCTACTGTCATCTAGGCTGAGGACAGCTAAGCCAAGAGTTTGAACGGGGTCAGGAGGTCAGATCGATGCCTAGGTCGATTCACTTACGGTAGGCCCCGCAGCCGATAGTAAGCAGTTAGTATCCGATCCCGAGTAACTGCCGCGTAGCCAGGGTAGGAGGAGCACTTGTTCAAAGGCCCGTTGTTTGCAAAACTCGGGCTAAGTTCGTCTGATGGAAACTGTTTCAGCTATCTGCAAGAGACGCCTTCCGAATGACAGACTCCCAGTCTTGTCCCAATCATACGTCTTGTATCAGTTTACTTGCACCTGTGGTGCAAGATACCTCGGGCATACAACCAGACGTCTGTCAAAATGGATAGCAGTACACTGTCGGCTCGTTATGAAGAGGCGTGGGCAGAAACATAAACAGTGTTATCATAGAACATCTGATCCTAAGCGGACACGAAATGCAAACATCGGATGCGTTGAAGATCTTCTACTCTGTATCACCATGCCATCCGAAGGCATTCGGAAGGCGTCTCTTGCAGGTAGCTGAAGCAGATTCCATCAGACGGACTCAGACCGAGTTTTGCAAGCAACGAGCCCTTGGACAAGTGCTCCTCCTACCCTGGCCATGCGGCAGTTACTCGGGATCGGGCACTAACTGCTTACTATCGGCTGCGGGGCCTACCGTAAGTGAATCGACCTAGGCATCGATCTGACCTCCTGACCCCGTTCAAACTCTTGGCTTAGCTGTCCTTAGCGTAGGTGACAGCATCTTACCAGGTTGTACGTTTTTCTTATTAGTGTAATGACCTGATGAGAATAATCGAAAAGAGACCTCTCCACTATTTGGACTTCTTATCTTAAAATGGGCATTATTCATGAGATACATTGTTGGTCCCTCGCCATTTCACATTAGTTATACTTGGTTCCAAAGCCTATCATATCCTAGCCGAATCACGGGCACATTGGTTGGTCTGACAGTCAGGTTCCATTAGATGCCTCATAAATTCCCTCTGGCCAAGAACACTTCATCTCTGTTTTTACCTGGCCTGAACATTCGGGCCATTACAAGTACGTGAAGAAAACGGACAACACAATATGCTGTTCGCTAATTCAGCCACTGATGCATTAGTAAGCTGACAACTGAGATTCTATTTAACCCTACTTCGACCATTATCCGAGTTAACCTAGTCTGTCGGTTCATCAAGTTGGTGATTTTATCTTTTTGTTACTGTAGTGTCCACGCATCCTGAATACACTACAATGCACCGATCGCCTACTGCCAATGTCCCAGAAAACTTCTTAAAATACAGTGTTGCGTTTTGGAATATCTGCTGTGTTTGGACTGTGACGCGTAATTTCCATTACGATCTCAGTTAACTTTGAAATAGATGTCAATCACTCCGTTTTTGCGGTATCCGCCGCAGGTACTCCAAAACCCAACACTGAATTCCTAGCCGCTGTACCACAGTTTGCTCATGGTTCTCAGTGGCCTAATGATCAACGCGTCAGCATTCAACCATTAGGTTCCGAGTTCCACTCCCAATTCGGGCTACCTCTACCTGATGGGCACAAATGAGCACGAAACCTGTAGCGGAGTGCAGTGTTGGGAGACAGGGTAGCTCCGAAGCAGAAAGCTGTTGTTACGTTGAGACTCAGCGATTGATGCTGTTTGCAAAGCTCCAGCTATATGCTACGGCGAAACAGATGCGCGCGGTTTACATGACTTCAAAAATTGTCGTAGCCCTATTTGTAAGTTCTTGATATTTGTAGCCACGACTTTCACTACCATTCCCTATGCTCTGTACATATTATGATCTAATAGCAATTATTAATTGTCTCCTATTGACAGCTTTCTGTGTTTTAACTCGATGCAAAGTTTCCTTAGGAGAATCCCCAAAGTATTATGCAGTTGTGTAGAAAAAGATTGATTGATGTATCATTCAAGGAAATACCTAATTGTGACACTCACGATACTGGGTGAAACATCTAAAGCAAAATCGGGTCAGGTAAACTGGATAGTGTGCCGCGCTATTGTTAAACAGAACGTCCATTTGTGTTCATTTCGGTGGCCAGTAAGTGGCTTCGAATAAGAGATATGTTTAGAAGCCGAAATATTTGAAGCTTACCCTATTTGAGTGACCAAATCGTGTAGACGCAGCGGCTCATTGCGGGGATACTGGCATGTAAGTGCTGAACCCCGTAGATCCAGAGGGCTGTAAACTGCTTTCGTGTCAGATGGCAACGCCACGGGGCTGGTCGCATGAGTTCGTCCGGAACCAAGATTGCTACGTTCGCCATTTTCGTACGATGTATCCGCATCTTCATCGCTTGCATCTTCGGGTTCCACATCAAGAGTAATGAGAAGACGAGTCAATAGGATGCGAAGGCGTTTAACTTCCTTTATACTCTCTTGTGCCAACTTTGAAACAGTGGACTGAATTAGGCCGGCAGAAGGAAGCACATTTGGGGGAAGCGTCATACCTGATGTGACGGAAGCGGTCGCAACTGCAGTCATTGAATCCACGCACATATGTTTAAATGCGGTACATAACACGCTGAAGATAAAGTTCCAAAATTCGACAATCTCGTTGCGAATGACTAGAAGTGTACAGGTCTGTCATAATGTTGCAGTCACTGAAATATTTTCCACAGAAATCCGGTGTAAGGGACTGTCGAATAGACTCACCGATGCCTTTGCAGGAAACAATGTCTACGTTAAGCTGAAAAACACCAAAGCAATGACTGTACGCCGATAAAACATAGTACTAAATGAAAGGTAAGCGTGGAAATAATGACCGTCTGGAAATCAAGCTTTAGACGTCCGCAGAAGCCATAATGTAGGTTGGCAAAATCCGTCCAAGCACTAAATGTAAGGGTGTAGTACGGGATTAAGAGCATGTGCATTACAGCTAGACTTAACAAGACAGCCACTAGTACCCGGAAAAGTACTGGACGACCATCTTGCCACTTTATATTCCGTTAATGATGCATATGCCGACTGCAATTTGAAGGTCGCTGCATCATGGCCCAGCAATCGCAAATCGTGACCACAGCCAACTGCAGGTGGGATTTACCCAGTCTGCACCTTAAATACTAGGGAACGCTTGGTTATAGGCTGATGGTAGCAAACAATTGAGCACCGGGTGGCACTCCCCCATCATCAGAAACAACGCATGGAGCTCGTGCTCTACGCTACTCAAGCTGTGAGCTCACAACACCGGAACTAAGTCTGAATCCTAACCACTGATCTCGGGCATAAATTGCTCGGAAAGCACTCTGGAAGTGCCGCCCAGTGTAGTTCAGTAAGGCACACGTCTCGTTGCGACGCAGTGATGTCGAAGAATAAGTGCCCCACTTACACTTGTTTTGGCTTCTCACTGTTAGGACTTCGGTTCAACGAGCTGATTGTTTGTTCGACTTTGACCGGGCACTGCGCTGTTTGTTTCGTTTTCTTATCCTCAGCCTCCAGTTAATTGATGGCATGGCATTTGATTATTGTACCTCAGCGTTCAGACCGCAGTTGACGCACTGTAAAGAGAGACGTCAATGGTATATCGGTGGTTTGTAACAACGTTTCAGCCTATTGCACAAAAAAGCGGTTGAACGCCATCTTGGGTAATGCCAGTGCATCCAAACCCACAGAAAAATATCACATAGTTCCTAATACAGGTAAAGTCCTGGTGGAAAAATAGGTTCGCCAAGAGGGCAAAATATTAACCTTGAGAATGGTACGCGTTTTCAATCCGCTACACACAAGCCTCAACACGGTGGTGTGTAACACCAATGAAAAAAAAAAGCTAGAATAAGCTTTGTACACCCAAATGAGTGAACTAGCTATCTTCTACACTACTGACCGCGAATATACAAAAAACATTACCAGGAAAGCGAAAAATGTACGAAAAAAGTATATACACGCCACTACAGCAAACGGTTTCGCAGCACTTCGATGACTCGCTGGGTCAGCAAGCGAGCGTGACCTGTGCGGTAACATAGAACTATGATATGCTGCGGTGTGATGAAGAAACGTATAAAGCTTCTGACAGATGAAAATGGTCATTTAGAACTCTAAAAGAAATAGTGATACATGCATCGAAGCGCTTACGAACAAGATCAACTGGATATTCCAAATTGAATCGCTGCACCTTGTACTAAAGTTCACAGATGCTTAGTAAGGTGCAAACCATTTAAAGACCATAGAATAATCCGAAAATAATATAGAATATAGGGAAGAATGTATACATCAAAAAATTTGAGCTTAAGAGTATAGAAGATAGTTAACATGTAAATTAAAATAAGTTCTGGGATAAAAAGAAATAATATACTTGACTTTAAATGAGGCAGATATAACCTGTTCGCTTAGATACAAAGGGAAGAAAGCACCTAAAGTGTCTAGCAACTTGTTAATACAAAGAAGGGAATAAAACATTGAGATTGAAAGTAAGGGACCGGAACAAGGACGGTTTCACAAGCCTTGCTGAGGCGTCGAAAGGGGTTAAATTTTTGAAGTAATACTACCAAGAACAACGCCAGTAGATCAGCAAAAGAAGAGGAAATTGTGTGGCAGGAACAATAACTCAGTAGAGGGAAAAGAAAAGAATAGAGCATATCTCTCCACAGAAACTATAATCAGCTGGAACTATAGGGACTTTTGGCAAAGTGAATGTGATCAGTAAAATAGTCACTTATTAACCAGTATACACTTGAGTGGAGACTAGCACGAGACAGAGTGAGTCGCGTAGACCTATCAAAATTTTCGAAAGCGTCCGAACAGTTAAGGAGCAAAAGCCCAACTATTTTTTATATTTTGTCTAGCGCCGTTGCAGTGGAAAGCACAAGATACGACATTGATTCTAGTGAAAATAGCAGATCTGTAGGGCAACTAAGAGACATCATCCGAATGACAGCTCATAAACATCAAAGGAAGGGTTAGCCTTAACAGGAGTTTCAACAGCACAAGTGTGCGTCAGTTTAGTTGGGTTCAGTCAAGCAAGCATAACGCGTGACCAGACTGCGGGCGGATCCAATCTCCGCGGCTCGCATCGCAGAGATACAATGAATAACAAAGGTGAGAATGTGTAGTAGAAGGTCAACAAGATACAAAAAGAAGGGTGCAAAGGAAAAAGTAAAACCAAGCTGGGTGGAATATTATTAGATTATTATTTATTCACAAGTCTAAACAGACAAATGTGTCATCCGAACCGTGGTGGTATGGAAAGAAGGATGTAATGTTCAACGAGAGAGTCAAACGTTAGAAAAATGTTTTGTTAAACATTTTAAAGCACAAGATGAAGAGATGGTCGAACAGCATTGACGCCATTGACTCCTATTGCGGGCCATATCCTCCAAGACTTCCAACCATTGGGAATCCGCCTCACTTGGTCCCCAGCCTGGAAGACGCACAGATCCAACTGACGCTAGACACGAAGTTAGGATCTTCATACTCCTTTTCCAGGTCATCAATTATCCGCCGCGGCTCTTTTTCCATTCGCGTCCAGGAAGTGCAAATAATGTGCGACGTGGAAGGCGGTGGGCCGGCATGCGCAGTACGTGAATGAGCCAACGCAATTGGTGTTGGGTGATTACGCTCTGGAGACCAGGACTGTCCGCTCCCATGATTCTGCTTCTAACTTCGTGTTGCTCATATGGTACTGACACCATACTCGAACAAACGAACGCAAGCAGCGGTTGTCGAAGGTAAAAAGTCGTCTCAAATCTTCAGATCGAACAGGCTAGGTCTCGCAACCGTACAGTAGGGCAGCACGGACTGTGGCATTGTACACTCGGTCTTTGAGCTTGAAACTGACATCGCGACGACGCCACAAGTGTCTCAGGTTAGTAAATGCAAGACGAGCTTTGGCAATTCGTTGTGAAATTTCATCGCCAATACCGCCACCAGCCGTAATACAACTCCCGAGGTAAGTAAAGCTGTTAACGAGCTCCAGGCTGACACCCGAAATGCTGAGCGTAGGCACAGGAGCCTACCAATCCTGGAACAAAGCTTTACACTTGGATGGAGCAAAATATAGACCGTGGTTAGATGCCTCTATCGCTAAGCGCACCGGAATGTTTTGAACAACCTGCGAATCGTTCCCCAGCAAAGCGATGTCATCACCATAGTCCAGGTCAACGACTCTACTCCCGGGTAGAAGCTCAACACCGCAGCTCTGGGCTCCTTCCAATGTGTAATGTAGGACATCTTCAATGGCAAAGTCAAAGAGGAATGGCGAGATAGGACAACCTTGACGCACTCCACTGTTAACAAGAAAGGAAAAAGAAAGCCTTCCATAAGCTCTAACTTTGCCAGACGTGTGACCATACAGCCCTTTCAAGAGTATGATAAACTCGTCCGGAATGCCGTTCCGTAGCAGACAGTTCCACAGTGACGGCCTATCTACTGAATCAAATGCGGCTCGGATATCCAAAAACACCACCATTGTTGGTCTTCGGTGGACATGATGATGTTCGAGAACTTGACGCAAGGTGAAAATTTGGTCAATGCAACCACGGCCAGAATGAAAGCCAGGCTGTTCGTCACGACACAGACTGTCGCGGGTAACTAATAGCCTAAGCAGCAGAATGGACACAAAGAGCTTGGACGCGACAGAGATAAGTGAGATTCCTCTGTAGTTGGTGCATTCACTACGAGAGCCATTATTGTGGATCGGAACCACAACAGATTCTCCCCATGAGTTAGGAACCTTCTCATCGCTCCATACTTTTGTGAACAGTGATAGAATTTCGGTGACAACTAAGTTCCCCCCCCCCCCATCTTTGAATAAGGCCGGAGGAAGACCGTCATGGCCGGGAGCTTTGTGGCGATCAGAGCCTGGATTTATCTCCGTATTTCTGCTTCAGTGGGAGGATCTATGCAGACTGACCAAGGATCACATGATGGCAGTGGATGTGTAACCGGAGGTTAGGTTGGGCAATGAAACTGTAGAGCAAAGTGCTCTGCCCAACGATCCAAGTGTCTGCGTAGGTTGGTGATTTTTGTACCGTCTGACTGATGGTCAGAAATTCACGTCCGGTGAATCTGATGAGATAAAACAACATGTGGCTATTACCAGCAGACGCAGCAACTTCCATTTCTTTGGCCTTTTTAGACCACCAGGGTTCACGATCACGGCGAAGACTCACTTTCAGTTGTTAGGAATATTAACAACTAAAGTAAAAATCCGAATGCAGGAACGCCACTGATTGCATCATGCCCGATAGGGTACCCAACGAATGATGTGGACCATCACGAGGCACACACCAAACTGATCGTGGGTTCGAATCCGGCAGGTGCGCGCTACTTACGAGTTCCAATAGCACGAAACGGCCGTCTAGCGCTTTCCTGGATCTGTGGTTGCTGTCTGTCTGTGTCTAACTGCGACGTATCTACACAAAAACCCAATAAATCCCCCTACTATTTACAAAGGATAAAGACTCAGTCATTTCCTGTATGCAATTATGCTGACACATCGATTGGCCACTTCGCAGTTCCACCCAACCATGTGCGGTGAGAGAATACAATGCACGCCGAAGGTGATCCATGAATATAAGGACATTATTTAGCCAAAATGAGTGGTTCATGCGTAATGGACACTCGGGTGAGACAGCAGAAACTTTTGTCAAGTGTGAAGCGATAGATCTTAGCATTGCACGCTCCGTGCGCCCACCAGATGTGTGTGTTACTCCACAGGCACTAATGATAAATGACGAGCAGTCATTTAACTTTTCAGCACGATGGTTGGAGCGGAACTCTGATCCGTGGAGAAACATCGGTCTTATCACGGCGTTGTACACCCTAGTTTGATATCCCGCCGTTTATGGATTGTTCGGTCTCTGAAAAGGCGCACGGGGCTTTCCTGACACGCAAAGTAACCTGCTCAGTGATGTGAATACCACAGGTGGCAGAAATATCAAATAAATCGACTGACCACTTCCAACGGCTACACGATGGTCGCAAAAATCGACGGTTTGTCCGCTCAGTCCAGCAATAATACTTCGCATACCGCAGGTGTAAAGCACATGTTAAGATATGCAGCGCTGCACGATAGTGCTTGCATAGCCGCTTAGTCCGGTTCAAAGAGAGTTACTTCGTTCGCATAGTCAATGTTGGTCGGTCGATCAGCTTACATAAATTCCACTTCAAAGGAGTCTGGGAAAAAGGTCTTATCATCATTAAACATTAGCTGAAGTGAGAAACACACTCCGATTATTAAGCTACAATACAAAAAGATAGACTTAAAAAGTAAGGTATTAAACATAGTAGAACAAAAAAACAGGTAATATACTGCTTACTAAAATACTATATTTCAATAGTGATCGTGATAAAAGGAGGGAGATAAGGGGGAAGAGACAAAGAAACCTAAGATCGAAAGGCGCTGAGGTCGGACCCGCGCCATGACAACAAGTGTATCCAAACAAACGTGTTCATCGTCTCATTTGGTCCCCAGCCCGGTGGTCCGGAGAAACCAACCAACGCCAACTTCGAAGTGAGAGTCACCATGACCAAGTCATCTCTTGGCCTCCCCTCCTTTCTTCTATCCAGAACCCAGTCGCGCAAACATCGTATAATGCGGAAGTCGGTGTGTTGCTATGAGCAACACGTAGCCCAGCCATCGGGAATTAGTGCGTGATATAATGGTGCTGAGCGGTTCACTCGTTCTACCTGCACTTAATACAAGAAGCCGAACAGGATCATTGCTCACGAGGTGCTCCAATCAGACATGAGCTAAGCTGCGAAGCCAGCGATGATCGAACATAACTAGCCTCTTTATGTCAGTTGATCTGACATCACTGTATGCAACAAGTAGGAGCAGATAGTGTTGGTCATCGATTAGTCCGGCAAAGTCGACTTTAAGTAGCAACCAAGCGGTATCTAGCCCTGGCTATGAGCACAACACCGTTTCGCGAAGGGATTTTGGGGACATCTGGCATATCGAACAGGTTCGGACAAATTCTTCCAGCTGTTTATCCATTTTCGGTCAATACAGGTAACTATGTGCTAAGGCTTTCATGCGATTTATTCCAGGATGTCCAAAATGAAACTCCTTCCGAACACATTCCTGAAAATGTTTACTTACCACAACACGTTTGGCAAAGAGAATACACTCAGCGACCTAGGCCAAGGAAGAACGAGTTGGTAGAACCATTGAAGTTGCCGAGGGCACAATGAAAGCGAATAATTTCCTGTAGTAACGGATCATGAGCAGTGGACTTACGAATCATAGTAAAGTAACTGGTAGTGCGCGGAGTGAAATAGCAAGCACGGTGCTTATTTCTGGATCTACGAATACTGATGAGACATCTGTATCTTCAGGCGGTTGACGGTGAGATTAAATGTGTCGTGGCAAAGAATCTGCCTGGCTAATATCTTCAGTCGACTGGTATTTTATGGAAAAATCATACCTCAGTAGCATAGTAGTCCATCGGTAAAGCCGATTAGCTGTGTAAGTCGAAACACCTTTCTTGGATCCGAAGATACCGAGAGGAGGCTTGTGATGCCCCTGAAGCATTTTATGAAACTTCTTGATAGCGAAGACAATGGCTGTAGCTTCTTTTTTGACCTGGCCATAGTTGCGTTCCTTAACAGTTAGTGATCTAGCTGCATAAGCGATTGCTTTTCCTGAACCATCTGTGAACGCGTGAGAGATGACAGCTCCGATTCCGTAATTGGAAGCGTCCGAAACAACAACTATATTCAAAGCGGGGTTGCAATGTGTGAGAAGCAGGCCAAAACTCAGCAGTGAGTTAACTGTGTCAAATGCGGACTGATATTTTTGCCCAATTCTACAGCACATCCTTCCTTAAAAGATAAGTGAATGGGTTTCGGACATGATGCGTATCTGGTAAAAATGTACTCTAATGGCTTATCAATCCGAGAAAAGATCGTAGGGTAGCCAGAAAAATCGGCGGACATTTTTTGAATGGCAGCAATATTTTCTGGATTAGAATGACGATCACTTTTACCGAAAATGAATCTGAGATGTTGTATGGAGTTTAAAGAGAAAACATTTCTGCGCAAAGACAAAAAGCGTACTGTTGAATTGGATCGAGTATGCAATGCAGGCGATGTGACAGTTCTTCTTGACTGCAACCAGCGATGTCATCAAAGTAAACAGCTACTCCTGATAGACCGGTTAACATGGAATCCGTTGTTTGTGAGAATATGGCTGGTGCCAGTTTTACACCAAATGTTAAACAATTAAATTAGAATAATCCGCGCTGTGTATTACTTGTCAGGAGTTCCTTGCAATCATCCATGACTTCAATTTGAAGGTAGGCATCGGCAAGAACCAGTTTCGCGAAACAGATGCTACCAAAAAGTTTGGTGAACAAACCCACCCGAACTGGTAGTGGATATTAATGTGAGTCCAACACAGAGTTAAGTCCAGTCGAGTAATCTGCACATATAAGCACTTTGTCACTAGCTTTTCTAACGATAACAATGGGAATTGGCCACGATGAATAACTGACGGGCTAACTAACTACAGACTATTGCAGACGATCTAGTTCTTCATATATGGGTGTGTTAGATGCCGATCTAACACCCATACATGAAGAACTAGATCGTCTGCAATAGTCTGTAGTTAGTTAGCCCGTCAGTTATTCATCGTGGCCAATTCCCATTGTTATCGTTAGAAAAGCTAGTGACAAAGTGCTTATATGTGCAGATTACTCGACTGGACTTAACTCTGTGTTGGACTCACATTAATAGCCACTGCCAGTTCAGGTGGGTTTGTCAGCCGGTGGCCGAGTGGTCTGCACGTTTGCTTTGCAACCATAAGACCGCCGGTTCGAATCCGCGTAGGAGTGGGCGTCCTCGCGGTATACTCAGCCCGCGCTCGACTGGTGGTGGTCGCGCGGCAGCCAAGCGCCGTTACGGCGTACAGCTGACACATTATTATTATATTATTATGTTAGATCGGCATATGGCATATAAGACTTCAGAAGTTGGCCTTCAATCATCCTAGTAGCCAATTTTTGGACCTTTCTAGGTAAGCAACATCCTTTTGGAGATACGGTGCCCAAGCTTGCACACAGTATTCTGAGGCCGTAACATCGCCGTACCATCGGGAAAAAAACCTTGGATTTAGTGTAGTGTAACGCTCTTCTGAGACAGAACAGCTCCTGCTGCGCCTTGTTAGCTGCATGCTGACAATGTGATGGTTTAAAGTTATGCTTCACAACGATACCCAGAGCAGATGCTTTCTCAACGCACCGCATCGTCAAGATGCCGGCAGTAGTTTGCACTGTAACCCCTTTGATGCTGGGGAATAATAGTTAACATTTTTGGCATTAAGAGGCAAATCGCACAAGGACGACTACTTAGCCACAGTGCAAAGATTTTTCGATAGCGCGTTACGATTACCCCTGTTAACGAGTTTTATATCATCCGTAAAAATATAGGAAAGGTATTCCAGGAGAGGAGTCAAGTCATTAAGATGCATAGGGGACAAAACGCTGGGGAACACCACTGTGAGCAGTGTCCGTGCTTGATCAGGAGTCACCAAGTCAAACACAGAAGATTCTCCCGCAAAGAAATGCTATACAATTCATTAGTTGGGAATGTATCCCAAACAGTCGGAATATACAGTAAGAAACAATGGTTAACGGAGAAAAAAGGTGTTAAAGTCTAGACAGCAAACTGCTGCGGAAACCCATCACCGACACAGTGCGTTATCTGATTCAAAAAACAGCAGATTTGTAAGTCACGACTATTTCTTGACGAAACCGTGCTGTCCAGCCTCTAACAAGGTAGAAGCAAATACGTTTCTTGACAAGCTCCGCCAAGTATTTAAGCAGAAAACCTGTGATGCCGACAGGATTGTAGTTGACAGGGGTCGATTAAGAGACCCCTTCGTGTATCAGCAGCAACGGAAAAACGATGCCGCGTAAAAATGCTAATTTTTATTAACACGGGCACATGCATATATATATATATATATATATATATATATATATATATATATATTACTACGGCCTCCACGGAGACAGTCACAGAATGTATGCGCCTGCAAAGGGACCATGGGCGGCTTCCGTTGCACCACCCACATCTCCATCCACACACCCCGTATCCAGTGTAAATCCGAAGGAATAAGACCGGGAGGCATATGAATTGGAGCCACGTTTCAATGGAGCGGGTCTACATTCCTTCACAGGCAAACACAAGCACACTCTACTTGAGAATCAATCGCACACATGGCGGTGGCTAGACCGTAGTCCGCTCCACACACAAGCCGTGTGCATGGAACCACTCCTCGAGCCTAGCATGCCCACCAGGAACGTGCATCCCGTCTGCTCCAGCAACGACCAACTGTCTCCTAGAGCCAGTAGAGACGAGACGGTGGGTAATAGACAGGTAGGCACCTTGTACGCATGCACATCAAGCGCAGCCACACTGGGGATATCAAGTAACAGCCAATCACATGAAATGAAGTAACCAATACCAAGTCGAAACACCATACGGAGATATTGCTAAATTAGCACATGATATAAATGGATTAACAACAACCGCGATAAATTGAAGAAAGCAGCTAGAGATCAAGAAAAGGTATGCAGAATGGAGAAAACAAACGAAGTTAAGCACCCTTCGTGTAAGCGACAATTCGCTTGGAAGTCTTGATTTAACACGTTTCCACTGGGATCAACAAAACAAGACCGGAACTGGAATACCGTACTATTGGCAATTAATCAAAAACAACAAATATACAACAAATATACAAATATACAATTTCTCAATAAGCTGTGCTTCCGGCAAAGACGCTTCAACAACGGCAACAGTCAAGAATAGCCAACAGTTATGTCTTCAAGACGCACAAAGGAATGAACTCGTCTTAGTGCATTGTGGCTTAAAAACGGCTTACACAGGACCAACCAGAAAGAAGACAGGCTACCATGAGCCGTGGGTGTGAGAATCCGCACATTACACACAGTGATGGCATTATGAGCCAAATGTACACAAGGAGAAATGAAACAGTAGGCCTATAAAACCAAATGATTTCAATGTATGGCCTTCATTCACAACAACTGCAATATTGTCAGGTCACAAGCAGTGAACAGTGACGAGCACAGTGGATAGATTGAAACGTTATAAGTGTACCGATAACATATCGGGCGCTACTAGGCGAAACGATAGTAGTTAGTTCCGAAGCAAGAAACGTAGGCGAAACGTGATTGACTGTAGGTCATCCACATGCAAGTGCAACGTAATTAATTTAAAACCAGCAATCTAGTGTGCAGTGAGCCAGAGAAACGGTTTTAGGACAACAATAAGTTCGATAAATGGTAGAGGAAATCACAGTCAGGGGATCATTGAACAGGATGAGAGTATCACAGGAGAGGGTATTCGTGAAACTTTAACAATTCGTATAAACGATATCCGTAATTTAATAGGTTACATAGGCAGATATTAAACTGAGGTAAGAAAATAGGCATTAGGATAGCATGCCCAAAACCGGAAATAAAGAAACTCAGCACAAAAGCACGCGGTTAACAAATCGAATGCAGCGCACCTCCGCATATATATATATATATATATATATATATATATATATATATATATGGCGGGAGAGCCTATGGTGCACTGAAGCTGGTGGTGGCCAGATCCTGACAGATGGTCTACCCACTGCTGCTACTGTTGCGCCAGTTTCATGTCCTGGGCGCCTCCAAGTGGCGACCGCTGGGTGGGAGTTGGGTTCCGCCCTTCTCCCTGATAAGATCCAGGACACAAATCCGCATGAGTCGGCTAACTGACCATGTGCTAGACCCGCTGCCTTTCGGGTGTTCATTTAATCGAAGACTTTGGCTGAGGACCCGAGTCGTTCTCCTGTCAGGTGTGGGCGCCCTGGCAGTATCCTAGTTCAACCTCTCCGGAGGTTAGGAAGTGGTCGATGGCCCTCTTCCCGTAAAACCTAGCCATGGGAGACAAAAGGTTCACGGGTTAGAAGCTCACAGCTCGATTGGCGTAGTGCACGAGTGCCACGCATTGTCTCTGACAGTGGGAGGACACCTCCGGGTGTTCAATGGTTTGCTACTGCCCGTCTCAAGCCAGACAACCCATGAGCAAATTGGTGCAAACCCGCCAAAAACCCACCTGCGTCTGGCCGTGGTCGCAGGTGCGTATCCAATTACGGTCGCAAAACGTATAATAATTGTTCCAGTACCTCAAAGGCTGCGTGTGACGGCCGTCAAGTAGATCCCCATCTGTCTCTGCAATCACATTCCCGAGCTGGATCTGCTCCCCACTGCCTTGTGGGTCAGGCTATTGAGCCAAAGGCTCCGGGCGGAGTCTCTCAAGCAAATCTCCAAACCACCCACTGCCTTGTGGGTCAGGCTATTGAGCCAAAGGCTCCGGGTGGAGTCCCACAAGCAAACCTCCAAATCACCCACTGCCTTGTGGGTCAGGCTACTGAGCCAAAGGCTCCGGGTGGAGTAACTCAAGCAAACCTCCGAAGCACAACGACCACCTCGCGTGCGATTGCCCACCACTGCAATCGTATGCCTGCGCGCAAAGCACTCAGCATCGGGTGCTGGAACGTGCGCACGCTACTGGACGGAAATTTGAGTGAGCGCCCCGAGCGACACACTGCACGGGTCGCAATGGAACTGGCGCGCTACAACATCGATATTGCGGCGCTCAGTGAAACCGGGCTCGCTGAGCAAGGTAAGTTGCATGAAGCAGGTGCTGGCTACACATTCTACTGGGTGGACAACGCCGCCTCAGCACCACAAGATCATGGGGTCGGATTTTCAATAGCCGATCACCTCCATGGCCAGCTGGTAGGTGAACCCATAGGCATCAGCGCGCGACTGATGATTGTTCGCCTTCGGCTCGGAAGAGGTAAGTTTGCCAGCTTTATATGTACGGTCCAACCATGTGTTATCCTGATGACGTGTGATCAATTCTACACTCAGCTATCCTCCGTGATACGGTCTGTGCCGAGGAGCGACCGACTACTTCTGCTGGGTGATTTCAACGCGCACGTTGGGCGTGATGCATCGGTGTGGACAGATGTTATCGGTCCGTATGCTATTGGTTCAGCGAATGCGAACGGTGATAGGCTACTCTCATTGTGTGCCACTCACGGCATGACGATCACGAACACTGAGTGCGAGTGATATAGCAACCTGGAGGCACCTACGGAGTTGTTCCGCACACCTGCTCGACTATGTCATCGTACATCAGCGTGAAGGACGCATGACACGTGTACTGCGTGGAGCTGAGTGTGGCACTGATCGTAAATTTGTGCGGACCAAACTGTATATATATTTCCGTAAATCTATGTATTGCACTCCCGCAGTGAATCGGGGTAAATGAACATTCACTCCATCGGTACTGTGACGAAACGTATTGAGCTGGAGAAGGCGATGACTGCACGCCTGTGTGATGTGGACTGCATAGCCACAGTGGGCGACCTGTGGCACCACATTCGCGATCAGGTAACAGCTGCTGCCGAGGAGACGATCGGGCGCGGAAACTGTAAACGGCCTGATTGCTTTGAGGAGAACAATGCGACAACTGGGGCATTGGTGTCAGAGAAAAATGCAGCACTTGCTGCACATGTGGCAGACCCCAGTGACTTGGGGAAGGATAGTCAGTTTCGCAAACTTCGACGGAGACTGACCTGAGAGCTCCGACGCATTAAAAATGAATGGTGGACGGGGAAGGCGAAGCAGATGGAATGCTACGCCGAATGCCGCCAACACAAGGAATTCTTTGACTCCTTGAAGGCGGTGTATGGACCGAGATTGGAGCCGCTGAAGACGCTGATCGATGGTAGTTCAGGCGCTACCTGCACACAGACTGCAGGCATAATGCAGATCTGGCAAAAACACTTTGACTCTTTTGAACAACCATTCAGAGATCGACTGGCCTACATTGAACGGCCACAAGCAGCACAATGTGAAGGCGAGTCTGGCGGACACGCCGACACTGGATGAGACGCAGAGAGCACTTGCTCAGCTGCGAAACGGCAAGTGTGCCGGTGCCGACGGGATCTTGCCTGAAGTATTGAAACAAGGCGGATCCGAGTTGGTGACTGCGCTGCACCACTTGGTGCAACACGTATGGATTGAGGAGGACGTGCCTCCTGAACTGAAGGATGCCCTTGTACTACCACTGTACAAAAGCAAAGGAAGCAAGCAATGTTGCACGAATTATCGTGGCGTCAACTTGCTGAGTTGTGTGGGCAAGGTGATTGCCCGAATCCTGCTCAATCGCCTCGTGAGTCGGGTTGTGGAACTTAACGTGGCGGAAGAGCAGTGTGGATTCCGTTTGGGTCGCAGCACTATAGATATGGTGTTTGCGGCTCGTCAGTTGCAGCAGAAGTGCAGAGAACGACAGCAGACGTTGTACTCGCTTTTCGTTGATTTCACCAAGGCATTTGCTACGATGAGCCGCGAGGCATTGTGGCTGGTGTTGGGTAAGTTTGGTTGCCCGTGTAAGTTTGTAACTTTAATTGAATGTCCGCATAGTGCTATGCGGGCAAGGGTGCAGCTGAGTGGAGAGACCTCGGATGACTTTGCAGTTGTCTCTGATTTTAAGCAAGGCCGGGTCTTAACTCGCGCCCTGTTTAATATTTATCTTCGTGCGATGATGCCTTGTGATTACGGTGTTCGTGTGGAGCACTGTATTGATAGTGGGTTGCTGAACATCCGTCGTTGCGGTGCGAGAACCCTAGTCTGTGAGACACCTATCCGTACGTTGCTGTTTGCTGACGACTGTGCGTTGTTTTCACACAGCGCGGATGAGTTGCAGCACATGACTAGTGCTCTGGCCTCGACAGCGACAAAATTCGGGCTCACCATCAACACAAGCAAAACTGTCTGTCTCTTTCAGCCTTCTCCGGAGGTGCAATCTTCAATATTGCCGCGAATCAGCATTGCTGCTGAAGCATTGGAAACCACCTCCCGCTTTTGCTACCTTGGGAGTGTGATGTCGACTGATCAGCAGCTACACAGTGAGTTGCGTAGACGCGTGCCGAAGGCAGCGACGGCATTCGGGAAACTAGAGTACCGAGTGTGGAACAACCATCAGCTTACCATTGGCACGAAGCTGATGTACAAATCCATGGTGCGGTCCGTTCTTCTCTACGGCAGTGAAACGTGGACAATGTACCGGCGGGATGTGCGATATCTTGAGCGGTTCCATCAACAGTGCTTGCGGCGGATTCTGCGCATTGGTTGGGGCGACAGAGTTGCGGACACGGAAGTGTTGCGCCGAAGTGGAATGTATACAGTGGACTGCATACTTTTGCTGAGACAACTGAGGTGGATCGGTCATGTGAGCCGTATGGATTCGACGCGGATGCCGAAACAAGTATTAGATGGTCAGCTGAGTATCAGGGAGCGGCATGTGAGGAAACCAAAGCTACGTTACCAGGGCATGATCAAAGTAAGCCTCTTGTTCTAATCTTGATTGCAGGTCATGAAAATCGAAGGCGGCTGCTCGGTGTGCATGGCGCGACCTGATCAAGGAGGCAGTTGCCGAAGTGCGGGAGAAAGACCTCATACAAGCAGAGAAGCGGCAAGCGCCGATGGTTGTACTCCATCGACATCGAGCGCATGGTGCTGTAGCACATGCGGTCGCGAATGCCTGAGTCAGGCAGGCCTAGTCAGCCATGAGCGAGGTCACTCGGAACCACTACCAAAGTGACCACGGGTCCTGCTGAGAACGTAGGCAGAACCGGCGCACCGTTTGTAGGTACGCTGCACTCAATTTACTAACCGCCTGCTTACATGCTAAGTCTCTATTTAAAGTGGTGGGTTCGCAATTCTCTACTAATGCCTTTCTTTCTCTTATTTATATCTACCTATAATATTTCCTATAAACTTGCACACGTCGCTGAAGCTAATTGTAGTTCATTTCGATAACATTTCCGCGTTTGTAGTGTCGCCTTAAAATGTCTTTTCTTACCTCTTGAACTTATCGCGGATTCCGTTGTAATCAACTACTTTTAACCGCTCATTTAGTGAAGAATTATGTCGCCGTGTCTGTATGCAGTATCCGGTTTATTTTATTTCCTCTTGTTGTTTCAAGTGATTGGCTGTTGCCTGATATCCCCTGTGTGGCTGCGCTTGATGTGCATGCTGACAAGATGCCTACCAGTCTCTTACCCACTATGTCGACCATACTGGATCTAGGAGACAGCTGGTCGTTGCTGGAGGGCAGGAGGTGCACCGACCTTGTGGTCGCAACGAGACTGGACCTTAACGTGGTGCGACGGTTTGCGTACCTCATTGACCCATTGAGCTATATTAGGTGATGCCTCCGAGCATCTGAGAGCTACTCCTACCAGGTTGGTCAATGGTGAGAGGTCAGACAAACTCAGTCTCCTGGTCCTCCAGGTTGGGGGTTTGAAATGGAATGGCGTCCATTTCTGTAAAACTCACTGCCACCCCGCTGCCTTGCGGACAGGCTTTTGAGCCAAAGGCTTTGGGTGAGGACCCTAATCGTCCTCCTGTCTAGGTCTGGGCGCCCTGACAGTGTCTCAGTCCACATACAACCATGAGATTTTCTTCAAACAAACTTCATCCTGCATCGGCCGTCGCGCAGATTATCAAGGGTCGCCTTATCTGCTGCATACAGCAGGGCGGATAAGCGAAAACATGCTACTGCTGGCGCCTCCCTTCTGTCTTTTCCACCTTTTTCTCTTACTCCCATCCCGGCCCCCATTACTAACCTTCCTTCTATAATTCTCAGCTTAATTGACAGCAACCGAAATGCCACTGGAGTAGAATCATCTGCAGCCACCATCCCACAGCACCTATCGGACGCCTATCTGCAAAAGTTCCTTATAAGGCCACGCTATCCCGCTTCTATGGCGACATTCAACGTCCGCACTCTAAGACAAACATGTCAGCAGGCTGCACTCGCGCGCACCTTGAACACACTGGGTGTTGATGTGTGTTGTGTGTCCGAAACTAGGATCAATGACCCTAACGGGGTTATTGAATTGACTGCACCCGTCTTATCCTCTCGTTATTGGTTGCACGCATCCGGAGACGCCGATGCAGCACTCACGGGTCAAGCTGGTGTAGGTATCATTCTCAGCTCCAAGGCTGAGCCATCGTTGGTTGATTGGATTCCGGTGAACAGCCGTTTATGTGCAGCCCGTTTGACGACATCAGCTAAGGTGAATTCACGAAGTAGTACAAAACGCTGTTTGCTTGTGATTTCCGCTAATGCTCCCACCGACTGCAGTTCAAATGCTGATAAGGGCACATTCTATCAAGAACTGAATGCGCTATTACGCCGTGCTACTAGCTCAGACATTATAGTACTTGCAGGGGATATGAACGCACAAGTAGGGCGTCTGAGCTCTTCAGAAGCCCAGCTAAGTGGTAAATGTGGGCTTAACTCCGAACGGACTGACAACGGTGAGCGTCTGCTGCAACTGTGCGCGGAGCGCCAGTTGCCTTTTAGTAGCACTGCTTTTAGACACAGTGGGCGCCGAAGTGCCACTTGGTGTCCTCCTGTAGCTGACCGGCGATGGACCCAAATTGATCATCTTGCCACAACTTACAGATGGCGTGGTTCCATCCTGGGTTGCCACTCGTACTGGAGTACCTGTGTCGACTCTGACCATGCCTTGGTACGCCATCATTTCTCCATGAAATTTACCGGGAGGCGCACTAAGCTTCCCCCACTATAGGAACGGAGAAATGGTATCAGCCCTCGGTCAAGCAAGCCTATCAAGAAGCACTCCATACCGAACTATCGCTGTCTTGTCCTAATGACACTGAGCTTCAGTGGAATAAGGTCTCGGCCGCTATACACAACGCAGGAGCATCCGATTGTTGCACTATCTATCGTCACCGCACTAGTCACTGGATATCCGAGAGGTCGGTGAACCTGTTGGAATTTAGAAGGCACCTCTCGGCTGGCTCTGAACACGTGACCAGACGGGCTATTAGGCGTGAACTAAAGCGGAGCCTACGTGCTGACAAGGAAGCCTGGTGGATCAGTAGGGCTCAAGAAATGGAGGAGGCAGGAGCAGTAGGCAATTACCGCAAGCGCTTCCAGCTAATCCGCACCACTGGTCCCAGAAAACCAGGCGTCAGTGAGACAATCAGAGACAGCGCGCGTGCGCTGATACACAATAAGAAGCGCCGTATGGCTCGTTGGGCGGAACAATTTCAAGATCAGTTCAGCTGGCCCTCTGCTCCCGGACCTCTTCCTACTCAGGTGAGGCAGGACGGTTTGGTTAGAGCCTCCGTCGGAGGCCGAGGTTCGAAACGCGATCACAGCCCTCAACCGTTTTCGTGCCGTTGGCCCGGATTCCCTCCCAACTGCACTATTTCAGGATGGAGATGACGTCTTCTGCAAAGCACTGAGCTCCCTATTCGAAAGTATCGGGAAAGAATTGTCACGGCTAATTGGAGCGAATCAATTATAGTGGCAATATACAAGAAGGGCAGTCGCACAGACTGTGCGAACCACAGGGGTATTAGCCTAACGCCAGTTGTGACGAAATTACTAGCCTCGATTATTGTTCGTCGCCTCACTGCGGAACGGGAATCTCGATTCAGGGAGGAGCAGGCCGGTTTCCACCCAGGACATGGCTGCACATACCATATATTCACTTTGCGGCGAGTGCTAGAGCAGCGCCACGCATACCGCCGACCGACAATAGCTGTGTTCCTCGATTTCAAGAGTGCGTTCCATTCAGTCGATCGCTCGATTCTGTCCGAATTACTTGCGCGGAAAGGTGTTCCCACGAAATATGTGAACATCCTTCGTGCTCTATACTCGAACACTACGGGTCGCGTCAGGGTCTATGGTGTCCTATCGGATTGCCGTTCGACTACAAGTGGCGTTCGTCAGGGTTGTCCGATTTCCCCATTTTTGTTCAATTTCGTCGTGGATTCTATCATAGAGTGTTCCCTGACGGAATCCAACGATGTAGGCGTTGAAGTGCTGCCTGGTGAAAGGTTAGTTGACGAAGATTATGCGGACGATATCGTCTTGCTTTTCGACCATGTTGCGGCGGCCCAATCAACCCTGAATAGTCTCTCCAGAGTGGTCCCATTATTTGGTATGCACTACGCACCTTCAAAATGCAAAGTGTTGCTGCAGGATCACCAGCCACTTAATGACCCCTTGACGCTTGCTAACGAGGAACTCGGTGGTTGATCAATTCACTTATCTTGGCAGCTGCATCAGCAATGATGGGCGCATAGAAACTGACGTAAGCCCACGCATTGCAAAAGCCAGAGCTACCTTCTTGAACCTGCAGCATCTTTGGCGACAGAAGGGAATTTCCCTCCGTCTGAAAGGCCGTGTATACAAGGCCACAGTGAGGGCCGTTCTGCTCTATGGTAGTGAGATTTGGCCTCTTCGGTCTGAAGATCTGAGGCGCCTTCAAGTCTTCGATTATGTTTATCAGCGAAGCATTGCTGGTGTCGGATGGCACCAGCGTATCCGCAACGATGATGTGCGTAGGCTAGTACTAGGTGATGATAATCATGCTAGCACCCTAGAACAACAGATAGCACTGAATAAGTTGCGTTGGCTTGGGCACGTGCTACGCATGCCTGGTCACCGCTTACCTAGGAGGACCTTGTTTAATCTGCCAGGTGTAGGGTGGCGCAAGGCTCGAGGTGGACAGAACTTGACTTGGCAGCGGGGAATGAAGTCACTGACAACCAAACCTGGTGCCGTTGGTCCGTCTCGCCTCCGGGCTGGAGTCCACGTGACTCACCTTGTGCTTGGCTCGAGACTTTGCAGGACATGGCTCGCAACCGACATCAGTGGCGCGTCTGCTGCCGTCTTCTAATCGGATTACCTGTTTAAAATATGTTTGGTGCTGAGTTATCTGCGGGGTACTGGCTGATTATGACGCGGGGCAGTGAAAGCCGCAAGGAAACTGTCTCGCCGATGCCGCCTTATCTTTGCACGATAACCAGCTGTTTGTGACGGTAAATTGTCTTCACAAGGTGTAGGCGCCTTGACCCTGAATATTTGCTTAGGGCGTTAAGGTTTTCAGGTAAGTCCCCCTTCTCTATCTCTCTTATTCTTTATTTCAAAGGTCCTCATGGTTGTATGGCAGCGAAGCATCAGTTCAAATGGCTGATGTACTGCTGTTGATGATGATGATGACATTGGGTCTCTACAAAGTCTCTGGAACTTATGGATGCTCGTCGACGTATTCCGGCTGGAAGCGAATACCATTTGCCTCGCAAAAATCTCAGGGCAAAACTGCGTGCTAGCCTGAAGAAAGACCGCGAAACCTGGTGGTCTCATTGTGCCTTGGAGATGGTAATCATCGTAAGTTATTCAATCTGATACGGGAAACAGGCAGCAAGAGACCTGGTGTTAGCAGGACTATACATGACGAGGGTGGGCAGTCGATCCGCAACCTGTCAAAAGGTTGGAGCGTTGGGCCGAACACTTTGCAAGGCAATTCAACCAACCTGAATTATCGCTTTCGTTTTAGGGCCGTCTCCTTGGATCTGCCCTCATGCGCAGAAGTTGAACGTGAGAGCAGGCTGCTGAAATTGCATAAAGCCGCAGGGGCAGATAGAATTCCCGCAGCCCTCTTAAAATTCGGGGGCCAGCTCCTGTGGATGGTTTACACGAGTTGGTGAAACTTTGGGAGCAGGAGACTGTCCCAACAGACTGGAGCCGTGCCGTCATTGTCCCCATTTTCAAGGGAGGCTCTCGTTCGGAATGCGGCAATCATAGAGGGACCAGTCTAACCTCAATTGCCTTTAACTTAGTTGTGTGTCATTCTCCACAGACTGTGGCACTCGTGAAAGCCAGATTCGTAAAGAGCAAGCCGGGTTCCGTCGAGGTCGGGGATGCATCGACCACATCTTCACCTTGCGTCAATTGTCGGAACACCGGCATGTTTATTGGCGACCCACCGTTGTCGTGTTTCTTGACATAAAAGGTGTACTCGACTAAATCGATCGATGTGCCCTTTGGGACTGTCTGCTGAGGAAAGGTGGGCCTGATAAATAGATAAACATTATCAAAGCGTTTTACGTGCATAGTTCGGGCAGAGTGAGGGTTTATGGAAAACTGTCATCACCCTTTAGTATCACCAGCGGTGTGAGACAAGATTGCCCACTGTCACCTTTCCTCTTTAACTTCGCAGTTGACGAAGTCATGGAAACAGCATTCGCTGGACACGACTTAGGTGTAGTTACTTCCTGGTGAACGAGTTCTTGACTTGTAGTACGCGGACGATATTGCCCTAATCTGTAACAGGTCCCAAACATGCAGAGCAGCACTGGACCGATTGGCACTGGCTGTCGTTTTGGGCTGTTTTGCTACATCAAAATGCCAAGTACTTCTCCAAGATTGGCAGCGATCCACCCCTGCGCTAACGCTTTGTGGTGATCAGCCAGAAGTCGTTCAGGAATTCAAATATCTGGGCAACTATATTAGCGCCTATGGGATCGAAGATGAGGTTACGAACCGTATAGCAAAGGCTCCAGGTGTTTTTGCGAATCTCCGTCACCTGTGGCGCAGACGCGATATTACTCTCGCTCTGAAGGGCAGAGTTTATAAGCAACAGTTCGTTCAACTCTCCTATATGGTTGTGAAAGCTGGTCCATCAGGTCGACAAACACAAAGGGGCTCGTCACATTCGATCATCGCTGCCTTCGCAGCTTAGCTCATATCTGGTGAGAGCACCGCGTGAGCAATCAGCGTGTACGGCGTCACGTATTTGATGCAGGAAGAGCGAGTGACCCGCTCAGCACCATTATATCACGCACCAGGCTCCGAAGGCTGGGCCACGTGGCGCATGCCTGCACACTGACTCCCGCGACGTGCATCGTTTGCGCGCCGGGGATGCGGTTGGAAGAGGAAGAGGGGAGGCCAAGCAATGACTTGGTCGAGAGGAATGAAAACCTTCACATCGAAACTGGCGTCAGTTGGTGTATCCCGACTGCCTGGCTGGAGTCCTAAGGATGATGAATACGTTTGCTGATATGGTGGCCGGACCCAATGCCGTTTGTGTCGTGAGTTTCTTTGTCCATACCCTTCCTTTTAAGTTCCCCCTCCAATCCCGATCTGGTGTAAAACGCATAATATTACAGTTAACATCATATTTGTCATAGTGTAATTTGTGGTGTAATTTTTTAGTCTTATCTTTTTGTATTGCGGCATACTGGCTGTGTTTCTCATCCTTAGCTAACGTGTGCTGAAGATGATGATGCACAGATGAGGCTCATCAAGGGACGATTTTCCGACCTGGGTGTTTAGATCGCCAGCCAACACCACAGTATCCATATTTCTTCTGTAACGAAGGAGATCGTTAAGTTGCTGATAGGAATCATCTTTCATCGAATTAGGGCTGCACTTTGTGGGGACGTAGGCCGCAATGACAAAAATTCACAGTATGTCCCCGCGCGACTTTGAAGCCTGGAACTATCCAGGCAATCTAACGGCGCACATCCGGCTGTTGACTGGCATCCAATCGATCAGAGCAGCTTCAGCCTGGGGCCTCAAAACAATGACGACGCCAGCTTTATTTGCACTGGAAGCTGCGTTATCGCCAGACAGGCGCAAGGAGAATGTGCCGCCAGTGTCTCACATGTGGGGGAAGGCAAGGTAAGCGCGGAGCTCGAATCTTGCAGGCGGGTTTCCGATAAACAGCAAATACGGATCGATAGGGTCTTGAGTGTTAGGGTAAGTGCTGTCTGTTGGCCAAGTTTTTGCTAATTGCGCAAGTTAAGGTATGACAGTTTTAGAGAGAATCGAGTACTCCAAACGAAAAGGGATGAGCTGACGTTGTCCGCTTGGTTGAACATGGACTTGTCGACTGGATTGGAGCGACGTCCTGCAATTGTGTGAGTTGAAACTAGAAAACAAGCGACTATTGGCTGACCCCTAACCATTGACTAGTCTGGTATGAGTGGTCCCAAAGTTGCAAACAGCACCACCCAGTACAGCTCAATGAAGTATTGTGGCACACAAACTATCGCACTATGTTAAGGTCTAGTCTCGTCGAGATGGACAACGGGTGGTTTGCGCTGCACCACCATCATCTCCATCCCCACACCAAATATCCAGTGTAAACGAGGCGGAATAATAGAATAATAAAAAATAGTGCAGGCTGTACGCTGTAACGGCGCTTCGCTGCCGCGCGACTACCACTAGCCGCGAGCTGGCTGGGTATACCGCGAGGATGCCCACCCCTACACGGATTCGAACTGAAGACCTTATGGTTACAAACCAAGCGCGCAGACCATTCGGCCACCAGCCGAAAATCCGAATAATACCGGGATGCATAAGAATGGGAGCAACGTTTTATCAGTGGAGCAGGCTCACACTTCAACATGCACAGCAGCAACGTTCCCGTCTATTTAGGTAGGAAATCATGCATACCAGACGTACAGT
The DNA here is from genome assembly GCA_944474145.2 of Dicrocoelium dendriticum. Taxonomy (NCBI): domain Eukaryota; kingdom Metazoa; phylum Platyhelminthes; class Trematoda; order Plagiorchiida; family Dicrocoeliidae; genus Dicrocoelium; species Dicrocoelium dendriticum. Next base: position 154,501,380 of record OX104063.1, on the reverse strand, counting down.
GGTGGTTGAGCAGTCGTCTGCTCCACGCTGGATGAAACCACTCTCTGAGCATAACATGATCACGAGGACCGTGTACCCGCAGCCCTCTCCTGAGGCGAAAAAGTTCCCGGCACGCTGTTAGCAGCATATTGGCACTGGACCGAAGGCCTGAAACTATCTACCATGACGATGCCCAAGTCCCCCGCCTTATCTAATAATTGGATAATAATAATGTGTGTTGTATGCCGTAACGGCGCTTCGCTGCCGCGCAACCACCACCAGTGGCGCGCGGGCTGAGTATACCGCGAGGACGGCCACTCCTATGCGGATTCGAACCGGTGACCCTATGGTTGTAAACCAAACGCGCAGACCACTTGGCCACCGGCCGACCTCATCTTATCTACATACTGCAATGTCAGGTACACCGTGGATGTTTGCATCGTAATCCCAACGTTGTTAGATGAGAACAGCAGACAATGGTTCGCGTTCAATGACAAGCCGCACGATTCAGACCACTATGCCACAGTGCCCAGGTTATTAGACAACGTATGCCTATCCACCCTACTGACAAGTTCAAGTTCAGTTGGGACCGGAACGATAGGATAATCCCGTGAATGTTCCTTCTTTTGCGTATCGTCAGAGCGGGAATTGACAGGTCTGCTTGAGATGTCGAAAAGCCTAAAACAAAGACCGCATCACACCCTGTCCAACCAATTACTGCCCACATTTTCCTGCTCAGCAGTCCTTGCCAGGCCGGTTTATGTGAAGTGAAAGAGTGAAGGGTAAGCTAAGAAAACAAGAGAAATGTCAGCTAAATAATGATACTATCAAGGTGTGAGAAGAAATAAAAAATCAAACGGAAATTTGAAGATACAAGTCGGTTAGGAGAAGGTTTGGTACTGCCACCCAAGAGCATCTAACTGAAGCTCAAAAACCCTCTACCGTAGACTCTCTAACCACGTGCCCCGGAAGCGAGTTTCAACGTTCAATAACCCGGCGCGACAAGCGAGTTTTCGTCCTTACCCGGTCAGAACGCAGTTTATGCAGCTTCAAAGGGTGACCTCGGAGACTAGGCAGCTTGGCGGGACTAAATAACCAGGACAAGTCTGGACCGATCTTACGCGTTAAGATAAAGTAAGTGAGGATCAAGTCTTCTCTAATTCTTCGGTAGTGCATTGAGTAAATACTCAAGCTAAACAAACGTTCAAGATACGTTTGCCCCCGTAATCCTTGCACTAACCTTGTACTCACTCACAAAACCCTCTCAGGTCCCATTTTGTCCCTTACAAGACAAAGTGGACAAGCCTGGATACAGTATTCTAAGTGAAGTCGCACAAAAGCTGAGAACAGCTTCACAAAGATATCGGCCGTTAGGACACCGAAGGAGCAGCGAATAAACCACATCATGCGAAACCCTCTGCAAGCAGCCTTCCTCCAAGTGTGCCCAGAGTGAAGCAATGAGGTATGGGTGATACCTAGATCAACCTGCTGTAACAACAGGGATTTCACTTCCACCAAATACATAGCGCGTGGGAGGACTAGTACTTCCAATGAGGAGGACAGAACATTTCGCCTGATTTATAGGCATTAAGCATAAGGTTGACCAATCCCAGAGCTTATCCAAGGCACTCTGAAGTGACTCAGAGCCCCCAGGGATAACCACAATATTCCAGAGCTTGAGGTCATCAGCAAACAATAGTGACGGTACTTCAAGCTCCTGGTGTAGGCCATTGACATAACTTGAGAAAAGCGACGGCATTAGAACCGAGCCCTGCGGAACGCCACTAAGAACTGCTTGTCTAAACGAAAGGCTACGCCCCAAGCATACACACTGTTCTTTACCCTCTAGGAAAGCAGAAACCCATTTAAGGGTGGTTCCCGATATCCCATATGATCTCAACTTCAATGAGAGTCGTTGAAGTGGGACTACTGTCAACGAAAAGCACGTCGATAGCGTGACCGTTGTCTACTGACACAGCCCAGCTTTCACGAGCTACAAGTAAATTTGTCAGACATGAAAATCCCTTACGGAATCTGTGCTGTGCCGCACTGAGGTTAAACTTATTCAGGTGATTCTCCATCGAATCCCTGACCAGTTTTTCAAACAACTTAACTACTACGCTTGTCAAGCTGACAGGCCGGTAGTTCGCGGGCAGAGCTGTCACCGCCCTTAAAAATCGGACAGATGATTGCCTCTTCTATTCCGAAGGTAAGGCACAGCTGTCGAGTGATATTGCAAACATGCATGTCAGAGGTCCACTTAGCTCAGCGGTCAATTCATGCATCAGCTTCGGATGAAAGGAATCAGGGCCAGAAGCTTTGGAAGGATTTAGCCCTTGCAACAGCCCGAAGACGTGTTTCCGTTATGCTGACTTCAATTAGGCAAGAATCCCCTGGAACTTTTGTGACCAGGTGATGCTGAAGTAGAGAGGCCTCATGAGAAAAGACACCAGTATACTGTTCGCTATCATCATCATCATCATCATCATCATCATCATCATCATCATCATCAACAGCAGTACATCAGCCATTTGAACTGATGCTTCGCTGCCATACAACCATGAGGACCTATGAAATAAAGAATAAGAGGGAGAGAAGGGGGACTTACCTGAAAATCTTAATGCCCTAAGCAAATATTCAGGGTCAAGGCGCCTACACCTTGTGGAGACAACATACCGTCACAAACAGCTGGTTACCGTGCAAAGATAAGGCGGCATCAGCTAGACAGCTACCTGGCGGCTTTCACTGCCCCGCGTCATAATCAGCCATTACCCCGCAGATAACTCAGCACCAAACATATTTTAAACAGGCAATCCGATTAGAAGACGGCAGCAGACGCGCCACTGATGTCGGTTGCGAGCCATGTCCTGCAAAGTCTCGAGCCAAGCACAAGGTGAGTCACGTGGACTCCAGCCCGGAAGGCGAGACGGACCAACGGCACCAGGTTTGGTTGTCAGTGACTTCATTTCCCGCTGCCAAGGCAAGTTCTGTCCACCTCGAACCTTGCGCCATCCGACACCTGGTAGACTAAACAAGGCCCTCCTAGGTAAGCGGTGATCAGGCATACGTAGCACGTGCCCAAGCCAACGCAACTTATTCAGTGCTATCTGTTGTTCTAGGGTGCTAGCATGATTATCACTACCTAGTACTGGCCTACGCACATCATCACTGCGGACACGCTGGTGCCATCCGACACCAGCAATGCTTCGCAAACAACGATAATCAAAGACTTGAAGGCGCCTCAGATCTTCAGACCGAAGGGGCCGAGTCTCACTACCATAGAGCAGAACGGCCCTCACTGTGGCCTTGTATACACGGCCTTTCAGACGGAGGGAAATTCCCTTCTGTCGCCAAAGATGCTGCAGGTTCAAGAAGGCAGCTCTGGCCTTTGCAATGCGTGAGCTGACGTCAGTTTCTATGCGCCCATCATTGCTGATGCAGCTGCCAAGATAAGTGAAACGATCAACCACCTCGAGTTCTTCGTTAGCAAGCGTCAAGCGGTCATTAAGTGGCTGGTGATCCTGCAGCAACATTTTGCATTTTGAAGGTGCGTAGTGCATACCAAATAATGGGACCACTCTGGAGAGACTATTCAGGGTTGATTGGGCCGCCGCAACATGGTCGAAAAGCAAGACGATATCGTCCGCATAATCTACGTCAACTAACCTTTCACCAGGCAGCACTTCAACGCCTACATCGTTGGATTCCGTCAGGGAACACTCTATGATAGAATCCACGACGAAATTGAACAGAAATGGGGAAATCGGACAACCCTGACGAACGCCACTTGTGGTCGAACAGCAATCCGATAGGACACCATAGACCCTGACGCGACCTGTAGTGTTCGAGTATAGAGCACGAAGGATGTTCACATATTTCGTGGGAACACCTTTCCGCGCAAGTAATTCGAACAGAATCGAGCGATCGACTGAATCGAACGCACTCTTGAAATCGAGGAACACAGCTATTGTCGGTCGGCGGTATGCGTGGCGCTGCTCTAGCACTCGCCGCAAAGTGAATATATGGTATGTGCAGCCATGTCCTGGGTGGAAACCGGCCTGCTCCTCCCTGAATCGAGATTCCCGTTCCGCAGTGAGGCGACGAACAATAATCGAGGCTAGTAATTTCGTCACAACTGGCGTTAGGCTAATACCCCTGTGGTTCGCACAGTCTGTGCGACTGCCCTTCTTGTATATTGCCACTATAATTGATTCGCTCCAATTAGCCTGGACACTTCGTTCCAGATACATTCGAATAGGGAGGTCAGTGCTTTGCAGAGGACCTCACCTCCATCCTTAAATAGTGCAGTTGGGAGGGAATCCGGGCCAACGGCACGAAAACGGTTGAGGGCTGTGATCGCGTTTCGGACCTCGGCCTCCGACGGAGGCTCTAACCAAACCGTCCTGCCTCACCTGAGTAGGAAGAGGTCCGGGAGCAGAGGGCCAGCTGAACTGATCTTGAAATTGTTCCGCCCAACGAGCCATACGGCGCTTCTTATTGTGTATCAGCGCACGCGCGCTGTCTCTGATTGTCTCACTGACGCCTGGTTTTCTGGGACCAGTGGTGCGGATTAGCTGGAAGAGCTTGCGGTAATTGCCTACTGCTCCTGCCTCCTCCATTTCTTGAGCCCTACTGATCCACCAGGCTTCCTTGTCAGCACGTAGGCTCCGCTTTAGTTCACGCCTAATAGCCCGTCTGGTCACGTGTTCAGAGCCAGCCGAGGGGTGCCTTCTAAATTCCAACAGGTTCACCGACCTCTCGGATATCCAGTGACTAGTGCGGTGACGATGGATAGTGCCAAAACAGATGCTCCTGCGTCGTGCATGGCAGCGGAGATCTAATTCCACTGAAGTTCAGTGTCATTAGGACAAGACAGCGATAGTTCGGTATGGAGTGCTTCTTGATAGGCTTGTCTGACCGAGGCCGGGACAATTTCTCCGTTGCCAATAGGATTAGACGCTCTGTGCGCCTTCCAGTAAAGCTGATGGAGAAACGACAGCGCACCAAGGCATGATCAGAGTCGACATAGGTACTCCAGTACGAGCAGCAATCCAGAATGGAACCGCGCCATCTGTAACTTATGGCTATGTGGTCAATTTGGGTCCATCGCTGGCCAGCTACAGGTGGACGCCAAGTGGCACTTCGGCGCCCACTGTGTCTAAAAGCAGTGCTAGTAAGAAACAACTGGTGCTCCGCACACAGTTGCAGCAGACGCTCACCGTTGTCAGTCCGTTCGGAGTTAAGCCCACATTTACCACTTAGCTGGGCTTCTGAAGAGCTCAGACGCCCTACTTGTGCGTTCATATCCCCTGCAAGTACTATAATGTCTGAGCTAGTAGCACTGCGTAGTAGAGCGTTCAGTTCGTGATAGAAAGTGTCCTTGACTGCATTAGAACTGCAGTCGGTGGGAGCATAAGCAGAAATCACAAACAAATAGCGTTTTGTTTTGCTTCGCGAATTCACCTTAGCTGATGTCGTCAAACGGGCTGCACATAAACGGCTGTTCACCGGAATCCAATCAACCAACGATGGCTCAGCCTTGGAGCTGAGAATGATACCTACACCAGCTTGACCCGTGAGTGCTGCATCGGTGTCTCCGGATGCGTGCAACCAATAACGAGAGGATAAGACGGGTGCAGTCAATTCAATAACCCCGTTAGGGTCATTGATCCTAGTTTCGGACACACAACACACATCAACACCCAGTGTGTTCAAGGTGCGCACGAGTGCAGCCTGCTGACATGTTTGTCTTAGAGTGCGGACGTTGAATGTCGCCATAGAAGCGGGATAGCGTGGCCTTATAAGGAACTTTTGCTGATAGGCGTCCGATAGGTGCTGTGGGATGGTGGCTGCAGATGATTCTACTCCAGTAGCACTTCGGTTGCTGTCAATTAAGCTGAGAATTATAGAAGGAAGGTTAGTAATGGGGGCCGGGATGGGAGTAAGAGAAAAAGGTGGAAAAGACAGAAAGGAGGCGCCAGCAGTAGCATGTTTTCGCTTATCCGCCCTGCTGTATGCAGCAGATAAGGCGACCCTTGATAATCTACGCGACGGCCGATGCAGGATGAAGTTTATGTTTGAAGAAAATCTCATGGTTGTATGTGGACTGAGACACTGTCAGGGCGCCCAGACCTAGACAGGAGGACGATTAGGGTCCTCACCCAAAGCCTTTGGCTCAAAAGCCTGTCCGCAAGGCAGCGGGGTGGCAGTGAGTTTTACAGAAATGGACGCCATTCCATTTCAAACCCCCAACCTGGAGGACCAGGAGACTGAGTTTGTCTGACCTCTCACCATTGACCAACCTGGTAGGAGTAGCTCTCAGATGCTCGGAGGCATCACCTAATATAGCTCAATGGGTCAATGAGGTACGCAAACCGTCGCATCACGTTAAGGTCCAGTCTCGTTGCGACGGATACTGTTCGCTAAGTATACAAGTATTATCTTTGTATGCCCTCGCGTTCCGTCCGCTCGTAGTAAAACCGGTATAGACGAGTCTGTACCGCTACGTCTCTTTACGTAAGCAAAGAACTTTGGATTTGTTACGGCTGCGTTAGCCAAATCCTCCTCGTACTGAAGACGAAGAGTTCTAAGATGATGCTTACATTTATTTCTAACCGCTCGATAGCTTTCCTAGATGCTAGTTGATGAAGACGCTTGGTAGGTTCGCCAGCACTTAAAGCGATTACTGTTAAGGTATTTACCTGTATGATCTATCCAAGGTGGCTGCGCCCGTGTCACCCGTCTCTTAATGTGTGGGATGTGGTGAGCAGAGATCTCGGTGAAGTATGCCTTAAATTGCTTCCAGGCTGTCTCAATTGTGTCAGCCACGGTGATCGCACAATGCAAAACTGAAGTTCTCTCGTTGAGTTAAAGGCTGCCCGCCAAATATTTGCACATGCCTCAGCGGTAGCTTGATGACACTTAGAGCACATCGAAAGGATATGCAGACATGGTCACTGACTCCCAGAGGACAGCCGTATGTAATATCACTTACGAAGTCGTGTGACTTCGCAAAAATGAGATCCAAGGTAGACTGAATTTTGCTGCGTATATATCAAGTCGGGCGGTCCACGAACTGATGCAAAGACAGTTCCAATGTTAGCTCGAGGAGATCCGAAGCGAAAGTGCCCACCGCCGAACTGCAAGATAGATCAGCCTAGCAGACTTCAGGGAGGTTGAAGTCACCCGGTACTAGACACGTTTTGGCAACCTGAGTACGAAGAAATCCAATAACCACCCTGGAGATACTTCCAAGACTTCGATATACAACTACAACTGTAAACTGAGCAGAGGAAGTGCACACGATTGTCGACATGGCTTCAACAGTTTGATCCGCAACTGGAACACACAGGTCCTCAACACAGCAAGTTTACAACACATAAAGTGCGACGCCCCCACCTTGGCGGCCAACGGAGCGGTCTCATCTAAGCAGTGCGTAGCCAGGTAAACATACTGCACCGTCTGTGATATCCGGGGACAGCCACATTTCGGTGATAGCAAGTATGTCGGAACGTGATTTGTCTACAAGTAGACCGTCAGTCGGTGGCCGATTGGTCTGCACGTTTGCTTTGCAACCATAAGGTCACCAGTTCGTATTCGCGTCAGGGTGGGCGTCCTCGCGGTATACTCAGCCCGCACGCGACTGGTGGTGGTTACGCGGCAGCGAAGCGCCGTTTTGGCGTACAGCTGACACGGGATTTATTTTATTATTACAAGTAGATCCACCCCATGTACCTTGTTCCTTAGGCTACGCACATTACTAAGCACTACTCGAAGGAACTCGGTACGACCAGCCCTGGGTCGTACGCTACCAGGAGGGGTTCTGGTAGGGCAGCATTTGACTTCCGGCTGACCACCTGAAAACCCACAAGACGGCCTTGCTAACCAGCCGCCCGCCTGCACTTGAGGCTTTTGATGGCTTCCTTTAACTTCAGTCGATCTGCCAGTGCGAGGTCCGGCTGAACGCTGACATTACTACCCTTGAGTTTGAATGCAAAGCGCATTAACGCTTTGAGTTTCTCCGGGGTTGAGAGGACTACACGAAGTAGTCGGGGTCGCGGATTTGGAGTACCTACAGGGACGTCCCCCAACCTGTTTAGTTTTCTGATAGTGACACCTGGAAACCAAGTGGAAGCATCTTGTTGACGCACAGCCTGAACCACTGGAGGTCATCGAGCACGCGTTCTTTTGGAAGAGCTGCCGCGGATTCAGCAACGTCACAAAAGAGAACGCTACCATCAGCAAATGAATCACCTCGACGAAGCGTATTCATTCCACGAGTCTTCGACCAGACCCCCGTTTCGACCGGTTTCTCAGGTCATCATCATCAACAGCAGTACATCAGCCATTTGGACTGATGCTTCGCCGCCATACAACCATGAGGTTTCTCAGGTGACATGGCGCGTTTCTTCGCCAAGGGAGCTGGAGTAATTGAAGTTGATGCTTTAGGTTCTACCTCCAACTCCCTCACCGGTCGTCTTTTCAGACATTGCGGATGTCGCCGAAGTCGACATGGCGCGTTGCTTCACCAATGGAACTAAGGTGATTAGAGTTGTATTTGTTCCACCTACAATACCTTTATGACTTTAGTACCTTCAGGCTTTGAGGGAGCCTTACGGACTTTCTTAGCCCTCTTCCTCCTGCTTTTATTGGGCACAGAGGCTATAAGTTCGGTCTCGCTTTGGACGGCTTCCAGCACGACATCAGAGGCCTCTCTAGAGGCATTCTGGACACACGACACGAGGTCACATTATCTTCAGAACTTAAATCCAGTCAGAATTGGAGGAAAGCTACGTGCAAGGGTTTCAGAATGTTGTGGATGATCCGCAGGGCATTCGGGACCATCACGGACGCTAAGCTTGTTAGGTTATTCTCAGCATGTGTCAGACCACACTTGGAATACTGCATCCAGGCTTGTCCACCTTGCTTAGTCAGGGACAGGATGTCAGTGGAGTGTTGTGAGTTAGAACCAAACTGGTCCATGGATTGCGGAACCATTCTTACTAAGAAAGAATACTTGCGCTGGGAATGTTCTCGATGCGCTATCGTCAACATCGAGGCGACCTAGTCTTGACCTATCGTATACTTACCGGTAAAATCGGACCCGATTTATCCGGGCTTTTCCAACCGGCTCGGCTTCCAATGCATCGAGGTCACTCGCTGAAGCTACACAAACCTCGACCGGATGGAGTCCGGGCGGACTTTCGTTTATCACGCCGAGTGGTGGATTTCTGGAATGCACTGCCCGAGAACTTGGTACTGGCACAAACAGTGAAAGAGTTCGAACACAGACTCGACGCCCTTGGACTTCAATGCTTAACATTCCCCTTCACGTCCAAGCTTATTCGTCTTATTGAATTATTAAATCTATTACGTTTTATTCTTGACGCTCTTACTATTTTCGTACTTCTCTTTCTTA